>CM030359.1:203972379-204572379 GCA_017893485.1 Hemerocallis citrina | reverse complement strand
AAGAATTCGTCATTTGCTTTGATATGATTTGGTTATGTTAGTGTCACGCCCTGCTTCCCAAAAATATGGAATGCAAGCACGTGACATGGCCCAGCGAATTACTTGCGTCATTCATAAGCTGTCATCGATTCAACTCAATAATATAAATAGGAAGTAATACAACCAAGTATGAAATAAAGGAGTAAACACATGAATAACAAAATTTGGAATTTAAGCATAAAATAACCAACATAATAACAATCCAACATCTGGAATCAACAAAACAATATTCGGGTCAAAAGCCCACAATACAAAGAAAATAACATTGTTAATTTTTTAAAATTCTCAAAATGAAACAATAATTATTTAACCGGCACAGCAAAATAATTCTTTCACCATTGTTGTTCTCCTAGTCCATCAGGTAATTTTCCTTGATTACCTGTAAGTTGTTCATCTAAAAAGAGAAAAATATGTCCTTAGAGCAAGTCGTGGACAGCAAGTAGAGAAACAGAGAAACAATGACAATAGCAATATAGCGATGAATTCAATGAATGATGAAATCAATAGTATTGAACAGTGGCAAAACGATAACGGTACAATGTGCAATAATGATGATTTATAATGATAATAATAAACAATAACAATAACGGTAAACAATAATGATAACACTTTTCAATGACGATGGCAGTATGCAATGACAATGCGATAAAAATCTTAAGTCTATTATTCATTTTAATCCTAACTAATGCACGTACTATTGCATCCCATACTATAGGTTCGATGCATACAATCAATTTCGTTTAGACTAAGATGGTAGATTCTATAGGTCATGTACTCGGTACGATATAATATTTAAATAATAGCACTGGCTATTGAGCAATTTCTTGCAAAATAACGATATCACTGGCTATTTGTAATTTTTTGCATAATGACGATAACACTGGCCATTTGTAATTTTTTGCACAATGACCATAACACTGGCCATTTGCAATTTCTTGCACAATGATGATAACACTAGCCATTTGCAATTTCTTGCACAATTACAATAACGATATTTTGGAAACGAGACCCATATTTCCGAGTACAGTCACTATATTATCAACTACCCTCGTCAACCCTTAACCCCGGCTTGATTAATATTCTTTATTCAATTAACATGCAATATTAATAGGGAACAATAGGAACAGAAATATCAATAGAAAAATGATAAGGCGATTAATAAGGGACACTAGAAAGATGACAACAAAACCCTAAGATCATACAATATACTCAATGCAATTAAATGCACTAAATACAATATTATAGATTCAATTATATTTTATCAAACATGGAAACTCAATTCTAGACAGCAGTAGGTTGTTGTACTAAAATTGAATTTCCCACTGCTATAGAATAGCAAATGTGAATCCATCAGAAGTTCTAGAAACTAAACTCCTATCCAATTCCAACGCATATTTTAAGTCTAAATTCCGACAATAGTAGCTAGGTGAATTTCAGTGTTCTTTACAGGTTACCGTTTCTGGCTGGTTAGTAATGTTAACTAGTTTCAGTTGTAAAAGCAGTAAATATTCATTTTAAAAATCAGCAAAAATAATTTTCATTACCCTAAGCATGTTGGCTATCAATCTAAAAATTATCATGCTAATATTTGATCATTAGTTCATCTATTTAATCAGGTTAACATGGTATATGCATAATCTGGAAATAAAATGCAGCTGTAGTAAAATGGTCATAACTCATGCAATATAAGTCGGAACTCAAAAATTCTAGATGTTCTGAAAACTAGAAGCATGGGGCTACATTTCATATTCAGAAAGTTATTGATTTTGATGACATTATCTAGGTCGAAACAGCATGACAATGTTCAGGTTAGCAATAAATTTCAGGGTCTCAACATATTCTTCATGAGTAAAATGATTAAAATGGTATGAACGATGAGTTATAGGTCGAAAACATAAATCACAGCAAGTTACATCTATGTGAACAAGGTATTAAGATGTATAATGTCCATAATCTTTCTAATCACAATCAACTAATACACCATCATCAATCACATGATTGTAGTATACAATCTACAATAGTTGTGTAATGTCATAACATGAAATACAATAATAGTTCCTATTCCTATACTCAATAATTAACTACATGAATGCATGCAAGATCTCTATACATTGGAGGCAAAAGATGGCACGAAGTCAAGACTACTACTTGGATTCGCTCGTGTAAATCCGTAGTATCCCAACGATAGATAACAATAACATATACACGATAATCAATATAGATTTACTCGCGGGATTCAATAAACAATCTCGAATACGATACAATACAATTTGAGAGTGAGATGACTTGCCTTTAGGACGACGTTAGATTAATCCGAATATGCAAAGAATAACGAGATCGGAATCCCGACGACACGACGAGCAAACAATCACGATGATCACGATCGGACACGGATCTTGATGAGGATGAAGATCGAATAATTAGACGACTAAGATCGAAGAACAAGATCAAGATGATCAAGGAGATGATGATAACGATCACGATCGTCGATCGAATGGCTGAGATCGCTTGATCCCAAAACAACAAACGGCCACATAGAACAGCGGATCCCCCTACTCACAAAATAGCACACACAAACCATCCAATCCCTGAGCTTCTTCTCCAACGTGACAGAGAGAGTAAGTGACGGCAGGAGATGCTGGCGGTGACTGTGGCGACTATGGTCGGGGAGCGAAGGCAGCGGCAGGAGTAGGGGTAGCAATGGTGAGGCGCTGGCGGTCAGGAAGTGACACCGCGACGAGAACTCCGGAGCTCGAGGGATGCCCTGTTTCGCACCGAAATAGGGGAGGCGAATACGACAAAAGTATGGGCTCAGGACGACGACGACGAGGCGAGGGGGACTTCGGTGGTTGTGAGGTGAATGGAAAGGCAAAGATGGCGGCGAAGAAGCGGATGAGCTTAAGTTCTTGGCAATGGCGATTAAGGTTGAAGACGAGGAGGGGGCGCTGCGGTGGCTTGGGTTGTGGTAGACGAGGAAGACGATGAGTATGAGGATGGCGGCAGGAGGGGGTAGTTTGCTTCAGTCGAGGGTGTCGGATGGGGGGAGATGAAGAAGTTGGGGAAGCGAGGGTGATGGTAATGGCATCGCGGTGAAGCCGCGACGGAGAGAGGTAGGGGCTCGGTGATGGGGTGACGTGAGGCCGAGGGAGAGGATGACGGAGGGTGAGGTGGAGATGGGATGGGTTCGAGTGCGGTGGAGGAGGGAAAGCTTGAGCGACAGAGACGAGCGGGAAGGTGAAGGGGGGTTTCGGAGGATGAACAGTAGGGGGTAGGGTATTACAGTAGGGGCGGCTACAGTTAGGAGGTCTTAGGTTAGGGTTGGGGGGGGTGGGTTATTATAATATAATGATGGTATTATAATAAGCACAATAATAGGGAGGATTGTAGGGATGATTATTAGCGATTCAATTTTGGGTGTTACAGATGTGATGTGGTTAGGAGTGATTTTTGGAGATTGGCTGTTGGTGGGGATATGGGGGTTGTTTTGGGTTAGTGGGTTGTGGGTTAAGATCCAATAGGAATGGATATTGGGTTTTGGGTTAAAATCAAATAGGAGATGGGCTTGGACTGGGCTTCAAATTAAATAATTATATAATACAATATAGGTCAAAATCAATGGGCTTTAACAAAAATAATAATAATAAAGATGGTAACAAAATCAATAGTAATAACAATAACAATAATATTAGTAACAACACATATTAAGAAATAATAATAATACGGAATATAGTTTGGATTTAATAATAATAATAATAATAATAATAATAATAATAATAATAATAATAATACGGAATATAGTTTGGATTCAACACTCTTACGCAAATAATTCAATAATAATAATAATAATAATAATAATAATAATGAAAATAATAATAATGAAGTTATGTAACGAAATAGGAATTGAGTTTCACAAATTTATTAAAGTAAATCAAAATATTTTTTATTTGACTAAAATATAAATAGTCGATCAACTTAAAATGGAAAGTACAATTAAAACACACCGCTATTCGTAATAAACAAAATTTTCGATCAGAAAAGATTTTTATAGAAATTCAAAAAAAAAAATGAATTTAACACAAACTAATAATAATAATAATAATAATAATAATAATAATAATAATAATAATAATAATAATAATAATAATAATAATAATAATAATATGGAATATAGTTTGGATTCAACACTCTTACGCAAATAATTCAATAATAGTAATAATAATAATAATAATAATAATGCAAATAATAATAATGAAGTTATGTAACGAAATAAGAATTGAGTTTCACAAATTTATTAAAGTAAATCAAAATATTTTTTATTTGACTAAAATATAAATAGTCGATCAACTATAAAATGGAAAGTACAATTAAAACACACCGTTATTCGTAATAAACAAAATTTTCGATCAGAAAAGATTTTTATAGAAATTCAAAAAAAAAAATGAATTTAACACAAACTAAATTTATAAATAATCGAAATACAAAAAAACTATTCAGAAAATATATATTTACGGGAATGGGGGTTACAGTTAGGATTTGAGCTAGGGTTCTTAAATTTGAGGAATCGGGCATGTCAATGTCATCTGTTAGAATTTGGTTTTAACTACGCGAAGGTATTGACGAAGGATGTGGGGAAGGCAGTGGGGATTTTGGGGGATATTTTATAGAATAGCAAGTTTGATGAGGGGCCGATTAATCGAGAGAGGGATGTGAATTTGCGGGGATGGAAGACGAATAAATGTTCAATTTTGTTTTGTTTTAGTTGGTTTCATGATTTGTTTTAGCGGTAGATTCTACTGTATGTCCAATATGATTATCTAGAGTTGAAAAAATTAGATACTTTTTGTGATTAAATAGTTTGATATGGTTGAAAATAGTGTGTTATGTAACTAGAAAAGTGTTGGGTTTATATGTCTTGCATACTTATTCGAAGTGAAGAGAAGAAGGGAAAGTGATGAGAGGAATTGAGGCGATTGGAAGCGGTTGGAAGCAAGCAGAGTAGCGGCAAAGAGGAACAACTGATTTGACGGTCGACTGCATTTTGGGGTAGTCGAACGCCCAAACCCTTGGGTTTGGAATCAGCCAAACACGGTCGACCGCCACTTTGGGCATTCGACAACATCGATGTAGTTTACAGTTCGGGTATTGAGTCTTGGGATTCGATTGAAGCCCGACTTGTTCTCCAAGTTAGATTGTACTCTCATCGTATGATTATCTCTTCAATGTACATCAGATGGTTATTGTATCAAGTATATCAAACTAGGTTTTATCTGGATCTCTATTTAATTAATGTAACGACTCAAAGAACAATATGATTCTGTTGAGTGTCGTATAGTAAAGGAGATTACTTCATCTAACAGGTGAGTGAATTCTTCATTGTAAACATCAAGCATTTCCAGCTAGCCTTAAGAGAGGGTCATGGTGAGAGTTGTAGCTCTTGTATCTTCTCTAGTTGAATAATATCTCAGTTTTTTCTCCTCCGGATAAGGGCTTGCCTAAACCGGGACAGATATTGTGTGCTTTGCATTTTTTGTGTGATCTCTATTTACTTGGTGGTTTGTATTGATCGTGTCGAAGATTCTGTAACCCTTATTTTTATTTTTGGATTTTTATTGTAATTTCTTCTTTCTTTATTATTGTATTCGAATCCCTTTCAAACAATAAATTTTGCTATTCTTTGGACTCATTTATTCTCTTTTCATCATCTGTATTCATTTGGCTTGAACCCTGAATTTATTTTTGGTGCCCTTCTAATTTTATTCTCTTGTGTTTTGGGTTGATTTTGATCCATTATATTCATATCCTATTTATTTCTACCTTTTTTCTCTTTTTGGATCCTAAACCCATACCCATACTCGTTGCCCCACAACCCAAACCCAACATCCTAAATACCGTATAAATACACATTAAACCCTAATTCTTAATTACCTTAATTAATTTCTAATCCCTTTCTCTCTCCTCCGCCGCTCTCATCTCTCTCCCTCATCCTCTATTTCGTTCGCTATCCCCTGAACCCATTCCACTCACCTTCTCGTCCATCCCCACTCCTCCGACCACCGTCGTCTTCACCCATTTTCATCACCACCACCGCAACATCCTTTCCCGCCGACCTCCAAAGCCACCCACCTGCACCTCATCGTCAACCTCTTGCCTCTGCAACATCCCTCCTCGTCCTCGTTCTCCATCCCCGCCAACCGAGAACCCATCCAGCACCGTCGTCTTCACCCCATTCTCGTCACCACCACCGCAACAACCCCCCATCGTCGTCTCCATCCTCTCCCTCGACTTACGCTCAACCTCCACAACCCCTGTTTTCCGTCGACTACCCTATTTTCCCCCTTCGACACTCACCTTCTGTCATGCCCCGCTTCTCAAAAAAAATACGGAATACGGATACGAGACAAAAGCCCAGCGAATGATTTTCATCATCCATAAGCTGTTCAAGAATCTTTACAACATATCACAATATAATCAGAGTTGGAAGCCAGAAAAGTCAACCACATGCACATATGAACCAAATACCAACAAGAATACTTGAAATAAAATATATTAATCTCAAATAGTCATGATCTGAATAACACAAATATCCTGGGTCACATTGCCCAAATACAAGATAAATATCCAAGTAGCAGATACAATTATTCATGAATAACAGGGAAATAAATAAATATAGCAAGAGCTCCAGCAACTAATATCTCATTTCGCCTATTCTATCTGGCAGCTGATCTCCAAAATTTGCAATTTAATAAATTGCACGAAAGAGGGAAAAGAGAAAACAAGGTACCCGTCAATTGCAAGTTACGGGCCACTTATAATGTAGGATACAAGTACATGGAAAAACTAATTAGCAACATGGTATAAACATGATGTCAAAATAAACAACTAGCATGGTAAAGTAAACAAGTATAAATGGCATGAATCAAGTGTCAAGTAATCTAGTATCATGTAAACATGCATCAAGTATCATGTAATCATGTATCAAGTGTCATGTATCATGTATCATGTTCAAGTATCATGTTCAAGGATCATGTATCAAGTCTTATAGTGATTACTATCTAGGTAGCACTTCATGCATCCATCCTTTTACTACATGGTTTCTACAGTCAATGCAATTTTGCTTTAGATTTCATAGGGGACCATACAGGACAGTGTACTCAGGAAATCACAGAATCACAGAACTTGGTCGGTAAACTTGATCGGTAACTTGATCGGTAACTTTATTGGTAACTTGATCGGTAAACTTGATCGGTAACTTGATCGGTAAACTTGATCGGTAACTTGATCGGTAAACTTGATCTATAACTTGATCGGTACACATGTAATATAAGAAACACAAGTCTCCTTCCGAGTACACGTTTCTGCACTATCCACTACTAGATCTTTCCCATTAAACCCCGGCTTAGTTATTTGTTATTATAATTAGGCATGTATGTATGTGTCGCAAAACAAAGCAAGAATAACAGGGTATAAACATGTATCAGGTTCAGGGTGCAAGATAAACAAGTACAGGTACAAGATAACACATAACAGGGTAAAACAACTAGTTTTCTAATTCAAGACAACAAGACGGTGTTGTACAAAAATAGTGATTCCCGCTACTACAAACATCCAAATCTGGATCTGTCAAAGGATCTGGAAAATAGACTCCCACACGAATCCATCGAGTATAAATAAGTCATATAGTAATTCACAACATCATAACTCAAAATAGGTTTGAATCTAGAAAAATATGTTCAGACAGAAATTAGTAAAACAAATTCTCAGTCAGGAAAACGGCATCAAAATCTCTCAAATGAATTCAGGAAAAATCTGGAGTATTCCCCTATAAGTCTAGAATCAGAATATAAAGTTTCATAATATTCCAGTAAAATTAGTTTAGTCATCAAAAATAAGAACATCAAGAAACGGTACTTTGGCAAATCTGGAGTTCCCAATACTGCTGTACGAAAATTGAAGTATCTCGCAATCCATGAAACGAAATCCTAATCCGTCAAAGGGAGATGAAAATAGCCAAAATATATTAACTTTCATATTTCACAAACATTTTTCATACAGTAAAGGAATCAGGGTAAAAATACGTTTCATTATAGAACAGCAAACAAAATACAAGTATAGTTTTTATAAACAAGCGTGAAACGGCATCTAAAACTCGTAAATAAAATCTACCAAAATTCTGGTTAATCCCTAAGTAGGTAAAGAAATACTGACCAAAATTTTCGATCAAAATAATATATGTAGCATAGTTATTAAAATAATTTAGTCATCAAGAACACCAAGAAACGAAATTTGGAAAAGATCGACACCTCTGTAGTAAAACAGTCATATCTCACACATATGAAAACGAAATTAAGCAAGGTCAGAGAGGTTGGAAAATAGAAAAAATTCTAAAATTTATGTTTTATACCGAAATTAAGTTACTGACTTCAAGACAGTCCAAAACAGCAAACAAAACAGATCAGCGACAAAATACAGATTTTTCCCTTTAACAACAACCCAACATATATCATACAAAACTTGTTCCCAACACAACCAAACATGAAATCGGGTCTACCAAGTATCCAAACATCATGAAATAGGGTTATTAACATATCTAAAACAAGTCTATCACATGGTTCTCAACACATACCCAATTTCTCACAAGAAGGCTCACATACATGATCAAATCAAGAACGGGTAAAACCTAAGTTAATTCATGTCCATATTGTGTCGTGAGGTAAATATGGTCAAGTTGTCACAATAGAGACAAAATCTATCAAGAATAACATAAACAAGAGTCGTCTCTAGACTCAACTACACTATAGGTGGTATTTTTGACTTGTATCAAACAAAGGAATTGGAGTACAAGTTACTTGCCTTAACCGAAGATGAAGAACGACGAAAATCAAGAATAAAGGGAATGGATTCTCGACAACGAGCAAAATACACGAACGAAAATCTACGAACGAATGAATCCAAGCAAACTTGAGCGAAAATCTCCACACGAACAATTCCACCAAAAGAGAGATGATCCAATAGGGATGATGACAATAGTGGCTTGCAGCCACAAGAGAACACGTGGCTTGCAGCCACAAGAGAACACCAAGAGAGAGAGACTAGGGATGATATATATATATATATATATATATATATATATATATATATATATATATATATATAAGGGGATTAGGGTTAATGGATAATTGGGTTGTAGGTAATTAGGAGGAGTAGTAGGATTTGTTTAATGGGTATGGATAATGATTAATTTCATAGGATAACAAATAGGATTTAAATAAAAGATCAAATCGAATAGATAAAGTAATAAATAAAAGTAGGATTATATATCAAAATACATATTGATCTACAAGATAGAAATTATTTGAAATGCTACAAATACAAATAACAATAGAAATAGATTTTAAAATCAACAATCAAGAGTAAAAGATAAAATAACACGAATAACAAAAATAACAATAATCATAAAAAAATGATAAACATAAACATAATAATCCAAAGCATAATGAAAATATTTGTATTATATAAAAAAAATATCATTGAGAACTAGTTATAAATAAACTATTGATTAAAAATAGGTTTTAACAGAAGATCTAACAACATATTTTAACAAGAATTTTAAAGCAGAAAAATTAATTTGCAAAAATTTTAAATATAGAAAATACACATAAAATACGGGTTTAGGGAAACGGGGTTACACCTTTCGTCAACATCCTTCCCCGAGCGCCGTCGACCGCCGCCCCCAGTCGCTGCCTTAGCCTCCGCCACTGCCGCCCACTGTCGAAGCCAGTGCCGCATTGCCGCTGTCTCTTTTTGGTGTTGGTGTGTGCACGTATTTGCACGTGCTCCTGCTGTGTTACTTTTTACGTGCATCACACGTATTGTTACTGTTTTGCACGTGTTGGTTGCTATGCGCTTTGCACGTGTATCATCGCTATCGGGATCCTTATCCTGTTATTCCTTTGTGTTTGGATTAACCGTCTAAAAGGCAAGTCTCACTTGAACTAGTTATATTGTTCTTGTTCATGAATTCTTTGATCTCTAGAAGTAGATCCTGGTCGTTTATTTTATTATTATACTGTTTATCTTCTGTTGAGTATATTGAGAGTTTACACGAGCTAACCCAAGATATTCTGGACTTCGTGCCAATATCTTTGATTCAAACCCAAGCCATTGTATATTTTCAGTTGCACACACGACATGAATACTTAGATTAGAACATGTATATTGAAATTGATGAATGAATGAATGCTTTTCGTTTAAATGTGATGATCATGCTATGTTGATAATAATTTGTCTCACCTACAGTAGAATTTCACCCTAGAGATTAACTATGAGTTTTTGTAAATTTTGCTTCGAAATCCTATGCATGCTTGGTTGTTTTGTTGCCTTTTAAAAATAACCTGCTTGTTGGCTTACTGTTTGCTCTGTGTTGATTTGAATTTTCTACCTAATTGCTGTCGTAATTTGATAAAACTTTCTAAACATCATCTGTAGCTTTTTGAATCTAAATTTCAGAACTTTTTACAGAACTGGATTCTTTACGAACTAAAAGTTATTATATTTTTAGTACTGCTATGTTTTCAATTGCCAGATATACATCAACTTGATAATCTATTAAAATAAAATTCTAACAACATAGTTAGAACTTGAAATTTTATATTTTGTTACTAGACATGATTAGGAATCACCTTATTATTTTTGTAATATTATTTGATAATTTTTCAGACATTTTATAAATATGAAAACTTGACTCTTGGCTACTGTTAGAACACAAGTCCAGTAAATAACATGATTTTTGACCCATCTATAGATAATATCAATTTGAACTCATTAAATAAGAATTGTATCCATGTGTGTCGGAATCCAGATCATCTGATGGTTTTGCAATCCGACCTGTAGATTGCAAGATATCCATATTTTCGTTCAGTGATGTCTGAATTCCAGAATACAGTTTGAATATGCATCACCTTGCTTAATTAATTAAAACAGTCGATCAAATTTGAGAAATAAAATTTGAGATAAATTTGAATCAAAATATAAATTTTATGAGATTTCTAAAGGATTTTACAGTCTACTTTTTTACACAAGTATTTTGACCCTGATATGCTCTTTCTACATAATTTCAATAAAGAATGAACTTATAAACCCAGTTTCTGTATTTATCAGATATCGTATGTATATTCACTGGAACCGGTAGAGAGTATACTTTCCAGAATCTCTAACAAAACTAGTTTTTCTTTCCTGTAGCAACGGGAATCTCTGTTTTTGTACACCGTCTTGCTGTCCAGAATGTGTGCTTTTGTGTTTTGCTTGTATATCCATGATTGATTTTGAATTTAGAGAATAGAAATAGTTGTATCATGCATTGCATAACTTTGACATCTCTTGACATCATTTCAAATCTTCTTGTACTCATTGCACGTTCACATTTAAGTATAATAGAATATTAGCAAGCCGGGGTAAATATGGGTCGGCTTGGTAGTGAATAATAGGAGACTATACTCAGTAGGGCCTCTTATTCTTATTGTCATGGAAGGTGGAGTGTTGATCGTGGAAATCCCGCTTGATTAAATTCTCGTCATCGTGCTGAGTACACGGTCTGTTGAGTTTACCATCATAGTCTAAACGTTCACTATTTGCATGCACCGAACATGTGGAATGAGACACAGTATTACGTACATTAGATAGGATAATAAAATACTAATGAACCTAGGATTGACACTTATATTCTTGATCATGGTTACTGCTATTGATTTTGCATCATTAATTACAATTACTGTTTATTACATCATGAATTCTAGACTTTGATTCTATTATCAGCTTTGTTATTGTCTTTGATTTTTGACTTTACTCTAGCCTACTATTTCTTGACACACCATATTTTTCTTGCTTCATTTCTTTCGCTACTTGCTATCCATGACTTGCTCTAAGGACATTATTTTCTCTATTTTTAGATCATGAGTTTACAAGTACCGAATTAATGATACCAGAAGGACTTGGTGATCAAAAATTTTGAGGATCGAAGCTGGATTGTTTGACTACTATATGTTTATCATGTTATTTATTTATTTTATTGCTTTCAGAATACTTTGTATTCTGGGCTTAGAGCATCTGTAGTCGTTAAAGTTTAAATTATCCATATATCGATATATAGAAATAGAAATTTAGATTTCGCTGCACTCGTCGAAAGCTATATTATAGCAATCAATCCTTTAATATTAAGCGACGGTATTTGATGTGCCGTCGGAGGGGGCGAATGAGCAAAATTTGGCGCGGAATCGTCGGACGGCACATGAAGTGCCGTCCGTTTAAAAAAAAATAAAAAATAAAAAAAACTGCAGCGGATTCCAACTCACACTTAAAATAACTCACACTTAAAAAAAAAGAAAACGTTTTGAAAAAAAAAAAAAATGTCAACCCATGTCTAGGACGGCACATGAAGTGCCGTCCGACACTAAGCACCTATCAACATCAGTTAATAGCTATACTTAATAGCTAAATAATTACATATCTATACTATATATACTTAATAGTAGCTAATAATTACATATCCACCCTAATTATCTTCAGTTTATTAAAGGCTGAGTACGGAATTTTTGAAACGGACGGCATATCGAGTGCCGTCCGACGCCTAGAACAGTATTTTGCACGTCTGGGACGGCTCTTCGACCACCGTCGCTGACTTATCGATAAAGCTATTTCGTCTCTCATATATAGCAATCGACTGTAGCGATTTATCGATAATATCGATATATAGCAAACGACTGCAGCTACTTTTTAAGCTATATATCGATATTATCGATATATAGATAACGACTACAGATGCTCTTATGTGTCCCGAAGTTTACCTTTTTCCAGATGTTGGATATTTTTAGTGAATTTATTTCATGATTATTTTGGAGTTTATTCTTTGTTTATGTGGTTATTCCTTTCTTGTGTGGTTGTATTCTCTTGTGTATTGTTGAGCTAATCTGTTACAGCTATGGATGATATTTTTATCATTCTCTGGGCCTTTATTACATGCTTGTGTTCCTGTATCTTGGGAAGCAGGGCGTGACAGGTTTTGAGTGGTATCAGAGCCCAGGTTTGGCTAATGTGTTAGTCATATTTGGCTGATATGTTAGTCAAGTTTGGCTTTAGTCAGGTTAACTCAATAATTTGTGCACCACGTTGATCACTTGAAATGTAATAACCAACATAATCTGGGTACTAATCTTTTTGATCATTTTCATCCCTTCATATTCAGTTCCTCTCTTATTTCCTATCGTCCCTTCCGTTCATCCACATTCCCTGATTCCTTATTGAGTAAAATTTCATTCTTTTTGTACCCACATTCTTTTGATTCTAGTGTCATCCATTCTTTCTATTCATGCTCTATTTATTTCTTTCTATTCAATTACTCTTACTTCTGTCTTGCATTCACTTTCATTCTTATTCTTTGATCATCGTTTAAGTTTCATCTTAGTATTCTCTATTCTTGCCCATGTTCTCTTTAGTTCTTTGTTGTTCGGCATCGTTTGGCTTGCGATGTTTTGCCTGCTGCTTGGAATATTACCATAGGTGGAGGCATCATCATCTGTTCTAAGGTGTGTAAGTAGAGCCCTTTATTGATTGGGGGCGTGGAGTTCAAAATTGGTTTGATTTTGACCCACAACTCTGGCTTTGATGTTATCTTTGGGATGGACTTGCTGGGAGTTACCCATGCTGTGATTGATTGCCGTGTGAAGAAGGTAATATTCAGGCTCTCAGGTCAGGAGGAGTTTGTGTTTCATGCGGGTGAGACACTGTCTGAGCGTGTCAAGAACTCGGTGAACCCGGAGGCTCATGCACTTGAGTCATTATGCACTAATGGTGCAGTTGCACCCATTGTTGCTCGGGGTTTTCTCGATGTTTTTCCAGAAGAGTTGCCTTGATTTCCACTAGACCGAGATGTGGTATTCGGCATCGAAGTTCTACTAGGAACAACACCAATCTCGAAGAGTCCATACCGGATGATACCAGTTGAATTAGCTGAACTGAAGGTGCAAGTTCATGAGTTGTTGGACAAGGGTTTTATCAGGCCTAGTGTTTCGCCTTGGTGTGCCCCAGTGTTGTTTGTTAATAAGAAGGATGGTAATCGCAGGCTCTGTATTGACTACCGTGAGTCGAACAGTGTCACTATAAAGAACCGGTACCCTTTGCCGAGGATCGATGGTTTGTTCAATTAGCTGGGAGGTGCTTTAGTTTTCTCGTAGTTGGATCTCCATTCTGGCTATCATCAAGTGAAAGTGAAGGCTGAAGATATTCTGGAAAACGGCTTTCCACACGAGATATGGACATTACAAGTTCTTAGTAATGCCATTTGGAGTTACCAATGTACCAGCCGTGTTCATGAGTTTGATGAACCAGGTGTTCTCTCCGTTCTTGGACAAATTCATGGTGGTATTCATCGATGATATTTTGGTGTATTCTCGGAGCAGAGAAGATCATGCTGAGCATTTGAAGGTTGTCCTGTAGACTTTGAGGGAGAATCAGCTCTATGGGAAGCTCAGTAAGTGTGAGTTCTAGCTCGATCGGGTTACTAATCTGGGCCATATTATCTCCGGTGATGGTGTGTCTGTTGATCTGTCGAAGATTTCTGCTATCAGGGATTGGCCAGTGCCGAAGTCAGCATCTGAAGTGCGGAGTTTCCTCGCATTGGCAGGGTATTATCGGAAGTTTGTCCAAGAATTCTCGAAGATTGTTGGACCCCTAACCAATTTAAAGAGGAAGGAGCGGAAGTTTGTTTGGGATGGGGCTTGTCAGGAAGCTTTTGTGGAGTTGATGGGTCGGTTGATGTCAGCTCCAGTGCTGACTATTCCTGACAGTTCTGGAGGCTTTGTGATTCATTGTGATGCTTCAGGCAGAGGTTTGGGAGCAGTGCTGATGCAACGAGGAAGGGTTGTCGCTTATGCATCTAGGCAGTTGAGGCCTCATTAGAAGAAATATCCCACGTATGATCTTGAACTTGCAGCTGTAGTCTTTGCCTTGAAGTTGTTGATGCACTACCTACTTGGGGATAGAGTTGATATCTTCACTGAACACAAGAGTCTCAAGTATGTGTTCACTCAAAGGGAATTGAATATGAGGCAGAGGAGATGGCTGGAATTGATGGCGGACTACGACATCAACCTACAGTATCACCCTGATAAAGTGAACCTTGTGCCCGATGCTTTGAGTAGGCAGCCTGCTGCTATGTTCCTCACCCAGCAGAAGGAAGTGTTGGAGGATATGAGGAGGCTGGAACTGGATGTGATTCTTCCCGGTTCAGCGCATCAGTGTATGGTGTTGCAGTTGCAGTCTTCATTGATAGAGCAGATCAAGGAGGCTCAGGCTGGTGACTAGCAGTTGCAGGAGTTCCGGAGTGAAGTGGAAGCTGGATTAAGAACCGACTTGGCCATTCATTCTGACGGGTCGCTTCGCTTTGGTGCTAGGTTGTGTGTGCCTAGGGGTGAAGTTCGGCAGAAGCTTCTTGCCGAAGCTCATCATTCGACCTACTCTATTCATCCTGGATGCATGAAGATGTATAGGGATCTGAAGCAACAACATTTTTTGTGGCATGGTATGAAGAGAGCTGTAGTGAGGTTTGTTTCTCAATGCCTGATCTGTCAGCAAGTGAAGGTAGAGCATCAGGGGACCGCTGAACTTCTTCAACCTCTAATCGTAATGGAAATGGGAGAACATCACTATAGATTTTGGAACGACACTGCTAAGGAGTCCCAAAGGTCACAATGCTATTTGGGTAATAGTGGATCATTTGAAGAAGAGTGCCTGTTTCATCCCTTTTCGAGTGGATCAATCCATCGAGAGTCTGGTAGAGAAATACATACAGGACGTTGTAAGGCTGCATGGTGTTCCTATTAGTATCATATCGGATAGAGATACGAGATTCAGATCTCAGTTTTGGGACAGTCTTCAGAAGAGTTTGGGTACTAAGTTGAGCTACAACACTGCATTTCATCCACAGCCAGATGGGCAATCCGAGAGAACGATCCAGACATTGGAGGACATGTTGAGGTCTTGTGTCCTTCAGTTCGGAGGTTCTTGGGAGGGTCACCTACACTTGGTTGAGTTCTCATACAACAACAGCTACCAGGCAAGTCTCAAGGCAGCTCCGTATGAGGCGCTTTATGGTCTGAAGTGTAGACCGCCGATCTGTTGGGATGATACCGGCGAGAGGAAGATTTTGGGTCCTGAATTGATCACTAAGACTGTGGATGCAGTGGATCAGATCAGAAAGCACTTGCGAGCAGCTCAGGACAGGCAGAAGATATGGGCTGACTGTCATCGATGGGCTTTACAGTTTGTGGCAGGCGATCATGTGTTCCTCAAGGTATCTCCATGGAGAGGTGTTATCCGATTTGGAGGAGGGGGCAAGCTAAGTCCCTAGTACATCAATCCGTTCGATATTGTGGAACGAGTGGGCAAGGTAGCCGACAGGTTCGCGCTGCCATCGGCTTTATCAGGTGTCCATGATGTATTCCATGTCTCTCAGCTCAGGAAGTACATTAGGGATTACAGTCATATGTTTGACTACTCAGAGTTGTCCATGAGACCAGACTTATCATGTGAAGTCCAACCAATCTATATCTTGGACAGGCATGAGAAAGTTCTGAAGAATAAAGTCATCAAGCTTGTTCGTGACTCTTGGAATCCTCACTCGCCCGGTAAGTCGACTTGGGAACTTGAGGAGGAGATTCAGAAGAAGTTCCGCCATCTCTTTGAGTAGTTGTTGGGTTTTTTTTTGTTGTTTTTGGGGTTGTCATATGTACCACTTGATTGAATTTCGAGGACGAAATTCTTCTTGTAAGGTGGGTAGGAATTGTAACCCCTATTTTTGTTTTTGGACTTTTATTGTAATTTCGTCTTTCTTAATTACTGTATTCGAATCCCTTTTAAATAATAAATTTTGATATTCCTTGGACTCATTTATTCTCTTTTGATCATCTGCATTCAATTGGCTTGAACCTTGAATTTATTTTTGGTGCCATGCAAATTTTATTCATTTGTGTTTTGGGTTGATTTTGATCCATATATTCATATCCTATTTATTTCTACCTATTTTTCTCTTTTTGGATCCTAAACCCAAACCTATACTCGTTAACCCGCAACCCAAACCCAACATCCTAAATACCCTATAAATACCCATTAAACCCCAATTCTTAATTACCCTAATTAATTTCTAATCCTTCTCTCTCTCTCCACCGCCACTCTCATCTCTCTCCCTCATCCTCTGTTTAGATCGCTATCCCCTGAACCCATCCCGCTCACCTCCTCGTCCATCCCCAATCCTTCGACCACCGTCATCTTCACCCATTCTCGTCACCACCACCACAATATCCTTTCCCGTCGACCTCCGAAGCCACCCACCTGCACCCCGCCGTCAACCTTCCGCCTCTACAGCACCCCTCCTCATCCTTGTCCTCCATCCTCGCCAACCGAGAACCCATCCAGCACCATCGTCTTCACCCCATTCTCGTCACCACCACCTCAGCAACCCCCCATCGTCGTCTCCATCCTGTCTCTTGACTTCCGCTCAACCTCCACCACCCCTGTTTTTCGTTGACTGCCCTGTTTTCCTCCTTCGACGCTCGCCTTCCGTCGACGTCCTTCCCTGATCACCGTCGACCGCCGCCGCTCTAGCCTCCGCCACTGCCGCCCACCGTCGAAGCCGGTGCTGCATTGCTGCTGTCTCTTTTTGGTGTTGGTGTGTGCACGTATTTGCACGTGCTCTTGCGGTGTTTGTAGCGCCCCGAATTTCTAATATAATATCTTAGAAAATACGTGGCACAATTTTTAGCGTCAACTTCAATGTAATATTAAACACAATTAACACCAATAAATTTTTTTTTCAACTTTCATTACAATAATCGTTTACATAGCACAGCGGAATACAATACACCTTAAATCACAAATTCTCTTTCTTTACAACACTTTATTTTACAAATTACATGAGTCACTATGTCAATTGAACTCAAGCATCCAAATCCGAGCTATAAGAAATTACCTGTAAAATATGAGGCTAGAGATAACCCCCAAAACTAAAGGGGTCAGCCATAAATGTGTGAGTGACATAAAACAAGCAGCATAAGTAAAGCATGGATTTATCAACAACAGAACTAATAATGATACATAAAATATGTCATAGCAAGGAAACATGTAAATCTCAAGCGAAGCTAAACTAAGTGTCAAGTGTAGAAAACAGGAAAACCACATGCGTGAAACCAAATCAAGAAAACATCAAGTCTATATGCTGACTCTCTAATGCGTACTTGTCGGAGTCTATGCATCCCACTCTACATAGGTCCGGTGCAAGCCCTTAACGTCTCCACATTATAGGGTTTGATCCCCCGCTATGCAACTAATCCTAACACGATGACTACTACGAGATAAAGATAAACTGTGAGTATTAACCCATGCCCCGATAATTTCGGAGGTCAATCTCTATCCACAGATAATTCCGGAGACTATTTCACTCACACCTGGGAATCTTCGAGAATACCCTACACCGCAAGCAATGGCACATCATCACACGAATACCACATGTGCATCGCCTCGACCCCGATAATTCCGGAGATCAATTCCACACCACAGGTAATTCCGGAGACTATTTCACTCACACCTGGATAATTCCGGGGATTATCTCACATCGCGAGCTATACTGAGGTCCATAACCCATGTTCTCGTTCATCATATCACCACTAGTGCCTGTCCTTATCATTTTGGTTGTTTAATTACCTAACGAATCTCCTAGAGTTGGTGTACCCTACCGGACTTAACTCAACAACTGATCAACTAAATGCCTCAACAGGCCCAAACATAAATATCTCAACTGCCGGTAAACTAGGATCACACACATCCTCTAGAGACTCACACTCAATATCCAACCAATCTTCCAATATGAATTGCTCAGTCAAAACAACTTAAAAACATATGTTCAGTAGAAGATAAAGTATAGAATAGTAAGTTATAGATTAAAACATTTAGAGAATAAATCAGTTGAAAGAACATTCAAAAATATAAAAATACATCAGTACCAGTCGACTAATAACAAACGTAAGTCGACTGTCCAGAAAGAGAATTCCATGGTTTTAAGAAAATAATCTAAGTGTTATAAGTCGGCGTATAAAAACTATCGGTTGACTGTCCAGAACGAAAATCCAATAATCTTTAAGAAATAATTCTAAGTGTAGCAGTCGACTGTAAAGGGTATATGTCAACTGTCCAGAGAGAAAAATTACAATAACTTTAAAAAATAATTCTAAGTGGCACCAGTCGACTGTAAAAGTCTTCAGTCGACTGTCCAGACGAGAATTTCAAGAAAACTAGAGAACATAGCAGCCGGGTCGTATCGGTCGACTGAGAAGTCATACCAGTCGACTGTAGACCTATAGTCTGCATACTTTTAGTTGTGCACATTTCAACCGATACGTAGTTTTACTTTATGAAAATGATTTCTACGAAAAGCTTATTTCTTATATGATCAAATACAACTTGTAGGACATATAATGGTCCATAAAACTAAATTAAAACTACTTGAATTTATAAAAATAGAGATTTTGTTGATTTCTTTCGATTAAAACATGGATTGTGCATATAGTCAAAATAGAGTTTCTTAAAATTTATTGATCACTGAAATAGTTTGTTTTCAGATCCAAACCATCTAAACATCAAAATCTCAAGAGAATCCCCAATTTGGGTATATTTGCTCAACTCAACTAATTTCTCAAATCTCGATTTTCATGTCAAGATCTCTTGATTCATACTTTTCCTTTCACATTTCTCAAAACTGAATTACCATTACAACTTTCAACCTCAATCAATGGATAACATAACCATATCTAATTTGTGTTCAACCAATACTCAAAGTACTAAAAATCTTATTTTTATTAGATTTATGTATGAAATCCACCACATTCAATCAATCCAATCCAAAAGAAATAGACTACCCACATACAATCTTATTTACCACAACTAGGGTTTCACAAGATCTAATTTTCATCCGTCCATCCAAATTCATAATGTGCATATTCATATTCAAACCTTAATCATGCTTTCTAGCAAATAGAATTCAATATCCAAGATCCATCATATAACATTCACAAAATGAAAGAAGACAACAAATCACTCACATACAATATTCAAAGAACAAACAAAAACAAAACAACAAACAATTTACATCACTCACATGCAAAATACACAAAGCAAAACAAACAAGTCACTCACCTCGAATGAAGAAATCCGATGAGAAAACTTTTCTTTTGCAAAATCCAAGATCCTCTTCTTAATTCTCCAAAAATAATAAAACTTTATGTTGTGCAGCGAAAGACGGCTGCACTACACCCCTTTTAAATACCCGGAATAGGAGTTTTAGGGTTTTTAGACGCATTTGCAAAACAACCCCCTTTAAAATATAACTTTACATAAATAGATCCATATACTTGGAAACTTGATAAAATCAATTAAATTGAGATTTAAAATCAAAATAAACTCCCTATTTCCAGTCGGCATTGTTTGAAAAGTCCAGAAAATAGTTTTTGCACTTTTACCCCTCAAAATAATAATTTGCAAAAAGATCCTTTTTTTTCTTAATATTTGCAAATAGATCCAATAAATATCAGGAAAATCTGGAAAAATTACAAATAATTCCCAAATAATAGATGATGATTTTCCATGAAGAAATTTTTGCTTTTGAACATCTCAAGAAAATATTTGCACGTATTTTGCACGTGTAAAAAGATAATTTCCAGAAACTATTTATTAAATCTCCAAAAATCATTTTAATTCATTTATAAACTTTTTAAAATAATATTTAAAAATACGGGGTACTACAGTGTTACTTTTTATGTGCATCACATGTATTGTTGCTGTTTTGCACGTGTATCTTGCTATGCGCTTTGCACGTGTATCATCGCTGTCAGGATCCTTATCCCGTTATTCCTTCGTGTTCGGATTAACCGTCTAAAAGGTAAGCCTCTCCTGAACTAGTTTTATTTTTCTTGTTCAATAATTCTTTGATCTCTGCAAGTAGATCCTAGTCGTTTATCATATTATTATACTGTTTATCTTCCGTTGAGTATATTGAGGGTTTACACGAGCTAACCCAAGATATTATTGACTTCATGTTAATATCTTTGATTCCCCAAGCCGTTGTATATTGTAACTTGCACACATGACATTAATACTTAGATTAGGACATGTATATTGAAATTGATGATTGAATGCTTTTCGTTTGAATGTGATGATCAAGCTATGCTGATAATAATTTGTCTCACCTATAGTAGAATTTCACCCTAGAGATTGACTGATTTTCTGTAAATTTTGCTTCGAACTCCTATGCATGCTTGGTTGTTTGGTTGCCTTTTAATAATAACCTGTTTGCTGGCCTGTTTTTTGCTTTGTGTTGATTTGAATTTTCTACCAAGTTGCTGTCATAATTTGATAAAACTTTCTAAACATCATCTGTAGCTTTTTGAAACTATATTTCAGAACTTTTTATAGAACTGGATTCCGATTTATGAACTGAAAGTTATTATATTTTTAGTACTGCTATGTTTTCAATTTCCAGATTTTTGTCAGATATACATCAACTTGATTTTCTATTAAAATAAAATGCTAACAACATAATTAGAACTTGAAATTTTATATTTTGTTACTAGACATGATTAGGAATCACCTTATTATTTTTGTAATATTATTTGATAATTTTTCAGTCCTTTTATAAATATGAATACTTGACTCTAGGCTGCTGTTACAACATAAGTCCAGTAAATAACATGATTTTGACCCATCTACAGATAATATCAATTTGATCTCATTAAATAAGAATTATATCCTTGTGTGTCTGAAATCCAGATCATTTGATGGTTTTACAATCCGACCTATATATTGCAAGATATCCATATTTTCATTCAGTGACGTCTGAATTCCAGAATACAGTGAATATGCATCACCCTGCTTAATTAATTAAAACAGTATATCAAATTTGAGAAATAAAATATGAGATAAATTTTGTTATTACTAAACATTGCCAGGAGTCAAAATATAATTTGTATGAGATTTCTAAAGGATTTTATAGTTTACTTTTATACACAAATATTTTGACCCTGATATGCTGTCTAAACATAATTTCAGTAAAGAATGAACTTATAGACCTAGTTTCTGTATTTATCGTATGTTGTGTGTATATTCAATGGAACCGGAAAAGAGTCTACTTTCCAGAATCTCTAACGGAACTAATTTTGTATTCCTGTAGCAACGGGAATCTCTGTTTTTGTACAACGTGTTGCTGTCCAGAATATGTGCTTTTGTGTTTTTCTTGTATATCTATGATTGATTTTGCATCTAGGGAATAGTAATAGTTGTATCATGCATTGCATAACTTTGACATCTCATGACATCATTTCAAATCTTCTTGCACCATTGCATGTTCATATTTAAGTATAATAAAATATTTGCAAGCCGGGATAAATATTGGTCGACTTGGTAGTGAACAATCAGAGACTATACTCAGTAGGGCTCCTAGTTCTTGTTGTCATGGAAGGTGGAGTGTTGATTGTGGAAACCCCACTTGATTAAATTCTCTTCATCGTGTTGAGTTCATGATCTGTTGAGTTCACCATCATAGTCCAAACATTCACTGTTTGCATGCACCAAACATGTGGAATGAGACGCAGTATTACGTGCATTAGCTAGGATAATAAAACACTAATGAACCCAGGATTGACACTTGTATTCTTGATCATGATTACTGTTATTGATCTTACATCATTGATTACAATTACTGTTTATTGCATCATGAATTCTAGACTTTGATTCTATTATCAACTTTGTTATTGTCTTTGATCTTTGACTTTGCTCTAGCCTACTATTTCTTAACATACCATATTTTCCTTGTTTCTTTGCTTTCGCTACTTGCTGTCCATGACTTGCTTTAAGGACATTATTTTCTCTATTTTTAGATCACGAGTTTACAGGTACTGAAGGAGTGATACCAGAAGGACTTTGTGAGCAAAATTTTTGAGGATCGAAGCTGGATTATTAGACTATTATAGTTTTATCATGTTATTTGTTTATTTTATTGCTTTCATCATACTTTGTATTTCGGGCTTATGTGTCCCAAAGTTTACTTTTTCCCAGATGTTGGATATTTTTAGTGATTTTATTTCATGATTATTTTGGAGTTTATTCTTTATTTATGTGGTTATTCTTTTCTTGCGTGGTTGTATTTTCTTGTGTATTGTTGAGTTAATCTGTTACAACTATGTATGGTATTCTTATCATTCGTTGGGCCTTTGTTACGTGCTCGTGTTTCCATATCTTGGGAAGCGGGGCGTGACAAATTCAACAAGATCCAGCACAAAATTTCTCACAATTGCTATCAGAGCATGAAGTTCGTGGATTTTTTCGAGTTCCTTGGAGAAGGTGGAAGATTAGAGCACGAAGATTAAGTAGTTGATGGTATGATCAACTTTAATATCTGGAAGGTTGACATGTATGACACATTAGTTCAGAAGGGCTTGCATATTTTCCTTGATGGAGATAAATGGAAGCTAACTGACATGAAGCAAGAGAAGTGAGATACGATTTTTTTGAAGGCCTTGAGTTAAATACAGTTGCAATTGGTGGACAAAGTCAAGTGTGATTTCCGTGATGACAAAAGCGCGTCGAGTACGTGCGCGACACTCAAAACTGACTACTCAGGATTGTGGTTGTTGGATCGGATGTACTGAAAGCTAAAACTATTTTGTTTCTCAATGAAGGAAGGTAACCAGCTTCAAGATTATTTTGTGGAGTCTAATAAGATAATATCTGAACCAAAGGCCATAAATGCAGATGATCTAAAGCAAGGACGATAAAGCATTCAACTTGATATGCTCACTGTAACACCCCGAATTCCAAATACAATTGAATTCGAGATTCCACAGGATCTTTACACTTCATTTAGTACAATTTTACAAGGAATTTAAAACTTTTCACTTTACATCAGAGTTACATGGAATCTTTACACTTTACAATTTACAGCGGAAGTAATTTACAACATTTATACAAAGGTACAATAATGAATAATCTCTAAGCATCAGTTCTCCTTTAATCTTTATTATACCATTTACCCTGCATAAAAAACTGTGGGTACGTCAGTTTATTCAACCGACGAAAATTATACACGGCCATCCTCTCTATGCCGGAAACAGTATAACGATTCTTATTTCTTAACAAACCACAAACTTGTTCACAAACAAAACTAAAGGGACTATCCTGCTGATGTCGTGTTGTGATTGTCCACTTATTCCTTAATGCAGTTATTACATTATATGACACTAATGCGCATGTAATGCCTCGATTTTTTCATTTATGAAAAATTATTTTATTTTGCACGTAGTGTGCACGTGCAATATTTTTGGTTGAATTAAATGTTATGATTATTTCCATTATGATGAGTATGGATTTTTAAATATGTGCTTTTAAATTATTTTCACAAAGCTTTCTTTCAATTAGACAAAATGCCTTTTCTTTTAAAAGCCCAAAGTTAATTTAATTTATTATTTTATAATAATTATTTTGGCCCATTAAACTAGAGCCCATTAGTTAATTTATTTTTTAAATATGACTTGTAATGTACAATACAAAATTAAAGTTTATTTTTATAAAATAAAATGTACAATTTTTGGACCTAGTTGCATGCACGTGCACTACACGTACACGTGCAATATGCACTCCTATGATGGCCGGTTTGATCTTTTTGGGAGGAAAACCAAAATTTGAGTGGAGATCATGCTTGGTGGTTACTTGGTTGTGGGTAGTTAATGTAACTCCTACTTTCATCTTAGCCCTCCATCTTATAACCAATTACTTGATCCTAGCCCTCATTTCCATCAAGATTTTAGTATAAATACCCCCTTCATGGCTAGTCATTCTTGTGCCCATTACTTTCTACAAACCTATAGTCTAAATTATATTATCTAGTAGTGATTTTGTGAGTTAAAAGATTGAGAGTGTGTGGGATTTTTGCTTGCAACTAGAAGGGGAGAGGCCGGCATCAATTCAAGGAGGAGCTCGGTTTGCTTGGGTGGGCTTGGAGGCTTGTGTGCACGTGTTCAAGGAGGAGCATTTCGTTGCATGGACATTCGTCTAGGGATTGATAGTTGTATTTTTCTCTCCATACAAGGTGGGTAAATTTTCTATATTCTAATTAGGGATGCATGCTAGATTAAATTGAATGAATGAGGCATGAAAAATATTAATAAGAGTACACTTTTAATTGGAAAATTGACCTATGAATTGATTGGAATATGGGTGTGCACTTGTATGTGATTTGATTAGTAAAATTCTAAGTTTGTATGGATTAATTATACCCATGGATTGTTAAAGAAGGTCTCATTATCTACAACACAAATTATACACAAAGTTAGCAGATTGGCAATGCTACTTCTTGTGATTAAATGGATCATTGTGTGATATTGAAATAAATGAATTAAGATATAGATTAGTATGTTTGGTAAAAGGTTAAAAACAGAGAATTAATGTGAAGTTTGCTAATAAAGGGATTAGTGGTATTATTTGTTAATAAATGTCAAAATGAAGAATGTGGTAGTTATAATGTAGAATTCGAATTCATTGTATGAAAATATGTTTTAATTGTTGAATTTTTTTTTTCATACTGATATGTAAATTAGACAAAAAATAATCAATCTGGAATTTTACAGTAAATTTTATAAAAGCAAAGTGAAATGAGGACTAGTTGAACATCAAGACGTTTTAATAACAGAGAGAATTGGTTCAAATGAGTTTTGAGTTGCGTTTTGACAACTTGAACGCGTAGCTCAAGTGGTCGGGACGGCTCTGATCGCTACAGTAGCCTTGGGTTTCCCTGTGGTGGCCGGTTCGAATCCCTGTGGCACGATATTTTGTTTCATGAATTTTTTTAAAATAAGAATCAGCGACCGAGAGCATTAAATACTCTCTGCCTTTCTTTTATACCGCTGGCACAAATGGCCTAGTGGCCGGTGCCTTTGGCTGTGTTCTCTGCGTGCTGGGTTCGAATCTTGCCCTTGGCAAGATTGGGAAAAATTTATTTTTTAATGTTTTAGTGATCCAAAAATTATGGAAAAAATATGGTTATTTTTCTAAAAATGTGTAGGACTTATGAAAAATAATTTGAGAATTATTTGCATAAAATAAAACATGATTTGAGAATAAAATGTGTAAATAGAACTATGGTTTTATATTTATATTGTTGTGAAATTATATCTTGCAAAAAGAATTTGAAATGAAGGATTAGAAAATTAATGTGGCAAGAAGAAATTATATTGTATGATGTGATGCAAATTATTCTCATTGAGAATAGTGTGGAAATTATGAAGCGTAAATGTTCACCTTTGATTGAATAATTTGTGATGTGGGTTTTTATGTGAAAATAACATTTCATGAGTTACATGATGAATAATTGAATTTCATGTATAGTTATGAACTATTTGAACGAATTAGAAATCATGATTGGAAAAGAAAAATACTTTTGAGTATGATAACTCAACATGGGAATATATGAGTTGGAAATGC
Source organism: Hemerocallis citrina (assembly GCA_017893485.1). Taxonomy (NCBI): domain Eukaryota; kingdom Viridiplantae; phylum Streptophyta; class Magnoliopsida; order Asparagales; family Asphodelaceae; genus Hemerocallis; species Hemerocallis citrina. Next base: position 204,545,772 of record CM030359.1, on the reverse strand, counting down.
TCAAATTGAAAATTGTGGATTGAAAATTGAAACAAAAAGAGTAGCTAAGTCTCCCCCGGCATTTGGAAATAAATGAAATGAAAAATTGAAAGGAAAGACCAAGGTTGGTCATGTTTGAATGAATGAATAAGTCCGATTTAGTGAAGAGGCTAACTCTAGAGCTTTGATTTTTGTTCATGATTTTGATAAAAACTAAGGATTAGTAGTAGTGGAGACGTGATGAAAGTATGAGAAAAAACACGAGTATGAGGGCCATCGGATTGGCGGTGTGAGAGTGATCCACAGGCTGCCTGCTTGATGCGTCAAGACATGGCGTGAGCACTACTCCAGAATTATCGTTCCGGTGGCGACGCTTGTGGGATGTTTGGTGACTGCAAGAGGATCGTGTGCCATGAAGGAGGCTGAATTGCCACAGGCTGTCTTCACGATGCGTCGTGACATGACGTGGGATTCCCCTCCAGGATTTTCTGTACACGTGCTTGTACTTATAGAACATCTAGGATACTTACCGTAATTACAGTAGTAGATTAAGTCATAACGAGGGATTGAACCCTACAAAGATGAAGAACGATTAAGGGTTTGCCCTCGGACCTATGTAGTATGGGATGCATAGAATCCGAACAAGTGCGCATTAGTGTCATGTAACATAAATAACTGCATTAAGGACTAAGTGCACTATCACAACATGACATCAATAGGGTAGTCCCTTTAGTTTGATATGTGACAAGTTTGTGTTTGCTAAATATGGAAAATAAGTTATACTATTTTCGGCATAGAGAGGATGGCCGTGTATAATGATCGTCGTTTGAATAAACTGACGTACCCACAGTCTTATATGCAGGTGAATGGCTTGATAAAGATTAAAGAGGAACAAATGCTTAAAGATTATTCAATGTTGTTGTACATTTGTTTCATTGTTGTAAAGTTTACTTCCGATGTGCAATGTAAAGTGTAATGTATTCATGTAAACTCTGATGTAAAGTGAAAAGTTCAAATTTTCTTGTAAAATTGTACTAAAGGAAGCGGAAAGATTCTGTAGAACATCTCGAATTCAGTGTATTTGGGATCCGGGGCGTTACAGCGCACTTGTTCGGATTCTATGCATCCCATACCACATAGGTCCGTGGGCAAGCCCTTAATCGTACTTCATCTTATAGGGTTCGATCCCTCGCCATGACTTAACTACTACGGTAACTACGGTAAGCCTCTTAGATGTCTTATGATCTATGAGCCCATGTCCAGGTAGTCTGGAGGGGAATCCCACGCGCTGACACGATGCATCGAGCAGGCAAACTATGGACAATTCAGCCTCCGCCATGGAACAATGGCACCACCCATAGCCACTCAAATACCCCACAAGCATTGCCACCGGGACGATAATTCTGGAGTAGTGCCCACACCATGTCATGACGCATCAAGCAGGCAGTCTGTAGATCACTCTCACACCGCCAATCCGATGGCCCTCATACTCGCGTTTTTCTCTTACTTTCATCACATCTTCACTATGTATTTAGTCCTTAGTTTATTTGAATCATGAACAAAATCAATTCTCTAGAGTTAGCCTTTCCACTATACCAGACTTAATTCTTTATTCAACACGACCCAAATCTTGGTCTTTTCATTTCAAATTTCATTTCAGTTCATTTCTTTTCAATGCCGGTATGAGGCTTAGCTACACTCTAGTTCTCAATTTCAATTCACAATTTCACAAGAATTAAGCCTTTCAAGCTCTTAAGTTCATTTTTCATGATTACATCAGATTTTCCTTTTCATGTTCAAGGCATTCATAATCGTAAAACCTTTCATAAATTCAACAAAATAATTTACTTCACTTCATATGCGATTTCATGCAAAGGTAAATAAAATTCACTTTTCTAATCCGTCACATACAATTTCCATTATCAAAATCTTTTTCAAGCAATAAATATGTGTTTATTTTTGTCACGAGACGGAAATTAAAATCTGAGACGTCAGAATAATCTGGACAGTCGGCTCAAAACATAGCCAGTCGACTGTTCAGCTAAAGAAAATATTCAAGAAAATGCTCGGGATAGTCGACTGCTAACACGACCAGTCGGCTGTTCAGTAGGGTTCTAAACTCAGAAAGTTTTGATATTCATGTCAGTCGACTACTTATACCTATTCGGTCGACTGGTCAGTAATAAAAAATGGAAGTATGGAAACATTTCTTCTTCCCTTTTGATTAGTACACAGCATTTCAGTTTAACTAAAATATGTTCATTTACCAACACTAACATGCAACTTTATTTGACTACCATCATTAAACGCGTGGTTTACGATTTAATGTAGAGATTCTCACAACTCGTATTTTTCACACAACCACGATTTCTAACCACATATATTTTTTTTTCTTCTTACTCATTGTTTTTCTACAGAGATGAATATTAACTCCAATTTAGCATGCTAGATTACAATCAAAATAACATTAACCATAACATTTCATTCATTTCCTGCAATCACACTTATGTTTCATTTTCATTCAAATCGTAGCAATGTCAAGAGCAATAATTTCGCTTATCTATTCATGCATAATTTGTATGAAACTTAACATGGTAACTTTTTTTTCTCTAAGACCAGTCGACTGTCGACATGATTCGGCCGACGTACAGCTAGTTTTCCAATTTCTCAAGATGCCTTTAGTTCTTTTTCCATTCATTCAAGTTTTCACATGATGTATATAGCATGGGACAATCATTCAATCAATCTAACACACATAGTTCAATTCTCAGCCCTAGCATGATTTCTATTCTAGAAGTCATGAGAAACACCCACATTTTAAGAAACAAAGAGAAATCCCTTAGAACTTCTTAGATTGCGATGCACGCCTCCTCCTCCTTGCTCCTTGCCAAAAACCGAAGCTTCAAGTTGGGGTGAATAGCCGGCCTCCCAGGGAACACTCAAACTACTCAATCTTTTTCCTCCCAAATCTTTCTCTCTTTAACAATTTTTTTTCTTCTATTGTACTAAGATGAGAAGAAACTATGGGGTATTTATACTCAATTTTGGGTGGATTGAATGGCTAGGATTATATTAACTAGTTAGAGATTAAGGGCTAGGATGAACTAGGGAGTTGTAGCAACTACCCATGATGAGATAACTACCTCCACACTACTCCCATCTCTCCCTCTCTCTCAAAACCGCCCCACTAAAGGGTGTGCAATGCACACTATATTGCATGCACGTGCTACCCTAGTATCCCCCATTCTTAAGTTGTACAATTTTAATAAATTAAATTGTTCACATTTTGTCTCTTCATGACAAGTGTGGCTATTTAATTAATTTATTAAATTTGTGGGCTTAGGTTGTGGGCCAAACAACAAAATAGTAAATAATTCAAGTGGGCTAAAACAATTAATTAGTACTTTAGGCTTTTTAGAAAAATAAAGGAAAGGAAAAATAATTGTTCATACCATCAAAAGAGATTTTGTATATAAAAATAAATAAATAATATACATATGAAATTCTTACGTGCACAACACGTGAAAGTCAATATTTTATTAAAAAGGAAATTTAGGGTATTACAACACTCCCTCCTTAGAATTGTTTCGTCCCCGGAACTACAATTAAAGGGTGAGGAAACAGAAATATAACAAGAAGAAAGAAAAAATACAAATCAAACAAAGAGCTCGGGATGATCCTTCATCATCCTCTCATCAGATTCCCAAGTAGCCTCTTCAACCAACTGGTTTCTCCAGACTACCTTGACCATCGGTATCGTCTTATTCCTCAAGACTTTCTCTCGACGATCAACAATCTCAACTGGGAGCTCAACGTAACTCAGATCCAACTGCAAATCCTCTGGCACTTCGGGCAAATCATGACTTGGATCTGGAATGTAACCTTTCAGCATAGACACATAAAAGATATTGTGCACCTAGGACAACTCTTCCGGTAATTCAAGCTGTTAAGCAGTTTTCCCGATCCTTTTCAATATCTTATATGGACCTATAAACCTCGGGGCTAGCTTCCCACTCTTGCCGATAAGGATCACACCTTTGCTGGGCAATATCTTCAGAAAGACAAAGTCACTAACCTCAAACTCAAGGTCCCTTCTCCGGTTGTCTGCATAGCTCTTCTGCCTGCTCTGAGCGTCCACCAACCTCTTCCTGATCAGATCAATCTCTTCAGAGGTCTGCTGCACAATCTCAGGCCCAAACATCTAACGCTCCCCAACTTCAAACCAACAAACAGGCGTCCTGCACTTCCTGCCATACAAAGCTTCGAACGGTGCCATCCCGATACTGGTCTGAAAACTGTTGTTGTAGGCAAACTCTGCCAAAGATAAATGCCTTTCCCAACTGGCTTCAAAGTCTAGTACATAACACCGAAGCATATCCTCAAGAATACGGTTGACTCTCTCGGTCTGCCCATCGGTTTGGGGATGAAAAGCAGTGCTGAAATCCGTCTTGGTACCCAAAGCTGTCTAAAGACTCCTCCAAAAATGCAAAGTAAACCGCGCATCTCGATCAGACACAATGGTCAATGGAACGCCATGAAGCCTGACGATCTCATCCACATACATCTCAGCTAACTTGTCCATCGAAGCAGTGAGTTCTATTGCCAAAAAGTGAGCGGACTTGGTTAGTCGATCGACTATGACCCAAATTGCATCGTTGCCTTTAGGACTCTTAGGCAAACCTATGATGAAATCCATACTGATGTTATCCCACTTCCATTCCGGAATAGGTAACGGCTGTAATAGACCTCCAGGTTTCTGATTCTCGGCTTTGACTTATTGACAAATCTCACACCTCGACACAAATTTAGCCACATCCCGTTTCAAACCTGATGTAACGCCCCGAATCCCAAATACACTGAATTCGAGATGTTCTACAGGATCTTTTCACTTTCTTTAGTACACTTTTACAGGGAAATAAAAACTTTTCATCATACATCAGAGTTTACATCACAATTACATCTTTCTTTTGCACAGCGGAAGTAAAATTTACAACATTTAAAATAAAGTACAACAGCATAATACAATCTTTAAGCATCCATCCTCTTTAATCTTTAACATGATATTTACCTGCATATAAGACTGTGGGTACGTCAGTTTATTCAACCGACGAACATTATACACGGCCGTCCTCGCTTTGCCGGAAATAGTATAACTTAACATTTCATATTTAGCAAACACAAACTTGTCACATTCAAACTAAAGGGACTACCCTATTGATGTCGTGTTGTGATTGTGCACTTAGTCCTTAATGCAGTTTATTATGTTACATGACACTAATGCGCACTTGTTCGGATTCTATGCATCCCATACTACATAGGTCCGAGGGCAAGCCCTTATTCGTTCTTCATCTTGATAGGGTTCAATCCCCCGTTATGCCTTAAACTACTACTGTAACTACGGCAGTGTCTTAGATGTCCTATGATCTATGAGCCCATGTCCAGGCAGCCTGGAGGGGAATCCCACGCACTGTCACGACGCATCGAGCAGGCAACCTATGGACAATTCAGCCTCCGCCATGGAACAATGGCACCACCCATAGCCACTCGAACATCCCACGAGCGTCGCCACCGGGACGATAATTCCGGAGTAGCGCCCACGCCATGTCTTGACGCATCAAGCAGGCAACCTGTGAATCGCTCTCACACCGCTATCCGTTGGCCCTCATACTCATGTTTTTCTTCTACTTTCATCACATCTCCACTATGTACTAGTCCTTAGTTTTATTTAAAAATCATGAACAAAATAATCACTAGAGTTAGCCTCTCCATCAACCGGACTTATTCATTCGTTTCATCATGACCAACCTTGGTCTAATTTCATTTCAATTCATTTTTCTCAATGCCGGGGAGACTTAGCTACTCTATTTCAAATTTTATTTCACAATCTTTAACTCATGACAATTTCCATGTCGAGCTTTCATACTCATTCTTATTTTCCAATTCATGATTACACTTTATTCACAAGTCCACAATGAATACTTTTAACAAAGTTCATATGTATAGCCAACAATTTCTTTTTCCCTTTCATAAATCATGATTTTAATTTCATAATCATACATGAATCCAAACAACTTCATAATATCACTAGTAACATTCATACTCCACATTTTGCACAATACTCACAATGAGAATAAATAAAATCATGTCACACCACAAGTACTTTTGCCAATTACTTTATAATAACCTATTCCACTTAATCTTTATAAATTATAATTTCCATAAGTGTGTATCTTGTAACCAAAGCTCTAATTATGCCTTTTATTCACAAACCATATTGTATTTCATTCAAATAATACCCAAACCACTCTTAGAAAATTCCTTGTATTTTTATGAGAATTACCATATTTATTTCATAATTTTTGGACTTCAAAAACACCCAAAAAAAATATTTTTCCTTATATGCCGAACCCAAGATTCGAACCAGGCGCCGCACCAAGACAGCACAGAGCCCCGACCACTAGGCCGGTCGTTGAACACGTCCATAGAGCGACTGGGGTCTATATAAACCCTGAGTTCGCTGTTTACTGTTTTTAGGGAATTTAACAAAAAGAAGTGTTCCGCTCGGGATTCGAACTGTGCAACACAGAGAAGCCAACCGGGGTCCAAGACCACCTGAGCCACTGGCTCGGGTTGTCACTAATCCAATTAAAAATCCTTTTGTATTATATTCGTACTGTTTTAAGAATAACTCGACATTCAAATAACCATAGCTTCTTGTTGCTTTGGTAAAATTTTCTAAAAACTTCCAGATTAAACCCTCAGTCATAAAAGTTCATACCAGTAAAATAATATAATTTTTTGGTGCTAATGAAATGTATTTTTCACCCACAAAAATCCAAGATTTATTTACTAACTACAATAAATTGTATTTTCGACATTGCCATATAATTAATCTACTAGTCTTTTATTCAATTGTTTCATAGTGATAATTTACTGAAATTAGTTCTTAACTCAACCAATATACATGTGAGTTCAATGGTCCATATCCATATCAACATATAAGTCTATTCATCTCAATTTCACAATTAACAAGCATGCATTATGTCTCTAATCACAATAGCAACATCCTCAATTAAATTTTGTTACCATCATAACTTCATATTAATGAACATGGAGCAATCTACATACAACTTAATTTTAACACTAGAGCCATATAAGTTAATCATCACATTTCAAACCATTCACATACTAACTACTCAATTCAAGTGGGCTCTTATTAATATTTTCATGCATCTTTGATGGTTGAAACTAAGCATGGACCTACTTTAGAAATATAAAATGTTTTACCCACCTTAAATGGAGAGAAAACCCAAACAAACGCAACCAAGTCCTTGTAGACGAAAGCACCTCCTCCTAGCCAAAAGCGCTCAAGCTCCAAGCCTCCAAGCCAATGCCGAATGCTTCTTCTAGCTCCAACCGAAAGCTTCCCTCCTTGGTGATGCCGGCCACTCCAAGCAACAAAAGCCCACACAACTCTCTATCTTTTATAACTCACACAATGATAATACTATAACTTAGAAATACACTTTGCATATGAAAAATTAGCCATGAGAAGGGGGGTATTTATACTCAAAGATGAGTGAAATGGAGGGCCAAGATTGTCTTGGTGGTTGTTGGATGAAGGGTTTAGATCAAAGTAGAAGTTAGAAGAACTACCCACTTCCTTGAAACTACCACCATGTTCTCCACACCCAAAATCAAAAATCCCTCCAAAAAAGAATGATACCCGGCCTCCAAATAGTGAGTGTGCATTGCACGTGTACGTGTAGTGCACGTGCATGCAACTAGGCCAAATTTGTACATTCTTAAATTGGTACAAAAATAATTTAGTTAAAAAAAATCTTCTACATGACAAGTTTAATTAAAATAAATTAATTCATGGGCTTTCTTTTTGGGCCAAAATATTTTATAAAAATAAATAAAATAAAATGCTTTTGGGCTTTTTAAAAAAAAGGCTTTTTATTAAACTAAAATAAGGCTTTTAAAGAAAGCTTTTTGTACTAAAATAATTTGAGAAAATATATTTAAATATACACATCATGATAAAATAAAACAAAATATTGCACGTGCACACTACGTGCAAAATAAATAATTTTTCATTAATTGAAAAATCAGGGTATTACACCTGACCACCAGAAATGCTGTTTAATATCCCTATACGTTTTGGTACTCCCAGGATGTACAGACAAAAGAGTAGCATGTGCCTCCTGAAGAATACTTTCTTTCAAGTCTGACTGATCCGGAACACACAGCCTCTCATCAAACCACAGCACTTCATCCCTGATTTGAAATTCGGGCAACTTGCCAGCACCAACCTGCTCCTTCATCTACAGACTCTCTGCATCTTCCTTCTGACTTGAAATAATCCTTTCGTTCAGTGTCGGTTGAAGTCTCAACTGAGCTAAGGATGATCCCAAGCCTTGCATAAAACTTCAATACCAGCCCGATCCAACTCCTCTGCCAGCTGCCTCTGAGTTGTAATCAAACTCGCCAGACTGCTCTTGCGGCTAAGTATATCAGCAACAACATTAGCCTTCCCAGGGTGATACTTAATCTCCGGACGAATGTCCTCAAGTACCTCCAGCCATCTCCTTTGCCTCAGGTTTAGATATTTCTGCTGATAGATGTACTTCAAGCTTTTATGGTCGGTGTACATATTCAGCTTCTCACCATACACATAATGTATCCATTGCTTTAAGGCAAAGATAATCGCGGCCACTCCAGATCATGAGTCGGGTAGTTCTTCTCATGCGGTCTTAGTTGCCTAGACCAATAAGCGATCACTTTTCCTTCTTGCATTAAGACACAACCAAGCCCACGATGTGAAGTATCGCTGTAGACATCATATTCAACACATGCTCCTGGCAAAGCCAAAATAGGTGCAGTAGTCAGCCTCTCTTTCAACTCCTGAAAGCTTGCCTCGCACTGCTCGGTCCACTTGAAGTTCACATTCTTCTTGGTCAAACTAGTGAGCGGCACGGCTATCTGAGCGTAGCCTTGAATGAATCTCATGTAATATCCAGTCAATCCAAAAAAACTCCTTACTTCCTTTACTGTAGTAGGCCTTGCCCAATCTCTCACTGCCTCTACCTTCTGAGGATCAGTTGCCACTCCCTCCTTAGAAAGGATGTGACCTAGGAATGCTACTTCAGATTTCCAGAAATCACACTTGGACATCTTGGCGTACAACTCATGCTTCTGAAGCTTTCTCAAAACTGCCGCCATATGCTCCGTGTGCTCCTCCTCCGACTTGGAGTACACGAGAATATCGTCGATAAACACCACGACGAAAGAATCAATGAACAGCCTCAGAACTCTGTTCATCATGTCCATGAAGATTGCAGGTGCATTCATTACTCCAAACGGCATAACTAAGAATTCGTAATGCCCGTGTCGAGTTCTGAATGCAGTCTTGTGCACATCTTCAATTTTCACTCGTACTTGATGATATCCTGATCGAAGATCTATATTGGAGAAAACAGCAGCTCCTTGTAGATGATCGAATAAGTCATCAATTCTTGGAATCGGATATTTATTCTGAACAGTGACCTTATTCAGCTCTCGGTAATCGATGCACATCCTCATCAAACCATCATTCTTCTTTACCAAAAGCACCGGCGCTCCCCAAGGTGACGCACTCGGTTGAATAAAGACTTTTTCCAATAGTTCCTCAATCTGCCGTTTGATCTCATCATACTCCACAAGTGCCATCCTATACGGTGCCTTGGAAATAGGTGCACTCCCAGGCTGAATAGTGATGCTGAACTCTACATCACGATGCGGAGGTAAATCAGGCAAATCTTCCAAGAACACAATCGGATAATCCCGAACCACAGGAATCTGCTGCACCTCTGCAGGAATCCCCTTCTTCTGGCTAATAGCAGTAACCAACTCTGAACCTCTCCTCTTTCCTTGGAAAGTGACTTCAGGTCCTCCTGGAGCCTTTACTGTTACTGTCTTGGTCTTGCACTCGATATTCACATTATACACTGACATCCAATCAATGCCAATGATAACATCGACTCCTAAAACATTCAGCTCGATCAGATCGATCCCGAAAATTTGATCTCCAATCACGATCTCACAGTCAGCATAGTACCGATCAGTGGTTAAAGTCTCCCCTGATGGAGTAGCTACTGCTAAAATCTTTCTTGGAAAGATTTTCGGTTCAACTCCCAGAACTTTAGCAAATCTAGGTGATACAAAAGTATGAGAGGATCCAGTATCGAACAGAACAACAGATTTCATTCCATTCAAATAAAGTTCTTCTGTTACATAATACACACTCATTACGTAACAGTTCACTAAATAAACGGGAAAACAACAACAACATGAACCTATAAACATCCACCTTCGTACCAGTGATGACATGATCTACTTCATCGGCATCAGCTTTAGTCAAGGCAAATACTCGCCCTTGCTGGTACGGTCTCTTTCCAGCCTGCTGAGTTGGTCCCCTTTGGACGACATCCTGCAACTTCGGGCACTGAGATCGGTAGTGACCTGTCTCCCCACAATTGTAACAAGTCACCACAGGAGGTCTCACCCATGCATTTTCGAGTCTCCCATCTATGTTGACAGCATTCGCTCCCGTTGGTTTGAATATCTGGGCTGAAGGCTGTCCCCTGGCACTCCCCGCAACTACAGGCCTCTTCCCCATGTTCCAGTTGTTCCTTCTAATCTGAACAGTGTGGAATTTCTCCATGTCTGCCTTCGTGGCTGCCGCCCGTTTGACTAGCTTGTCAAACCTCCTGATATCGAGGGGTATCATCCGGGACCTCAAGCTCGACCTCAACCCATGCTTGAACTTATGAGCCTTCTTTGCCTCATCCATCACTAATTCTGGAGCATACCTTGAGAGCTGAGTGAATCTCGTCTCATACTCCCTAACCGACATGCTGCCCTGCTGCAGTGATAGAAACTCCATGGCCTTCTTCTCCCGGACATCTGAGGGAAAATAATGACTGCGGAATTCTTCCAAGAACTCCTTCTAGCCAAGAACAATACCTCCCATTGTCCGCTTGATCGACTGCCACCACACAGTTGCATCCTTCTCGAACTACAGAGTCGCCAACCTCACCTTGCTGCCTTCAGGGGTCTCCAAGACTTCGAAAATAGTCTCTACCTACCGGATCCAGTTGTCAGCCACGTCAGGGTCTGACTTCCCTTCAAATACCGGTGGTTTCATCCACTTGAATGATTCCACGAGTTTGATTGCTTCGGGTACTGGATTCACAGGCACCCTTCTTGGTTCTGGTTCATGGCCACGTCATTGAGTGTCTGATAGACCCTCGTGAGTTCGGTTTCCAAGTCCAGACCTTCACCATTTCTTGCTCTTCGTCCAACCATATTCTGATGCAAAAGATCCATTAAATTCGAAGTATAAAACATGAATTTTAAATCAACTTTTCATTTCATTGAATTTCAAACTTTATACATTCGAATTGAAAACATTTCTTGACATCAGAATGAAAGCAGTAGATACTACAGCAATCTAACTCCTGCAGTTTCTCTTTGCTTCCTGAAGCTCTCCCCGTAGTTCCTCAACTTCTTCCTTCAGTACATCGGTCATGTTTTTCCTCTTCTCGAGTTCCCATACACGATGACTGAGAACTGCAAAATTATCCTTGCGCTTCGCCAACTGAGCCTCTAATAGTCTGACTCTCTCTCGCAGTGTCTTAACCTACCTCTGAAGAGACAAAACAAGACCGCTCGGAACTGGTTCTTCTCCGTCAGAAGAATCATCAGATGAGTCCAGAGGTGGGGTGATCTCTCGGGACTCAGGCCATTCCTCTCCGTCGGAATCTGCTTGTCCTGTGTAGTACTCTTCCTCAGAATCTGCCTGTCCAGGATAATAATCTTCCTCTATGATATGCCAATTGTCGTCTCCAGCGGGGTCGAAGTGATCAACCATCTTAGAAATAGGGAGGAAGAAGCATAAATCATAGAGCAAGACAAATGTAAGTAACTTACATTTAAATCTCCAGACTCAACACACACTCTAATGTCCACTTCTAGGGTGTCATTCCTTATAAATTTGTACTAGTGTGAAGCGTAGCTCTGAAACTACTCTGTAACACCCCGAATTCCAAATACAACTGAATTCGAGATTCCACAGGATCATTACACTTCATTTAGTACAATTTTACAAGGAATTTAAAACTTTTCATTTTACACCAGAGTTACATGGAATCTTTACACTTTACAATTTACAGCGGAAGCAATTTACAACATTTATACAAAGGTACAATAATGAATAATCTCTAAGCATCAGTTCTCCTTTAATCTTTATCATGCCATTTACCCTGCATACAAAACTGTGGGTACGTCAGTTTATTCAACCGACAAAAATTATACACAACCATCCTCTCTATGCCGGAAACAGTATAACGATTCTCATTTCTTAACAAACCACAAACTTGTTCACAAACAAAACTAAAGGGACTATCCTGTTGATGTCATGTTGTGATTGTGCACTTAGTCCTTAATGCAGTTATTATATTATATGACATTAATGCGCACTTGTTCGGATTCTATGCATCCTATACTACATAGGTCCGAGGGCAAGCCCTTAATCGTACTTCATCTTATAGGGTTCGATCCCTCGCCATGACTTAACTACTACGGTAACTACGGTAAGCCTCTTAGATGTCTTATGATCTATGAGCCCATGTCTAGGCAGTCTGGAGGGGAATCCCACACACTGATACGACGCATCGAGCAGGCAGACTATGGACAATTTAGCCTCCGCCATGGAACAATGGCGCCACCCATAGCCACTCAAACACCCCACAAGTATCGCCATCGGGACGATAATTCTAGAGTAGTGCCCACGCCATGTCATGATGCATCAAGCAGGCAGTCTGTGGATCACTCTCACACCGCCAATCCGATAGCCCTCATACTCGCGTTTTTCTCTTACTTTCATCACATCTTCACTATGTATCTAGTCCTGTAATGCCCTGAATTTTCATTTAATAAAAAATTATTTTATTTTGCACGTAGTGTGCACGTGCAATATTTTTGGTTGAATTAAGTGTTATGATTATTTCCATTATGATGAGTATGGATTTTTAAATATGTGCTTTTAAATTATTTTCACAAAGATTTCTTTCAATTAGACAAAAAAAGCCTTTTCTTTTAAAAGCCCAAAGTTAATTTAATTTATTATTTTATAATAATTATTTTGGCCCATTAAATTAGAGCCCATTAGTTAATTTTTTTTTTAATATGACTTGTAATGTAGAATACAAAATTAAAATTTATTTTTGTGTAAAATAAAATGTACAATTTTTGGACCTAGTTGCATGCACGTGCACTACACGTACACGTGCAAAATGCACTTCTCATGGCCGGCTTTGATCTTTTTGGGAGAGAAACCAAAAATTTTAGTGGTGATCATGCTTGGTGGTTACTTGGGTGTGGGTAGTTAATGCAACTCCTACTGTCATCTTAGCCCTCCATCTTATAACCAACTACTTGATCCTAGCCCTCCATTCTCTTTGATTTTTAGTATAAATACCCCCCCCCTCCCCCACATGGCTAGTTATTCTTGTGCCTATTAATCCCTCCAAACCTATAGTCTAAATTATATTATCTAGTAGTGATTTTGTGAGTTAAAAAGATTGAGTTGTGTGTGGGAGTTGTGCTTGCATCGACTAGAAGAAGGAGAGGCCGGCTACCATCAAGGAGCTCTCGGTGAGGTGTGCTTGGAGGCTTGGGTGCACGTGTTCAAGGAGAAGCAATTCGTCGCAAGGACATTCGTCTAGGGATTTGCTAGTTGTAATTTTTCTCTCCATACAAGGTGGGTAAATTTTCCATATTTCTAAATAGGAATGCATGCTAGATTTAATTAAAAAAATGATGCATGAAAAAGATTAATAAGAATGCACATTTAATTGGAAAAATGATCCCTAATTGATTGAATTGTTGATATGCAAATTGTGTGTGCTTCTACTATTAAAATTCAAGTTGTGTGCAATATGAATGTGGTTATAAATTGTGTAAAGAAATCTTCGTTAGTAGCATGAAAAATTATGTGCAAAGATTAGTATATTGACTATTTTGCTTTATGTGCTAAATTGGAACTTTTGTTATGATGTCGTAACGAATAAAATTACGATACAATTGTTATGTTCGTGGAATAAATAAGAGTAGAAAATTGGTATAGAGATTAATGAAATTATAATGTCGGAAAAGAATGTATTCGTGGATTGATAGGATAAACGTTATGTTGAAATGCTCTGTGCTATACATAATGAGGAAAATATGAATGAATGAAAAAGAACTAAAGACATTTAGAGAACTGGAAATTGCGTATACAGTCGACCGATCATATGAACAGCCGACTGATATGAACGACAGTCGACTTCCCCATAAATGATATTCAGATTTCAAATGCTGCGGAACAGTCGACTGGCCGTGTGCAGCAGTCGACTCTTCCGAGCGATTATTGAAGAACTTTCTTTGGCTGAACAAGTCGACTGGAGGAGTTCTAAGTCGACTGTTCAGAGCACCTTTTGACATCTCAGAAATTCTATGAATTGTTTTATGATAAAAATTGTGAATCTTATGTTGAATATTGGTTGCGATAGTAAACACTATTTGTCTTTGCATGAATTAATATGGAGTGAATCATTTATTAATTTATGAAAGTTATAATTGTGGAACTATGAACATGAAAAAGAAAATCCATGTGATTATGAAAAAAATGAACTCATGAGCTGGAAATGCTCAATTATTGGAAATTGTGAATTGGAATTGAAACAAAGAGTAGCTAAGTCTCCCTCGGCATTTGGAAAGAAATGAAATGAAATATTGAAATGAAAGACCAAGGTTGGTCATGTTTGAATAAATGAATAAGTCCAGTTGAGTGGAGAGGCTAACTCTAGAGCTTTGATTTTGTTCATGATTCTAATTAAAAAAAACTAAGGATTAGTACATAGTGGAGATGTAACGAAACTAGAAGAAAAACACGAGTATGGGGGCCATCGGATTGGCGGTGTGAGAGTGATCCACAGGCTGCCTGCTTGATGCGTTAAGACATGGCGTGGGCACTACTCCAGAATTATCGTCCTGGTGGCGACGCTTGTGGGATGTTTGATGACTGCAAGAGGATCGTGTGCCATGAAGTGAGGCTGAATTGCCACAGGCTGTCTTCACGATGCGTCGTGACATGACGTGGGATTTCCCTCCAGAATTTTCTGTACACGAGCTTGTACTCATAGATCATCTAAAATACCTACCGGAATTACAGTAGTAGATTAAGTCATGGCAAGGGATTGAACCCTACAAAGATGAAGAACGATTAAGAGGCTTGCCCTCGGACCTATGTAGTATGGGATGCATAGAATCCGAACAAGTGTGCATTAGTGTCATGTAACATAAATAATTGCATTAAGGACTAAGTGCACAATCACAACACGACATCAATAGGGTAGTCCCTTTAGTTTGATATGTGACAAGTTTGTATTTGCTAAATATAGAAAATAAGTTATACTATTTCCGGTATAGAGAGGATAGCCGTGTATAATGATCGTCGGTTGAATAAACTGACGTACCCACATTCTTATATGCAGGTAAATAGCTTGATACAGATTAAAGAGGAACAAATGCTTAAAGATTATTCAATGTTGTTGTACATTTGTTTCATTGTTGCAAAAGTTTACTTCCACTGTGCAATGTAAATTGTAATGATTCATGTAAACTCTGATGTAAAGTAAAAAGTTCAAATTTCCCTGTAAAATTGTACTAAAGGAAGCGAAAAGATCCTGTAGAACATCTCGAATTCAGTGTATTTGGAATTCAGGGCGTTACAGAGTGGTATCAAAACCACGCTTTTCACACTTGTACAAATTTATAAGGAACGACATCCTAGGAGTGGACATTAGAGTGTGTGTTTGAGTCTAGAGATTTAAATGTAAGTGACTTACATTTGTGTTGCTCTATGACTTATGCTTCTTCCTCTCTATTTCTAAGATGGCTGACCACTTCGACCCTGCTGGAGATGACGACTGGCATATCATCGAGGAAGAGTACCATCCTGGACAGGCAGATTCCGAGGACGAGTACTATCTAGGGCAAGCAGATTCTGACGGAGAAGAATGGCCTGTATGCCGAGAGATCACCCCACCTCCGGATTCATCTGATGACTCTTCTGATGAAGAAGAAGAACCAGTTCTAAATAGTCTTGTGACTTCTCTTCAGAGGCAGGTAGAAACACTGTGAGAGAGAGTCGGATTATTGGAGGCTCAGCTGGCAAAGCTCAAGGACGACTTTTCTGTTCTCAGTCATTGGGTATGGGAACTCGAGAAGAGGATGAATATGACCGATGTGTTGAAGGATGAAGTTGATGAACTACGGGGAGAATTTCGAGAAGCGAAGAGGAACCGTAGGAGTTAGACTGTTGTAGTTTCTACTATTTTCATTCTGATGTCAAGAAATGTTTTTCAATTCGAATGTATAAAGTTTGGAATTTAATGAAATGCAAGTTGATTTAAAATTCATGTCTTATACTTCGAATTTAATGGATCTTTTGCATCAGAATATGGCTAGAAGAGGAGCTAGAAATGGTGAAGGTCTGGATCTAGAAACGGAACTTGCGAGGGTCTATCAGACGCTCAACGCCGTGGCTATGAATCAGAACCAAGGAAGGGGACCTGTGAATCCGGTACCCGAAGCGATTAAACTAGTGGAATCGTTCAAGCGAATGAAACCACCTGTATTCGAAGGGAAGTTAGACCCCGATGCGGCTGACAGCTGGATTCATCAAGTGGAGACAATCTTTGAAGTGCTGGAGACCCCTGAAGGCAGTAAGGTGAAGTTGGCGACTCTACAATTTGAGAAGGACGCGGCTGTTTGGTGGCAGTCAATGAAGAGGACCATGGAAGGCACAGTGCTTAGCTGGGAGGAATTTCTGGAAGAATTCCGCAGTCACTATTTCCCTTCCGATGTTCAAGAGAAGAAGGCTATGGGGTTTCTGTCACTACAGCAAGGCGGCATGTCAGTGAGAGAGTACGAGACCAAGTTTACTCAGCTCTCTAGGTATGCTCCGGAATTAGTGATGGATGAGGCTAAGAAGGCTCGTAAGTTCGAGCATGGATTGAGGCCAAGCTTGAGGTCCCGGATGATAGCTCTTGGTATCAGATTTGACAAGTTGGTCAAGAGAGCAGCAGCGACGGAAGCAGACATGGAGCAGTTTCATGTTGTTCAGAACCGGAGGAACAACTGGCAGTCTGGAAAGAGGTCCGCCAATTCTGGGAGTTTCAAGGGGCAACCATCTGCAGAAAGGTTCAAACCGACAGGGGCGAACGCTATTAGTGTGGTTGGAGGACCTGGGAACAATGTGGTGAGACCTCCTGCGGTAACTTGCTACAACTGTGGTGAAACGGGACATTACCGATTTCAATGTCTCAAACCACGGAATGGTGATCGCAATGTACCAACACAACAGACTGGGAAGAGACCGTACCAACCAGGGCGAGTATTTACCTTGACGGAAGCCGATGCTGATGAAGTAGATCATGTCATCACTGGTACGAGGGCTGATGTTTAGTGGTTTTTGTCATTTCTTTTTCCCGCTGTTTAGTGAACTGTTACATAATGAGTGTGTATTATGTAACAGGCAAACTTTATGTGAATGGAATGAAAGATGTTGTGTTGTTCGATACTGGATCCTCTCATACTTTTGTGTCTCCTAAATTTGCTAAAGTGTTGGGAGTTGAACCGAAGATTTTTCCAGGGAAGATCTTAGCAGTAGCTACTCCATCAGGGGAAACTTTAACCACTGATCGGTATTATGCTGATTGCGAGATTGTGATTGGAGATCGAATCTTTGGGATTGATCTGATCGAGCTGACTATCTCGGGAGTCGATGTTATCATTGGCATTGATTGGATGTCGGTGTACAGTGCAAGCATCGAGTGTAAGACCAAGACGGTAACAGTGAAGGCTCCAGGTGGATCTGAAGTCACTTTCCAAGGGAAGAAGAAGTGTTCTAGACTGGCAGCAGCTATCCGCAAGGGAGAGACTCTTGTGGAAGTGCAAGGGATTCCTGTGGTTCGGGACTATCCGACTGTATTCTTGGATGATTTTCCTAGGTTACCCCCACATCGTGATGTAGAGTTCAGCATCACTGTTCAACCGGGAAGTGCACCCATTTCTAAGGCACCGTATAGGACGGCTCCAGTGGAACAGGATGAGGTGAAACGGCAGATTGAGGAACTGTTGGAGAAAGGCTTTATTCAACCTAGTGCGTCACCTTGGGGAGCACCAGTGCTTTTGGTAAAGAAGAAGGATGGATCGATGAGAATGTGTATCGATTACCGGGAGCTGAATAAGGTCACTGTTCAGAATAAGTATCCTATTCCTCGAATTGATGATTTGTTCGATCGTCTACAAGGAGTAGCTATTTTCTCCAAAAAAGATCTTCAATCAGGATATCACCAAGTTCGAGTGAAAGCTGAAGATGTGCACAAAACTGCATTTAGAACTCGACATGGGCATTACGAATTCTTAGTTATGCCATTTGGAGTGACGAATGCACCCGCAATCTTCATGGATTTAATGAACAGAGTTCTGAGTCCGTTCATTGATTCTTTCGTCGTGGTGTTTATCGACGATATCCTCGTGTACTCCAAGTCAGAAGAGGAGCACACAGAGCATCTGGCAGCAGTTTTGAAGAAGTTGGAAGAGCAGAAGTTGTAAGCCAAGTTATCCAAGTGTGATTTCTGTAAATCTGAAGTGGCATTCCTAGGTCACATCCTTTCTAAGGAGGGAGTGGCAACTGACCCTCAGAAGATAGAGTCAGTGAAAGAATGGGCAAGGCCTAGTACAGTGAAGGAAGTCAGAAGTTTTCTTGGAATGATTGGATACTACAGGAGATTCATTCAAGGTTATGCTCAAATAGCCGTGCCGCTTACTGGACTGACCAAGAAGAATGTGAACTTCAAGTGGATTGAGCAATGTGAGGCAAGCTTTCAGGAGCTGAAAGAGAAGCTGACTACTGCACCTATTTTGGCTTTGCCTAGAGCAGGTGTTGAGTTTGATGTTTATAGCGATGCTTCACATCGTGAGCTTGGTTGTGTCTTAATGCAAGAAGGAAGAGTAATCGCTTATGGGTCTAGGCAACTACGACCACATGAGAAGAATTACCTGACTCATGATCTGGAGTTGGCTGCGATTATCTTTGCCCTGATGCAATGGAGGCACTACGTGTACGGTGAGAAGTTGAACATGTACACGGACCACAAGAGATTGAAGTACATATATCAGCAGAGGGATCTGAATCTGAGGCAGTAGAGATGGTTGGAAGTGCTTGAGGACATGCGACCTGAGATCAAGTATCATCCTGGGAAGGCTAATGTTGTTGCTGATGCACTTAGTCGCAAGAGCAGTTTAGCCAGTTTGATTACAACTCAGAAGCATCTGATTGAGGAATTGGACCGAGCAGGTATTGAGGTTGTCTTGCAAGGATTGGGAGCATCTTTAGCTCAGTTGAGGCTTCAGCCTACTTTGAATGCAAGAATCATTGCAAGTCAGGAGGTTGATGCTGACATTTTGGAGATGAAGGAGCAGGTTGGTACTGGCAGGTTGCCCGGATTTCAAATCAGGGATGGAGTGCTGTGGTTCGGAGATAGACTGTGTGTTCCAAATCAGGCGGACCTGAAAGAGAGTATTCTTCAGGAGGCGCATGCTACTCTTTTGTCGGTACATCCTGGGAGTACTAAGATGTACAAAGACATCAAACAGCATTTCTGGTGGTCAGGTTTGAAGCGGGATGTGGCTGAATTTGTGGCGAAGTGTGAGGTTTGTCAGCAAGTCAAAGCCAAAAATCAGAGACCCGGAGGTCTATTACAGCCGTTACCTATTCCGGTATGGAAGTGGGATAACATCAGTATGAATTTCATTACGGGATTGCCTAAGAGTCCTAAAGGTAATGATGCGATTTGGGTTATAGTTGATCGACTAACCAAGTCTGCTCACTTTTTGGCGATGAAACTCACGGCTTCGATGGACAAGTTGGCTGAGTTGTATGTTGGCGAGAACGTCCGACTTCATGGTGTTCCGTCAACTATTGTGTCTGATCGGGATGCACGGTTTACTTCACATTTCTGGAGAAGTCTTCAGACAGCTTTGGGTACCAAGACGGAGTTCAGCACTGCTTTTCATCCGCAAACCGATGGGCAGACCGAGAGAGTCAACCGTATTCTTCAGGATATGCTTCGGTGTTGTATACTAGACTTTGGAGGCAGTTGGGAAAGACATTTACCTTTGGTAGAGTTTGCCTACAACAACAGTTTTCAGACTAGCATTGGGATGACGCCGTACGAAGCTTTGTATGGCAGGAAGTGCAGAACACCTGTTTGTTGGTTTGAAGTTGGGGAGCGTCAGTTGTTTGGTCCTGAGCTTGTGCAGCAAACCTCTGAGAAGATTGTTCTGATCAGAAAAAGGTTCGTAGAAGCTCAGAGCAGGCAGAAAAGCTATGCAGACAACCAGAGAAGGGACCTTGAGTTTGAGGTTGGTGACTTCGTCTTTCTGAAAGTATCACCCAGTAAAGGTGTGGTTCGATTTGGCAAAGGTGGGAAGTTAGCCCCGAGGTTTATAGGCCCGTATAAGATATTGAAAAGGATCGGGAAAACTGCTTATCGGCTTGAATTACCGGAAGAGTTATCTCAGGTGCACAATGTCTTCCATGTGTCTATGTTGAGAGGTTATATTCCAGATCCGAGTCATCATTTGCCTGAAGTGCCGGAAGGTTTGCAATTGGACCTGAATTACATCGAGTCTCCTGTCGAGATTGTTGATCGTCGAGAGAAAGTCTTGAGGAATAAGACGATACCGATGGTCAAGGTCGTCTGGAGGAACCATTTGGTTGAAGAGGCTACTTGGGAGTCTGAGGAGAGGATGTTGAAAGACTATCCTGAGCTTTTTGCTTGATTTGTATCTTTGTATCTTTTTGTTCTTGTTGTGAGTGTTGTATTTTTGTTTATCACTCTTGACTGTAGTTCGGGGGACAGAACTATTCTAAGGAGGAGTGTTGTAATGCCCTGATTTTTCATTTAATGAAAAATTATTTTATTTTGCACGTAGTGTGCACGTGCAATATTTTTGGTTGAATTAAGTGTTATGATTATTTCCATTATGATGAGTATGGATTTTTAAATATGTGCTTTTAAATTATTTTCACAAAGATTTCTTTCAATTAGACAAAAAAAGCCTTTTCTTTTAAAAGCCCAAAGTTAATTTAATTTATTATTTTATAATAATTATTTTGGCCCATTAAATTAGAGCCCATTAGTTAATTTTTTTTTAATATGACTTGTAATGTAGAATACAAAATTAAAATTTGTTTTTGTATAAAATAAAATGTACAATTTTTGGACCTAGTTGCATGCACGTGCACTACACGTACATGTGCAAAATGCACTTCCCATGGCCGGATTTGATCTTTTTGGGAGGGAAACCAAAAATTTTAGTGGTGATCATGCTTGGTGGTTACTTGGTTGTGGGTAGTTAATGCAACTCCTACTTTCACCTTAGCCCTCCATCTTATAACCAACTACTTGATCCTAGCCCTCCATTCTCTTTGATTTTTAGTATAAATAACCCCCCCCCACCCCCCACCCCTACATGGCTAGTTATTCTTGTGCCTATTAATCCCTCCAAACCTATAGTCTAAATTATATTATCTAGTAGTGATTTTGTGAGTTAAAAAGATTGAGTTGTGTGTGGGAGTTGTGCTTGCATCAACTAGAAGAAGGAGAGGCCGACTACCATCAAGGAGCTCTCGGTGAGGTGTGCTTGGAGGCTTGGGTGCACGTGTTCAAGGAGAAGCAATTCGTCGCAAGGACATTCGTCTAGGGATTTGCTAGTTGTAATTTTTCTCTCCATACAAGGTGGGTAAATTTTCCATATTTCTAAATAGGAATGCATGCTAGATTTAATTAGAAAATGATGCATGAAAATGATTAATAAGAATGCACATTTAATTGGAAAAATGATCCCTAATTGATTGAATTGTTGATATGCAAATTATGTGTGCTTCTACTATTAAAATTCAAGTTGTGTGCAATATGAATGTGGTTATAAATTGTGTAAAGAAATCTTCGTTAGTAGCATGAAAAATTATGTGCAAAGATTAGTATATTGACTATGTCGCTTTATGTGCTAAATTGGAACTTTTGTTATGATGTCGTAACGAATAAAATTACGATACAATTGTGAATCTTATGCTGAATATTGGTTGTGACAGTAAACTCTATTTGTCTTTGCATGAATTAATATGGAGTGAATCATTTATTAGAATTTATGAAAGTTATAATTGTGGAACTATGAACATGAAAAAGAAAATCCATGGTGATTATGAAAAAAATGAACTCATGAGCTGGAAATGCTCAATTATTGGAAATTGTGAATTGGAATTGAAACAAAGAGTAGCTAAGTCTCCCCCGGCATTTGGAAAGAAATGAAATGAAATATTGAAATGAAAGACCAAGGTTGGTCATGTTTGAATAAATGAATAAGTCCGGTTGAGTGGAGAGGCTAACTCTAGTGCTTTGATTTTGTTCATGATTCTAATAAAAAAACAACAACTAAGGATTAGTACATAGTGGAGATGTGACGAAAGTAGGAGAAAAACACGAGTATGAGGGCCATCGGATTGGCGGTGTGAGAGTGATCCACAGGCTGCCTGCTTGATGCGTCAAGACATGGCGTGGGCACTACTCCAGAATTATCGTCCCGGTGGCGACGCTTGTGGGATGTTTGGTGACTGCAAGAGGATCGTGTGCCATGAAGTGAGGCTGAATTGCCACAGGCTGTCTTCACGATGCATCGTGACATGATGTGGGATTCCCCTCCAGAATTTTCTGTACACGAGCTTGTACTCATAGATCATCTAAGATACCTACCGTAATTACAGTAGTAGATTAAGTCATGGCGAGGGATTGAACCCTACAAAGATGAAGAACGATTAAGAGGCTTGCCCTCGGACCTATGTAGTATGGGATGCATAGAATCCGAACAAGTGTGCATTAGTGTCATGTAACATAAATAACTGCATTAAGGACTAAGTGCACAATCACAATACGACATCAATAGGGTAGTCCCTTTAGTTTGATATGTGACAGGTTTGTGTTTGCTAAATATGGAAAATAAGTTATACTATTTCCGTCATAGAGAGGATGACCGTGTATAATGATCGTCGGTTGAATAAACTGACGTACCCACAGTCTTATATGCAGGTGAATGGCTTGATAAAGATTAAAGAGGAACAAATGCTTAAAGATTATTCAATGTTGTTGTACATTTGTTTCATTGTTGTAAAGTTTACTTCCGATGTGCAATGTAAAGTGTAATGTATTCATGTAAACTCTGATGTAAAGTGAAAAGTTCAAATTTCCTTGTAAAATTGTACTAAAGGAAGCGAAAAGATCCTGTAGAACATCTCGAATTTAGTGTATTTGGGATTCGGGGCGTTACAAGTGCTTAGTTTATTAGAATCATGAACAAAATCAATTCTCTAGATTTAGCCTTTCCACTATACCGAACTTAATTCTTTATTCAACACGACCCAAATCTTGGTCTTTTCATTTCAAATTTCATTTCAGTTCATTTCTTTCCAATGCCGGTATGAGGCTTAGCTACACTTTAGTTCTCAATTTCAATTCACAATTTCACAAGAATTGAGCCTTTCAAGCTCTTAAGTTCATTTTTCATGATTACATCAGATTTTCCTTTTATGTTCAAGGCATTCATAATCGTAAAACCTTTCATAAATTCAACTGAATAATTTACTTCACTTCATATGCGATTTCGTGCAAAGGTAAATAAAATTCACTTTTCTAATCTGTCACATACAATCTCCATTATCAAAATCTTTTTCAAGCAATAAATATATGTGTTTATTTTTGTCACGGGACGGAAATTAAAATCTGAGACGTCAGAATAATCTGGATAGTCGGCTCAAAACATTGCCAGTCGACTGTTCAGCTAAAGAAAATATTCAAGAAAATGCTCGGGATAGTCGACTGCTAACACGACCAGTCGGTTGTTCCGAAAAGACTTAAAATTCAAAAAGGATCAGGACAGTCGACTGTTACTCAGACCAGTCGGCTGTTCAGTAGGGTTCTAAACTCAGAAAATTTTGATATTCATGTCAGTCGACTACTTATACCTATTCGGTCGACTGGTCAGCAATAAAAAATGGAAGTACAGAAACTTTTCTTCTTCCCTTTCGATCAGTACACAACATTTCAGTTTAACTAAAATATGTTCATTTACCAACACTAATATGCAACTTTATTTGACTACCATCATTAAACGCATGGTTTACGATTTAATGTAGAGATTCTCACAACTCGTATTTTTCACACAACCGCGATTTCTAACCACATATATATTTTTTTTCTTCTTACTCATTGTTTTTCTACAGAGATGAATATTAACTCCAATTTAGCATGCTAGATTACAATCAAAATAACATTAACCATAATATTTCATTCGTTTCCTGCAATCACACTTATGTTTCATTTTCATTCAAATCGTAGCAATGTCAAGAGCAATAATTTTGCTTATCTATTCATGCATAATTTGTATGAAGCTTAACAAGGTAACTTTTTTTTTCTCTAAGACCAGTCGACTGTCGACATGATTCGGTCGACTGTACAGCTAGTTTTCCAATTTCTCAAGATGCCTTTAGTTCTTTTTCCATTCATTCAAGTTTTCACATGATGTATATAGCATGGGACAATCATTCAATCAATCTAACACACATAGTTCAATTCTCAGCCCTAGCATGATTTCTATTCTAGAAGTCATGAGAAACACCAACCTTTTAAGAAACAAAGAGAAATCCCTTAGAGCTTCCTAGATTGCGATGCATGCCTCCTCCTCCTTGCTCCTTGCCAAAAACCGAAGCTTCAAGTTGGGGTGAATAGCCGGCCTCCAAGGGAACACTCAAACTACTCAATCTTTTTCCTCCCAAATCTTTCTCTCTTTAACAAAATTTTTTTCTATTGTACTAAGATGAGAAGAAACTATGGGGTATTTATACTCAATTTTGGGTGGATTGAATGGCTAGGATTATATTAACTAGTTAGAGATTAAGGGCTAGGATGAATTAGGGAGTTGTAGCAACTACCCATGATGAGATAACTACCTCCACACTACTCCCATCTTTCCCTCTCTCTCAAAACCAGCCCACTAAAGGGTGTGCAATGCACACTATATTGCATGCACGTGCTACCCTAGTACCCCCCATTCTTAAGTTGTACAATTTTAATAAATTAAATTGTTCACATTTTGTCTCTTCATGACAAGTGTGGCCATTTAATTAATTTATTAAATTTGTGGGCTTAGGTTGTGGGCCAAACAACAAAATAGTAAATAATTGAAGTGGGCTAAAACAATTAATTAGTGTTATAGGCTTTTTAGAAAAATAAAGGAAAGGAAAAATAATTGTTTATACCATCAAAAGAGATTTTGTATATAAAAATAAATAAATAATATACATATGAAATTCTTACGTGCACAACACGTGAAAGTCAATATTTTATTAAAAAGGAAATTTAGGGTATTACACTCACTGCCAGTTTCATATCATTAATTGATAACTACCATGATACATGGAAAATTTGCCAAGGAGACACTTACAATAGCGGGGTGGTCAAGGTTTTGAAGAGAGATGAACTTAGGAAGGAGACACATAAAACGGGGTCTATTTCTACAAGTTACTTAGTGGCGGATGGTGATACTTCAATTGAAAGGGATATGTTATACAAGGGTAAGATTCTTTGCCAACATTGTTGAGGGATTGGACACTACAAGCGGGATTAACACAAATGGTTGAATCAGAGGAGTGCACACACAATCAACACCATTGAATAAGGTGATGACTTTAGTTATCTTTTTGTTTCAAGTGTTTTAGATATGAATTCGGGCTAGTTTCTTGATTCACAAAGTTTTTCTCATATTTATTCTGAGAGGGAGATGTTTTCTACTTACAAGTCAATTATAGGTCGTAGTGTGAGAATGATTATTGGTGAGGTTTGTGATGTAACGCTCCGAATTCCAAACACAGGTAATTCGTATCACATCAAGATCTTTCACTTCAACTTCATACAAATTTACAAAGAATTCAAAACCTTTTCATTGGCAATATTGTTCTTTACAATAACACAGCGGAAATGAATAAGTACAATACAACATATGATAATGGAAGCTCTTCAATCTTATGTCAACCCATCATAGTGAATTCAAGTCCACGCCAAATCCAATCCTGCAACTAGGAAATTTTGGGCACGTCAGTTGCATATAACTGACGCAATAATATAATACAGTGATTCTATCATCTTAACAGTCACAAACTTGAATGCAGAAATAAAAAAATCCCTATCCTAATTATGTCAGTGTATGATATGAACTTAATGCCTAATGCATCCATTTTTACTTATGATGACACCAATGCATACTTGTTCGGATTCTATGCATCCTATACTACATAGGTCCGAGGGCAAGCCCTTAACGTACTTCCCAATGGACGGATCGATGAGAGTGTGCATTAATTACCGTGCGTTAATAAGGTGACTATTTAGAACAAGTATCCAATTCCTCGAATCGATAACTTGTTTGATCGACTTCATGGAGCTGCAGTTTTCTCGAAGATTGACCTACGGTCATGGTATCACCAAGTTCGGGTTAAGGAGGAAGATGTACACAAGACTACATTAAGGACTCGGCACATGCTCTATAAGTTTTTAGTCATACCGTTTGGAGTAACCTATGCGCCAGCAATACTCAGGGATTTGATGAACTGGGTTCTGCAGCCGTTCATTGATGCTTTCGTTGTGGTGTTCATCGACGACATTCTGGTGTATTCAAAGTCTGAAGAGGAGCATGCTAGGCATTTGGCAGAGGTGTTGAAGAAGCTGTAAGCGCATAAATTGTATGCCAAGTTGTCAAAGTGCAAACTTTGGAAGTCAAAAGTTGCATTTTGGGGTCACATCCTTTCTAAGGAGGGAGTAGCTACTAATGCGCAGAAGGTTGAAGCAGTGAAGGGGTGGTTGCGACCCACTACTGTGAAGGAAGTCATAAGCTTCTTGGGGTTGACAGGATACTATTGGCGATTTATCCAAGGGATACTACTTCAAATGGACTGATCAGTGTGAAGCAGACTTTCAAGAATTGTAGGAAAGGTTGATGACAATGCCAATATTGGTTCTACCACAAGCAGGCAAGGATTATGGTATCTATAGTGATGCTTCGCATTGAGGTTTGGGCTGTGTGCTGATGCAAGAGGAAAAGGTAATAGTTTATAGGTCTAGGCAGTTGCGACCACATGAGAAAAATTACCCAATACATGATTTGGAGTTGGCAGCGATCATATTTGCCTTGAAGCAGTGGAGGCATTATATATATGGAGAGAAATTCAATATGTACACCGACCAAAAGAGTTTAAAGTACATCTATCAGCAAAATAATCTGAACCTACTGCAGAGAAGGTGATTGGAGGTATTGGAAGACATTCATCCGGGAATTAAGTATCACATGAGGAAGGCAAATGCAGTGGCAGATGCGCTCAGTTGGAAGAGCAGTTTGTCATGTTTAATTACAACTAGAAGGAGCTGGCAGAAGAGTTGGATCGATCCGAAATCAAAGTGGTAATGTAGGGACTGAGGGCGACTTTGGCGCAGTTGAAGCTTCAGCCTACATTGAGGGATCATATTATTGATGGTCAGAAGTCTGATTCAGAAACTCAGAAGATGAAGGAGCATGTTCTTGCAGGTAGATTGTCAGAGTTTCGAGGAAAG
Organism: Hemerocallis citrina; assembly: GCA_017893485.1. Lineage (NCBI taxonomy): Eukaryota > Viridiplantae > Streptophyta > Magnoliopsida > Asparagales > Asphodelaceae > Hemerocallis > Hemerocallis citrina. The sequence goes on along the minus strand of CM030359.1, from coordinate 204,517,984 downwards.
AACAAAGTACTTTGGTTCAGAGAAAGGTTATGTGTGCCTAAAAGGATGGACCTAAAGTAAAGTATTCTGCAAGAAGCGCACACCACCATGTTGTCAGTGCATTATGGAAGTACCAAGATGTATAAAGATATTAAGCAACACTTTTGGTAGTCAGGTATGAAGGGAGATGTAGCAAATTTTGTGGCAAAGTGCATCACTTGTTAGCAAATCAAGGCAGAAAATCAGAGGCCCAGATGTCTATTGCAGCCTTTGCCTATTCCAGAGTGGAAATAAGAGAATATCAACATGAACTTCATCAATGGTTTGCCTAAAAGTCCGAAGGAAAATGATGCGATATGGATAATAGTGGAACGATTGACCAAATCAGCTCATTTCTTACCGATGAAGATCACTTGGTCGCTAGAGAAATTGGCAGAATTGTATATTGAGGAGGTGGTGAGACTGCACGGAGTACCCATTGATTATTTCGGATCGAGATGCATGGTTTACTTCGCGCTTTTGGAAGAGTCAATAGGTAGCCATAGGAACCAAGGCTGACTTCAGTACTGCTTTCCATCCTCAAATAGATGGGCAGACTCAGAGAGTGAATAGAGTACATGAAGACATGTTAAGATATTGTGTGATGGACTTTGGAAGAAGCTGAGAGAAATACTTAGCACTGGTAGAGTTTGCATACAATAATAGTTATCAAGCTAGCATTGGCATGGCAACCTATAAAGCATTGTGTGGGAGGAAATGTCGAACACCCGTATGTTGGTATGAGGTAGGAGAAAGGCAAATGTTTGGGCCAGAAATTGTGCAGTAGACTTCAGAAAAGATCGAGCAATTTTGAAAGAGATTAGTCAAGGTCTAGAGTAGGTAGAAGAGCTATGCAGATGTTCGAAAAAGGAAATTCGAATTTGAATAAGGAGATTCTGTTTTTCTAGAAAGTATCTCCAATGAAAGGTGTGATCAGGTTTGGACGAGGAGGAAAACTAGCTCCAAGATATATAAGGCTGTACAAGATACTAAAGAGGATTGGGAAAATGGAGTATAGACTGGAGTTACCTATAACATCCCCAAAAATAATAAAAATAATTCATATTTTACACGTGCATTGCACGTGCAAATTTTAAACAATTTAGTCTATAAAGAATTTCCTAAGAACCATGCATATCTATTCCCATTTTTTAAAAGTTATTTACTTTGATTTTGAATCCATAGGCCCTAATCTATTTTAAAAGCCGAGAGAAACTAATTGCAAAATAGAAGCCCATGAGAAAATTCTTTATTAAATACACATTTAATTTTGTCACCACACTTGTCATGTAACAAATATATACAATTGGACTATAAACATATGAATGAGAGTGTTTTCCCATAAAGTGCACGTGCACAAAAGTGCATGTGGGATAGACCAAGGGTTGGCCGACCATAGGTTAGGAAATGGAAGGGTTGGAGAGTGGGTGTTAAATTGTGTGAGTGGGTATTTATTTGAGGAAGTGGGGGTCCTTTTATCTACCCAATTGACCCTATAAATACATCCCATTGTATGTGTGATTTTCACAAGAATCAAAAGAATCAAAAGAAAAGAAAAGGATAAGAAAAAAAAGAGAGAAAATATAGAGAGAAGGAGTGCTCGGATTTCTTCAAGAAGGAGGACTCGAACTTGCTTTGGTAGGAGGAGAAGGGAATCTCATTCTTGTTGAAACTAGGAGCAATCTACTAGCAGTTCCTATTTTCTTTTGCAACTATAAGGTGTGTGTTCTTTCTTGCCTTCTAAAGTAAAATAAATTGCATGTGTAGTAAATTTATTGATATTTGAAATTGATATTTAGAATGAGTTCTAGTTGATCTTTGTGATGCATGTGATGTTGCTATTTTAGAACTTTTGGTAGAATTGAAATATGGAAATTGTTGCATGCTAAAAGAGAAATTCATCATGATAAAATGAAGTTGTCGAATTAAAAGTTTATTTCATTAGTATGTTGAAATGGTTATATACAAATATCATGTCATGATTAGATCATTTGATTTGTGCATATGCGTAAATAAACTTGTAATTTGTATGCAATAAATTGTGAGAGTATTAAGGGTAATTATAAAAAGAAAATCAATGAGGATGATATTTGCTATAATAAAGAATATACAGCTTCATGATAATAGTGGTATTTCTTCTAATTGCAAAATATGAATACTATATTTCAAATTAATTATTGACTTGTGATCAATTTTATACTAATATGATTATAATCAGTAAAGAAATAATTCTGGGAGTTTGGAAATGTATTTTGATAGTATTATTTTGGAGAAAAGATTAGAAATCAAAATTTGTTTGAAAGTTTGAAAATCGAGATTACAACGGAGCAAGAAAATAAAAAGAATTTAACACATACTATATCAATTGAGAAGCTTTGGCTTGGTGGCTAGCGGGGGCGTGCTTGCACCTGGCGTCGCCACATGGCGCCCAGGGCTTCTCTCTAGTCATGGGTTCGAGCCAGGGAGTTGGCTCTGTTGTGTTTTTTTTATAAAATAAAGTCAGGGGTGTATTTGAGCATTTAACTAACACAAAGAATTTATATGCACAATTGAGAGTTGGCCTAGTGGTTGGACCTACTGGCTGCTTGCTTGAGGTCTCGGGTTCGAGCTCTTCAAAGCACAGAAAGTGCATTTTTTAAAAATTATTTTGCTTGTTTTTGAGTTTTAAAAACTCAGAAAATTTGTATAAATATTTTAAAATATTAAGAGATTAATTGAGAGTATTTTCTCACTATTATAAGTTATATTTTTGGGATAATTAAATATCATATTCATGTATTAGAGAAGATTTGAATTGAAGAAAAATATATATATGATTATAGATGTTAAAAATTGGTGAGATGAATTTCTATTGATGAATCTCAAAGAGATTGTGTTTTAATCTTAATTAAATTGTATGGAGAAAGTTTAGATGAGCATTGTGAAAATGAATAGTTTGAGATTTTACTTATTGATGAATAAATAAAAATGAATGAAAGAATTTGGATGAAATATGAATACATGAAAATGAGAATAAAAATTATAAGGGTATGAGTACCCCAAGTTGTTGAACATGAAAAGATGTTGATTCTAGAGGCTTAGTGAGACCCAGGTACCGGCAAATGTTGAAAATAAATAATTGATTTGAGAAGTGGCCAATATGGGCTGTCGTTCTCAGTATTTATGTGTAAGACTGGTAGGAGGGTAAGCTAACTCTAGTGTCACACCCCGCTTCCCAAAATATAGAATACAAGCACGTAACAAAGGCTCAGCAAATGATTTATACATCATCCACAAGCTGTACCAGTCTAACTCAACAATATGAACAACAAATACAACCACACAAGAGAATATAATCACATGAATCAAAGAACAACTCCAATAATAAATGAAATGATCCAAATATAATATCCAACATAATATCCAAAATCTGGGAAAACAAACTCTGGTACAAAAGCCCAAAACAATGTATAATATCAATTAACAATGTTCAAAGGGAAAATCGCACGAATAGATAATTAAAGCAGCAAAATCTTGGACTTCATTCTCTAAAATTGTTGCTCACCTGTCACGCCCCGCTTTCCAAAAAGGAAATATGGAATACAGATATGAGACTAAGCCCAGCGAATGATTTTCATCATCCATAAGCTGTCAGGATCTTTACAACATTTCACAAGAATAATCAGAGTCGGAAGCAAGAAAAGTCAACCAAGCATGCATATATGAATCAAAATACCATCAAGAATTTACTTGAAACAAAATATATTAATCTCAAATAAACCAGATATGAACAAGTCAATAATCCGGAGTCACATTGCCCAAATACAAATAAATCCAAGTATCAAATATAATTTTTCAAAATAAGAAAACAGAAAATAATAGTAGCAAAATTCCAGGAGCTAGTATCTCATATCACCAACTCTATCTGGTAACTGTTCTCCAAAATCTGCAATTTAATAAATTGCAAGAAGAAGAAAAAGAAAACAAACTCTCGTCAATGCAAGTTACGGGCTACTTTTAGTGCAGGCACAAGTACATGGGATAAAGGATAACTAATAGCATGGAATAGGTATGATAACAAAATAAAACAACTAGCATGGCAAGACGAACAAGTGCAAGTGGCATGTAACTAGTGTCAAGTGAACAAGTATCATGTAAACAAGTAAAAAGTATCAAGTAATAAGTGTCAAGTATCAAGTATCATGCACAAATAACAAGTATCAAGTGTCAAGTATCAAGTACAAGGAGCAAGTAACAAGTGTCAAGTATCAAGTATTATATTGTTTCAAGTCTTGTATTAAATCTATCTAGGTAGCACTTCATGCGACCCAGGTTTTTACCACATGGTTGCTACTTACATTCAAATTTTGCTTAGGCCTAGTGGTAGGTTTCTATAGTTCCGTGTACTCAGGCGTCAAGTCAAGTAACAAGTAACAAGCACGAAATACGTAATCGTTAACTCGTGGCAGCAAGTAGTAGTATCAAGCATGAATTATATAGTCATGAAGTATGACAACAAGTAGTAACAAGCATGAATCATGTACTCATGAAACATGGCGGCATATAGTATAACAAGCATGAATCATGTAGTCATGAAGCATGGCAATAAGTAGTAACAAGCATGAATCATGTATTCATGAAATATGGCGGCATATAGTATAACAAGCATGAATCATGTAATCATGAATCATGGCAACAAGTAATGGGAAACACGGGCCCCCTTCTGAGTACACATACCTATATTGTCCACTACTAAGGTCTTTCCCTTAACCCCGATGGTTATTTTTTATTATTATTAAACAAGCATGTATGTATACAAAACATGGCAAGAATAATATGGTATTATCAAGTAACAAGTTCATGTTGAAAGATAACTGCACGGGTGAAAGACAACACACAAAAGATTAGGACAACGAAAATTCTAGTTCAGGATAGCAAGACAGTACTGAACCAAATCTGGGATTCCCGTTGCCACAAACATGCAACTTTGTATCCGTCAAAGAATCTGGAAAACAGACTCCCGGCTGAATCCAGAAAATATGTATAAGTCATATGGTATTTCACAACAACAGGTCTCAAAACAAATTTGAATCCAGAAAACGTGTTCAGCCAGAAATCAAAAATTTGTATTCAAAGTCAGAAAAACAGCATGAAAACTCATTAATTAATTTCACGAAAAATCTGGGGTATTCCCTGATATGTGCAGCATCAGAATATAAATTTTCATAATTTTTCAATATAAATAGTTTAGTCAACAAAAATAAGAAAACATCAAGATAGAGTAGTTTTGTAAATCTGGAATTATAAACACTGCAGTACGAAAACAACAATATCTCACAAACCATAAATCGAAATCCAAATCCGCCAAAGGGTGATAAAATAGATACAGTAAGCTAACTTTTATATTCACAAATATTTTACAAAAAGCATGTAGAATTAGGTCGAAAATCAGGTTCTTTGCTGAATAGTATGAAAATTTTGTATGTATAGTAATTGTTTGGAAACATAAAATGCTTTGTAAAACTCATCAAAAAAATTGACAAAAATTCAGGGTTAATCCCAATCAGGTCTAGTTGTATTGTGCAAAATATTAGATCAAAATAATACTTTTAACACCACGATAAAAATAGATTACTCTTCAGAATTCTTAGAAAACAAAATCTGGAATCTCTCTACACCTCTGTAGTAAAATAGACATAACTCACAACTCGTAAAATGAAACTGAGATCGGTCAGAAGGGTTGGAAGATAGACAGAATTCTCTACAGCTCATATTCACAAATATTTTTTAATATACTGACCTTAATATGGTCTAAAATATTGAATAAAAACAAGGTAACAGAAAATACAGAATTGTTCTTCGAACATAAAATCATCTAGTTCATGTAAAACTCATCCAAATCAATCCAAACATGAAATATAGTGTACTAGATGTCCAAACAACATGGTATAGGGTAATTTGTAAGTCCATGACAAGTATAGCACGAATAACACATCAAGCACACGATATCACAAAATAGCATGCATATAAACATATAAAAAGTGGTCATCCGTAGTTGTTTTATGTCATGTATGTCGTGAGGCAACTATGGTCGAATCAATACAATAGAGACAATATGCAACAGGGAATTCACAAATGAATTATCTCTAGAACCCAACTACACTACATGCGGTATTTAGTACTTGTATTACACAAAAAATGAATACAAGTTACTTGCCTTATAGATGACGACGAGACGACGAAGCACGAGCAAGAATAACAGGAACGGATTCTCGGAGCACGAACACAATGAACAAACCCAAACACGAACCATGAACAACAAGCTCACGAACACACGACAACTGAGCACAATCCACGAACACACGACTAATGAGCAACGAACACAAACCCACGAACACACGACAGCGAACCAACAACATACGCACACCAGAAGAGCAGCGGTGGGGTGCACAACGGTGAGGGCGGAGGCAGCAGATGGCTACCGTCGTCGCTGCAGTCGCTGCGGTCGCTGCGGTTGGAATGGAGCAGTGTAAGGGACGTCGGGGAGGTGCACAAGTTTGTTGCGGTGCGTGGGAGTGCTGGCTTGCTGCTGGCCATACAACGGAGGAGGAAATGAGAGGGATGAGCAGCTGCTGGAGGCATATAGGGAAACGAGGGCGGAGGAGAGGAGAGGCGGGTGGGGCTGATTGGGGTCTGAAGCTTTACTGGCATCGTGGGGTGCCGCACAGGGGGAGTGGTCGGGGGCTCGATTGGACAGGATAGCGACTGGCTGCGACTTGCTGTCGACCTCAGGAGGAGGGAGACAGACAGAGCACGGGAGGCACTGGCTTGGCTCTGACGACGGAGACTGGGGGCGGCTCAGGTGGAGGACGATGATGACTGGCAAGGACGGGAAGAAGATGAGGAGGCTCGGGGGGAGGTTGCACTGAGGGCAGTGCAGTCGCTGGCTGCGCCGGAAGGAGAAAGGAGAGGGAGATCGAAGGGAGCCAGAGGGAAAGGAATGGAAGCAGGGTGGTGATGGGCGATCGGGGATTAGGAGTAGGGAGGTAGGGTTTAAGTGTGGCTAGGGATGGGTTCGGGAGAGAGGAGGAGATGAAACGGCTGGAGGTTGAGCGGCTGTAGGGTTATATGGGATTAACAGGGAGATGATTGATATATATATATATATATATATATATATATATATATATATATATATATATATATATATATATATATATATATATATAGGGATGTTGGGTTAGGGTGTAATGGTAACCGAGTAGGATATTTAATAATGGGTATTGGGTTAGGTGCAGGTGAGGCTGAGGGGTAAACGGGTATAGGGTGTTTGAAGGGTTAAATTCAATAGATATTAGGGTAATGGGTAATAAATAAAATCCAATAGGGGAAAATAGGGTTATTGGGTTTTTAAAATCTAATAGGGAAATAAAATAATCAATATAAGTAGGATTATATACAAAATATATTTGTACTACAATATGAAAATTATTTGAAATAACTACAAGTACAATTTACAATTGAAATAGATTTTACATTAACAATCAAGGGTAATAGTAATAATAACAAAAATAACAAAAATAACAATAATCATAATAATAATAATAAAATAAGATTAACAGTAATAATAATAATACTGATAAAAATAATAATAATAACTACATTAATAGGTATAAAAATCATAGTAAATAGTTACAAAAATTATTGATTAAAAATAAACTTTAGTAGGAGATCCGACAATACATTTTAAGAAAGAAATTTAAGAACGGAAGAAAAAAATAATTTACAAAAATTAAAAATCTGAATATACAGAAAATACATATTTACGAAAACAGAGGTTAGAAATCCTACCCACATTAGAAGCAAATTTCGTCCTCGAAATTTGCTTAGGCAGTACATAGGATAGGGCAAAAGCAAACTCGGGGGCTAACGAAATAGAGAGTTAAAGGGAAAGGAACAAAGCAGTGGCAACACCAGAAAAAGAAAGGAAGTGGATAACAATGAGGTCAAATGGAATACATGAAAGAAAATAAACAGTATCAAAAGAAAAGAACAACGCAAGATAACAAAGCATGATAGGGAGTAGGTAGAACTGAAATCAAAGAGAAAACGAACAGGAAAGAATTGAATCAAATAATGAATGAGTGCATGATGGTAAAATGTAATGCAAGGAAGAAGTAACTGGTATTAAAAATGAAGAATAAATAACACAAGACATGCAAGATAACAAAGCAAAGAGATGATGTGTAACATCCTGATTCCATATTTTTAATTGAAAGAAAGGTTTGTGAATTTTTACGTGTGTTACACGTACTAATTCATGTGCATTTTTCTATAAAATTATTTATTTTTTAACATGAACAAATATTTTTCTATCTCTCTCTTTTGATTTTGAAAAGCCTAATTAAATTCTAAAGCCAAATTATTTATTTTATGCCCATCCTAATTATTTAATTATTTTAATTAAGCCCATGGAGTTTTGGCCCACTAATTGAAAGCCCACAAGTTTATTTCTCTTTTATTTAACATGACTTGTAATGTAGATCAACTTTGTAGACAATTAATTAAATTATCAAGTACAACTAGTAGCTAGGGGGCACTTTGGAGACACGTGCATTGCACTAGCACGTGCCTTAGGTGTGCTTTGAGATAGGCCGGATGGAGTCAAAGAGAGAGTAGGAGAATGGCTTACTGGAGAGGTGTTGTGTTCATGGGTGGTTACTCTAACTCCCTAACTCATCCTAGCCCCTAATATATAACTATCTAATTCAATCTTGGCTCTCCATCCCACCCTAGAAAATGTATAAATACCCGCCCCCCCCCCCCCCATTCTATTCATGTAGTACACTAAAATTTTGTAAAGAAAAGAAAGAAAGAAAACATTAAGTGAGTAAAAAGATTGAGAGAAAGTTAGAAAAAAAGATTGAGAGTATTCTAGTTGTGTGTGTTCCATTTCTTGGAGGCCAGCCATTTCATTTGGAGGAAGAGAAGGCTCGGGTTTTCACTAGGGCAGGAGGAGAAGGCGAATCGTGGTGGCTCAAACTAGAAGGAGAAGGACCGCTCGTGTGTTCAAGAAGATTCTAGAAGCTTTTGTAGTATTTTTCTTCAAATAAGTGGGTGTTTTTCTCTACTTCTAATCTTAGACACCATGCTAGGAGTTTTTGATTAATGAGAATGCTAAAGAAACTAATAAGATAATCATATGTTGGCTCTAAAAAGGACTTGGTAGATGATTGAGTAAATGCTTGATAAATTGCATGCTAGTTGTTATAAATCATGTTTAATGTGGTAGAATTTCCTTATTGCTATTAAAGTGTGAAATTGGAATGATATTAATTGTAGAACATGGTTGTGAATGATTAGTAGTTGAAAATATGAAATTTGTGCTTATTAAACTATTGTTACACTAATTGATGAATGAGACCACAACATTGAGTAATGTGAAAATAAAAGAGGAAGAAAAGCAAGAATAAATATTTCTAAGGTAGTTGTAATGCAAAAATTTTGTAGAGGGTTTGCTAAATTGAAAATTTGCAATTGTAGGCATAGAACACAAATTAGAATGAGATATACATGTTTTAATGTCAAAAAAATGTTTTTAAAACACTGGTTTATTAATTATACATAAAGTCAGTATTCTGGAGATTTTTATAGCTTTATGCGAAAGAGAAACAAAGCTAAGAGCTTTTGAAAAATGAAGAAATTTTGATAAACAGACTCTCGAAACAAAACTATTTTTATTTACTCTCATATCGGTTAACCCCTAAGGGCATACTAGTTAGAGGGGGGCTCCAGTTGCGCTTTACTGTAGCTCGGCGGCTGCCTTTGTTTGTGGATTCGAGTCTCGGCAGAGGCCTTTTGTTTCAAAAATTTGATTTTTTCCATAGACCCGAGAACAGAACTCAAGCTTAATTAAGCCCCTCCTTTAGGCAGTTGGGCACTGTCCCTTTTGGCTAGCACGTGGGGTTTAAGGCGGTGACTGTTCACTGTTTGGAGCTTTGTGTGTAGGTTCGAAACCGGCTGTGACCACTTTTTAGTAAAAATCCGATTTTTTTTGGTACTTTTGATAATCTTTGGGTTTTAAATATGATAAAAATTGAGAAAAAAAATATTTGGAAGATTTCTGAAATTATAAGGACTTCACAAAAAAATATTTTTAAAACAATTAAACTTTTATGTGAAATAGGAGTTATTTTGAGATTAAAAATTCATAAAAAAATATATTAGACTTTATTATGATTTCAAAACAAATTTGAAAAATTTCATTGAAAAGAGATTAATTGAGATTTTTCACTTATAATTATTGAGTAGAGTTAAATGAGAAATCTGTTTAAGAAAATGCAAGTTGTGCATGAAAATGTGTTGAAAAAGAGAACTTGTTGAAATGTGAAATTTTGTGAACAAGTATGCTTTCTTCTGTGGACATGAAAAGATGATTTAGACTAGAATTTTAGCTATGACTATACATCGGCAAGAATGAAAAATATGGAAAAGAGAATTATGACAATTTGACCAAGTTAGGGTCGTTGATAATGATTGATGTTAGAAAGACCGATGTAGAAGTAATGCTAGATTCTAGAATATTGAACTTCATTTATACATAAAGATTAGATACATAGTGGAGATGTGATGTACGTAAGAGAAAAACATAAGTATGAGGGCCATTGGATTGGTGGCGTGGGAGTGTTCATAGGATGTCCTCATGAAGCGTTATGATTTGGGCGTGGATACTACTCCAGAGTACCGTCCCGGTGGCGACGCTTATGGGGTAGTCTAATGACTACAGGTGGTGCCATGTCTATGGTAGGAGGTCAATTGACCACAGGATGCCTACATGATGAGTCATGTGTCAGTGCGTGGGGTTCTCTCCAGGGCGCCTAGACGTGGGCTCGTATCTCATAGAACACCTAGGATACTTACCGTAGTTACTGTAGTAGGTTAAGTCATGGTGAGGGATCGAACCCTACAAGATGAAGAATGGTTAAGGGCTTGCCCTCGAACCTATGTAGTATGGGCTGCACAGACTCTGAACAAGTGCGCATTAGTGTCTTATAATATAAACAACTGCACTAAAGACTAAGTGCACAGCACAACACGACATCAATAGGATAGTCCCTCTATAGCTTTGTTTGTGATCAAGTGTGTGATTTGTTTAAGTATTGAAAATCGTTATACTGTTCGGCATAGTGAGGATGGCCGTATATAATATTTTGTCGGTTGTAAGCAACTGACGCGCCCACAGTTTTCTATGCAGGATAAAGTGCTTGGCAAGATTAAAGTATGCATGCTGCTTAAAGATCGATTCAAATGTTGTATATTTTTATTCATGTAATTCTTGTAAATTGCTTTCGCTATATAAGTTAAATGTAAATGTAACAAAAGTTTTTAATTCCTTGTAAAATTTTACGAAGAGAAGTGTAAAGATCCTATGGAACTTCAAATTCAGTCTGTTTTGGACTTCGGAGTGTTACAGAATGGTATCGGAGCTAGATTTCCAAGTAGTACAAATTTATAAGGAACGACACCCTACGAGTAGACATTAGAGCGTGTGTTGAGTCTAGAGATTTGAATGTAAGTCACTTACATTTGTGTTGCTCTATGATTTATTGCCTTTTCTTCTCCTTTCTCTAAGATGGTGGACCACTACGACCCAACTGGAGATGATGACTTGCACATAGTTGAGGAGGATTACTACCCCGGGCAAGCTGATTCAGACGAAGAAGATCCTGAAGAATTTGAAGAGGAATGGTCTGAGTCCCGAGAGATCACTCCACCTTTAGATTCATCTGATGATTCCTCTGAGGAGGAAGAACCAGTTTCGAGTAGTCTCATTGTGTCTCTTCAGAGGCAGGTAAAGACTCAGAGGGAGAGAGAGGAGCTGCTGCAGGCACAGTGTGTGAAGTGCAAGGAGAGCATCATAACTCTCAGTCATCATGTTTGGGAACTCGAGAAGAGGAAAAACATGTACGATGTACTAAAGGAAGAAGTGGCGGAACTACAGGAAGAGCTTCAAGAAGCCAAGAGGAACCGTAGGAACTAGAATGTTGTGTCTTCTTACTGCTTTCATTTGATTTCAAAATTTTTTTAAATTCGAATGTACAAAGTTTGAAATTCAATGAAATGAAGAGTTGATATAAATTCATATTTTTTTACTTCAAATTTAATGGATCTTTTGTATCAGAATATGGCTGGAAGAAGAGCCAGAAGCAGAGAAGGTCTGGACTTGGAAATGGAGTTAGTGAGGGTCTTTCAGATACTCAATGCCATTGCCATGAATCAGAACCAAGGGAGGGTACCTATGAATCCAGTCCCTAAAGCAATCAAACTCGTAGAATCATTCAAGCCGATGAAACCACCCGTGTTTGAGGGGAAGTTAGACCCTGATGCGGCTGACAATTGGATCCGACAGGTAGAGACTATCTTCGAAGTCTTGGAGACTCCGGAGGGCAGCAAGGCGAAGTTGGCTGCGCTGCAGTTCGAGAAGGATGCAGCTGTGTGGTGGCAGTTGATGAAGCGAACGATGGGAGATATTGTTCTTGGCTATGAGGAATTCTTGGAGAAGTTCTGCAGTTATTATTTTCCATCAGACGTCAAAGAAAAGAAGGCCATGGAGTTTCTGGCGCTGCAGTAGGGCGGCATGTCGGTTAGTGAGTATGAGACAAGATTCACTCAGCTCTTAAGGTATGCCTCCGAATTGGTGATGGACGAGGCGAAGAAGGCTCGAAAATTCGAGCTTGGTTTGAGGCCAAGTCTGAGATCCCGGATAATACCCCTCGGTATCAAGAGGTTTGACAAGCTGGTCAAATGAGCTGCAGCCACTGAGGTGGACATGGAGCAGTTCCACGCTGTTCAGAATTGGAGGAACAACTGGAATGTGGGGAAGAGGCCCGCAGTTGCTGGAAATGTCAGGGGACAGCTGCCGGCTCAAAGGTTCAAGCCTACGGGTGCGAACGCTGTTCATGTGGAGATAGTGATTGGAGATAGAATTTTCGAGATTGATCTAATCGAGCTGAATGTCTTGGGAGTTGATGTTATCATTGGCAATGATTGGATGTCGGTGTACAGTGTGAACATCGTGTGCAAAACTAAGGAAGTAACAGTGAAGGCTCCAGGTGGTCCTGAAGTCATTTTCCAAGGGAAGATGAGATGTTCAGATTTGGTGGCTGCTATCAGCAAAAAGAAAGGGATTCCTGTAGAGGTGCAGCAAATTCCAGTGGTTTGGGATTACCCGACTGTATTCTTGGAAGATTTGCCTGGGTTACCCCCACAGCGTGATGTAGAGTTCAACATCACTATTTAGTCAGGGAGTGCACCCATTTTCAAGGCACCGTATAGGATGGTGCATGTGGAGCAGGATGAGATCAAACGGCAGATTGAGGAACTATTGGAGAAGTGCTTTATTCAACTGAGTGCGTCACCTTGGGGAGCACTGGTGCTATTGGTAAAGAAGAAGGATGGTTCGATGAGAATGTGCATCAATTACCGATAGCTGAATAAGGTCACTGTTCAGAACAAATATCCGATTCCACGAATTGATGACTTGTTCGATCGTCTACAAGGAGTGGCTGTTTTCTCCAAAATAGATTTTCGATCAGGATACCATCAAGTTCGAGTGAAGACTGAAGATGTGCACAAGACTGCGTTCAGAACTCGACACGGGCATTACGAATTCTTAGTTATGCCGTTTGGAGTGACGAATGCACCTGTAATTTTCATGGATATGATGAACAAAGTTCTGAGGCCGTTCATTAATTCTTTTGTCGTGGTGTTTATCGACGATATTTTTGTGTACTCCAAGTCGGAGGAGGAACACACAGAGCATCTGGCAGCAGTTTTGAGGAAGCTTCAGGAGCATGGGTTATATGCCAAGTTATCCAAGTGAGATTTTTGGAAATCTGAGGTGGTATTCCTGGGTCACATCCTTTCTAAGGAGGGAGTGACAACTGATCCGCAGAAGATAGAGGCGGTGAAGGATTGGGCAAGGCCTACTACAGTGAAGGAAATCAGGAGCTTTCTTGGGTTAACTGGATACTACAGGAGGTTCATTCAGGGTTATGCTCAGATAGCCGTGCCGCTCACTGGTCTGATCAAGAAGAATGTAAACTTCAAGTGGACTGAACAGTGCAAGGCAAGCTTTCAGGAGTTAAAAGAGAGGCTGACTACTGCTCCCATTTTAGCTTTGCCTAGAGCAGGTGTTGAGTATGATGTCTACAGTGATGCTTCACAACGTGGGCTTGATTTTGTCTTAATGCAAGAAGGGAAAGTGATCTCTTGTGGGTCTAGGTAACTAAGGCTACATGAGAAGAATTATCCGACTAATGATTTGGAGTTGACTACAATTATCTTTGCCTTGAAGTAATGGAGACATTACGTGTATGGTGAGAAGCTGAACATGTACACGGACCATAAAAGCTTGAAGTACATCTATCAGCAGAGGGATCTGAATCTGAGGCAAAAAAGATGGCTGGAAGTACTTGAGGACATTCGTCCAGAGATTAAGTACCATCCTGGGAAGGCTAATATTGTTGCTGATGCACTTAGCCATAAGAGCAGTCTGGCTAGTTTGATTACAACTCAGAGGCATCTTGCAGAGGAGTTGGATCGGGCTGGTATTGAAGTTGTTCTGCAAGGCTTGGGATCATCTTTAGCTCAGTTGAAGCTTCAACCAATGCTGAATGAAAGGATTATCGCAAGTCGGAAGGAAGATGCAGAGATTCAGAAGATGAAGGAGCAGGTCGGTGCTGGTAAGTTGTCAAAGTTTCAGATCAGGGATGAAGTGTTGTGGCTTGGAGAGAGGTTGTGTGTTCCAGATCAAGCAGAATTGCGGGAAAGTATTCTTCAGGAGGCACATGCTACTCTTTTGTTTGTACATCCTGGGAGTACCAAGATGTATAAGGACATTAAGCAACATTTCTGGTGGTCAGGTTTGAAGCGGGATGTGGCCGAGTTTGTGGCGAGGTGTGAGATCTGTCAGCAGGTCAAAGCCGAGAATCAGAAGCCCGAAGGTCTATTGCAACCGTTACCTATTCCGGAATGGAAGTGGGATAACATCAGTATGGATTTCATCACGGGTTTGTCCAAGAGTTCAAAGGGCAATGATGTGATTTGGGTCATAGTCGATCGACTAACTAAATCCGCTCACTTCTTGGCAATG
Organism: Hemerocallis citrina; assembly: GCA_017893485.1. Taxonomy (NCBI): domain Eukaryota; kingdom Viridiplantae; phylum Streptophyta; class Magnoliopsida; order Asparagales; family Asphodelaceae; genus Hemerocallis; species Hemerocallis citrina. Next base: position 204,502,833 of record CM030359.1, on the reverse strand, counting down.
AAACTCACTTCGTCTATGGACAAGTTGGTTGAGCTGTATGTTGGAGATATCGTCAGGCTTCATGGTGTTCCGTTAACCATTGTGTCTGATCGAGATGCTCGATTTACTTCACATTTTTGTAGGAGTCTTCAGACAGCTCTGGGTACCAAGACGGATTTCAGCACTGCTTTTCATCCTCAAACCGATGGCCAGACCGAGAGAGTCAATCGTATTCTTGAGGATATGCTTCGGTGTTGTGTTTTAGATTTTGGAGGCAGTTGGGAAAGGCATCTAGCTCTGGTGGAGTTTGCCTACAACAATAGTTTTCAAACTAGTATTGGGATGGCGCCGTACGAAGCTCTGTATAGCAGGAAGTACAGAATGCTTGTTTGTTGGTTTGATGTTGGGAAACGGCAAATGTTTGGGCCTGAGATTGTGTAGCAGACCTCTGAAAAGATTAATCTGATTAGGAAGAGGTTGGTGGATGCTCAACGTAGGTAGAAGAGCTATGCAGACAACTGGAGAAGGGACCTTGAGTTCGAGGTTGGTGACTTTGTCTTTCTGAAGGTTTCACCTAGTAAGGGTGTGATTCGCTTCGGCAAAGGTGGAAAGTTAGCCCCAAGATTCTTAGGCCCGTACAAGATATTGAAGCGGATTGGGAAAACCGCTTACCAGTTGGAGTTGCCGGAGGAGTTGTCTCAGGTGCACAATGTCTTTCATGTGTCTATGTTAAGAGGGTACATTCCAGATCCAAGTCACCATTTGCCCGAGGTGCCGGAGGGTTTGCAGTTGGACCTGAGTTACATTGAGATCCTGGTTGAGATTGTGGATCGTCAGAAGAAAGTCTTGAGGAATAAGACGATACCGATGGTCAAAGTAGTCTGGAGAAACTAGTTGGTTGAAGAGGCTACTTGGGAATCCGAGGAGAGGATGATGAGAGACCATCCTGAGCTTTTTGTTTGAGTTGTATCTTCTGTTCTTTTCTTTCTTTTTCTTTCTTTTCTTCTTGTTGTATTTCTATTCTTTCTCGCTCTGTATGCGTAGTTCTGGAGACGGAACTATTCTAAGGAGGGAGTGTTGTAACATCCTGATTCCTCATTTTTTATTAAATAAAAGGTTAGTGAATTTTTACAAGTGTTGTACGTACTAATTCATGTGCATTTTACTATAAAATTATTTATTTTGTAACATGAACAAATATTTTTCTATCTCTCTCTTTTTATTTTGAAAAGCCTAATAAATTCAAAAGCCAAATTGTTTATTTTAAGCCCGTCCTAATTATTTAATTATTTTAATTAAGCCCATGGAGTTTTGGCCCACTAATTGAAAGCCCACTAGTTTATTTCTCTTTTATTTAATATGACTTGTAATGTAGATCAACTTTGTAGACAATTAATTAAATTATCATGTACAACTAGTAGCTAGGGGGCACTTTGGAGACACGTGCATTGCACTAGAACATGTCTTGAGTGTGCTTTGAGATAGGCCGGATGGAGTCAAAGAGAGAGTGGGAGAGTGGCTTCGTGGAGAGGTGGATTGTGTTCATGGGTGGTTACTCTAACTCCCTAACTCATCTTAGCCCCTAATCTACAACTATCTAATTCAATCTTGGCTCTCCATCCCACCCTAGAAAATGTATAAATACGTCCCCCCCATTCTATTCATGTAGCACACTAAAATTTTGTAAAGAAAAGAAAGAAAGAAAACACTAAGTGAGTAAAAAGATTGAGAGAAAGTTAGAAAAAATGATTGAGAGTATTCTAGTTGTGTGTGTTCCATTTCTTGGAGGCCGGCCATTTCATTTGGAGGAAGAGAAGGCTCGGGTTTTTCACTAGGCAAGGAGGAGAAGGCGAATCGTGGTGGCTCAAACTAGGAGGGGAAGGACCGCTCATGTGTTCAAGGAGATTCTAGGAGATTCAGATAGGTAGGTGTTTTTCTCTACTTCTAATCTTAGACACCATGCAAGGAGTTTTTGATTAATGAGAATGCTAAAGAAACTAATAAGAAAACCATATGTTGGCTTTAAAAAGGACTTGGTAGATGATTGAGTAAATGCTTGATAAATTGCATGCTAGTTGTTATAAATCATGTTTAATGTGGTAGAATAGCCTTATTGCTATGAAAGTGTGAAATTGGAATGATATTAATTGTAGAACATGGTTGTGAATGATTAGTAGTTGAAAATATGAAATTTGTGCTTATTAAACTATTGTTACACTAATTGATGAATGAGACCACAACATTGAGTAATGTGGAAATAAAAGAGGAAGAAAAGCAAGAATAAATATTTCTAAGGTAGTTGTAATGCAAAAATTTGGTAGAGGATTTGCTAAATTGAAAATTTGCAATTGTAGGCATAGAACACAAATTAGAATGAGAAATACATGTTTTAATGTCAAAAAAATGTTTTTAAAATACTGGTTTATTAATTATACATAAACTCAGTATTCTGAAAATTTTTATAGCTTTATGGGAAAGAGAAACAAAGCTAAGAGCTTTTGAAAAACGAAGAAATTTTGACAAACAGAGACTCGAAACAAAACTATTTTTATTTACTCTCATATCAGTTAACCCCTAAGGGCATACTGGTTAGAGGGGGGCCGCCAGTTGCGCTATACTACAGCTCGATGGCTGCCTGTGTGTGTGGGTTCGAGTCTCGGCAGAGGCTTTTTGTTTCAAAAATTTGATTTTTCCATAGACCCGAGAACAGAACTCAAGCTTAATTAAGCCTCGGCCCTCCTTTAGGCAGTTGGGCACTGTGTCCCTTTTGGCTAGCACGTTGGGGTTAAGGCGGTGACTGTTCACTGTTTGGGGCTTTGTGTGTGAGTTCGAAACCGGCTGTGACCACTTTTTAGTAAAAATCCGATTTTTTGGTACTTTTGATATTCTTTGGGTTTTAAATATGATAAAAATTGAGAAAAAATTTTTGGGAAGATTTCTAAAATTATAATGACTTCACAAAAAAATATTTTTAAAACAATTAAACTTTTATGAGAAATAGGAGTTATTTTGAGATTAAAAATTCATAAAAAAATATTAGACTTGATTCTTTTATGATTTCAAAACAAATTAGAAAATTTTCATTGAAAAGAGATTAATTAAGGTTTTTCACTTATAATTATTGAGTAGAATTAAATGAGAAATTGGTTTAAGAAAATGCAAGTTGTGCATGGAAATATGTTGAAAAAGAGAACTTGTTGAAATGTGAAATTTTGTGAACAAGTATGCTTTCTTCTATGAACATGAAAAGATGATTTAGACTAGAATTTTCGCTATGACTTTACATCGGCAAGAATGAAAAATATGGAAAAGAGAATTATGACATTTTGACCAAGTTTGGGTCGTTGATAATGATTGATTGGAAAGACCGATGTAGGAGTAATGCTAGATTCTAGAATATTGAACTTCATTTATACATAAAGATTAGATACATAGTGGAGATATGATAAACGTAAGTGAAAAACATGAGTATGAGGGCCATTAGATTGGTGGCGTGAGAGTGTTCACAGGATGTCCTCATGATGCGTCATGATTAGGGCGTTGATACTACTCCAGAGTACCATCTCGGTGGCGACGCTTATAGGGTGGTCTAATGAACTGAACTGACCATAGGATGTGAACTGACCATAGGATGCCTGCATGAAGAGTCATGTGTCAGTGCGTGGGGTTCTTTCCAGGGCGCCAAGACGGGGCTCGTAACTCATAGAACACCTAGGATACTTACCGTAGTTACCATAGTAGATTAAATCATAGAGAGGGACCGAACCCTACAAGATGAAGAACGGTTAAGGGCTTGCCTTCGGACCTATGTAGTATGGGCTGCATAGACTCTGAACAAGTGCGCATTAGTGTTATATAATGTAAACAACTGCACTAAGGACTAAGTGCACATAATAACACGACATCAATAGGATATTCCCTCTGTAGCTTTGTTTGTGATCAAGTGTGTGATTTGTTTAAGTATTGAAAATCGTTATACGGTTCGGCATAGTGAGGATGGCTGCGTATAATATTTCGTCGATTATAAGTAACTGACGCGCCACAGTTTTCTATGCAGGATAAAGTGCTTGGCAAGATTAAAGTATGCATGCTGCTTAAATATTGATTCAAATGTTGTATATTTTTAATCATGTAATTCTTGTAAATTGCTTACGCTGTATAAGTTAAATGTAAATGTAACTTTGATGTAACAAAAGTTTTTAATTCCTTGTAAAATTGTACGAAGAGAAGTGTAAAGATCCTGTGGAACTTCGAATTCAGCCTGTTTTGGAATTCGGGGTGTTACATGGTGAAATAGATAGAGCTGGAATCGGAGGAAGGATGGACAAGGAAGAGATGAACCAAGCAATGAATCAACGGATGAGGACAAGTACAATGAATAGAGAGAAGCAAACAATGTAAGGAAGGAGAAACAACAAGAGAACCCTGGAACCTGTGGGCTATGGGCCCACCACGCTTCCGCTGTGCCACTCTGATAGCGACGTTCCAAGCTGCAGACATGTCGTAGAAGACCAAGCGATGCCGACCAACGAACCAAGTAAGAAGAAAAGAATGGATGGACAGAGGTGAGGAAAAGCACAATGGAGAAAGATAATATCAAAGAATAAATGCAAGAGAAATGAAAGAAGCAAAAGAGAACTAATAAAATAACAAACAATAAAAGCAAAAATATACTTGCAACAACACCCTTTGCTGTCTCAGCATCAGCAACAGTCAATTTGAAAGTCTGGCCTCTCCTGGGGGCAGCAGTCCTCTGACCGACAATCTGGCGCTACGGAGGAAGCGGTGGCATGACTGGACCACGAGCTGGGGCAACCTGTTGAACGGGACCCCTGGCTGGAAGAGCCATTTGCTGCTGCTGCGAACAATCCCGCACTGTATGGTCAGCAGAACCACAACCAAAAAAATGGTGATTGGCACGCCTGCAGTCTTGATAAATTCGATAATGTTCACATTTTGGAGCAATAATCTGAATGCAATTAGACAGTTAAATTCTCTATATGTGGTAATTTACTCTTCTTTTCTCTTTTCCATAGGAAACAACCTAAAAGCAACTAACCGAAGCAGATTCAAGATTTACTCAAGACTGTGAGGATGATACACTGGAATGAAGAGCCCTAAGTTTGCATCAAAGCATTTGATAGAAGCTGCAGATTACAGTCGACTGAACAGAGTGGGATTGAGTTTCTGAAGCTACGCAGTAAAGTCGACTTACCCTTAATGACAGTCGACTTGACTGGTTGGATTTGAAGTTTCCAAGATTCGCGAAACAGTCGACTGCCCCTTAATTACAGTCGACTAAAGTGGCTTTCAGCGGGAGTTAAGAGATAAGAACAGTTGAGATACACCCTCATCCAAATCTGAATCAAAGTGAGCTGTCAAAATCCAGGAAACAGATATGGGATAACTGCAAATAACAACTTCCCAAAAATCAAGAGATTGGGTCTGGCAAGTATTGAAGATTCGACTCAATCCATGTCTGATCGTGTGAGGAGATAGAAAGCAGGAGCTTGAGATCTGCAGATAAGGGCAAGAGAAACTATAAGAAGAGGGGGGATCGATCTATCAAAGGATCATCAATCAATTGAGCATTGATCTATCAGCATCGAATAAGGAAGGAGATTAAGTACTGAAACTCTGCATTAAGGGAGAGGAGAACAAGTCGACTTCAGAGGATAACAAGTCGACTTCAGGCTGATTGGGTTCAAGTTAAACATCATACAAATCAGTGTTCTTCTTCTTCTCTTTAATTCTTGTTCTAGTTTAATTCATTTGAGTCATGTATTCAAATCTTTTAGTCAATAAAAGTTGTATTATGTGCAACTAATTTCTTTGTTGGGCTGATTGAAACCTTAGTCATGTAATGTTTACCAAGCACTACTTTTATCACTTATTGATTAAACCTGGTTGTTCCTGATCAAATTTATAATATGAATCAAACTTTTGTTGGAAAGTCGCAGAATCAGTCGACTGACTTCTAACGACATTCGACTGACATCTGACATTCGACTGATTTGAAGAACCTTACGTTATTAAGTTTGCTTATTATAAAACTGACTCTGTTATATGAGTATAGAGATGATCCATATCTTATGCTCATAACTAGTAACACAAGAATCATTTAGGTTCTTGGTTTAATCAACTTGGAGGATCTAGATTTGATACCAACTTCTAGAGCTTTGAGTGTTTGTTAATTTCCATCGTTCCTATGCTTTCCTCAAGTGCAACTTAGTAGATACCATGCTAAATACTTAAGGAGAGAAACAAATTAGAGTAGATACCATGCCTAATTCTTGGCTTAGGAAAATCTTAACTTTAAGGAGTAGATACCATGCCCTTAAATGAACAAACATGAGTGATCAGAGTAGTGTAGAAATTAATTTAGCATTCGTAACTATAGGTGGAAATCATGCCCAACTACTTTAATAGATATTTTGTGATTGAGGACTACTTGATCTAGATCTCATTTCCTTTCAAAACATACTTTTAGACAAACTTTATGACAAATATTTCTGATTATTGATTAGTTAGTAATTACTACAATCTCTGTGGGATCGACGCTTGCTCTTCACTACGCTTCTATAAATGATTCGTACACTTGCGAGGTTTTAATTTGTGTCTAGTTTATCTATTCATTTAGATAGCTGAGACTGTACAACAAGTTTTTGGCGCCGCTGCCGGGGATTGTTTAGTATTTTAACTTGCAAATCAATTTAAAAAAAAAATTCGATTACTTATTTTGTAAATATTTTCTTTTAAGTTACATGATTTTGGTGTATGCAAGGGAGACGATCACTTCATCCTAAGCTACTACCTATTGACCAAGAGACAGAGCGCACTCTACACAGACGAAAGTCGACCGTCTCCAAGGATCAGTCGACTGTACAGCGAACCATTCCAAAAGCAACAATGGGCGAGGAAGTACCAAATCGAGTACCAATGCAGGACAAATTCACTCCGAAGAATATTGAGCAACCCTCTTGCATAGCTTATCAACCTAATGTCACAGGAAATATGCACCTATCTCCTCAATTACTCAGCATGGTTCCCCACTTTAGTGGCAAACTGGACGAGGATCCTCATCTTCACTTGCAAGATTTCTTTGATCTTTGCAGAACACAAAGCGTCCAAGGACTTACCCCTGAACAAATCAGGTTAATTTTGTTTCCATTTTCATTAAAACTTAATGTTAAATTGTGGTATAATTCTTTGGAACCAGGATCAATTCAATCATGGGAGCAATTGGCAACAAAGTTCTTGAAGGAATTTTTTCCATCTCAGAAAACCAAACAGCTAAAAAGGGAAATTCAACTCTTCCAACAAAAAGATGGCGATTTGTTCTTCGAGGCATGGAAGGAGTTTAAGAACAAACTTCTCAAGTGTCCTACGCACAACATGCCTAAGGATGATCAGGTACAAGCATTCTATGAGGGTTTAAATGACACTAACAAAGCAATTGTAGATTCAGCTTGCAATGGAATCTTGATGAGGAAGAGTGGTGAGGAGGCCATCGAGCTATTCGAAGAACTTAGTGAGAACTCACAACAATTCTCAACAAGGGGAAGGGGTCTTTCGAAAAAATAGGGAGTTTACGAAATTTCTAGTGATAATAACATGCAATTAGAAATGGTAACCATAAACAAAAAAGTTGATATGCTTGTTAATGCAATATCGACGTTGGGTAGCGTAAAAACAAAAGAAATTTGTGCAATTTGTTCTCATTTTGATCATACAACTAATACATGTTCAATGTCTTCTTTCACAGATCAGGAGCATGCAAACTACGTCGGACAAGGAGTGTTTCCACCAAAGAACAACCCCTTCTCGAACACGTACAACCCAGGGTGGAGAAACCATCCAAATTTCTCATGGAACAATAATCAAAACAATCAATGCACTCAAATCGCACAAGGGCATGCGCGGAACTTCCATATCGGAAATGGGTTTGATCGGCCAGTACAAGAATAGAAGAAGTTGGATTTTGAATCCACCCTTCTTCAATTACTCCAACAACAACATCAAACAAGCTACCAACAAGGGAAGACCATTCAAAAATTGGAAACCCAAATTGGTCAAGTCGCTAAGGAGTTAAGTGAAAGAAAGGCAGGAGAACTCCCATCACAAACCATACCAAACCCTAGAGTACAAGAACAGCTCAAATCGGTGACAACCCTAAGAAGTGGTAAGACAATTGACAGCAAGGTTGGAACAAATGCGGAAGAATCAGACAAAATCAGGGACACACAACCATCAAAATCTTTGGGTTCCAGCACGGTAAGTGAAAAAGAAAGGGTAATATTGCCACCATTCCCTCAAAGGTTAGTCAAGCAAAAGAAAGAACAACATTTATTTGATATCTTTGAAACTCTCAGGAAGGTAGAAATCAATACTCCCCTACTTGATGCTATTAAACAAATTCCTTCTTATGCCAAATTTTTGAAAGAATGCTGTACTCACAAGAGAACGTTTCAGGTTCTGGAGAATGTGGCTCTAACAGAGAAAGTGAGTGCCGTATTGTTAAGGAAACTACCTCCTAAGTTGAAGGATCCAGGTAGTTTTACCATTCCTTGCAGGGTTGGTGAGCATTTCTTTGAAAAGGCACTGTTAGATTTGGGGGCAAGAATCAATCTTCTTCCATACTCTGTTTACGAAAAGCTAGAATTGGGGGAACTCAAACCAACATCCATCACCTTGCACTTGGCTGATCGCAGCATCAAGAGACGTAGAGGTATTTTGGAAGATGTCTTAGTTCAGGTAAATGATTTCATTTTGCCTGCAGATTTTGTTGTTTTGGATATGGAAGACTCTTCAATGCCATCTTCTTTACCTATCATCTTAGGTAGATCCTTTATGAGTATGGCTGATATAAAAATTTGTGTTAAAAAGGGCACTATAAGTATGAAAATAAATGGTGAAAAGATTGAGTTTAAAATGTTTGATGCACCAAAATTACCGCACGATGATCATGAATGTTATAATATTGATGTGGTTCAGGAGATTGTCGACCAAACATTTCAGGTACATAGCATCGATCCACTACAAGCCACAATTACACACTCTCTAACACTGCCTCAAGTTGAACAGGAATATGATGATTGGAGGATTGCAGAGACAGTACATTACTTTGAAAATCCAAAATCATATTCAGGTAAGTTTACACCTGTGTTTGAAAATCTTGTGTTTAATAATACTTTTGTTTCTTCTGTTACCAGGACACCAGACATGGAGCTAAAGCCGCTACCTGAACACTTGAAGTATGCATATTTGGGTGAAAACCAGACGATACCTGTGATAATCGCTGTAAATTTGAGTATGCAGGAAGAAGAGAAGCTGTTAAGAGTATTGCAAGAACACAAGGGTGCATTAGGACGGACCATTGCAGATAGGCTTATGTCAAGATGGTACGGTCCGTACGTTGTTACAAAGGTTTTCCCACATGGAGCGTTGGAGGTTCATAGCAAAGAGAAAAATCAAACTTTCAAGGTGAATGGGCATAAGGGGAAACCTTATAATAAGATGAGTTTTGAGCCGCGGGAGAAAGATATAACTCTTCAAACTATTCATTACATTACCTAAACTCATCAAGTCTATCTGAAGACAAGAAACGCAGCGCTTATTGGGAGGCAACCCAATTTTCAGGGAAGTACTTACACTTTCTCTTTATTTCTCTTTATTTATTTCTTTATTTCTTTATTCATTTTCTTTCCCTCAAACCGGATGGTAACACATGCCTATTTTAAGTTTTTGTTTCAAACATTGAGGACAATGTTTCATCTAAGTTTGGGGGTAGTTATTCACATTTGGAGTCTCTTGATTTTGTGTCCTTTCTAACAACAATGATGAGAAGAACATGAGCTCAGTTACTATAGGTAGAGAGTGGAGAACAAGTATTAATTGTGGTCTTTATCTTTAAAAATGTTAATAACTTATCATATGGATCATACTTGAAACTTTTATTCATTTGGTCATGTCGATTCGACGAATTTTGAAAGAGAATAGCAAGTTCAACTGTGAGTAAACTTAAATACACAAATTGTGAGTTTTGAGCCTTATTTATTTTTTTGAGAGAGTCATACACTTGAAGATCTCAGTTGACTGCATTCTTGAGATGAACTAGAACTTGTTTTTGCTACTTTTCGAAACTTATTTTGGTTTTTGCATAAAAACTTGGAAATAATTAAGGCACCTAAGATTCTATCACCAAAGACAAATAGCCTACCTAACATCAATTATTCACTAGTTGCCCCTTCGAAGCCTATAAAAGCTTTCTTTTTGTAAGACACATCATCCTTAACCAGGCCTAGATAAATAGGTTACCCTACCTATATCTATTGAGTTAGTAGAGCAAAAATTGTAAAAGAGACGTGGTATGTCAAGGTCAAGGGGATGAAAATATAAGTTGGAGGATTTGTCATAAGAAAAATGAAAAGTGTTCATCAAATAAATGAAAATTGCTATGAGTTGTGGGTGGTCGAAAGGAGTTGGTAGAAATAAAGTATAGGCCTGTGATATATGGCCTCAGATTTTTACTTAAAAAAAAAAATCTATTAGAACAATACAAGTTGCTCTACTAATTCTTTAGAAATTTTGTATTCCTTTTTCCTTCAATTGTTTAAACCCTCACCCATGGCCCCATTACAACCTATATAAGACCTTTTGATTCAAGTATTATGCAAATCAATGGTGTGAAGATGTAGTAGCAAGATCAAGCATATGGTTTCATCCAAGTAATGAATATTTGTCAAGAGATCTAATTTGAAATTCCCATGTTAATGAGAGCTATATTTTTTGGGAGTGTATGCCATGGTGAGATTTTGAAGTTGAAATATTGTTGAGCTTGCTAACCTTAATCATGATTATGTTGCAGAGGCATTGGCCACCCTACTTATTGATATTCAAGTTGAGTATTCTTGTGAATAAGTGATTAACATTTGAATTAAAACTTTTTTAGACCTATCTTAATGCTTGTTCTAACCTTGACACTAAAAGTAGCAAGTTCTCTGAGGTAAATGTTGGAAGGGTCAAGATATTCAAGCGATACTTGTAGTTTAATTTTGCTTGAGGACAAGCAAAAGCTAAGTTTGAGGGTATTTGATAAATCCGATAATGTTCACATTTTGGAGCAATAATCTGAATGCAATTAGACAGTTAAATTCTCTATATGTGGTAATTTACTCTTCTTTTCTCTTTTCCATAGGAAACAGCCTAAAAGCAACTAACCGAAACAGATTCAAGATTTACTCAAGACTGTGAGGATGATACATTGGAATGAAGAGTCCTAAGTTTGCATCAAAGCATTTGATAGAAGCTACAGAATACAGTCGACTGAACAGAGTGGGATTGAGTTTCTGAAGCTACGCAGTAAAGTCGACTTACCCTTAATGACAGTCGACTTGACTGGTTGGATTTGAAGTTTCCAAGATTCGCAGAACAGTTGACTGCCCCTTATTTACAGTCGACTGAAGTGGCTTTTAACGGGAGTTAAGAGATAAGAACAGTTGAGATAAAACCTCATCCAAATCCGAATCAAAGTGAGCTGTCAAAATCCAGGAAACAGATATGGGATAACTGCAAATAACAACTTCCCAAAAATCAAGAGATTGGGTCTGGTAAGTATTGAAGATTCGACTCAATCCATGTCCGATCGTGTGAGGAGATAGAAAGCAGGAGCTTGAGATCTGCAGATAAGGGCAAGAGAAACTATAAGAAGAGGGGGATCGATCTATCAAAGGATCATCAATCAATCGAGCATCAATCTATCAACATCGAATAAGGAAGGAGATCAAGTACCGAAACTCTGCATTAAGGGGGAGGAGACCAAGTCGACTTCAGAGGATAACAAGTCGACTTCAGGCTGATTGGGTTCAAGCTAAACATCATACAAATCAGTGTTCTTCTTCTTCTCTTTAATTCTTGTTCTAGTTCAATTCATTTGAGTCATGTATTCAAATCTTTTAGTCAATAAAAGTTGCATTATGTGCAACTAATTTCATTGTTGGGCTGATTGAAACCTTAGTCATGTAATGTTTACCAAGCAATACTTTTATCACTGATTGATTAAACCTGGTTGTTCCTGATCAAATTTATAATATGAATCAAACTTTTGTTGGAAAGTCGCAGAATCAGTCGACTGATCTGAAGAACCTTATGTTATTAAGTTTGCTTATTATAAAACTGACTCTGTTATATGAGTATAGAGATGATCCATATCTTATGCTCATAAATAGTAACACAAGAATCATTAATGTTCTTGGTTTAATCAACTTGGAGGTCTAGATTTGATACCAACTTCTAGAGCTTTGAGTGTTTGTTAATTTCCATCGTTCCTATGCTTTCCTCAAGTGCAACTTAGTAGATACCATGCTAAATACTTAAGGAGATAAGCAAATTAGAGTAGATACCATGCCTAATTCTTGGCTTAGGGAAATCTTAACTTTATGGAGTCGATACCATGCCCTTAAATGAACAAACATGAGTGATCAGAGTAGTGTAGAAGTTAATTTAGCATTCGTGACTATAGGTGGAAATCATGCCCAACTACTTTAATAGATATTTTGTGATTGAGGACTACTTGATCTAGATCTCATTTCCATTCAAAACATACTTTTAGACAAACTTTATGACAAACATTTCTGATTATTGATTAGTGAGTAATTACTACAATCTCTGTGGGATCGACCCTTGCTCTTCACTACGCTTCTATAAACGATTCGTACACTTGCGAGATTTTAATTTGTGTCTAGTTTATCTGTTCATTTAGATAGCTGAGACTGTACAACAAGTCTATGTGCACATGCCCGGACATCTAGCAGAAATCACAGAATCCCTCTCTCCGAGGAGCGACAGAAGTGTAAGGAGCTGCCCTGACAGGATGGGCAGAAACAGGCATTCGAATTGGCCCACCAGAAGGCCTAGCAACAGCAGAGGAGAGCGGAACAGTCCGCTTGGAAGGAGCCCAACCACCACGAGCCTGCTCCTAAGCTCGAGCTGCCTCGAGAGCTTCTGCATAAGTGTGCAAGCGAAGGGAGACAAGCTGCACCCTAATCTCTCGCTCAAGCCCCAATATGAATCTACGAGCCCTATCCTCTTCGTTTGCCACAAGAACGGCTGCGAAGCGGCTAAGTCTTGTAAATTCAGCTGCATACTCATCCACAGTTCTGGAGCCTTGTTTCAAGAAAGTCTCATGTTACAACATTGCATGGACAATATGTAATAAAATTCCAAAATAGAAATAACGACCAACCTGTTTCAGGACCAGGAACTGCTGCTCCATTTCAACTCTAGTGCTGTTAGGGAAGAACTTCTCCAAGAAGCTCTTAGTGAAAGTGGCCCAAGTGATCGCTCGTTCGAACCTTCCGGACTTGGACCTTCACCAAATATGAGCCAGATCCACCAGCTGGATGGCTACCACATCCACTCTATCAGCATCTGTAACTCTTGCCACCAAAAGCAATTCTCATTCCAGATTAACCACTGTTCGGCTTCCGAAAGCGTCTCAGTGCCCGAAAACCTATCGGGATGCAGCCTCATGAAGTCTGTGACTGTACCCGGATGGGGAGGAAGAGTTGTCTACATAGGCACAGCGGGGGGTGGAACTTGAGCAGCCTCCAAAACAGCCATCACCAAGTTACTATGGTTCTGCAGCATATTGATCATCCGCTCCAACACAATGGTAACGGCCTCAAGCCCGGGATGATCATCCTGAAGACGAGGAGTAGAACCTCTACGAGCCATGGTCTGCACAAGAATAAAAAACAATTAGCATCCAGATCAAAGTTGATTATGATTCATTCATGCATGCATGGTCTGTGTACTGTTGTGCCGATTCCAAATCGAGTCAAGCTTGTCTAATATATCAGCAAACTAATACATTAGCAAACCCTGCGCTCTGATACCACTAAAAAACCTTGTCATGCCCCGCTTTCCAAAAAGAAAATACGGAATACAGATACATGACTAAGCCCAGCGAATGATTTTCATCATCCATAAGCTGTTAAGATCTTTACAACATTTCACAAGAATAATCAGAGTCGGAAACAAGAAAAGTCAACCAAGCATGCATATATGAATCAAATACCAACAAAAATTTACTTGAAACAAAATATATTAATCTCAAATAAACCAAATCTGAATAAGTCAATAATCCTGAGTCACATTGCCCAAATACAAATAAATCCAAGTATCAAATACAATTGTTCAAAATAAGCAAACAGAAAATAATAATAGCAAAATTCCAGGAGCTAGTATCTCATATCACCAACTCCATCTGGCAACTGTTCGCTAAAATCTGCAATTTAATAAATTGCAGGAAGAGGAAAAAGAAAATAAACTCCCGTCAATGCAAGTTATGGGCCGCTTGTAGTACAGGCACAAGTACATGGTAAAAAGGATAACTAATAGCATGGAATATGCATGATAAAAAAATAAAATAACTAGCCTGGCAAGATGAACAAGTGCAAGTGGCATGTAACAAGTGTCAAGTGAACAAGTATCATGTAAACAAGTAACAAGTATCAAGTAACAAGTGTCAAGTATCAAGTATCATGCACAAGTAATATGTATCAAGTGCCAAGTATCAAGTACAAGTAGCAAGTAACAAGTGTCAAGTATCAAGTATCATGTTGTTTCAAGTCTTATATTAAATCTATCTAGGTAGCACTTCATGCATCCCAGGTTTTCATCACTTGGTTTCTACTTACATGCAAATTTCGCTTAGGCCTAGCGGTGGGTTTCTATAGAGCTGTGTACTCAGGTGTCAAGTCAAGTAACAAGTAACAAGCACGAAACACGTAATCGTGAACTTGTGGCAATAAGTAATAATATCAAGCATGAATCATGTAGTCATGAAGCATGGCAACAATTAGTAACAAGCATGAATCATGTAGTCATAAAACATGATAGCATATAGTATAACAAGCATGAATCATGTAGTCATGAAGCATGACAATAATTAGTAACAAGCATGAATCATGTAGTCATGAAACATGGCGGCATATAGTATAACAAGTATGAATCATGTAGTCATGAAACATGGCGGCATATAGTATAACAAGCATGAATCATTTAATCATGAATCATGGCAACAAGTAATGGGAAACACGGGCCCCCCTCTGAGTACACATACCTATATTGTCCACTACTAAGGTCTTTCCCTTAACCCCGGCTTGGTTATTTGTTATTATTATCAAATACACATGTATGTGTACAAAACATGGCAAGAATAATATGGTATAATCAAGTAACAAGTTAAGGTTAAAAGATAACATGCACGGGTGAAAGACAACATACAAAGGAGTGAGACAACGAAAATTCTAGTTTAGGACAGCATGACAGTACTGCACCAAATCTGGGATTCCCGTTGCCACAAACATGCAAATCTGGAGTCGTCAAAGAATCTGGAAAATAGACTCCCAGCCGAATCCAACAAATATATATAAGTCATATGGTATTTGACAACAACAGGTCTCAAAACAGATTTGAATCCAGACAACGTGGTCAGCCAGAAATCCGAAGTTTGTATTCAAAATCAGAAAAAAAGAATGAAAACTCATTAATTAATTCCAAAACAAATCTGGGGTATTCCCCTATATGTGCAGTACCAAAATACAAAGCTTCATAATTTTTCAATATAAATAGTCCAGTCAACAAAAATCAGAAAACATCAAGATGCAGTAGTTTTGTAAATCTGGAATTATAAACACTGCAGTACGAAAACAGAAATATCTCACAAACTATAAATCGAAATCCAAATCTGCCAAAAGGGTGATAAAATAGATACAGTATGCTAACTTTCATATTCACAAATATTTTACAAACATCAAGTAGAATTAGATCGAAAATCAGGTTCTTTACTGAACAGTATGGAAATTCTGCATGTATAGTAATTGGTTGGAAGCATAGAACGGTTTGTAAAACTAATCAAATAAATTCACAAAAATTCAGGGTTAATCCCAATCAGGTCTAGTTGTGTTGTGCAAAATATTGGATCAAAATAATACTTTTAACATCACGATAAAAATAGATTACTCTCCAGAATTCATAAAAAACAAAATCTAGAATCTCTTTACACCTCTGTAGTAAAATAGACATAACTCACAATTCATAAAACGAAACTGAGATCTGTCAGAAGGGTTGAAAAATAGATAGAATTCTCTACATCTCATATTCACAAATATTTTTTAATATACTGACCTTAATAGGGTCTAAAATACTGAATGAAAACGAGGTAACAGAAAATATAGAATTGTTCTTCGAACATAAAATCATCTAGTTCATGTAAAACTCATCCAAATCAGCGCAAACAGGAAATATAGTGTACAAGATGTCCAAACAACACGGTATAGGGTAATTTGCACGTCCATGACAAGTATAGTACTAATAACACATCAAGTACACGATATCACAAAATAGCATGCATATATACATCCAAAAAGTGGTCATCCCTAGTTATTTCATGTCTTGTATATCGTGAGACAACTATGGTCGAATCAATACAATAGAAAAAATATGCAACATGGAATTCATACACGAATTGTCTCTAGAACCTAACTATACTACATGCGGTATTTAGTACTTGTATTACACAAAGAAATGAATACAAGTTACTTGCCTTATAGATGATGACTAAACGACGAAGAACAAGCAAGAATAATGGAACGGATTCTCGGGGCACGAACACAACGAACGAACCTGAATACGAACCACGAACAACAAGCACACGAACACACGACAACCGAGCACAACCCACGAACACACGACCAACGAGCAACGAACACTAACCCACAAACACATGAAAACGAACCAACAACACACACACACCAGAGGGACAATGGTGGGGTGCACAACGGTGAGGGCGGTGGCAGCAGGTGGCTACCATCGTCGCTGCAGTCGTTGCGGTCACTGCGGTTGGAACGAAGCAGCACAAGGGATGTCAGGGAGGTGCACAGGTCTGTTGCGGTGCGTGGGAGTGCTGGCTTGCTGTTGGCCACACGACGGAGGAGGAAATGAGAGGGATGAGCTGCTGCTGGAGGCACACAGGGAAATGGAGGCGGAGGAGAGGAGAGGCGGCAGGGGCTGACGAGGGTCTGGTGCTTCGCTGGCGTCGTGGGGCACCGCACAGGGGGAGTGGTTAGGGGCTCGACTGGACGAGATAGTGACTGGCTGCGACTTGCTGTTGACCTCGGGAGGAGGGAGACAGGGCAGAGCACGGGAGGCACTAGCTTGGCTCCGACAGCGGGGACTAGTGACGGCTCAGGTGGAAGACGATAACGACTGGCGAGGACAGGAAGAAGATGAGGAGGCTCGGGGGGGGGGGGGGTCGCGCCGAGGGCGGTGCAGTCGCTGGTTGCGACGAAAGAAGAAGGGAGAGGGAGATCGGAGGGAGCCAGGAGGAGAGGAACGGAAGCAGGGCGGTGACGGGTGATCAGGAGCTAGGAGTAGGGAGGTAAGGTTTAAGTGCGGCTAAGGATGGGTTCGGGAGAGAGGAGGAGATGAAACGGCTAGAGGTTGAACGGCTGTAGGGTTATATGGGATTAACATGGAGATGATATATATATAGGGATGTTCGGTTAGGGTTTAATGGTAACTGGGTAGAATATTTAATAACGGTTATTGGTTTAGGTGCAGGTAAGGCTGAGGGGTAAACGGGTATAGGGTGTTTGAAGGGTTAAATCCAATAGATATTAGGGTAATGGGTAATGGGTAAAATCCAATAGGGGAAAATAGGGTTATTGGGTTTTTAAAATCTAATAGGGAAATAAAATAATCAATATAAAGTAGGATTATATACAAAATATATTTGTACTACAATATGGAAATTATTTGAAATAACTACAAGTACAATCTACAATAGAAATAGATTTTACATTAACAATCAAGGGTAATAGTAATAATAAAAATAGTAACAAAATAACAACAACAACAATAATAATAATAAAGTAAGAATAACAATATTAATTATAATACTGATAAAAATAATAATAATAACAACATTAATAGGGTATAAAAATCATCGTAAATAGTTACAAAAATTATTGATTAAAAATAAACTTTAGTAGGAGATCGACAATACATTTTAAGAAAAAGAATTTAAGAACGGAAGAAAAAAATAATTTACAAAAATAAAAAATCCGAAAATATACAGAAAATACGTATTTACGAAAACAGGGGTTACATCACTAATTCTTTCTAGTATTGCTCCTTCAGTACCTATAAACTCGTGATCTAAAAAATAGAGAAAATAATGTTCTTAGAGCAAGTTACGGACAGCAAGTAACAGGAAACAGAGAACAAAGGAAGCATGGTATAACAAGAATGAAGGACTGGATTAAAGTCAAGAACAAGATCAAGGAATGACAATAGTGTCAAGAGTCTATGTTTGATCATGCAATAATTAATGATTTCAATTCAAGTTTAATATCGATGACTGTATACAGGATCAAGCATGAAATGTCAAGTGTGGGTTATTAATAATTTTATTAACATATCTAGTGCATGTACTACTATGTCCCATTCCACAGGTTCGGTGCATACAATCAAGATATTGTTTATACTCTAATGGTGAATTCTATAGGGTTGTGTACTCGGGTCTTCTCATAACTATAAAACTTGGTCGGTAAACTTGGTCAGTAACTTGGTCGGTAACTTGGTCAGTAACTTATAACACGGTGTCCTTTCGAGTACACTCTCCTATATTGTCCACTACTAGGTCAACCCTTAATACTCCCAACTTGTTTATATTTATTTCATCCTAATGTGAGCATACAAGAAGGAGTCAAGATTATGTAATGCAAGGTGTGACCAATTCGACTCATTACACGCAAGATAAGAAACATTTATACTAAAATAATACAAATCACACAATCTGGACAGCAGGTTGTTACTGTACAAAAATAGGTATTCCCGCTGCCACAAAAATGTAAATCTGTATCCGTCAGAAGTTCTAGAAACTAGACTCTCTACCGGTTCCAGCGAATATACACACGATATATGAAAGTCACAGAAACCAGGTTCAGATTCTTATTCTTTACAGATTTCATGTTCAGACAGCAGGTTATAGATTGTATTCATATATATGTATCGGGTCAGAAAACTTGTCAATTAAAAGAATTTTTTCAGCCAAATTTATTTCACATTTTAACTTTACTATTAACATGTTATGTTTATTAATAAATCTAGGTGATACACATAAAATTGTGAATCTGGAAATCCAGACCCAACAGTACTAAACGACTGATATCTCAGCAGTACAAAAATCACATCAAGATTAAAAACTTGATGTGATCATTTGCAAGTATACAAAATCGCAACAAGCAGTATAGATAAGTGAAATGAGTGTTGAACCCACAAGGACTAATTATTTTATTGAGTACCGAAATTAATAAATTAACTACTATTTGGAAAACTGAATTTTTATTAAATAAAGCAACCTAATTAATCTAAAGATCTAAACTAACAAAAGAGAACGAAGATCTGAAATTTTTGTGATTTGTTAATGGCAAAACAAATTCTAGGGCTTTCAATTTCACTTAGTTTATCCCACACAATTCATAATTTCATTTGACAACAAATGTTACTTTTCCAAGTTGTAGACCAAAATCCCCTAAGTATTCAATGCTTTCTCTCGAACAACACAAAAAATATCTCCAACTAACAGTTTTTCATATCTCTATGCAAATTTAATTAATTGAAAACTCATTAAGTTCTGTGAATTTCTTTATAGTCACACCAATCGAGATAAATCATCTCTAATTTCACTCAATCAATGGTGTTTAATTTTATAATTCAAAATCACAAATTACCTCTTGGTCTCTCTATGATCCAATAAATCATACAAAAGTTGGCCAAACAATTGTAAGCATTAAGAACAAAAATTAAACACACAACCTTGAAAAAATAAAAAAATAATATGGAATTAAAATTGTGTTCTTAAAACTAGGCTACATCAAAGCCCTAGAAAAATAAAATTAGTTCATAATGGATTTGCAGCTAACAATAACTATTTTGGATTGCATAATAAAAATTAGAGGAGAAAAAGAAAAAGAAAAACTCTGTTTGTTGCCGAAAATCCGAGTCGAAGCACCCTAGAAAACCGCGCTGCAAAACAGACCTTTTCTCTTGCCTCCTTACTGCCTCGATTTGCATGCCCCCACTCTAGCCTCACTGTTCCTCTCTCATTCTCTTTCCTCCTCGGGTTACGCGCCGCCACAAAGCCCTATCTTCTTACTTTCCTTCCTTTCTTTCTTTTCGTTCTACTGCTTCTGACTTCACTTCCTCTTTTTGTTTTTTTCTTTTCTTTTCCCTAGAGTTGCGCGCCGCCCAAAGCGAGCCCACACTAAAGCCTACCTACCCCCCCTCCCCTCACCTGCACTTTATATAGGAGAGATATATATAGGGTTAGGTTAAATTAAAAATTAGGTTTAATTAATTATTAGTAGATAATTAATTAGAATCTTAATATTATGATCAATCTTAAACTAATAATCAATTAAAAAAAACATATGCATTCTTTCCTTTTTGATTTTTGATTTTTGATTTTTTTAATTATAAAATTTTATTCTAACCCCTACTTGATAATAATATTTATATTTTGCTTTTCACATGGCCAAATTGTAAAATTTAAAATTCAACAAATCAATTAAAATTAATGAATCGTTCTGCTTGTTTTGTTTGTTACTTTTGACTGAAAATCTTCGCCTTTTGCATCAAAATATCTTATTCCTTCAAAAATAATTAATTAACTGAAATATATGGAAATAAGATAAATTATTAACATGATAGACGTACTACAATCCGTAACAGCTATAACGGCATATCTATCCCGGCGTGTATACCTAAACGCCGGGATAGATCGTTGTTATAATTTTTTTTAATATCGAATATCTATGCCGGCGTTTATATATGATGCCATTAGATATATAACATATAACGGTGCTTATACATGAACCGCCAGCATATCTTACTCTATAATGGCGCTTAAACATGAACCGCCGGCGTTGGACTTTTTTTTTATACTATTTTGTTGCAACCTGTTGTGCACGTGCTAATGAAATCTATTACCCCCCGTCCTGCCCTCACTTTCGTTTCCCCCCAATTCTATAAACCCTATTAGGCCTCCCAAATCTCTCTCTCTCTGGCCACTTACCATTCACCCTTCACCCCATCTCCTCTTGAATCTCAGTCTTTCCACTCCGTCCATCGCCGCTCGTGCCACCCTTCCACTTCGTCCATCGCCACCTTTTATTCCATTGCTGCCATCCCTCCCTCCGTTGCTTTGTCTCCCTCCATTGCCGTGTCTCCCTTGCCGCTGCCTTCCTTCTGTCGACACCCAGGTAACTTCAGCGATTGTGATTAGTATATTAATTTGTTTGATTATTGTGTGCCCTAGAGTTAATAAGAGGGAAGGACTGTGTGAGCCCTAGAGTTCCCCCAAACACTTCAGTAATTAATTAGGATTTAATCAGATTAAATATATGCTCTTTTTTCTTGATTTAATCAGATCAAATCGGGGGTTCACCTAAATTAAATTCATACTCTTTTTTCTTGATGTGGCACTAAACATGATAGCAGATTGGAAGATTTTTATTTATTGTAATTGAAAAAGTATACTCCCAGTTGAAAAAAAATGCTCCCTCATTATTGTCTCTTTCTACATCAGGAAATATTGGATTATTGGATTATGTTGGATTATGTTGCTAGTTAGTAGTAATTGTTAATTAAATACGCGGGGGGGGGGGGGGGGGGGGGGGAGGGTATTTAATCAAGGGCAAAGGCTGTATTGGTACTTCATTTGCCAATTTTTATTGTAGAAATTACAAGCTAATCAACAATTGTAGCACCTACAATAGTTGCAGGTGAAGCTGCATATGTGTTTTTCCACTTGAAAAGGGAAGTTGGTTTTGAAGGCTAAAATGTACAATCATATGATACTCCAATGGTGATGGATGTTTTGTACCAATAGTATTAATTAGAATTTATAATCACAAAGAAGAATGATAGATGACCCAAGTAGATAAACTGATAGGATTGAAGTTAGATGAGTGAAAAGGACTACGAGTAAATTAAAATGAACATAGGTAGAAGCTATAAGAAAATATTTGGAATGTGTTAATTTGATAAGAGAGGTGGCTTGCAATAAAGTTGAATGGAGAAGAAATATTCATGTAACCGATCCCAAAATGAATAAAAGCTTTACTGTTGTTGTTGTGTAAGACATCAAATTGTGCAAGAATACTCGTATCTAGCTACTATCCTTGGTTAAATAATAAGAAGTATCAAATATAGTTGACTTGAAAGTTGAAACTATGACAAGATAAACAAATTGCCATTACCAAACACACAAACAAAAGCAATGCCACAGTAAAACTATCTCAATAAAAAAACTATTTAAAGACCAAACAACGAAACTTCTTTTCTACAGTTATAGGTACCAGTAATCTACATGTGTGATGCACTTCTTTATAAATATATATTTTTTAAAGTCAATCTAATGAAAGTATATGAGTTTTAATTTATGAAACCTAAATTTCAGATTGACTGATATTTTTCAAAATGGATAAAAGTTGGATTAATAAGTCACGATTATCTACGGCGTATCGGGATGTTGTTAAAGATTTTATTAATTATGCAAAGAGCAATTCGCCTGATCTGAACATGATTTTATGTCCATGTATCGGGATGGTCAACTTGATTACTTAAGAAGTAAAACTATTAGGTGGTGGATAATGCTGTTATTGTACATGGAGATAATATTTATTAATTCCAACCATGAACCCATATGTACATGGATAATGCTGTTTGTATATGAATTTTATAGTTGTAGTTTTGTTTGTTATCTACCATTTTTTCTACCATTTTTTCCTAATGTAATTCTAAATTTTACTTCACTTTTCATGTCCAGGTTCGATATGTAGAAGACACAAATCTATTTGCTCTTTACTGACCTAAAACCTGCTTGAGCTTTTAGTTTTGCAATTGAATTAGAACTAATAAATTTCACCTTCATGAATATATCAAGTATCTTGTATCCTGGTTTTGTAGGTGTATCTGCATACATAGTGTTGCGTCCTTGTATCTTATGGTCCTTATCTTGATTAGTCCAGCTAGCGTAATAGTAATATTAAAGTTACCTGAGCTTCTTTTTCATTTTCTGCCCCACCTGATTGTGGTGCAAATTGTGTGTTCTGGGCGTTTGTATGGTATTGATTAGTCTATCCTTTTGCAACTACTTGAAGTATGAGCAGATCAGCTAGAAATAGCAAAAACCCCTATTTCGCTTGACGAAGTTCTGATCATATAAAATCATGTAGGGAACTCTATGTTTACTATGCCCTGGGAATATGAAACCACTTAACAATAAGAAAGTAATGTAGTTTGAAAAGTGTAGTGGCAGGGATGTGATAAAGCTTGCTTTTGTTGATACTAAAATACCACACTTATCGCTATTGTTATCGCTTTTGTTGCAGGGTATTGATCTGCTATTGTGTAGTGGCAGGGTATTGATCTGCTATTGTTATCGAAAAGTGTAGTGGCAGGGTATTGATCTGCTATTGTGTAGTGGCAGGGTTATCGAAAAGTGTAGTGGCAGGGTATTGATCTGCAATTGTTATCGCTTTTGTTGATACTAAAATACCACAGTAAAATATATAAGTTTTCACTTCCCACAGGATTGGCATTTTCTTGTGAAATATTGGAAATCGGATGTTGAAAAGGTAATCATATTTCATTGTTTATATATTCCATTGATGATATAAATTATTGATTTTGGTTAACATAAACATGTATTCCAATTATTAAAATTGTATAGAGGAAAGCTGAGATTAGTCTAAGCAGCCGTATTCCAATTTTTTTGAATCTACCCACACAAGGATGGGACTTTTCGGGATGAATTTGCTGCTGATATAGTGGTAAACATGAATTTTTCGAACTCATTTTAATTTGGTAATAACTTTCAAACTTCCAAAGTAATTTTTGGTATTAATGTTGTGTTTGCTCTCTTTTGTAGAAAGAAACTAGAAAACTGATTGAGGAGAGGTCATCATCATCTGTAGCAGATCAATTAACGATCCAGCGTGAAGCTATGACCGATGTGAGAGGGAGACGACCCGGTCATGTGCGGGGAATGGGATTGGGGCCAACACCCTCATAGGTACATTCAATGTTCTAAAAGTCGCTAGGCGGTAGTCGGGCGGCCGATGGGTGCCTAGCGCCTAGGCCTTGTAAGCGGAGCTTAAGCGGCTAGGCGCTAGGCGGTTTTATTTATATTATATATATATATTTATGTATGTATATATTTTATCATTTTGTTTTGTTTTGTTGTTACCAATTCTTACTCTTGATATTTTTCCTTGCAATTGCAGGATGAGATTTACAAAATCGAATTGGTGTATTATTATTAGTCTTTTTCTTTTTTTTGTATAGTCATATACTCATCTATTAGATTAGTATTAATCTATGACGAAGATCAGTAGTGGAGATTACCTGTTCGGCTGTTACAGTCCAAGGAGCAAACAGTGTGGGGGAAGCCGGAGGCTTGAGTCGGGGATGGGGGAAGGTTGCGTCAAGAGAAGTTGGAGAAAGAAGATGAGGACATAATGTTGACGTCGGAGGTAAAGCAAGGCAGGAGGCAGTGTGTAGTTGTGTTAATGACTTGACTTTGAAGCTGAAGAGAGGAGAGAGATGTTGTGTTGACGTCGGTTGAAGGTGAAGCGAGCTGCGACTGCAAGGAGGGGGGTGGAGGAGGTTTTGACGAATGAGTGACAGAGTGAGTGAGAGCTGCGACTACGAGGAGGGAGGCGGAGGAGGTTGTGTTGACGACTGCGAGCAACGATTGCAATGAGGGAGGCGAAGGAGAAGGGAGGCGGAGGAGGTGATTTGGGGGTTTTAGAGAAGAGGAATTAGGAATTTAGAGAATATAATTGATTTGGGGAATTTTTACGGGGGATTTAGAGGAGAAAGAGAAGTTTTAGGGGTTTGAGTGTATTAGAGCGGGTCGGGTTGGAATAAGTCGGGCCCCTTTTTTTAAAAAAAAATTAAGTCCTAAGCGGGTCTAGCCCGCCTAGACCCGCCTAGACCCGCTTACACCGATTACACGCCGCCTAAACTCGCTTTTAACCGCCTAGAACCATTAACCGATTTTCTTAAATGCCTAGCCCCTAGGCGAGGCGTTGGAGGGCCGCCTAGCGCCTAGGCGCCGCCTAGGCGGCTGCCTAGGCCGCTTTTTAGAACACTGGGTACATTAGCATTGACATCAACACAAAATAAAACTTTCATTCCTATTGTAGTTTTCATTTGGACTGAATATCACTTTCAATCCAATCTATAACATGGATTTATACTCAGGCTAGTACTGGAGTTAATCCTTCTATAAAGCACTGTATTTAATCATTTTGAGTTCATTTCATTATTCGAATAATTTATGTGCTGACTGAAGAGAGTTCATTTCATTATTAGTAAATAAATTTAATTTAAGGTGTTGAATTACACGTATTTGGTCCTTGTGCATCTAGCTCAAGTCGTACATCCTATCCGCATGTGTTCAAGATGCAGGCAGAGATTGACGGCTTGAAAGATGTGCATCTAGCTCAAGTCGTACATCCTATCCGGATGTGTTCAAGATGCATGCAGAGATTGACGGCTTGAAAGATATGATTGCTTCTCTAATCTCCAAACAAAACCTCAACTCTGAGAATGCAGTACATGAAAATGTAAGTAATCTGAAAAATTTACAACCTTCTTAACTCTACATAACTCTACAGATACAATTTTATTTAATTGGCAAAAGTCAAAATACGTTGTTGTTCACCTTCTTAACCATAATATACTTCTTATATAAATTTGAAGAAAAATCAAAATTCGTTGCTATTGTTAAAGCATTTATTTATATCTACTATGGCGACTCGTTTAAGAGACAGATTGAGCCAAAACAAGAGGACAACTGTTTATTAAAACCGCCTGTGAGTTTAATAATCCTCTTATCTTGGCTTTTATAGTGTGCTATCCTGCCAATGTGTCGAAATGCTTTGTATACAAATATTTTTTTGATGGTATATACATATTATATATGCTTTATTGATATCAGTTGCTTCTGAAGTTTTTCTCCTCAATTGACATATATGTACAACATTCAGAATTTTGCTTGATTTTGATCTGCTGTATCTAGCTCAAGTAGTTTTATACTTCCATGAGACTTTAAACACAAGACTGGGGAGTTATTAGCAATACATAATGATGATTAGTTTGTATAGTTGTTAATCTAGCTACTACTATTTTGTTTGCATTTAATCTCAAATCATATAGCTGTATGTATATATGTATTGCATTGTATTGCTGCTCATACCGCTTGTCATCATTGTTTCTTGCAAATACTTTGGTATTTCCATCATACTCTTTTTCTTGCAAATACTGTATCAGTTATTTTGGGGTTGCTGACCTGCTTCTTCGGAAAATAAATCTGATTATGAGGCCAATAGTTGATTTTTTGCTTTCATTATCTACTTAGACTAAGTGCCTCCAATTATGTACCAATTGAAATTGATATATAGATTCTCGTCGATAAATGGCCTAGTTCGCAGTCGGTTTCTTAAGAGGGGGTGTGTCCTATTTCAATTCATCTTGTTCTTTTCATTTCAAACGAATAAATGACACTATTGTGAATTATACAGGGCCAACGAATTCCATCGACTTCTAATCACGCGAGTACAACCAGGCAAAATATCGATGGGAATGAAAGCAACGCCGAGCCACACCAGGAGACTTCGCTATAGTGTTGTACTTGGACTTTGGTTTGTTTATGTTTTGTCGAAACTTTACTTATGTTTTGTTATAAGAAAAGGATGTATAACATATATATTTCTAACTCTTGGTATGGTAGTTTTTAGACAAGTAATTATTGTTTATTTGTGGTCCGTGATTATATGGTTGTCTATTATGCTGCTATTAGTGATTTTAAGACTTTCACATTCAAATTTAATGTGACTACACATATTTTTAATTTGTGATTAATTATTTGTGACCCATTTTTAAAATAACTGGAAAAAAACTAGAGACCCGCTATCCCGGCGCTTTGAGAAAATATGTCGGGATATATACCGATCTACCAAATGCGCGCGCGGTGAAAAAATTTAAAATACTTAATTGAACCTGTCCCGGCGTTTTTCAAAACGCCGGTATAGGATATTAATTTTTTTTTTAGAATATATAACGGCATTGAGAAACGCCACCACAGGTCACTATTTTATCAAAAATTGGAAATGAAAATAGTCTATCACGGCGTTCAATACGCACCATTATAGCTCTACGACTTATAACGGCGGTCTGTAAAAATGCCGTTATAGGCCCATGGTTTGTCCCGACACTCGATACAACGGCGTTACGCGTGGCGTTATTAAAATTGCCGCTATCACCTATAGCGGCGTTTATATATGCCGCCATAGGTGAAAAAAACCGCCGTTATATCCCTGGTCGTTTGTAGTGACGGATACAAGCAATTTTTATGGGTAAATGAGTACAGATATTTATATAAAAATTAGACACATCAAATACCCTCAAACTTAAAATTTTACTTGTCCTCGAGTAAAAAGTAAAATCATGAATAAAGAATAATAATCAATAGTAGGCTCAACTCATCACACTATGAGATCTTATTATGCAAGCATCAAAATTTTAACTTAATACATAAACAATAGCAAATAAAGTAAAACTAAGCATATTTACTTTCTCTAGTACAATTATTCATTCATAATTCCAAACACAATCATATTTTTTATGCAATTAATGTAATTATAGTATGTAACAACTCCATCTGTGATTACCCCTTCTCACTACTATAAACCGAGTAGCAAACTGGAGTTTTTTTTGTTGTTGCTTTTCTCTAAGTTGTCACCTGCCTTTTGACGCGAATGCAAACATTTGTGATGAATTCACCCGGTTATTCAACAAGTCACAAACTTAGAGTGCTTTGCATACTCATATTTCAAGTTTTCGTTTGACGTAAAAGTAAACATTGGTGATGAATACCCCTAGTTACTAAGCAACTCAAAACATTGCAGTAGATAGAACTTTATTCATGTTGGGTTTATGTCTTGCATACTAGATTGGATAATGAAGATGATGAGACGATGGAGGAATCGAGAAGATTGGAAATGGAGTGCAGGCAAGGAAACAGTCAGCTGCTGTATTTGTAGAAGTGGCGGTCGTCCGGTCACAGTGTGCGGTCGACCGGTCATAGGGTGCAGAAGTCCCAAGAGGGGGACGGTCGACCGACCTTGGGGATGCGGTTGACCGACAACGGCACTGATGGATTTATTGGGTCGGATCTTGGTGATTCGTGAGAAGCCCAACTTGCTCTTCAAGTTAGATCCGACGGCTCCTATCGTAGGGTTATCTCTTCAGGAATATCCAATGGTTACTGTATCAAGATATCAAACTAGATTTTCTCTTGATCTCTATATATTATTGTTATTGACCTCCATTGAGAGCCAAGAGAGAGAGAGTACTTCATTGAAAGCGAAGCTTGAGAGTTTCTCTAATTATAAACAACTAGTACTTGCTGGTGAGGCTTGTAGAGGGTCATGGTGAGAATAGTGAAATTCTTGTATTTTTTCTAGTTGAATAACATCTTGGGTTTCTTCTCCCCCGGATTAAGGCGAAAGTCCCAACCGGGACAAATTTGTGTGCTTTGGTGTGTTTGGTATGATCTCATATGTGCTTGGTAGTTTGTATTGATTGCATCGAATAACTCAACAAGATCCTGAAAGAGGGGTTTCTAGTGTGAAATCCCTAACAATTCGTATCAGAGCTTCGGGTTCATGGGTTTGTTCAAGTTCCTTGGAGATGATGGCAGATCAAATCACGAAGATCAAGCGGTTCAAAGGAAAGATCAACTTTAATCTCTTGAAGGTGGACATGCATGAAGCATCGGCTCGACAGGACTTGGATCTAGTCCTAGAAGGAGATAAAGGGAGACCAATTGGCACAAAGCAGGAGATGTGGAAGCAGATGTGTTCAGAAGTCTTGGGTTTAATCCGGTTGTCATTGATGAATGAAGTCAGGTATAGGAGAAGTATGGTGAGTCTTTGGGCAAGATTCAGAACTGACTACTCGGGATCGTTGTCACAAGTTCGGATGCACCAGCGAAGAAAGTTGTGGGGTTTCTCAATGAAGGAAAGTACCACTCTTCTAGATCATGAAGTGGAGTTTAATATGGAGTTATCTGAACTGAGGGCGTTCAACGCAGATGATCTAAGGGTTTCCAACTCAATATATTCACCATCAAATCCATCCAACATGATAACCATGCTAGGCAAGAAATCTACCAAGGAGAAGTTTTTCATAGCAGGTATGATCAAGGGGTTGGAGGAGGATGCACTTAGGAAGGAGAGTCAGAAATCGGCATCAACTTCTGTGAGTTGCTTGGAGGTGGATTGTACTTTGATTGGAAGAAAAAGTGTATGTCGGGGTAAGGTCCGTGGCCACTAGTGCAAAGGGATTGAGCATTACATGAGAGACTGTTGCAAGCGATTGAGTCAGAGGGGTGCCAAATCAAGTGTCGCTGAATTAGGTGAAAGCTTAAACAGTGATTTTGTTTCAAGTTCTTTAGATGTGAATTCCGGTTATTCTTTTGATTTGGTTAATTCTTCTCAAGTTTGCTTCGAGATGGAGATGGTTTCTACTTAAAAGTCTGCATCATATCGTTGTGTGAGAACGAAAATTGAAAAGACTTGTGAAGTAAGATGTGAGAAAACAAATGAGTCGAAGATGACAGGCAGAAGGGGACACACACTAGAGGAAGGCATGCATATTCCTTTGATGAAGCGGAGCCTTATTTCCATGAGAACTCTACATGTTCAGGACTATAGGTACACAGATCCAGGTGGAGTTCGTTCAGTTTGGAAAAGTTATCGCAAGGTGATGAAGGGTAAGAGGGGGATCAGGCAGATTCAGCACAACCTCTACCAGTTTTGTAGGAACAAGAAACCTTGGCTAAGTGGTTTGAAGCCCATTGTTCCTAAAGCACTATCAAGTATGCCGTCACTAGAATTATCCGAGCAAGACTGCGACGTTCGAATATCGTCGAAAGGTGGAGAAAGCCTTGAGATAGATGGAGTTCGTGTGGAGGGTGCACCTCCATGATTACATCTACTGGGGTGTGCCCTTGAGGGGGCATAAAGCGGAAGAAAAACAGGTGGAGATATATTCAACTAGCAGAGGAAGCCATTGAAACGAATTGTTTGCAAGAAAAGAAGGAAAAAAGTCTAGAGGGTTTCAAATCACACAGGTGTGGATTCATGAGTATGCAATCCAGGGTGGAGATTGTCTGGTTTATGTCTTGCATATTAGATTGGATAAAGAAGACGATGAGATGATGGAGGAATCAAGAAGATTGTAAACAGAGTGGGGGCAAGGAAACAGTCAGCTGCTGTATTTACAGAAGTGGTGGTCGATCGGTCACAGTGTGCGGTTGACCAGTCATAGGGTGCAGAAGTCCCGAGAGGAGGACGGTCGACCGACCTTGGGGGTGCGGTCGACCGACAACGGCGCTGATGGATTTGTTGGGTCGGATCTTGGTGATTCGTGAGAAGCCCAACTTGCTCTTCAAGTTAGATCTGACGGCTCCTATCGTAGGATTATCTCTTCAGGAATATCCAATGATTACTGTATCAAGATATTAAACTAGGTTTTCTCTAGATCTCTATATATTATTGTTATTGGCCTCCATTGAGAGCCAAGAAAGAGAGTTCTTCATTGAAGGCGAAGCTTGAGAGTTTCTCTAATTGTAAACAACTAGTTCTTACTGGTGAGGCTTGTAGAGGGTCGTGGTGAGAATTGTGATATTCTTGTATCTTCTCTAGTTGAATAACATATTGGATTTCTTCTCCCCCGGATTAAGGCGAAAGCCCCAACCGGAAAAATTTTGTGTGCTTTGGTGTGTTTGGTATGATCTCATGTGTGCTTGGTAGTTTGTATTGATTGCATCGAATAACTCAACAAGATCCTGAAAGAGGGGTTTCTAGTGGGAAATCCCTAACAATTCATTCAATTTTTTTTCTTTCATTATCACTCTATTTACTTGAACTCTGTTTAGGATTAGATCAAAGGGGATAGTCACAAGAAAAAACATTACTTTTTTCTTTTATGTATAGTCACATGACTGTCACAATTGTGTAAGGAATTTTGAAATTCAATAATCCTAAAGTAAATAAGTAAGCTTAATCTTGCTTTATAAGCAATTGTCTATCCTAAAAAAATTACTATACTTGTCGTGGACTTGCAAAATACCCTATACCATGTTGTTTGGACATCTAGTACACTATATTTCATATTTGGGTTGATTTGGATGAGTTTTATATGAACTAGACGATTTTATGTTCGCAGAATAATTCTGTATTTTTGTTACCTTGCTTTTGATCAGTATTTTAGACCCTATTAAGGTCAGTATATGAAAATATTTTGTGAATATGAACTATAGAGAATTCTGTCTATTTTCCAAACCTTTTGACAGATCTCAGTTTCGATTTATGAATTGCGAGTTATGTCTATTTTACTACAGTGGTGTAGAAAAATTCCAGATTTCATTTTATATGAATTTTGTGGAGTAAACTATTTTTATTCTGATGTTAAAAGTATTATTTTGATCCAATATTTTGCTGAGTATAACTAGACCTGATTGGAATTAACCTTGAATTTATGTGGAATTATTTATTGATTTTTACCAACTATTTCATATTTTCAAATAATAACTATACTAGTAGAATTTCCTTGCTGTTCAGTAAAGATACATAATTTCAACTTGATTCTATTTGCTGTATATAAAAACTTTGTGAATATGAATTATAGCCTACTGTATCTATTTTATCACCCATTTGACAGATCTAAATTTCGATTCATATTTTGTGAGATATTGTTGTTTTAGTACTGCTGTGTTTATAATTTCAGATTTACAAAACTACTGTATCTTGTTACTTTCTGATTTTTTTTTACTATTCCATTTATGTTGAAAAATTATGAAACTTTATTTTCTGTTACTAAACATACTAGGGAATACCCCAGATTTTTTGTGAATTTAATTCGTGAGTTTTCATGTTGTTTTCCTATTCTTGAATACAAGTTTCTGATTTCTGGCTGAACATGTTTTCTTGGTTCAATTCTGTTTTAAGTTATGTTTTTTGTGAAATACCATATGACTTATATATATTTGCTGGATTCGGCCAGGAGTCTATTTTCCAGATTCTTTGGCGGATCCAGATTTGTATTCCTGTGGAAGCGGGAATCTCAGTTTTGGTACAGCAACGTCTTGCTATCCAGAATTTATATTTTGCTATGTTTAAATGTTTGCATGTTGTTTCTTACATTTTGTGATTTAAAACATATTCCTTGCATCATAATACCTCTTGATACATCCTTTTCTTATCCCGATTTTGTTCTCGTTATCTCGTGATCATATGTATTTTGTAATAAGCCGGGGTTAAGGGAAAGATCTAGTAGTGGACAATATAGAAAAGTGTACTCGGAAGGAGGCCCGTGTTTCCCTCATTTGGTTACATGATATGATTTGGATTACTTTTGAAATTTGGTATATATGATTTGGTTAATTTGGAATTTTGTATATATGATTTGGATTACTTGATACCTGGGTACACGGCCCTATAGAATCCCCTACGAAATCTAAACGCAACTTGTTTGAATGTAGCAGCCATGTGGTAAAAGGATGGACGCATGAAGTGCTACTTAAATAGTAATAAATACATGACTTGACATGACTTAATACCTGATACATGAATACCCGTTACATTCTTGCCTGATACATGTTACCTGTATACCTGATTATCTGTTACCTGGTTACCTATTTGCATGACACTTGATACTTGTTACTTGTTTACATGATACTTGTTTACTTGAAACTTGTTACATGCCACTTGCACTTGTTCATCTTGCCATGCTATTTGTTCTATTTTGTTATCATGCCTATTCCATGCTATTTGTTTACCTTTTCCATTTACTTCTGCCTACACTACAAGCGGCCCTTAACTTGCATTGATGAGAATTTTGTTTTCTTTTCCTCTTCATGCAATTTATTAAATTATAGATTTTGGAGATCAGCTGCCTGATGGTGTAGGTGATATGAGATTCTAGATGCTGGAGTTTTGCTATTACTATTTCCTGTTGCTTATTTGAATAATGTATCTCGTACTTGGTTACTTGGATTATTTGTATTTGGGCAATATGACCCATGTTTTTTGACTTGTTCAGATTTGGTTTATTTGAGATTAATATATTTTGTTTCGAGTAATCCTGTTGGTATTTTGACTCATATATGCATACTTGGTTGACTTTTCTTGCTTCCGACTCTGATTATTCTTGTGAAATGTTGTAAAGATCCTGACAACTTATGGATGATGAAAATTATTCGCTGGACTTAGTCACGTATTCGTATTCCGTATTCTCTTTTTGGGAAGCGGGGCGTGATATTTCGTTCTACTGCTTCTGACTTCACTTTTTTTTTCTTTTCTTTTCCCTGGAGTTGCGCACCGCCCAAAGCCAGCACACACTAAAGCCTATCTACCGCCCCCTCACCTGCACTTTATATAGTAGAGATATAATTAGGGTTAGGTTAAATTAAAAATTAGGTTTAATTAATTATTAGTAGATAATTAATTAGAATCTTAATATTAAGATTAATCTTAAACTAATAATCAATTAAAAAAAACATATGCATTCTTTCCTTTTTGATTTTTTTTATTACAAAATTTTATTCTAACCCCTATTTTGCTTTTCACATGGCCAAATTGTTAAGTATAAAATTCAACAAATCAATTAAAATTAATGAATTGTTCTGCTTGTTTTGTTTGTTACATTTTACTGAAAATCTTCACATTTTGCATCAAAATATTTTATTCCTTCAAAAATAATTAATTAACTGAAATCTATGGAAATAAGATAAATTATTAACATGATAGACGGATGTAAGCAATTTTTATGGGAAAATGAGTACAGATATTCATATAAAAATTAGACACATCACCCCGGCTTGTTTATATTTTATTTCATCCTAATGTGAGCATGCAAGAAGGTGTCAAGGTTATGTAATTCAAGGTGTGACCAATTCTACTCATTACACGCAAGGCAAGAAACATTTATACTAAAATAATACAAATCACACAATCTGGACAGCAGGTTGTTACTGTACAAAAATAGGTATTCCTGCTGCCAAAAAAATGTAAATCTGGATATGTCAGAAGTTCTAGATACTAGACTCTCCGCTGGTTCCAACGAATATACACACGATATATGAAAGTCACAGAAACTAGGTTCAAATTCTTATTCTTTACAGATTTCATGTTCAGACAGCAGGTTATAGATTGTATTCATATATATGTATCGGGTCAGAAAACTTGTCAATTAAATCTACAAAAGTTCAGGGTGATTCCTATGCATGTCTAGTCTCAGCTAAATTATTTCACATTTTAATTTTACTGTTAACATTTTCTGTTTATTAATAAATCTTGGTGATAAACTTAAATTTGTGAATCTGGAAATCTAGATCTAACAGTACTAAACAACTGATATCTCACATATTATAAATCTGAATTCAGATCTGTCGAATGTTCTGGAAAATAAACTCATGGGGCTACAATTCATATTTACAAATTCTTTCAAATTACTACAGAAACATGTTCGAAAATCTGATACAAAAAGAAGTAAACAACAGGCCATAAAATAATTTAACATGAATAAGAAAGAATTTCACTATACAAGCATGTAATTCATGATAATTAAGTAATAAAATTTATATTTGGCTGTTAGCATGAAATTTCAAGATTTAACAATGCAATTTATAACCATGGCAATTTAATTCATGAAATCAAATTCAATCGGAATGATTCAATCCATCAAACAACTCTGTATAGTGAATCTAGTTATTTTCATGTATTTCGTGCATATGTAATGTGCAATAGAGACTAGAGTTCGAATCAAAGATAAATGCACGAAGTCAAGGATATCTTAATTTAGCTTGTATAAACCCACAATATACTAAACGGAAGATGAATAGTATAAAAATACGATAAAAAGGATCTACATGCAGGGATGAAAAGAATTCTTGAACAAGAAAAATAAACTAGTTGAAGAGACACTTGCCTTTTAGACGATAAATTCGAGTACGATAGAATAACGGGACGGCAACAACACACGTGATCGTACAGGCGGAGCACATGCAAACACAGAACAACAAAACAACAAATAACCAATCAAGCACACAGCGGACAACAACCACAACAGCAAACAACAAACCACTATACCGACTACACACAACATGAGCGGCACGGTTGTGGACTGCAGTGGCAGTATTGGCGGCGCTCGGGGATAGGCTGACGACGGGGAGGAGAGGTGATGGCAGGGGCTCTGTTTGGGCTGGGAAATAGAGGAGGTTGCAGGAGATCAGGAGTCGATGGGTTCGGTTGATGATGTGGACGATGATGGCGGGGTTCAGGATGATGGCGGTGGTGGAGATAGGGCGGCTCGACGGCAGGGTGGTCGCGACTTGGCTGCATCAGGACGGGATGGTAGAGGAGGACGACGGAGCAGCTGAGGAGTTCGACGGAGAAGACGACGGGTGCGATGCAGAAGGGTGTTAAGGGGGAGGAAGACGGGAATGGAGGAGTAGGCGGTGGAGTGCAAGGTCGTGAAGATGAAGGAGGTAGGCAGGATCGATGGTGGACGGGGTTGGGTTTAGGAAAATTAGAACCGTGGAGAGGAGAAGATGGGTAAGTGGCTGGGTTTTAGATGGGGTAATTAAGATTAAGGTTAAGTAGGTTTAATAGTGGGTTTTTATAGAGGATTAGGTGAGGGTTAACGGGTTATTGGATTAGAATCCTATAAGAAATGGCTTGGGTTCAGATTATAGGGTTTGGGTTGGATTAAAATTAAATGAATAAGTCAATTATAATATAATAATACAAATAAATCAATTAATATGCATTAAATTAATACTCAAATACTACTAAATACAATAGAATCTATGGGTTCACAAAATAGATGAGATTGGATTTGAATTGAGCTAAAATATAATAAATAGCAATTAATTAATTAAATCAAATAATATACAAAATCCATACTCCAGTAATCATAAAATATAGATCAAGATCAATAGACTTTCACAAATTAACAAATAACAAAAGATGAATTTTAATAATCTTTCAGAAGTAATAATAATAACAATAATGATAATAATATATACATATATATCAAAATGGGATTTAAGTTTAACAAATTTATTAAAATCCAAATAGTAATAATATATTTGATTTTGGGTTCAAATATAAATAGTCGATCAATTAGGAATAGAAAATAAAGTTAAATACACCATTATTCAAAATAAATATAATTTTCGATTAGAAAAGATTTTAATAGAAGATCCAAATCGAATTTAAAAACAAAATCAATTTATAAATAAACAAAATATTGAAAATACACGAAAAATAATTATTGGCGGGAACGAGGGTTACAATCCTACCCACCTTACAGAAAGAATTTCGTCCTTGGAATTCTATTCAGTCGGAATGTAGGACAAGGCAAAAGCAAACTTGGGTAACAAAACGGAGAATTAGAGGGAGAGAAACAAAATGGTGACAACTCCAGGATAGGAAAGAATATGGATATAAATGGAGTGATCTAGAATGATGTTAAATAATGAATTATTGCATGATGACAATGGAATGTTTGTAAAGGGAGTAAACAATGCGAAGAAGGATAAGCAACCTACTGGGACCTGTGGGTTATAAGCCCATCACGCTTTTGCTGCGCTACTCTGATGGTAATGTTCCAAGCAGCATACATGTCATTGTAGACCACGAGACACAAATCAACGATCGGAGCAGGAAGGAAAAGAATGAGACACCGAAATCAAAGAAAATATGGGTAGGAAAAGAATTAATTTATACTCAATAAAGAGCCAACGAAGGAGGACGACTACAAGGGACGGAAGGAAACAATGATATGAAGAATTGAATGCGAAGGGGTCAGATGTGGATCGAATAGGATTAGCATCCAGATTATATGAAAGTTATTACATGTTCATGTGATCAACGTGGTGTACATATTATTAAGTTAACCTGGTTAGAGCCAAATTTGACTAAAATATCAGCCAAACATGACTAACACATTAGCCAAACCTGAGCTCTGATACTACTAAAAACCTGTCACGCACCGCTTCCCAAAATACAGAATACGATCACGTAATGAAGGCCCAGCGAATGATTTATACATCATCCATAAGCTGTACCAGTCTAACTCAATAATATGAACAACAAACTCAACCACGCAAGAGAATACAATCACATGAATCAAAGAACAACTCCAATAATAAATGAAATGATCCAAACATAATATCCAACATAATATCCAAAATTGGGGAAAACAATCTCCGGGACATAAGCCCAAAACAGTGTATAATATCAATAACAATGTTCAAAAGGAAAATAGCACAAATAGATAATTAAAGCAGCAAAATCTTGGACTCCTTTCTCTAAAATTGTTGCTCACCAATTTCTTCTGGTATTGCTCCTTCAGTACCTGTAAACCCGTGATCTAAAAAATAGAGAAAATAATGTCCTTAGAGCAAGTCACGGAC
This sequence comes from Hemerocallis citrina, assembly GCA_017893485.1. Lineage (NCBI taxonomy): Eukaryota > Viridiplantae > Streptophyta > Magnoliopsida > Asparagales > Asphodelaceae > Hemerocallis > Hemerocallis citrina. Next base: position 204,465,230 of record CM030359.1, on the reverse strand, counting down.
AGCAAGTACCGGGAAACAGAGAACAAAGAAAGCATGATATAACAAGAATGAAGGACTGGATCAAAGTCAATAACAAAGTCAAGGAATGGCAATAGTGTCAAGGGTCTATGTTTGATCATGCCATAATTAATGATTTCAATTCCAGTTTAATATCGATGACAGTATACGGGATCAAGCATGAAATGTCAAGTGTGGGTTATTAATTATTTTATTAACCTATCTAGTGCACGTACTACTACGTCCCATTCCACAAGTTCGGTGCATGCAATCAAGTTATCATTTAGACTCTAATAGTGAATTCTATAGGGTCATGTACTCGGGTCTTCTCATGACTATAAAACTTAGTCGGTAAACTTGGTCGGTAACTTGGTCGGTAAACTTGGTTGGTAACTTGGTCGATAACTTGGTCAGTAACCTGATCGGTAACTTGGTCAGTAACTTGGTCGGTAACTTGGTCAGTAACTTGTAACATGGGAACATAGGCCCCCTTTCGAATACACTCTCTTATATTGTCCACTACTAGGTCAACCCTTAATACCCCTGACTTTTTTATATTTTATTTTATCCTAATGTGAGCATGCAAGAAGGTGTCAAGGTTATGTAATGCAAGGTGTGACCAATTCTACTCATGCAAGGCAAGAAACATTTATACTAAAATAATACAAATCACACAATCTGGACGGCAGGACGCTACTATACAAAAATAGGTATTCTCGCTGCCACAGAAATGTAAATCTAGATTCGTCAGAAGTTCTAGAAACTATACTCTCTGCCAGTTCCAGCGAATATACACACGATATATGAAAATCACAGAAACTATGTTCAAATTCTTATTCTTTACAGATTTCATGTTCAGACAGCAGGTTATAGATTGTATTAAGATATATGTATCGGGTCAAAAAACTTGTCAATTAAATCTACAAATATTCAAGGTGACTCCTATGCATGTTTAGTCTCAGCCAAATTTATTTCACATTTTAATTTTACTGTTAATATATTCTGTTTATTATTGAATCTAGGTGATACACATAAAATTGTGAATATGAAAATCCAGACCCAGCAGTACTAAACAACTGATATCTCACAGATTCTAAATCGGAATGTTCTGGAAAATAAACTCATGGGGCTACAACTCATATTTACAAAGTTCTTTCAAATTACTACAGAAACATGTTCAAAAATGTGATACAAAAAGAAGTAAACAGCAGGCCAAAAAAAATTTAACATGAATAGGCAAGAATTTTATTATACAAGCATGTAATTCATGATAATTAATTAATAAAAGTTCTATTTGGCTATTAGCATGAAATTTCAAGATTTAACGATGCAATTTACAATCATGTCAATTTAATTCATAAAATCAAATTCAATCGGGATGATTCAATCCATCAAACAACTCTTTATCATGCATCTAGTTATTTTCACATATTTCGTGGATATGCAATGTGAAATAGGGACAAGGGTTCGAATCAAAGATAAAGGCACGAAGTCAAGGATATCTTGGGTTAGCTTGTGTAAACCCTCAATATACTCAACGGAAGATGAATAGTATAACAATACGATAAAAGAATCTACTTGTGGGGATCAAAAGAATTATTGAATAAGAAAAATAAACTAGTTCAAGAGAGATTTACCTTTTAGACGGTAAAATAGAGTACGATAGAATAACAGGATGAGAATCCTGACAGCAACAACACGCGATCGCATGGACGGAGCACGTGCAAACACAGAATAGCAAAGCAACACACAACAGCCCTCCCAATCAAAACACCAAACAGCCATTCAAGCACCCAGCAGACAGCAACCACAACGGCAAACAACAAACTACTATACCGAACAACACTGTAACCCCTGTTTCCCCAAACCCGTATTTTATGTGTATTTTTCTATATTTAAAATTTTTGTACATTAATTTTTCTGCTTTCAATATCTTTTAAAATGTATTATTAGATCTTCTGTTAAAACCTATATTTAATCAATAGTTTATTTATAACTAGTTCCCAATGATATTTTTTTTATAATACAAATATTTTTATTATGATTTGGATTATTATGTTTATTATTATGTGTTGATTTTTGTATTATTAATATTATTTTTGTTAATGCTCATTATGATTATTGTTATTTTTGTTATTCATGTTATTTTATCTTTTACTCTTGATTGCTGATTTAAAAATCTATTTCTATTGTTATTTGTATTTGTAGTATTTCAAATAATTTCTATCTTGTAGATCAATATATATTTTGATATATAATCCTACTTTTATTTATTATTTTATCTATTCGATTTGATCTTTTATTTAAATCCTATTTTAAAACCCTAAACCTATTCCCAATCATATTGTTGATCCCTAATAGATTTACTAAAACTAAATTAAACCCAATCCTATTTTAAATCCTATGCCATTAATCAATATCAATACCCATTAAACAATCCTATTAATACTCCTAATCTACCTACAACCCAATTACCCAATAACCCTAATCCTCTATATATATATTTATATCTCTCCCCACAAACCCTACACCCTAGCACCCGGCCTACCCTCTCTCTCCCCCCTTGGCGGCGCCGTGCACACACTCGATGCCCAGCCCCCAGGCCGAGCCTCTCTCTGGCCTGCACTCCAACCCGCACACCCCCAAGCCACAAGCACGTCGCCATTCATATCTCTCTCTTGTGAGTTCTTTCTTCTCTTGCTTTGAGAAGCGTGCCATGTGTTCGTGCGATTGTTCTTGGGTTCGTTGCTCTTGATTTTTGGATCTCTCGTTCGTGGGATTTGTTTAGGATCCGTTCCCGTTATTCTTTTTCGTCGTATTCATCTTCGGTTAAGGCAAGTAACTTGTACTTCAATTTATTTGTTTGAAACAAGTCAAAAATACCACCTATAGTGTAGTTGGGTTCTAGAGACAACTCGTGTGTGTGTTATTCTTGATGGGTTTTGTCTCTATTGTGAAAACTTGACCATAGTTGCCTCACGACACAATATTGACATGAAACAACTTAGATTTTACCCATCTTGGTTTGACCATGTATGCGAGACTTTTGTGAGAATTCGTGATTTGGTTGAGACCCATATGATATACTGATACCCTAATTCATGATGTTTGGACACTTGGTAGACTCGATTTCATGTTTGGTTGTATTTTGAACAAGTTTTGTATGATATATGTTGAGTTGTTGTTAAAGGGATTTTGTCGCTGATCTGTCTTGTTTGCTGTTTTGGATTGTCTTGAAGTCAGTAACTTAATTTGGGTATAAAACATGAGTTTTAGAGGATTTCGTCTATTTTCAAATCTCCTCCGACCTTGCTCGATTTCGTTTCAGTATGAGTGAGTTATGACAGTTTTACTACAGAGGTGCCGATCTTTTCCAGATTCTGTTTTTCGATAATTTTGATGACAAATCATTTTAAAGAACTATGCTAAACATATTATTTTGATCCAAAACTTTGATCAGTGTTTCTTTATCTAGTTAGGGATTACCCAGAATTTTGGTGGATTTTATTGATTAGTTTTATGTGTCGTTTCATGCTCATTTATGAAAACTATACTGCTGTATTTTGCTCGCTGTTCTGTAAAGAAACGTATTTTCACCCTGATTTTTTTTACTGTATGAAAAATAGTTGTGAAATATGAAAGTTAAATTATTTTGTCTATTTTCATCTCCCTTTGGAGGATTTGGATTTTGTTTCACAGCTTGCGAGATATTTCAGTTTTCGTACAGCAGTGTTGGGAATTCTAGATTTTCCAAAGTATCGTTTCTTGATGTTTTCTTATTTTTGATGACTAAACTAGTTTTACTGAAATATTATGAAACTTTATATTTTGATTCTAGACATTTAGGGGAATACCCCAGATTTTTTCTGAATTTATTTGAGAGGTTTTGATGCGGTTTTCCTGACTGAGAATTCATTTTACTGATTTCTGTCTGAACATGTTTTTCTGTTTTCAAACCTGTTCTGAGTTATGATGTTGTGAATTACTATATGACTTATTTTTACTCACTGGATTTGTGTGGAAGTTTATTTTCCAGTTCCTTCGACGGATTTATATTTGGATGTTTGTAGTAGCGGAAATCACTATTTTAGTACAACACTATCTTGCTGTCCTGAACTAGAAAACTAGTTGTTTTACACTGTTATGTGTTATCTTGAACCTGTACTTGTTTATTGCACCCTAAACCTGATGCATGTTTATACCCTATTACCCTTACTTTGTTTTGCGATACATACATACATGCCTGATTATAATAATAAATAACCAAGCCGGGGTTAATGGAAAAGATCTAGTAGTGGATAATTCAGAAACGTGTACTCGGAAGGGGGCCCGTGTTTCCCATATTTGGAATTTGGTATATAATTTGGATTATTTGGAATTTGTTATATGATTTGGTTAATTTGGAATTTGGTATATGATTTGGTTAATTTGGAATTTGGTATATGATTTAGATTACTTGTTCCTGAGTACACTGCCCTCTATGGTCCACTATGAAATCTAAAATGAAATTGCATTGACTATAGCAACCATGTAGTAAAAGGATGGATGCATGAAGTGCTACCTAGATAGTAATAATACAAGACTTGAACATGATTACTTGACACTGGATACTTGATCACTTGAACATGATTACTTGATTCTTGCTATATGACACTTGATACTTGGTTACATAATACCTGTTCACTTGACACTTGATACATGCTACTTGTACTTGTTCACCTTACCATGCTAGTTGTTATATTTTGTTATCATGATTATGCCATGTTATTAGTTAGTTTCCCCATGTACTTGTATCCTATATTATAAGTGGCCCGTAACTTACAATTGACAGGTATTTGTTTTTCTCTTCTTTCTCTTCCCTGCAATTGTTGAATTTCAGATTTGGAGAACAGGTTCCAGACGGTATTGGTGACATGAAGTATTAGTGCTGGATCTTGTTATTATTATTTCTTGTAGTTTGCTTGAACAGTAATTGTATTCATGTATTTGGATTTATTCTTGTATTTGGGCAATGTGACCCAGGATTATTTATGTTATTCAGATCATGACTATTTGAGATTAATATATTTTATTTCAAGTGTTCTTGTTGGTATTTGGTTCATATGTGATTGTGGTTGACTTTCCTGGCTTCCAACTCTGATTATATTGTGATATATTGTAAAGATTCCTAAACAGCTTATGGATGATGAAAATTATTCGCTGGGCTTTTGTCGCGTATCCGTATTCCGTATTCTCTTTTGGGAAGCGGGGCGTGACAAACACAAAACAAGAGCAACATGTTGGTGGACTGCGGCGGTAGTACTGGCGGCGCTCGGGGATAGGCTGACGATGGGGAGGAGAGGTGATGGCGAGGGCTCTGTTTGGGTGGGGAAACAAAGGAGGTAGCGTGTGATCGGGAGTCGATGGATTCGGCTGATGATGAGGATGATGATGCCGGGGTTCGAGATGAGGGCACAGGTGGAGACAGGGTGGCTTGATGGCAGGGTGGTCGCGACTGGCTGTAGCAGGGCGGGATGGTGGAGGAGGACGACGGAGCAACTGAGGCGTTCGACGGAGAAGACGACGGGGGTGATGCAGGGGGTGTTGAGTGGGGAGGAAGACGGGAATGGAGGAGTAGGCGGTGGGATGCAAAAGATGAAGGAGGGAGGCAGGGTCGATGGTGGACGGAGTTGGGTTTCGAAAAATTAGAACATAGGATAGGAGAAGATGGGTAGGCGGCTGGGTTCTAGATGGGGTAATTAAGATTAGGGTTAATTAGGTTTTACAGTGGGTTTTTATAGAAGATTAGGTGAGGGTTAATGGGTATAGGGTTGACGGCTTATTGGATTAGGATCCAATAAGAAATGTCTTGGGTTCAGATTATAGGGTTTGGGTTGGATCAAAATTAAATGAATAAGTCAATTATAATATAGTAGTACAAATAAATTAATTAGTATGCATTTAATTAATACTCAAATACTACTAAATACAATAGAATGTATGGGTTCACAAAATAGATGAGATTGAATTTGAATTGAGCTAAAATATAATAAATAGAAATTAATTAATTAAATCAAATTGTATACAAAATCCATACTCTAGTAATCATAAAATATCGATCAAGATCAATAGACTTTCACAAATTAATAAATAACGAAAGATGAATTTTAATAAACATTCAGAACTAATAATAATAACAATAATGAATATATATATATATATATATATATATATATATATATATATATATATATATATATATATATATATATATATATAAATGGGATTTAAGTTTAACAAATTTATTAAAATCCAAATAGTAATAATATATTTGATTTTGGGTTCAAATATAAATAGATGGTCAATTAGGAATAGAAAATAAAGTTAAATACACCATTATTCGAAATAAATATTATTTTCGATCAGAAAAGATTTTAATAGAAGATCCAAAGCGAATTTAAAAACAAAATGAATTTATAAATAATCAAAATATAGAAAATACACGGAAAATACTTATTGGCGGGAACAGGGGTTACATCTAGGTGGTATAATTTATTCATGTTTAAACTTAAGAATGGCACTAAGGGGAGATGTAATTAAACTTGGGCAGACATAAGTGGGACATGTCTATATAGTTGGGCGATGGATTCTGGGACTGTGGTTTCTTGCGGAGCGAGACGAGCCTCAATTAAATCTGGATATGATTGGGCGGTGGATTCCGAGATCATGATTAGTCGGACGAGTAGGAGGCTGATCTGCAATATATTCTGGGGCTAGAGCTGCACTTGAGGGATGTTTGCATGATGAGGACTTCCGTATAAGCTTGACGGTGGACTCCAGGGCTGGAATCCGTACTCATGGAGTATTTAAACCTTGTTCTTGTTACCGAGTAGTTTTTCATGGCGAGGGATTAAACCCTATGATGTGGAGTACGTAATTGCTTGCCCTCAGACCTATGTAGAATGAGATACATAGAATCCGAATAAGTATGCATTAGTGCATCGTAGTGTAAAGCTGCATTAGAAATCTAAGGCATATCATATACTGACATGTTTAGGATGGTCACACTTTTACACTTTAATATACATTCAGGTTTGTTTTTACTAAAGTAAGAGATTTCGTTATAATAAAACATAGAGAGGATCGCTGTTTATAATATTGCGTCGGTTGTAAGCAACTGACGTGCCCACAAATTTTTAGTGCAGGAATTGGATTGGCAAGGACTTACGGAAGATTTGATTTTAAGATTATTTCCATGATTTATGTTAGAGCTGTATTTCATGTTGTATTTTATTTAACTTTCGCTGTGTAATTCTGAAACAAACAAAGTGTAATGAAAAGTTTAAATTTCCTTGTAAAATTGTACGAAATGAAGTAAAAGATCTTGCTATACTACGAATTACATGTAAATGGAATTCGGGGCTTAACGGGAATGTCAGTGATTTGACATAATCTATCCGTGACCAATGTTATCATATAGTCTAGTCCTTTTGTTCAGATATCTAGTTGACTACAAGGCATAGAGCGTGTCACGCTTGTATAGTTCAATCTTTGGTTTCTTGATGTCCGAGTAGACTTACTAAAACAAATGAGCTCAATATATCATATTGACTCATTTGAGTACGGCTATGCATTTTGCAGTCCCACTCAATCAAGGGGCCCGTATATATCGCTTCTATTATGTAAGAGGGACAAATTCTATCTAAGTCACTCACATCCCTCTGTATGATTTATAGTATATCCAACAGTCGACTTTATAATCACCTTATTACAGGCAATGTTTGACGATATTAAAATATATAACTTCTCATGTAGGGCACCTAGTGACTTCAAGTCAAAGGGCTATGTACACCAAGGTCACTATGAGAATCATTTTTTATACTCACATAACGATCCATGCAGCGTTCTAATGGTGGGTCAGTCCAGTACATTATTACTCTAATATTCACCAATGTGCAGACTTGATATCTCATATCCATATGGTTATCAATCTACGCACATACTAGTCTCTATGTGTTATTGTTGTCCTAATTCACAATAATACTTGACTAGGGACATTTAAGAATAGTGTTCTGATTACAACCAATAGGATTTCACAATCAAGTCATGCACTTGATATCCCATGGTATTGAATCTACTATTCTAAGGACTTTAATATGTTTATTTAATCACAATAAACAACACAATAAATGAAATACCTCATATATGAAATAAATATCATGTTACAATGTATACTAGTAATGTCAATACACAACTGGCCTCTAGGGCATACACCAACAGAGGCTAGTTGAGGGATTCGCTCTACAATTAAATATCAAGGTGGGTGTTTTCTCTGGAGCTTTATTTATGTTGATTCATAAATCTATCATGTTATAATGTAGTATGCAAACACTAGATCTATGCATGTTTTATTTGATGCAGAGTAGAATTCTTATGTGCATAGATTGTTTATTATGATATGTTTTGCATGCAATAGGTTATACATGATATTAAATAAATTTTTGTTAAGCAAAAAAAATGTTGAATCTTATATGATGAATCTATGTTTTAGGTTTAGGTCTCAAATAACGATTTTAAGATTATTTTGTATAATAAAAACCCATTAAGATGTAGAAAGATTCATGAATATTTTTCCAGAAATTTGTAGGACTTATTGTGAGAGCCGATTGTAAAATCATGGTTTGAATTAAGGTTGAAAAAACCTAATAAAAATCAGATTTTTAACTATGTTTTGAACCCGGAATCTCTTAACGGGTCTGTTATCTCTAAACGGGTCTGTGTTTGGCCATTCGGGTTTAGATAGTTTGAATAGGGTGGAGTGTTGAACAAGTTAGTGTTGATTGATTTCAAATCAGTGTTTAATTAACAATGATTTAGTGTTAAATTAATATCAAATTAGAGTTTGATTTATATTTTTCTTGTTATCGGGTCTGGACTGGTTGCTAACTAGTCTGTCAATTTTTTTAAAACGGGTTTGTGTGTGTATGAGTGCGGATTCGGGTCTGTGAGGTGGGGTTGCGGGTTTGGACCTCTAATAGTGTTAGGGTATGGTCAGCACACATGTGGATTCAGGTTTTCATTAAGGATTTTGAATTTAACTTCTTTATTCCCTTAACGGGTCTGTTTTTGTGCAAACGGGTCTGTGTGGGTGTGTGGAGTTTGGGTCTGTCTAGGGGTAGACTCGGGTATGTTTAGGTTAACACAAAAACATGTTCTAACTAATGAAGATCATTTAAAAACTGTTTAGTTTAATTGAATTTTAGTTAGCTATAGATTAGTTAAAAACTGTTTAGTTTATTAAGGATTTGATCGATTAAAAATTGAGATGTAGTCTAATCGGGTTGAGATTAAGATTGGAGATAAGTAAATTAATTCCAGATTTTGGGAATTCATTAGATTCAAATTTAGAGACTAATTGATTTTCAATTGAGATAATTGATTAGAGAACTATAAATCGAATGGGAAAATGTGAGTTAATAATAATGGATAGAATGAAACTTTTGAGAGGCAAGTAGAATTCTTTCGAGTTGTTTTAGGACGGTCGTAGAAAACCCTAGAGTGGAAAGGGTATGGCATCCTAGGTTGGTTGAGTCCTAGACGCTGAGCAGGACCCAGGGCACCAACAAGAATGTGAATTTTGGGAATGAGCTAGATGGGGCTAGAATTCCAGTTTATTGTGTCAAGTTCGGTTGGGTTACACTAGCTCTAGGAGGAGTTTGCTTTCTTTCTAAATTAAAGACATGCACTAGAAAAGGTGTTGTGATGAAGCAAGAGTAGACATGAGTATGAGGGCTTCAGAATGATCCACGATGTGAGATATTTCCCAGAATTCAATAAGAAATGGACTTGGGTTTAAATATGATTAAATAAGAATGGGATACTGGGTTGGGCTCAAAATCAAATCAATTAGTGGGTTAATACCAAGACACAAATAAAATGAAATAAAGTGCACTAGAATCTTAAGGTTCAACAATTGAAAATAAAATTGATTGAAAGAGTACAATTGGGTTGAAAGATGAAAAACAAAATTCATTATTAAAATAAACAGATTGTATAAATGTGAAGCGAAAAGAATACAGAAAGGAAAGTCCAGAGAATCGGAAACAAGGATTACAACATCCGAGCTGAAGATGCTCTCAACCCCCCAGTAGAGAAGAGTCATCTTCCGGGAACAAATGGAAGAGTGCAAACGAAGAAGGATCCCAGAAATTCCAGAAAGACGATAATGGTTTGCTCCGCCTTGCTCCTTATTTTGAGAAGTTCACCCTCCTCAATGCCAATATATCAGTAGTTCTTATGGAGGTGGACAAGGAAGGGCTACTCCGTGTTCCCCCTAGAATGAATACCCCAGCGAAGAGGAGAAACAAAGACAAGTGATGTCGCTTCCACAAGGATCAAGACCACAACACGGATGACTGTCAGGCTCTTAAGGAGGAGATCGAAGTGAGGGCACCTAGCCAAGTTCGTCAGAAAGGGTAGAGCCGATCTTCCTCCACCCCAGGGAGCTAACAAGTGGGCAGAGAAGCCGTCTAAGTCAAAAGACTTGGAGCCAAGAGAAATCCTCTATTCGATCCACAAAGGGCCTATGAGGGGAGAATCAAACTCCACCCGAAAGGCCTGCATCCAAGAAGTTAATTCGGTACGGAACTTTCCCCCGGCCAAGAGCTTCGGAGTCCCAGTGACATTCTCAGACCGAGACCTAGAAGGCATCCGCACTCCCCACTATGATGCGCTCGTAATTAATCTCCACATAGCCAACCACAAGGTGCACCGAATCCCAGTCGACAATGGCAGCTCCGTCAATATCCTTTCCTAGAAGTCTTCGAAGGCCTCAAGCTTTCTCGAGATTGTCTCAAGCCTTCTCGAGATCGTTACACTCCACAGGTTCTCTGGGGTTCTAGTCTCAATTGAAGGGATAATTACTCTTAATGTGACTACAGGAAAAGCCCCGACAACCCGCATAGAGGCAATGGACTTTATGGTCGTCGATGTGAAGGCTTCTTACAATGTCATTCTGGGCCAACCGGGCCTAACAATACTTCATGCCGTACCCTCAGCCTTTCACATGAAAATGAAGTTTTCGACCTCAGTAGGAGTAGGGGGAGTCAAAGAAAACCAAGAGATAGTTCGGAGGTTCTACACAACTACAATGGGGGGCTCGGTCCTCCCACTTGAAGCATTAGAGCTCCCCCAACGGAACAGTCAAGTCCTTCCCGAACTAGTTGATTAACTCAAGGGGATCCCCCTCTTTTGGGAAGGCAAGCTTGGAATACAGATCATAAAATAAAGTACCATGAGGGTACCTAACACCCTCTCGTAGAAGTATGTTTTCAGTTTTCAATAAGGCCGTCGCTTACGATACGACCAAAGCTTGTAATAACGGCTCGTCCCCTTCAAGGCAACCACTTAGTTTGTTTCAATAAAACATAGCTTTTTTCTTATAAAGATCATTGCATTGGCCTCATGTCTCTCCCTGAGTCACTTCTACATTCGTTAAACGGTAAGTTTGGAGTGCAGCTTGTCCCCCATGGCTGCTCCATAACTTGCTAGGCTCAAAAGACGAGTTCGGAGCCCAACACTTGGTTTGACGCCGCTTTAGCCGCTTGCAAACAAGCAAGTGCGGAGCAGCCCACCATTCGGAATTGCTCCTAAAACTCGTTGAAACTTTCAAACAACAAGTTTGAAGTCCAACACTTGATTCGATGCTAGGGGCATATTTGAGTTTCAGGGGGCCCTAAGCAAGTTTTAAAATGAGGCCCTTTGTAAGTTTACAAAATAGAAAATTAGAATTATTTAAATTCAAACAAACTTTGAGCCTGGAGGACAAACTACTTAAATGAAATCAAATATATATATATATATATATATATATATATATATATATATATATATATATATATATATATATATATATATATATATATATAGAGTCCCCTTCGGTTGCACACTACTTTTGGTGAGCACTCCGTGAGCACTCACGAACTAGAGACCCTATGAAAAATCCGAACCGCTCATATTGTTCTATATGTCTTAGATAGCCTAACAATAAAAAATCAAGTAATTTGAAGTTCATTTGCCCATCCATCAAGCTGTCAGAATTTTCAGCCATACAATTTTGTGATGATGTAAATCATGGGCAAATGAACTTCAAATTACTTGATTTTTTATTGTTAGGCTATCTAAGGCATATAGAACAATATGAGCGGTTCGGATTTTTCATAGGGTCTCTAGTTCGTGAGTGCTCACGGAGTGCTCACCAAAGTAGTGTGCAACCGAAGATTTCTCTCTCTCTCTCTCTCTCTCTCTCTCTATATATATATATATATATATATATATATATATATATATATATATATCATTCCAAAAAAAAAATTAATTGATAATGTACACATTTTCCATAAAATGTATCATGGCAAAAAGAAACTTTGACAAACTCTAACAATAAAAACGAAATACATGATCTCAACTATTTTAAAAAGTCTTACTTGCTACATTTAAATCTTTAACATTGCATACAGAATCCATGTTCACCAAAGCAAGCTCATTGTTTGCATCCAAAATTTGCCTACAAAATAAAACATACAAAAAAAATATTACTTAAACATAACTCTTCTCACATTTTTAGAAGCAAAATCATTGGTTATGCTTTGATAGTCGAGCTTTCCTATTAGATCGTGGTCAATTGATAACATGGCTAACCCATTCAACCTTTCTTATGACATGGTTGACCGAAGATAAGTTTTGATCAACTTCAACTTTGAAAAACTTCTTTCCGCTGATGCAACTGTAACTGGTACAGTTAGCAAAATTCTATAAGTTATCCACGCATTAGGAAAACCAATATTGCCATTTCTTTCTTTCATAAAACTTAGCACTTCAATTGGTCTCTTTGCTTCATCTGGTAAGACTTCCTTTAAAATTTTCAACTCTAAAAATAAGTCTCTTCCATCCACATCTGAGACATCACCTTGTTTCAAAAAAATTTCAAGATTCAAACAATCACTCTTCAAACTACAATCACTAGCACAATTTAACTTCTTCAAATCAAACAGAAATCCAAATATCTTTTCATATGTTTTAAATTGTTCAAACCTACTCCTTAGAGAAGAAAGAGCTTGATCTACAATAAATATGAAATAATTAACTCTAAAGGATTCTTCAGCTGATTGTATCACATCTTTACTGGGAGTTTCATCAAATTATTTTTTTTCTTTTAAATAACCGTTTTTCATAAAATATTGCCTCAATACCCATTTCATTTGCTATTTCTTTAGCTTCAATCATTTCTTCATCAAAGCCAGTTTCTCTATATTTTTCAAAAAAATGAAATGAGCCCTTTTAATTCGTCTATGGCGACATCAATATTCATATCTTCACTTTGAAAAATATTTCTCACAGAGTTGATTGCAAATAATAAATTATGCCAAATAATCATGCCAAATAAAAATTCAAAATTCTCCATTTCATTTTTGGCTATTGATGCAGCTTCACTAATTACTTTAGGATCATCATTAGAATTGGCTATATCAATTAAAGCATCTCTTATTTGTAAAGATTGATATCTTATAGCTTTAACACTTTCAATACGACTCTCCCAACGTGTTTGTGATAATGGCTTAAGTGTTAGGCCTTTTACATTATCTTTAAAAATTTTCCAACGCTTTGTAGAAGCTGAAAATAAACAATATATGCGTTGGATAATTCCAAAAAAAGATGTAGCTTTAACACAAGAGTTAGCCATATCACAAAGAGCAAGATTAAGACTATGACAACCGCATGGAGTGTAAAAGGCTCTAGAAATAATTTCAAGTAATCTTTTTTGTACACCTTTATGTTTTCCTTTCATATTAGATCCATTGTGATATCCTTGTCCTCTAATATCATCAATATTAAGTTTATTACTCTCTAATTCACTTTCAAGCACCTTAAAAAGGCCAAGACTCGATGTATCATGCACTTTCAAAAAACCTAAAAAAAACTCTTCTAATTTGATTGGATTTGAAAAAAACATCCTCACATCTTACAACTAGTGACATTTGTTCTTCATGGCTTATATCTGGAGTACAATCAAGTATAATTGAAAAATACTTCGCTTCCTTAATTTTCTTCAAAATTATATTTTTAATCTCATTCGCCAACATTTGAATTAAGTCATTTTGTACTAGGACCAAGATAATGATAATGGATTTCACTTCTATTAATGCGCCTAAGATGTTCTTGCATTACAGGATCAAACTCACCGATCATTTCAATAAAACTTAAAAAGTTTCCATTATTTCTTTGATAATGTTTTTCAATGTGTCCACGAAATCGCATATTATTTTTAGCAAGAGTATTCACAAGGGCAATTATCCTCACTAATACTTACCTCCAATGTTCCCTCTCTTTGTTAATCTCTTCTTGCACGCTTTTATCAATTGTTTGATTTTTTTTCAAACTAACTTCCAATTCAAGCCATTTACTTAAACAAGCAAGATGATCACTACTAGTTTCATGTTCTTTAAGTCTTTGACCAAGATTTCTCCAATCATTATATCCTTCGGAAACCAAATTAGAGACATTTGTTTGTTGCGTAAACAATTTACAACAAAAGCAAAAAACTTTGTCTAAGGAATTTGAATATACCAACCAAACTCTATCCCATTTCTTTCCGTTTTGTAATTGTCTAATATAGTATGAGCAAGAGAAATGTCTATTGAAATCATTTAGAGAAAAGTTGATATCATTAACTCTAATTGGACCTTTTAATACCAATAAGTCTCTAATATCTTGATTAACAATCTCCCATTTTCCTGGATCATAATTTAAAGGTTCGTACTCTTTGTGTACATATTCATTATCTTCAATTTCATTTACCAGTTTATTAACTTGGTTACCTTCTTTATTTTCCAAAATTTCAAATCTATCATCGTTATTATGCTCTTCATTCACTACATGTTCAAATTCCTCATCAATTGATTCATTTATATGTTCCTCATCAACCAAATCTTGAGGTTCAATATTTTCACTAGCCAAATTAGTTTGTTTAGTATTTTAAAAAATTTTGTCCATTGCACCTTTCTGAGATTTGGTAAATTCTTCAATTCTTTGTTTTTTTTTTCATGTCCAGAATCATATTTTCTAGGAGGCATATTTAAAATATTAAATTAAAAACACAAAATTTAAGTAACAAAGTTAAGGAACAATAGTACCTAATTGTTGTAGCTTCAATATTTCCCTTTTTCTTCAAATCTTCAATATTTTTCTCCAATTTCTCCTTCCCCAAATAATATCTGAAATTATAAAATACAAATACTAAATTAATAATATAATTATTTCTTTAAGTAATCTCAACAGTAAATTAATAACTCAACAGTACAATTAATTTAATTTTTTTTATAAATAATTGCATTAATTTAATAACTCAACTCTAAAGTGACTTAGCACTGAAAAATGAAAACTAGGTAATTGAAAAATGAAAAACCTAGCACTGAATAATTGCATTAATTTCTCCAATTGCATTAATTTAATCTCAACCAGTGGTGATAACTGAAAAATGAAAATAAAAACAAGAAGAGAAGATGTAGCACTAGCGAAATTAAAATTACCTAACGGGCGATGCGCAAGGCAGTGCGGCGGCGTCGGGCGAGGCGGTGCGGCAGCGACGAGCGACGCGCAGTGCGGCGATGGGCGATGCACGACGCGACGATGGGTGCGGGCGACGATGCGTGATGGTCCCCCTGGTAGTTGTCTAGATTAAGATTTAAGAAAGATTTCAATAATCAAGAATCAAGATGAAGAGAAATCAAGAGATGGAGAGAAAATTTGGAACTTGGGAGTTGATTGAGATGGAGAGAAATCTGGAGCGAATAACAGCGAAATGATTGAGATGGAGAGAACTTGGGAATTGACGGTTGGGTTTCCTTCCTTTTCTTTTCTTTTTATTTTTCTTTTTTTTAAATAACAGTGAATAAAAAAAATTTAAAGGGGGGCCCAAAGCAGCCGCTTGGGCTGCTTGGGCCCAGATCTGCCATTGTTCGACGCCACTTTAGCCAGTTGCAAACAAGCAAGTGCGAAGTAGCTCACCATTCAGAATTGCTCCTATAACTTGTTGATAACTCCAAAATAACTGGTTCAAAGTTTATCATGGTTCGAAATTGCCCTCAGAGCTTGCAAGTATGCGGTTTCGAGGCTCAAAAAGACCATTCAAGCAACTCCCACTACTAGTTAAATTTTGTAACAAGCAAGTTTGAAGACTAGTTCTTTTCTAGGGCTCTCTCCAAAATTTGACTCAAACATACTAAATCTAGGGCCTAGCTTGTCCCTGGAGCTACTCCCTCGGCTCAACAATCCTCATCAATGAGCTCCGTGCTAAGCTCCTCTTCCGAGCCACACTAGCAACTCCCTAACTCCATGCGATGGTGCTGCAGCCCAGCTCGTCCTAAGAGCTTCTCCTACAACCATTTCACCTTCAAGCATTAGATATGACATTCAACTCACTCCTCGAGTTACTTCTACAAATTTGTCGGGCTCAAACGGCAAGTTCGATGTCCAGCTCTCCCCTAGAGTTGCTCCCTGAACTCACCTCCCTCACGGATCTTCCTTAGAGCCTAGTGATGCTCTTCGCCCTGCTCGCCTCCAGGGTGGCCTTCTTTCAAACGAGTTTGGAGCTCAGCTCACCCTAGAGTTGCTCCTCAATCTCGCCTCCCAAATGACTGTCTCATAGATCCTAGTGAGCCCTCGTTCTGCTCGCCTCCTGAGCGGCCTTCTTCCAAACGAGTTCGTAGCTCAACTTACCCCTAAAGTTGCTCCTGAAACTCACCTCCCGAATGGCTCACTCTTAGAGCCTGATGATGCCCTTCATTTCGCTCGCCTCCTGAGCGACCTTCTTCCAAATGAGTTCAGAGCTTAACTCACCCCTAAAGTTGCTCCTCAAACCCACCTCCCGAACGGCTCTCTCATAGAGCGTGGTGAAGCTCTTCGTTTTGCCCGCCTTCCGAGCAACCTTCTTCCAAATTTTTTCGGAGCTCAACTCACCCCTAGAGTTGCTCCTCAAACTCGCATCCTGAACGACTCTCTCATAGATCCTGGTGATGCTCTTCGTTTCGCTCGCTTCTCGAGCGACCTTCTTCCAAATGAGTTCTGAGCTCAACTCATCCCTAAAGTTTCTCCTCAAAATCGCCTCCTAAACGGCTCTCTCCTATAGCCGGGTGACGCCCTTCGTTCCGCTCGTCTCCCGAGCAGGCTTCTTTCAAACAAGTTCGGAGCTCAACTCACCCCTAAAGTTGCTCATCAAACTCTCTGTAATGCCCTGATTTTTCAATTAATGAAAAATTATTTTATTTTGCACGTAGTGTGCACGTGCAATATTTTGGTTGAATTAAATCTTATAATTATTTTTATTATGAAGGGTATAAATATTTAAATATGTGTTTTCAAATTATTTTATACAAAAGCCTTATTTTAATTAGATTAAAAGGCCTTTTTCTTAAAGCCCAAAATGTAATTTATTTATTTTATTTTAAAATAACTATTTTGGCCCAAAACTAAAGCCCATGGATTAATCTATTTTTTTTTATTTAACTTGTCATGTAGAAGACAATTTTAATACTATTTTATTTTTGTACAAAATTTAATGTACAACTTTTTGGATCAAGTGGCATGCACGTGTATTGCACGTACACATGCAACATGCACAAAAGTGCTAGGCCGGTAGTGATCTTTGGAGGGAAAACTCAAAATTTGAGTGGTAGTCATGGCATGGTGGTTATTTGGTTGTGGGTAGTTTTTGTAACTCCTACTCTCATCCTAGCCTTCCATCCTACAACCAACTAGTTAATCCTAGTCCTCCATTCTATTTGATTTTTAGTATAAATACCCCCCCTCCTATGGCTAGTATTCTTATGCAAATTATATCCTTCCAAACCTATAGTCTAATAGCATTATTTAGTAGTAAGTTGTGAGTTAAAAAGATTGAGAGATTGTGTGGGATTGTGTTGCATTCAAACAAGGAGAAGAAGGCCGGCATCAACCAAGGAGAGAGCTCTCGGTTTTTGGTGGCTTGGAGGTGTGCGCATCATCTAGGAGGAGGTGCATCTCGTCGCAAAGGACTTTTTGTTGCTAAGTGTGTTTGTTCTCTCCATACAAGGTGGGTAACTTTTTCTATTTCTAATATAGGGATCCATGCTAGATTTAATTATCAAAATGATGCATGAAAAATATTAATAAGAATACACTTTAATTGGGAAGTTAGTCTATGAATTGATCGGAATGTTATGATTAACTTGTATGTGGTTCTATTATTAATTTGAGTTATGGGTTAATTCTCCTTATTTCTAGTTAGGAATATGCTAGTATTATACTTGAACAATGAAGCATGACAATGATTAATAAGAATGCACATTAAATTTGGAAAATGATCCCTAATTGATTGAATTGTTGACATGAAAATAGTATGTAGTTCTATCGTTAAAACTATAAGTTGCATGTGTAATTGATTATGATCATAGATTGATTGAAAGAAATACATTTATTACCATCACAAATTATATGTAAAAGTTAGTACTTTGTTAATGCTATTTTATGTGTTGAAGAGATCTTTTTGAGTCAATGTGGGAATGGATAAACTCAAATATAGATTTGTATGTTGAATAAAAGATTAATAACAGAAAATTAATGTACAAATTATGGATAAAAGATTAGAAGGCCAATTGCTAAGAAATGTCAAAAATGAGAAATATAGTAGTTATAATGTAAAATTCATTGTTTGCGTGAAAAAAATATATTTTTATTGGTACAAAATTTTTTTATGCATACTGGTATGAAAATCATGTGAGGAAAAGTCAATTTGGAATTTTCAGCAACTTCTATAAAAGCAATATGAAACAAAGATTAATTGAACATCGAGACGTTTTTAACAACAGTGGCAATTGGTTCAAAAAGATTTTAAATTGTACCGTGACAACCTGAGCATGTAGCTCAAGTGGTCACTGTGTGCGGCTGTTTTCTCGGGGGTGACTAGTTCGAATCCCGTGTGCAACATTATTTTTGTTTGTTTTTTAAAACAATTAAACAGTAGGCCGAGAGCATTTAATGCTCTCAGCCGTGATTATACCGATTAGCACATTCGGCCTAGTGGCTTGTGCTCTGGGCTGTGTTCTTGGGGTTGCTGGGTTCGAATCTTGCTATCGGCAAGAATGAAAAAAATATTTTTTTGGGTTTTTAAGTGTCCAAAAATTATGAAAAAAATATAGTTATTCTCCTAAAAATGTAAGGGACTTTATAAAAATGATTTGGGGATTATTTGAATGAAATAAACTATGATTTGGAGATAAAATACATAAATAGAAATATGGTTCTATATGTTTATTGATGTGAAATTATAACTTAAAAGAATAAGTTGAAATGAAGGATTAGAAGATGATTTGGCAAAAGAAACTTTGTTGTGTGACATAATGCAATTTATTCTCATTTGAGAATAATGTGGAACAATATGAAGTATGTATATTTGTTAGTAATAGAAAATTTGATATGATGTGATAATTGATAAAGTGTATGAAATTCATGTACAGTTATGGACTTGTGAACAAATTAGAAGTCATGAATTGAAAAGAGAATATACATGTGAGTATGAGAACTCAACATGTGGTATTTATGAGTTGGAAATTGTGAAATGAAAATTGAAATAAAAGAGTAGCTAAGTCTCCCCCGACATTTGAAAATGAAATGAAATGAAATTAGACCAAGGTTGGTCATGTTGAAATGAATGCATAAGTCCGGTTTAGTGGAGAGGCTAACTCTAGAAATTTAATTTTTGTTCATGATTTTTGATAAAACTAAGGATTAGTACATAGTGGAGATGTGATGAAAGTAGAAGAAAAACATGAGTATGGGGGCCATCGGATTAGCAGTGTGAGAGTGATCCACAGGCTGCCTGCTTGATGCGTCAAGACATGGCGTGGGCACTACTCCAGAATTATCGTCCCGGTGGCGATGCTCGTGGGATGTTCGAGTGGCTATGGGTTGTGCCATTATTCCATGGCAGAGGCTGAATTGTCCATAGGTTGCCTGCTCGATGTGTCGTGTCAGTACGTGGGATTTCCCTCCAGGCTGCCTGGACATGGGCTCGTAGATCATAGGACATCTAAGACACTACTGTAGTTACAGTAGTAGATTGAGTCATAACGAGGGATTGAACCCTACAAAGATGAAGAACGATTAAGGGCTTGCCCTCGGACCTATGTAGTATGGGATGCATAGAATCCGAACAAGTGCGCATTAGTGTCATGTAACATAAATAAATGCATTAAGAGCTAAGTGCACAATCACAACACGATATCAATAGGGTAGTCCCTTTAATTGAAATGTGACAAGTTTGTGTTTGCTAAATATGGAAAATTGAGTTATACTATTTCCGGTATAGAGAGGATGGCCGTGTATAATGTTCGTCGGTTTAATAAACTGACGTACCCACAGTCTTATATGCAGGTAAATGACATGTTAAAGGTTAAAGAGGAATGGATGCTTAAAGATTATACCATGTTGTTGTACATTTATTTAATTGTTGTAAATTTTACTTCCGCTGTGCAAATGTAAAGTGTAATATTGATGTAAACTCTGATGTAAAGTGAAAAGTTTAAATTTCCTTGTATAATTGTACTAAAGGAAGCAGAAAGATCCCGTAGAACATCTCGAATTCAGTACATTTGGGATTCGGGGCGTTACACTCTCCTCCCGAATGACTCTTTCCTAGAGCCTAGTGATGCTCTTTGTCCTGCTCACCTCCAGAGCAGCCTTCTTCCAAACGAGTCATGAAGGAATTTAAACTCTATTTCTTATCCAAAAACACCGATAAGTAAAGATAAATGATTATCTCAAAACTGGTTGCAAAGGCGACTATAAATACCCCCTACCCCGGTCAGAATCAGGCAATCAGTATCTTTCTCCACAAAAGCTCTTTCATAATCTTTCGGATTACTGACTTGAGCGGCGGAGGATTCATCATCGAGATCAAACTAGGTGTTTCGAACTTTTTGCAGGTCAACAGTAGCGTTGATAACTGTCAACATCAATAAATACTAAAAAAAGTTAGCTTTTATTCATTCCAAAAGAATTCACAAATCATCTGTTTGCTCCCATACCAAAATCAGCAGCAACAGACTCCAAACTTAGACTCATTTTCCCTAAAACTACCAAATCCATGGAGTATAAATATATATAATGCATACATCAATGAGAAAGTAAAATCAGAAACATATACTGTAGATTATAGAACACAATTCGTAAAATATTATAGGATTAAGTATGCTAAGAAGGTAAATCAACTATAACATACTATAGAACATATACACAAAGATTATGTTGTGAAGGAGCAAAATTAAATCAATGGGGATGTAACAATAGATATAATTATATAAAAAGACATAAGAACAAAATATAAAAATATAAACTAAAATAAAGAAAAACTTTCAAGATGTTTAAAAAACCTATAAAAAATACATCAGAAAGATGAACAAAAACGAACAATATACAAAAATCCCAAAGAAATGTAATTGTTACGTATGCGGAGAAGTATGACATATATCACCAAACTGTAATAAAATAATGAAAAAAGAAAATGTAAAATACATAGTAGAAATTAAAGAAATGTATAGAATGAATTATGAACCCATAGGATATGAAGAAGAATGGTCAGAAATAAGTGAAGATGAGGAGATAATGATAATGGAAGAAGAAAGTGAAAGTAGTGAGGATGAAATAAAAGAACAAGAAATAAATATGATAACGGAAATAACAGAAATAGGAGAACAATTAGAAAGGAAAGAAAATAATGAAGAAGAGAAAGAATGAGCTTTAACATACAAAAATATTATAAAATAAGAGTAATCAAATTAGACATAAACCCGAAAGAAATATTTAAACTTTCAATATTTGAAAGAAAAAGGAATGCCATAATAATATTCAGAAATAATGAACAACTTATAGACATTGAACAAGCCTAGGTAAAAATTATAATTTCATTAATAACAGAAAGAATAATAAGGCAAGAAATGAAAAAAATAAGTGAGAAAACCCAAAAATACTAAGACACATACATTTAGGAGCAATACAAATAAGCTTATTTTAAGGAAGGAATAAGTACACCCTTAGAAATATACTTAATGGATGATGAAATAATATTAAACACATAAGATGCTTTAATATGTATAGTACAAGGAAACTAATGTACCAAAAAATAAAATTTAGAGTAAAACATAATTTCTCTATGAGCATGCAGAACAAAATAAAGACAAGCTTAGTCATGTATCACAGATCATCAGGAATAGAAATGATAGAGAAGAGTAAGGTTATGAGTATACAAATATAAAATATTTATACTTTTACAAGTAAACATGAAATAAAAAATAGAAATATTAATAACTTTAAAATAGAACCACTATTCCGAGAAATTATAAGATACAAACCAGCTAGAGAAACCCTGAAATGACCATACCAAATTATAAAAAATTTGACTTTAACCAAGCAAAAGATATTGTAAAAGGAAAAGCACCAAAAATAATATTTGGAAAAAGATCACTATCAATAAGAAACAAACAACATGCATTGGAAATAATACTAATAATAAATATGTTAGACAACCAAAATAATAATCAATTTAAAATACAAATAGAATATTATGATAATGGTAAATGGAACAACAAAAATCTCTTATAGATACAGGAGCTACTTGTATCATCCTCGAAAATATATTTTTTTTAAATATTTTCTTTCGCACGTACTTTGCATGTAACTTTGTGCACGTGTCAATTAATGAAATTTTCTTGAGTCACAAAAATTTTCTTCTCTTTTTACAAGTCACTAGTGTATGGTTAATTTTAATGATAAAAAAAATCAACTAGGCTAAAATCTATATTTTGTAACACATTAAAACTATTATAAATTAAAGCCCTTAATTTTTAGGTGTGCATTTAACGTGCATGAACTCTCATTTAAAATAAGATAAGACTAGTACACATTACATTGTGTAACATACATACCTAATTTAATTAAAAACTCATAAATTGTATGAAGAAGTGTGCACATGGGGTGCACGTGCACTGCTTTCTCTTCCCTTATAGGGCGGCCAACTGGAGTTAGTGGGAGAGTGGGAGAGTGTGTGGGTGAGTGGAGAGCTCTTTTAGGAAGTGGGGAGTTATTATAACTACTCATTATTTTACCCTATAAATTGCTCATCCCTTTAGCCATGAAGAAGTGCAAATCAAAAAAAAAAAAAAGAGAAAGAGAGCAAGAGTGTTATGAATTTCCGGGAGTGCCAAGGAGGAGGCTTACGGTGGATTTTGTGGGGGATTTTTGCGTATTTTGCTAAGGATTCAACTTCTAGGAGCTTTTTTAGGTGGGTGTTCTCATTGTCTTCTAAAATTTTGTAGATTATGCTTGATTGTTCATGACATGTGTAGATGTTAATTTAATTAGGGTGTATAATAGAAGCTTTTTATAGTTTTAAGTGTGCACTCTGCCATGTATCGCTTTGTTTGCTTTTAATTTAAAATAAAGTGATACATTGCCGTATCTTGCAAACCGTGAGTCAAAACTCATTATGTGAATATGTGGGGTTTTCATTGACTTCTAAAAGACTAGTAATTGTGCATGTTAGAAATATGTAGATGGATGATGAAATTGGCTTTTATGCGTAAAGTATCTCTATCAAATTTATTTGTACATGCTAATTTACAATCATGTAGTAGATAACTGAATTAATAGGAATTTTATAGCATGCCTTTCTAGTAGAGAATTTATAAAAAGTAAATCCATGGAATTAAATTTCTCTATATACAATGTAGTAATGTAAAAACTCCCAAAAAAATGTAGTTGTATAAAGAACAAAAATTTATATAGTTCAAAATTGTAGAATTATGAACAATTCATACAAATTGTGCGATAATTTCCTATATTTTTGGAATAAGTTATTATAGGATTTATTTCAGGCTAATATATTCAATTTGAAGGGAAAATTATTTTCTAAAATTGTAAAAGTTAAAGCATTGAAATTTAACATCGAAACTTTTTAAAGAAATCTTGAACAGAAAGTGGCATTAAATAAGTTAGGATAGTAAGTTAATCAGAATAAGTAGGCTTTGCAACTTGGTCTTGGGTGTGATTTGGGGGCGCTCTGTATAGTGGTCTCGGGTTGTGGGTTCGAGTTCATGGGTCTCCCTTTTTTTCTTCTTTTGCTAAGAAATTATCCAAAACAGAGAGTCCTATACATAAATATAACACTTTACAACTTTTCACTAATAGTGAGATGACTCACTGGTTATTGGGTTGCGGTTTGGGCTTGCTGTGCACCTGGGTTCGATCCCTGGTCTACACAATTTCGTTTATATTTTATTTTAAATGTTTTTCATGATTCTAAAAATTCGAAAAAATTGTAGAAATATTTTAGAATATTATTAGAACATTTGGAAATAATTCTACACTATTTTAATATGTATTTTGGCGATTTAAAAATTACATTAGACAATGTACTAGATGAATCTAATTTCTAGTCTAAATTTGAGGGGGTTGGTTTATGTGAAAATGAGCTAACTTTTAATGATCCAAATAATCTAATATAAATTTGGGGAAATTCATTTGGATGAAATATTATAATATACATTACTACTTTAAGAAGTGAGTTCTTGATAATATTTTTGTGATGAAAGATTGAAGTGTGATAAAGTTTGCGTATCATATGAAAAATGATTTCATCATAGATTTATGAAAAAAAAAGGGTGATTTATATGATAAATTAAGAGAGAAACATAGAATGATCTTGGGAGAATAAACGTATGATATTCGTAAGGAATTTTTATCAAGTTGAAATGCTATCTTTAGATGTATTATAAGGGAATGAGAAATCATATGTTGAAATTGACAATTCAAAGTGAATGTATGAATAAATCAAATGAATTGTGAAATGAGAAAGTTTATAAGGTTAAGATTAACCTAGAAGAGCTCTATGTTGAGATAGATGAGTTCTAGGAGCTAAGCGAGGCTCGTAATGTCTGGCAAGTTTAATAAATAAAATTTTGTGAAATGGTCAATATGGACCTGAATGTTGATGAGTGAATTTAATTTCGGCAGTGTAAGCTAGTTCTAGACCAGGATAACTACAAATTAAATTAAGGACAGACACCGAAAAGGAAGATGTGATGAGACCTAGAAAAACGTAAGTGGGGTATTCTATATAGTCGGGTGGTGTACTCCGGGACTATAGATTTAGTCGGGCGGTGTACTCTGGGACTGTAATCGCCGTGTATCCAGTCGGGCGGTGTACTCCGGAACTGTAATAGCTATGCGGAGCGAGACAAGCCTTAATTAAATTTGGAAATATGAATGATCGGGCGGTGTACTCCGGGATCATGAATAGTCGGGCGGATAGGAGGCGGATCTCCAATATATTCCGGGCTAGAGCGGTACTTGCGGGATGTCTGTGTGAGGTGGACTCTGTATAGTTGGGCGGTGTACTCCGTGGCTGGAATCCATACTCGTGGTGTAATATCCCGGACGGATATTATATTATATAAATTAATATTTTTAAATTAAAATATTTTTAAATGGGAATTTCTTGGTTTCATTCACAAAATGTTACCTGGACATATATACTAATAAATATATATAGGTATTGTATCAGTTTTGCGCACTTGTACAAAAATCCTAAAAAATGCTTTTTTGAGAAAATGACCAGAAAATCCCGGGCAGGTATTTAAAATTATTATTTTATTATTATTTTATTTTTATTTCCGGAATTGAAATATTTTTAGTGGATATCACCCTGTTTTGTTAATAAACATTATCTATGTATACATACCGGTCTGTATACATCTGTATTGTATCAAATTGGTACTGAAATCTTCTGGACTGATAATAAAATTTATTTTATTATTATTTTCGGAATTAAATTATTTTTGTACGGATTGAGCGGTTTTACAAACGGAAATTATCGGTATATAGATATATACATACGTAAGCGTATTGTACCGATTTCGTATGTTTGTACAAATCATGTAGTATGTATTTTGGACAAAAACATCTTATTTTTGTCATGATTAATCAAATTTGGATGGCTAGGATTTGTTTGGAGGCTTAAACCTAGGGTTAAGATTAATTAGGAATACATAAGGTTTAATATGTGTCTTCTACTAGAACCCTTTCCTCCACCTCACCCCCTCCACCTCACCTTGTTTTGGCCGGCCAAATTGACCCCAAGGGGGTTTGTGCAATTATCTTGGTGTATTTTGCACTTTCCACCCTCATTTCATCCTATAAAAACTCCTCCCCTTCACTATTTGCCTCATTTACAAGAAAAAAAAAAGAAAAAGGAAAGAAAGAGAAAGAAACCCTAAGTGTTCTTCATTTTGGGATTTTTTCATAAGTGTTCTTCAAGTTGTAGTAGTTAGCTAAGGAGGAAGGAGAATGTTGCTAGCTAGTCTTTCCTACATAGATTCAAAAGGTGGGGATTCTCTACTTCTAAAATTTTAGCTTGTTTGTTCTCTTTTATTTTTTTTAATGTGGAAAAGAACCCATCTTTAGGGTTATTATTGGTTCTATGTGAGTAAAGAACCCATCTTTGATGGTTGTTTGTTGTAGGATAAAAAGAACCCATCTTTATGATGGTGGATGTTGTATGTATATGCTCTATAATAACTTGGACTATTTTCTAAGCATATAAGTGGTTGTAGGTTAAAAAGAACCCTTCTTTATGATGTGTTGTTGTGTATGTGTGTTCCTAAATAACTTGGACTAATTCCTAAGCATAAGCGTGTTTGTAGGGATCAAAAGGATCCCATGAAAAAGATGGATTGGTAGAACTCAACAAGAGATAGAGTATTGAACCTTGCTATGGTTATTGTTGTTATGATGATTACTTTGAATTAATTGGACTAAGATTTGTGCATAAGAACGGTGAGAAATCAAGAAGATGTTTTCTCTTTTTATTTATGTGGATTCTTGTCCACTTTTGTTGTATGTGTGTTCTAAAAATGACTTTGACTAAGTATTAAGCATAAAGTGGTTGTAGGAATCAAAATAATCCCATGAAAAAGATGGGTGGTGGAACTTAAATAAAATACATCAAGGTTGAATCTTTAACCTTGTATATTTATTGTTGTTATTATGGTTGTTTTGTTGAACTCAAAACTATGACATGGACTATAACTATGTGCATATAAAGATTAGTGTAGTAAGAATATTTACTACCCATTCTTGGGGTTGTAGACCCATCTAGCTATTTTTTAAAGATAAGTTTTGTTGTATGTTGCTCTCTACTTTGTTAAGAAATCATTCTTTACTAACCCTAGTTTATAAAAAGTTGCTCTTATTGTATGTAGGAACTTGTAGGATTGAAGAAAAGTGGGTTGTAGTATGTAGTAATTTGTAGACTAAATAAATTTAGTTATTGTAATAAGTATGACTTGTAATTCATAAAAGAAGTAGTCGTTGTAATAATTTATATTAGTCTTTTGTAGCATGTTCTAAACTTTTCTAGGTTGCCAGAGAACCCTTGCTTGAGTTGTGTAGTAATTCTAGATTAAAAAGAACCCATTCACACTTGTGAACCATGAACCCATTTTCATGCTTATGAACCATGAGCCCATTCATGCTTGTGATATTTAATTGTTCTTAGTAAAGAACCTACCATGCTTGAGTTGTTGTAGGTTGATTATAGTGAGAAATCCATACTTGAGTTGATTATAGTAAGTATACCATGCTTGAGTTGTTATAGGTTAATGTAGTAAAGAAACCCATGTTAAGTTGTATACCATGCTTGAGTTGTTATAGGTTGATTATAGTAAGTATACCATGCTTGAGTTGATTAGTAAGTATACCATGCTTGAGTTGTTATAGGTTGATTGTAGTAAGAAACCCATGCTTGAGTTGATTATAGTAAGTATACCATGCTTGAGTTGTTATAGGTTGATGTAGTAATGAAATCCATGTTAAGTTGTATACCATGCTTGAGTTGTTATAGGTTGATGTAGTAAAGAAACCTATATTAAGTTGTATACCATGCTTGAGTTTTTGTAAGTTGATTATAATAAGAAACCCATGCTTGAGTTGATTATAGTAAGTATACCATGCCTGAGTTGTAGAAAGATACCATGCTTGAGTTGTTATAGGTTGATGTAGTAAAGAAACCCATGTTAAGTTGTATACCATGCCTGAGTAGTTGTAGTGAGAAAGCCATGCTTGAGTTGATTATAGTAAGTATACCATGTTTGAGTTGTAGAAAGAAACCATGCTTGAGTTGTTGTAGTAAAGAAACCCATCATGCTTGAGATGTAGTAAAAGATACCATGCTTGAGTTGTTTTTTTTTTTTTTGAGGAAAAAGGTGGAATAAGGCCACCCTGTTTCATTAATAAGAAATTAACAAAACAACCCCAGCATGCTGGAGCAAGTTACAACCTACAGACAGGAAAAAAAAAACATGAAGTGACATGACCAGTACATATAATCAACTCTCACTCTAACCTACGAGGACCAACTAATTGTACGTCCGTCAAGCAAGCTTCGAGCACCTACCTCCATGGTACGCGCCCACCCACCTGAAGCGAATCCTGTGGGATTTAAAAACTTGTCGCTCCCCTCCTTCTACCTCATCAACGCCACTTCAAACATAGCCCAATCGGAGTCGCACCCAAAAGGAGAGTCGTCGCAAAAAACTCTCACTAACCCTAATCACAGACACAGTCTAAAAGAGCAATGAAGAACTTATACTCTCTCAGATGATTTCTCACAAACACAAACAGACATCTGCATAGAGTAGTGGGAAGCAACGTCTTCACTCTCTCACTCTCTCACGTAAAACCCAACCAAATCACAACCAATTTGAAGAATCACCTTCACCTCTCGCTCCTGCGGGCAGTGGACGTTGTAGATTTCAGGGTCAATGATGAGGTCGTAGTGGCGGTGTTGTTGCAAAGTCTGTGGCAGTGAATTAAGGAAGGTCGAGTTTAGTGTGTGACTCCTCTACTGCCAACCAAGAAGACAAACATCTCCTCTCTGTGCACCTCATGGGAGGACCCCTTCTGCGGGCCCAAGCCTCACCCTGTGCAGCAACGATCATGGGGGATCCCGTCTTCAGGCCCTAGCCCCACAACTATACACCTCAATCTTCACACCGAATCAAATTTTCCTCCACCTCCTTCTTCATATCCCAGACGCTTCGCGACAGTTGAGACCAACACCCCGAAAGCTGCGACAAGTGAGCGCCCATCACGGAGGGACCCCGTCTTGGGCCCAAGCTCCACAATCGGTCTCATAGTGGTAAAATACCAGTATGTAATAAGCGGTCTCATGGGGGGACCCCGTCTTCGGGCCCTAGCCCCACAACCGACCTACACCGCAGACATCACAACTAGACATACCCAAGCCAGACAGCTCCACTAACCCCCCAAACCACAAAATACCCTGCCGTCTCACACCACGACACAGCCAAGCACACCTCGACTTTTTCACACGCACTACCAATCCTCGAAAAACCATAGCTGTAATTGGTCCCAAGAGTGTGGACATGGTGGCAAGCGCGAAGAGCAACCGGTGAAACACCTGGCAAAGCTAACCAATCTCAACCTAAACTAATCCCAACTCCAATAAACCCACCCCCAACTCCAAGTATCACAGATCTGGGTCGCAAAATAGAAGATCCTGTTGCCGTCGCCCAGATCTGATAAATCAGATCTGGGTTTGAGAAGAAGAGGTGTTGTCAAGAAGGCAATGGCTTTGTTGGAGGAAACTTGAGTGCACAGTAGGTAGCAGCATCCCTAGCGGCAAGCGGCAGTCGAGCACACGGCGGCAGTCGAGCACCAGCGGAAGTCGCACGCATCCCCGGTGGCAGTCGCTGCACCTTCCCCCTCCGACCACGGTGGCAGTCGCTGCACCTTCCCCCTCCAACCACGGTGGCATTCGCCGCACTCTCCCCCTCCGACCACGACGGCAGTCGATACACTGGTGGCAGCGCCACCGCCTCAGTAGTGGCCCTAGCGGCGAGCGTCAGTCGCCGCACTGGTGGCAGAAGTCGCACACGGCGGTAGTCGACACACGAGCGGAAGTCACACCAATCCCACTCCGAACAGCGGTAGTCAAGCATTTGCCGGCAGTAGGAGGCGGCGACCCACTCGAGCTCCACCCTGTTCGTCGTCGATGCACGCTCCCCTGTTCGTCGTCGCTTTGCTAGTCCCCGTCTGGGCCAAGACTCGACGTCGGAGCCTCGATGGTGAGGTGGGAGGGGAGACGGGATGAAATGGAAAAGGGAGCGAGGAGGGAGGGACGACAAGAATAGATCGACGGGGGGGGGGGGGGGGGGGACGGCAGTGAACCCTAGCTGCCGCCCCCAAGCTAGATCTAGGGTTTGAGACTTTTTGGGGTTTTTAGGGTTGGGGACAGGAGTTTGTTTGTTATTATCTCAGTTTGTTTGTTGGATGCTTGAGTTGTTGTAGTGAAGAAACCCATCATGCTTGAGATGTAGTAAAAGATACCATGCTTGAGTTGTGTAGTAATTCTAGATTAAAAAGAACCCATTCTTGCTCATGAAACCCATGAACCATTCATGCTTGTGGAACCCATGAAGAACCTTATGCTTGAGTTACTAACTATTGTAGTAAAGAAACCTACCATGCTTGTGTTTTGTGTTCTATGTCAAAAAGAGAACCTATTCATACTTGTGAACCCATGAACCATGCTTGTGAAACCCATGAACCCATTCGTACTTGTTCTAATTTCAAAAAGAATCTATATACCATGCTTGAGTTGTTGTAGGTTGATTATAGTAAGAAACCCATGCTTGAGTTGATTATAGTAAGTATACCATGCTTAAGTTGTTGTAGGTTGATGTAGTAAAGAAACCCATGTTAAGTTGTATACCATGCTTAAGTTGTTGTAGGTTGATTATAGTGAGAAACCCATGTTTGAGTTGATTATAGTAAGTATACCATACTTGAGTTGTTGTAGGTTGATTATAGAAAGATACCATGCTTGAGTTGTTGTAGAAGGAAACCCATGCTTAAATTGTATTCATGCTTGAGTTATAGAAAGATACCATGCTTGAATTGTTGTAGAAGGAAACTCATGCTTAAATTGTATTCATGATTGAGTTATAGAAAGATATGATGAACACAAGATTATTCACATTTTAGAGCATTAATCTTAACTTAATTGCACATGTAAAAGCTCTATATGTGGTATTTAACTCTTATTTTCTCTTTTCAATAGGAAATAACCAAAAGCAGCAAAACGAAGCAGATTCCAGACGAATACAGGCTGAGAAATAATATACAGGGAACTGCAGAAGCAACAGTCGACTGGTTCTCCACAACAGGCGACTGGACAGAGAGCTCAAACTTACACAGATGTCTCGTCACAGTCGACTTACTCTCAAGGACAGTCGACTAGTCTGATAAATTATGAAATCTTCAGAAGTCTCGACTCAGTCGACTGGTTCGAAGACAAGTCGACTGGTCTGCGGCGGAGTAAACAGATAAGATATTCAAAGATACACCTGCATCTAATTTCGAATCTATGTGGATCCAGATTTTATACGAAGAATCAAATCTAAAGACAGGGTATTTCCAAGAGCACGTGGTTAACAGATAAGGAAGGAAAGAAGAAAAGAGAAAGATATAAATCACCAAATCAAATAAACAAGGACTCTCCTGAAAAAGGGCAAAAAAAACCTAATTCTCAGCGGTGCTCTATAAATATCAGAAGAGAGGCATTATTCAAGGGATCTTTTCTCGGGGAAGCGACTTAATCACAAGAGTTTCTGCGCATTCAAGTCATCAACAAGGGCCTTATTCTATCAGCATCGAGAAAGGAGAGAGGAGATCCAGTATTCGAAGGCCAGTCAACCTTATTGCCGGACTTCATTAGTTTATTTCTTCTCCTTCTATTCTTTTATGTTGACTATGTATTCAAACTTGTTGATTAATAAAAATATTATTATGTGGAACTAATTTTATAGTTGGGTAGATTGAAGCCGTAGTTATGTAGTACTATGTTCTTCTGAACTCTTCTATTTTACTTATTGATTGAATCTAGTTGAATTGATATAGGTTTGTGGTAATCAAACTTGTTCTCAAAAGTCTGAGAGCAGTCGACTGAGGTGAGAGCCAGTCGACTGACGTACAGAACTTGAGATTTCAAGTTTGCATTATCATCTATCTGAATCTGTTATATGAGCATATTGAGACGACCCGTATCTCGTGCCCATAATTGTAACAAAGGAATCTTTAGGGGTTCCTGGTTCAATCAACTTAAGGGATATAGATCTGATACCAATTTCTAGAACCTTGAGTGTTTGTTCGTTTCCACTGATCTTATATTTTCGTTAAGCACAACTTAATAGATACCATGCTAAACACTTAATGAAAGAAACGAATTAGAGTAGATACCATGCCTAATTCTTGGCCTAGGGAAACAATACTTTAAGGAGTACATACCATGCCCTTGAAGTGAACAAACGTGAGTAATAAGAAGAAGTTCAGAAGGTGACTTAGCATTACTGACTATTGGTGACAATCTAAACCCAACTACTTCATAAATATTTGTGATTCAACACTTCTTAATTCAGTTTTAATCTTTTTATTTCTTTTAGACCTTTAGAACAACTCTTTATGGTTTTTATTCTTTTTATTGATTAGTAAGTTAAAGTCTACAATCTCTGTGGGATCGACCCTTGCTATTGCTACGCTTTGTCAAACGATTCGTGCACTTGCGAGGTTTTTATAATTTGTTTCTAGTTTTAGTCTATTTATTTAGGGAACTAGAAACCAACAACAAGTTTTTGGCGCCGTTGCCGGGGATTGGCTAGTATTTTAACTTACAGATCAGTAGGAAGTTTTTATTTTCTTTCTTTTAGTTTATTAATAAGTTTTTCTTTTAGGTTACAAGATTTTGGTGGATGCACGGAAGGAGATCACTTCGTCCAGAGCTACTACCAATTGACGCAGAAACAGAACGCACTTTGCACAGATTAGGTCGACTGATTGCGACCAACCAGTCGAGTGCTGCACGAACCCAGTCGACTGCTCAGAGACCTCAGTCACAAGAAGTCATGGCAGAAGAAATACCCAATCGCGTACCAATGCAGGATAAATTTACGCCTAAGAACATTGAACAACCCTCCTGCATTGCATATCAACCAAATGTCACAGGGAACATGCATCTATCTCCTCAGTTACTTAGTATGGTTCCCCATTTTAGTGGCAGACCTGATGAAGAGCCTCACTCCATTTACAAGATTTTTTCGATCTTTGCAGGACACAAAGCGTTCAAGGGCTCACCCCTGAGCAAATCAGGTTAATATTGTTTCCTTTTTCCTTAAAACTTAATGCTAAACTATGGTATAATTCTTTGGAACCAGGATCAATAAACTCATGGGAGCAATTGGCGACAAAGTTCTTAAAAGAATTCTTTCCAGCCCAAAAGACCAAACAGCTGAAAAGGGAGATTCAACTCTTCCAACAAAAGGATGGAGACTTATTTTTCGAAGCATGGAAAGATTTCAAGAACAAACTTCTCAAGTGTCCAACAAACAACATGCCTAAAGATGATCAGGTACAAGCTTTTTATGAAGGTTTAAATGATACTAATAAGGCAATTATGGATTCAGCTTGCAACGGGATCTTGATGAGAAAAAGCGGCGAAGAGGCCATAGAACTATTTGAAGAACTCAGCGAGAATTCACAATAATTTTCAACAAGGAGGGGCCCTTCGAAAAAACAGGGAGTTTATGAAATTTCTAGTAGCAATAACATTCAATTGGAAATGGTAAACATGAATAAGAAAATTGATATGCTTGTTAATGCAATGTCTATGATGGGTGGAGTTAAAAATCAAACAAATGAAATTTGTGCAATTTGTTCTCATGTAGACCATACCACTGATACATGTCCCATGTCTTCTTTCACAGATCAGGAGCATGCAAATTATGTAGGTCGAGGAGTGTTTCCACCAAAGAACAACCCATTCTCAAACACATACAACCCAGGGTGGAGGAACCATCCAAACTTCTCATGGAGCAATAATCAGAATAATCAAGGGACTCAATTCACACAAGGACATGCACGGAACTTCCAAATGAGAAGTGGGATTGATAGGCCAGTTCAAGAACAGAAGAAGTTGGATTTTGAATCCACCGTTCTTCAATTGCTCCAACAACAACATCAAACAAGCAACCAACAAGGACAAGCAATTCAGAAGTTGGAAACACAAATTGGCCAAATTGCTAAAGAGTTAAGCGAGCGAAAGGCAGGGGAACTTCCATCACAAACTATACCAAACCTTGGAGGTCAAGAACAGCTCAAGGCAGTCACAACATTAAGAAGTGGTAAGATAATTGACAACAAAGTTGGAACACACACCGAAGAAAAAGAAGAACAACCATCAAAAATTGAGGACATCTTCCAAAATTTGTGTTAAAAAGGGTACTATAAGCATGAAAATAAATGGAGAGAAGGTTGAATTTAAAATGTTTGATACACTGAAATTTCCACATGATGATCATGAATGCTATAATGTTGATGTGGTGCAGGATATTGTTGATCAAACATTTCAGGTACATAGCGTTGAACCATTACAGGCCGTAATTACACAATCTCTAACTTTATCTAATGATGAACAGGAATATGATGACTGGGAGATTGCAGAGACAATACATCACCTTGACACTTCACAGTCACACTCAGGTAAGTTTGCACCAGTATTTGAAAAATTGGTGACTGATGACACTTTTGTTTCTGCAGACAAGTCGACTGGTGCACTGGACAAGTCGACTGCTGCAGAGGATCAGTCGACTGTCCAAACTGCTACCAGGGACCAGTCGACTGCACCAAGACTTACAGACCCAGAGCTTAAGCAGCTGCCCGACCATTTGAAGCACGCATATTTGGGCGAGAACCAGACGCTACCAGTAATAATTGCTGCGAATCTAAGTGCACAGGAAGAAGATAAGCTGCTGAGGGTACTACGAGAAC
The DNA here is from genome assembly GCA_017893485.1 of Hemerocallis citrina. NCBI lineage: Eukaryota > Viridiplantae > Streptophyta > Magnoliopsida > Asparagales > Asphodelaceae > Hemerocallis > Hemerocallis citrina. The sequence continues at coordinate 204,430,265 of CM030359.1, read as the reverse complement.
ACAAGAGTGCAATAGGATGGACCATTGCAGACAAAGGAATAAGTCCATCCAGATGCATGCATCGAATACTCCTCGAAAATAATGCAAAACCAAGCAGGGAGGCACAGAGAAGGCTTAACCCAAACATGAAGGAAGTGGTAAGAGCAGAGATTCTGAAACTACTAGATGTTGGCATCATCTACCCTATCTCAGATAGCAAATGGATAAGTCCTATACATGTAGTGCCTAAGAAAAGTGGAGTCACAGTGGTGACAAATGAAAAGAATGAGCTTATTCCCACCAGAGTGACTACAGGTTGGAGGGTATGCATTGATTACAGGAAACTGAACAATGAAACCAGGAAAGATCACTTCCCTCTTCCTTTTATTGATCAAATGTTAGAAAGATTAGCAGGATATAGTCATTATTGTTTCTTAGATGGTTATAGTGGCTATAATCAAATTGCTATTGCTCCAGAAGATCAAGAAAAAACCACTTTTACATGTCCTTTTGGTACTTTTGCATACAGGCGGATGCCCTTTGGATTGTGCAATGCTCCAGCTACATTTCAAAGATGCATGATGAGTATATTTTCAGACATGGTGGAAAGGTTCATTGAGGTATTTATGGATGATTTTAGTGTTTTTGGATCTTGTTTTGATGAATGCCTTAATCATTTACAGCTTGTGCTTAAAAGATGTGAAGAATGCAACTTAGTACTGAATTGGGAAAAGTGCCATTTCATGGTACAACAAGGTATTGTGTTGGGACATGTAGTGTCCAAAAGGGGAATAGAGGTAGACAAAGCGAAAATAGATATAATATCAAAACTACCCCCTCCCACTACAGTTAAGGGTGTTAGGAGTTTTCTAGGGCATGCAGGATTTTATAGAAGATTTAGAAAAGATTTTTCAAAAATCTCCAAACCCCTTTGTGACTTGTTGGCTAAGGATGTTGAGTTTGTATGGACAGAAGAGTGCACAAATGCTTTTAATACATTGAAAAATCTTCTCAGTTCTGCACCTATTGTCATGGCACCAGATTGGAGCCATCCTTTCGAGCTCATGTGTGATGCAAGTGATTATGCTTTAGGGGCTGTGTTAGGTCAAAGAATCAATAAGAAACCCCATGTTATTTACTATGCTTCTCGAACTTTAAACGATGCACAGCTAAATTATTCCACTACTGAAAAAGAAATGTTAGCTGTTATTTTTGCTGTAGAGAAGTTTAGATCATATTTAATTGGTTCTAAAATTGTTGTTTTTACTGACCATGCTGCCTTGAGATATTTATTTGCTAAAAAGGATGCTAAGCCTAGGTTGATCAGATGGGTGCTGTTGCTTCAAGAATTCGATCTTGAGATTAGAGATAAAAAAGGAAGCGACAACGTTGTTGCAGATCACATGTCCAGGCTACTGCAGGAGGAAGAGAGAATTGTGCCCCCACTTAATGAAACTTTCCCAGATGAACATCTCTTTGAAATAAATACATCCTCGGGACAGTCGAATGGTAACAGGACCAGTCGACTGGTACCTCACTGCTCAAATTTTCCATGGTTTGCTGACATTGTCAATTACCTAACCGCTCATGTTTTCCCTCCAGGTATGACAAGTCAGGAAAGAAAGAGACTGGTGGCTATGTGCAAGCACTACTACTGGGATGATCCTTATTTGTTCAAATTTTGCCCTGATCAAATTATAAGAAGATGTGTGGCAGAAGAAGAGCAATTGAGTATTCTACAACATTGCCACCAATATGCATGTGGAGGACATTTTGGACCGAAAAGAACAGCACTTAAGGTACTGCAATCTGGATTTTATTGGCCTAAAGTATTCAAAGATGCTTTTTCTTTTTGCAGGACTTGTGACAAATGCCAAAGGACAGGCAACATCTCTTCTAGAAATCAAATGCCACTGCAAAACATCCAAGTGATCGAGCTTTTTGATGTGTGGGGAATCGACTTCATGGGTCCATTTCCTAACTCATTTGGTTATTTATATATACTTGTTGGTGTGGATTATGTGTCTAAATGGGTCGAGGCTGTCCCCTCACGAACTAATGATCACAAAGTTGTTGTCAAGTTTTTGCAGGAAAACATTTTCACTAGGTTTGGTACACCTCGAGCAATAATAAGTGATGGAGGAAGCCACTTCAATAACTTTCCATTTTCTTCTTTGATGAAGAAGTATGGTATTACACATAGAGTGGGCACACCATATCATCCCCAAACTAGTGGGCAGGTGGAGATTAGCAACAGAGAAATCAAGAGCATTTTGGAGAAGACAGTCAACACAAGGAGGAAGGATTGGTCGCTGCGCTTGAATGATGCATTATGGGCCTACCGAACAGCATACAAAACACCCATTGGAATGTCACCATACCGTTTGGTATTTGGAAAAGCCTGTCATTTGCCAGTTGAGTTGGAGCACAAAGCTTATTGGGCCATCAAAAGGTTCAATTTTGATATGAAACAAGCAGGTGACAAAAGACGGTTGCAACTGAACGAGCTTGAAGAGTTGAGGCACGATGCTTATGAGAATGCAAAATTGTACAAGGAAAGGACAAAGTTGTACCATGACAAACAGTTAGCAAGGAAGGAGTTTTATGAAGGGCAGAAGGTATTGATATACAACTCAAGATTGAGGCTTTTTCCAGGCAAGCTTATGTCAAGATGGTATGGGCCATACACTGTCACGAGAGTCTTTCCACATGGCGCTTTGGAGGTTCATAGCAAAGAAAAGAATCAAACGTTTAAGGTGAACGGGCATAGAGCGAAGCCATACATAGAGATGAGCATTGAACCTTCAGAGGAAGATGTGAATCTTCAAACTGTTCAATACATGGCATGAACTCATCATGTCTAGCTAAAGACAGAAAACACAGCGCTTATTGGGAGGCAACCCAATTTTTCAGGGGAGTATTTACACTTTCCCTTTATTTTCTTTCAGTTATTCATTTTTTCTTTGAGTTATTATTTATTTTTCTCTCCTTACTAGATGTGACATATGCCTATTCTTAAATTTTCTTTCAAACATTGAGGACAATGTTCCATCTAAGTTTGGGGGTATTAGGGTTAGTTATATTTATCATCTTTTTGAATTTTTTTTTAGGATAAACAATTTCTTATAAAGTAAAAAGAAGGATACTTATTTACTTTAGGATTGTTGAGTTTCATAAAATCCCTACAAAATTATATGAGTCATGCAACTATACATAATAAACAAATGTGATGCCTTTTCTGTTGATCATTCCCTTTAGATCTAGTCCTAAATTGAGTTTAAGTAAATAGAGTGATAAAAAATATATATAAATGTATATACTCAAATAAATTCAATCTACTCCAATGTTTTGAGTGCTTAGTAACTAGGGGTATTCATCACCAATGTTTACCTTTACGTCAAACGGCAACTTGAAATATGAGTATGCAAAGCACTTTAGAGTTTGTTACTCGCTGAGTAACCGGGTGGATTCATCACAAATGTTTCGCATTCGCGTAAAAAGGCAAGTGACAACTTTAGAGAAGCGACTAAAAAAAAAAAAAAAAAAAAAAAAAAAAAAAAAAAAAACTCTAGTTTGCTACTCGGTTTGTAGTAGAGAAAAGGGGATAATCACAGATTGAGTAATTACATACTATAACTGTAATTAATTGCATGACAAGTGTAGTTGAGTTTGGAGTTGTGACGAAACAATTGCACTAGAGAAAGTGGGTATGATTAATTTTACTTTATCTGAAATTGTTTACACTTTTCTATGTTGGTATCCACATAATAAGAACTCTTGGTGATTAAGGCTGTTATTATTATTATACCCTTGTTCGTAATTCTAGTTTGCTTGAGGACAAGCAAAAATCTAAGTTTGGGGGTATTTGATGAACACAAGATTATTCACATTTTAGAGCATTAATCTTAACTTAATTGCACATGTAAAAGCTCTATATGTGGTATTTAACTCTTATTTTCTCTTTTCAATAGGAAATAACCAAAAGCAGCAAAACGAAGCAGATTCCAGACGAATACAGACTGAGAAATAATATACAGGGAACTGCAGAAGCAACAGTCGACTGGTTCTCCACAACAGGCGACTGGACAGAGAGCTCAAACTTACACAGATGTCTCGTCACAGTCGACTTACTCTCAAGGACAGTCGACTAGTCTGATAAATTATGAAATCTTCAGAAGTCTCGACTCAGTCGACTGGTTCGAAGACAAGTCGACTGGTCTGCGGCGGAGTAAACAGATAAGATATTCAAAGATACACCTGCATCTAATTTCGAATCTATGTGGATCCAGATTTTATACGAAGAATCAAATCTAAAGACAGGGTATTTCCAAGAGCACGTGGTTAACAGATAAGGAAGGAAAGAAGAAAAGAGAAAGATATAAATCACCAAATCAAATAAACAAGGACTCTCCTGAAAAAGGGCAAAAAAAACCTAATTCTCAGCAGTGCTCTATAAATATCAGAAGAGAGGCATTATTCAAGGGATCTTTTCTCGGGGAAGCGACTTAATCACAAGAGTTTCTGCGCATTCAAGTCATCAACAAGGGCCTTATTCTATCAGCATCGAGAAAGGAGAGAGGAGATCCAGTATTCGAAGGCAGTCGACTGTGTGACAGCCAGTCAACCTTATTGCCGGACTTCATTAGTTTATTTCTTCTCCTTCTATTCTTTTATGTTGACTATGTATTCAAACTTGTTGATTAATAAAAATATTATTATGTGGAACTAATTTTATAGTTGGGTAGATTGAAGCCGTAGTTATGTAGTACTATGTTCTTCTGAACTCTTCTATTTTACTTATTGATTGAATCTAGTTGAATTGATATAGGTTTGTGGTAATCAAACTTGTTCTCAAAGTCTGAGAGCAGTCGACTGAGGTGAGAGCCAGTCGACTGACGTACAGAACTTGAGATTTCAAGTTTGCATTATCATCTATCTGAATCTGTTATATGAGCATATTGAGACAACCCGTATCTCGTGCCCATAATTGTAACAAAGGAATCTTTAGGGGTTCCTGGTTCAATCAACTTAAGGGATATAGATCTGATACCAATTTCTAGAACCTTGAGTGTTTGTTCGTTTCCACTGATCTTATGTTTTCGTTAAGCACAACTTAATAGATACCATGCTAAACACTTAATGAAAGAAACGAATTAGAGTAGATACCATGCCTAATTCTTGGCCTAGGGAAACAATACTTTAAGGAGTAGATACCATGCCCTTGAAGTGAACAAACGTGAGTAATAAGAAGAAGTTCAGAAGGTGACTTAGCATTACTGACTATTGGTGACAATCTAAACCCAACTACTTCATAAATATTTGTGATTCAACACTTCTTAATTCAGTTTTAATCTTTTTATTTCTTTTAGACCTTTAGAACAACTCTTTATGATTTTTATTCTTTTTATTGATTAGTAAGTTAAAGTCTACAATCTCTGTGGGATCGACCCTTGCTATTGCTACGCTTTGTCAAACGATTCGTGCACTTGCGAGGTTTTTATAATTTGTGTCTAGTTTTAGTCTATTTATTTAGGGAACTAGAAACCAACAATAAGATACCATGCTTGAGTTGTTGTAAAAGGAAATCCATGCTTAAATTGTATTCATGCTTGAGTTATAGAAAATACCATGCTTGAGTTGTTGTAGAAGGAAACTCATGCTTAAATTGTATTCATGCTTGAGTTATCGAAAGATACCATGCTTGAGTTATTGTAGTTGTTCTAAGTAAAGAATGCATGCTTGTGTTATTGTGGTAGTTCTAGTAAAGAACCCATGTTTGAGATGTATAGTCGTTCTAGATTTAAAAGAACCCATGCCTGAGTTTGAATGGTTGTTTTATATTCAAAAGAATCCATGCGTGTTTAAGTTGTATGTTGTAGTGGAACCCATGAGTTTAGCTTACATGCTAATCCACTTGAACTATTGAAATGAACCCAGGTGCCACATTTGCTCTAGTTCGATTTTTAAGAAGAAACCTATGAAACTGGGTCCATGATAGTTCTAGCTCGAATTGGCGAGGAACCCATGCAATTAGGTTCTAGGTGTTGTACCTTAACTTTGAGAAAGTACCCATGAACCTCGTCGCAGGTTGTCCTAGTTCAATTTGGAAAAAGGAACCCATGAGTTCTAGTTGTATGTGGTTCTAATTGAAATGGGACCATATAATGTGAACATACTTCATCTTCAATATATGGGTAAATAATGGTTGGAAAAGTCACTAGTATTGTTAGCTAGATAAAAGCTAGCCTAGGGGTTATCGAACATCAAGACTCACATCTTACCACCTTGGAAACTGTGGATAAATCACACATCGAGCACCGACGGATCTTAACTGATGTGGGTTGATCGCGGGCCGAGAGTGTTGATGAGATCCGAGTTAGGGGTAGTGATAGGATCTCATAGTTACCATAGGGGCCATCGACCATCAAGAATTGCATCTTACCACCTTGGGAACTGTGGATAAATCACACCTCGAGCATTGACGGATCTTAACTGATGTGGGTTGATCGTGAGCCGAGAATGTTGACGAGATCCGAGTTAGGGGTAATGATGAGTAAGAGAGAGATTTCTGTCACCGGTGTCTTGGATCGATAGGCCATGAGTTGGATCGGGATAATCATAAGAAAGTTATTGAAAACCCCGTGAGACTATTTGGGTTTAGTGACATCATTAGGCTAGTAACTTATGGTTATTACTACTTAACCACTACTTATTATCATTTTTTGCCGAAGGAAAAAAGTTGGTGTTAAGGATGATACCTTATGATTCGACCTGTCCTATAGGCTGGCACTAGGCGGTGTTATCGGGTTGTACCCTTCTTTTCAAAGGGATACGGTCTGTGCCTTCTCACGAGTTGGCAGCATGGGATTCGTATCTCGTCTATTAACTCCTGAAGTACCTTGATATGGCGGGAGCAATCCTATCGGAGCTAGGGGGATTGACCCCCGGAACTCTGTCTTGTCTTATATCTAGGGGTGCCATAGGATGCTACGTGCAGTCCTGCGCTTGCGAGACCCCAGGGGTGCCACAGGGGATGCTTCGAGCTAACCCGTGCTTGCGAGACTCCAAGAATTCGTCAAAGATATTTGAGTGAGGCAATAGTGGCAAACCTTGACACAACTATATGAATGCAGTAACGGAAATAGACTGTACGTGCAACCTTATCAGTCACGTTGTATCTTCAGAAACAAGTTGAGTACAATAGTAGAATTCATGGTGCGAGTTCAAATCTCTATATATGAAGAAACGGCTTGAGAAGGGGCATATGTAGTATGGGCTGCATACTGTTCCGGAGACTTGCTTGCATTAGAATAAGAACATGATCGCATTAGTTAATCGGGTATTAAAGTCTAAGGCATAGCATATACTGACACATCAATTATATATACATGTTTCTCTTTTCATCAATCTGTTTGCTTAAGTGGAGAATTGCTGCTAGTTATCAACCTTAAAAATGTCAGTATATGTACTGACGTCCCCATTTCAATAGGTACCGAATTGCAGAAGTACAGGTACAGGATTCAGGAGGACTCAAGGCGAGAGAAGCAAGAGTCGTTTTTATTTCTGCTGCAGTATATGTTGTTTACTATTGTTCCATTGTAACAATTTTGTAATCTATTTATCTGTTGGAAAGCATCCAAGTGAAATACCAAGTGTTGTTCTTTATTCATTGTACTCTGATGTAATATGTTGAAAGTTTTAACACTTGGGATTGCAAAGGTATTATTGTAACACTGTTGTAAAGTACAGCACTTTTGTAACATTCGGATTTGTAATACAACTGTGTTGAATAAAAAGTTTTAAATTTTCCTGTTTTTCTGTGTATTGTGGCTAATTGAAGGAAAGATTCTGGCTTATGTCACGGTTTTCCAGTTACCGAAAATTGGGGCGTTACACGTGGAATGTCTGAACCTTGTTTACGTCACCGTAGTAGGATTTGATAACGAGGAATTGAACCCTATAATGAGGAGTACGATAAGGGCTTGCCCTCGGACCTATGTAGTATGGGATGCATAGAATCCGAATAAGTATGCATTAGTGTCATCGTAGTATGAATGTCTGCATTAGGCATTAGGTTCATATCATACACTGATATAATTAGGATAGTCACTTTTCTATTTCTGCATTCAATTTTGTGATTGTTAAGATGGTGAAATCACTGTATTATAGTATTGCGTCAGTTGTATGCAATTGACGTGCCCACAGTTTCCAAGTTGCAGGAATGGGTTGGTATGGATTTGAACACACTGTGAGAGATTCGACAAGATTGAAGAGCTTTCATTATCATATATATACCGTACTTATTTAATTTCGTTGTGCTAATGTAAAGAACGATGTTGTAATGAAAAAGTTTTAAATTCCCTGTATTTTTGTACGAAGTTGAAGTAAAAGATCCTGTTTTTGCTACAAATTACATATGTTTGGAATTCGGGGCGTTACACTGCTAATTCATATATTAAACAAACAAATATAAAAACAATGGAGTGAATACCATTAAAAAACCCACATAACTATTTGGACTACTATAATAATAGACATCTAATTGTCCATTAAATAGTATTACTACTAAGAATAAATAGTAGAAATGAAATACTTTTACACATATACGTAGACCTAGAACACAATGTTAATAAAATGTTATTACAAACTGACTTCCTAACATCAGTACAACCATACTCAATACAAGAAGAAAAAATAACAATAACAGTAAATAATGAAAGTATAAAAATAAATAAATTTTGTCTAAATGAATCCATTAAGAGCAACAAAAATTACATTGTACATACTAACAAAATTTGTACATGAGTGATATAAATCAAGAAACTATCACAGTATAATAGATATTGGAGCAGACACAAGCTTATGCAGTGAAAACATACTACCAAAATTGAAACAGGACAGAACTAATAAAAAAGCAATATCTGGATTGACAAGAAAAAAAACATTATCCTTAACAAATATCAACAAAATGTAACCATACTAGTAGTAAATTATTGTAACATCCCGCAAAATTAGATATGACAATTTTGCCCTCGCGTGTTACGTACGTGTATTTTGTACAGTTACTGGTGATATATGTAACGTGTTTCACTATGTATTTTGGATTCCGACTATTTATGCATTTTCCGTATTTTTAAAATCCTTTTTGAGTCAACTCAAATTTAAAATTCCGATCTTTGTGTTTTTATGTGCTTTTTATGTATTTTTGATGCACGTATCAATTACGTATTTCCACCGATACTTGTGATATTTTCTATGTATTTCAATTATTTATTTTACTTATTCGAATTCGTCTTATAAACGAAAATTCATTTTTTCTCTCATTTTGATTTGAATATTATTATACGTGTGGTACATGTGTTTTTAATGTACATGTTCATTACATTATTGAATGTGTACATTAAATATATTTTTCTTATGTTGTATTTCGATTATATTTAAATATTTTTTCGTTGATAAAGTTGATTTCGTATTTTGATAATTTACGTGTGACGCACGTGTTTACGGTGCACTTATTTAAGCGTATTCTTTTTAAAACGAAAATTTTGAAATGTGTGTATTTATTTTATTTGTGCATGAAAAATCTAATTTATAATTAAACTAAACTATTTTTACTTAAACATTTCCTATATATTATAACCTATGTTTAAATTAAATATATATATGTGTATGAATGAAGTGTGTGCAAGTGCGACGCATGTGCACGTGTGTATGTATGAAAAGAGTAGGCCGGCTGGTTTTGGAGTAGGAGGGAAAAACAAAAATTTGAATTTAGGAGTGGAGTTAGTGGGTTGGATTAATGGGTGGTTTTAATAACTATCCCCTAATCTCTTATATAATACCCCCTAATACCATTCACCTTCCCTTCATCTCTTTCTTCTTTCTCCTCTCTTCCCATTGCCGAAAACCAATCCATCTAGCAACCCCCATCCTGCAAAATACTTTGTTTCTCCACTCAATCTCACTATACAATGCATAGTTAGATATATATATATACATATATATATATCCTCCACCATTCACATACATAAATATTTCCTATTTTATATGTATGTATATATATATATATATATATATATATATATAGGTAGATAGATATATATGCATATATGAAGTGAGTTGGGGGCTTCTTTATTGCATGCTGAAAAGAGAAGGAGTGCCTTTACTATTGCTCGCCCGAAATGGAAAAGTGGGGTCTTTTTATTGTGCGCGGAATTCGAGGAGACAAATTGGAGTTTCTCTTTGAGTTTATTTCTAGGAGTTCGATTGAGTACATCAAATTTCCTTGGGTGGGTAGTTCTAAAATTCTTTCTAATTTATGAGTAAAATTGCATGCTAGTTAATGTAGAATTTAATTGCTAAATTTTGATTGGTATGGTAAAAGTAGATTGCACGATCTCATTTTAATTGTGTCATGATATGTTGAATTGATATTGTGATTTACATATTTCGCGAACTCGTGTTGAATTAGAAATATTTATTGTTGAATTGAGAATTTATGCATGTTAGAATAATAGTCCAAAACAAGGCAACATGTATGAAAAAGGATTTTTTTGATGCTAATATGGTAAAGAAATGTGGAATTAATTTCACTAGTATATAATTTATGAGTTTAGGAATTCTTAGAAAGGAGTTTTTGATGAAAGACAACTTTTTAATTGAGAAATTGTGATATAAGTTTTTTGATGCATTTTTGAAGAAAGATCTTGTTATATTGTGAAAATGAGAAATTTATGAATTTAAAAGCACGTGCGATATTGTAGTTTTGAAAGAAAGTGTTCTGGAAAAGAATTACATTTTTGAATGATACAAATTAGTTGAGTAATTGATTTTTGTAAAGAAAAAATTAATTACAGTATGGTATTTACAAAAAGCAACTAACCGACCTTGTATCGGTTAGTCACTAAAGACCAATTGGTCTTCGGGTGCGATTTGGGTCTATTACTGTTCATAGGCGGAGCGTTTGAGCCTGGGTTCGAGTCTTGTTAGAGACTTTGTTTTTACGAATTTCAATTTTAATTCAAATTTCCGAAAGTATAGATATAAATATATTTCAATCTAACCTCATTTCAGTTAGCCGCCTTGGACTTACTGGTTCTCAGGTGAGAGTTGGGTCTGGGTTCGAATTCGACCTTGCCCCTTTTGTTTCTTAGTTTTTGATTATTTTTTTTTTTGTATTTTGAGTTTTAAAGTGAAATAAAAAATTGGAAAAATTCTATTTAATTCTTTAAAATTGTTTAGACTTTATAAAAATTATTTCTACAATATTTGGATATATTTTGTAAGAACTGAAAGGTTTTTTTTTAAAGACGTGACTATTGTTTAATTTAAGAGAAATGAAAGTTTGGAATGCACTTACATTCTTCTTAATGAGATTTTATGATTATTAACATTGATTAAGTGAATATTTTGAATTGCACACAATGTTATAAGTGATTAAATTGATAAAAGAGGTTGAATTGAATCACTTCATGTTATGAGATCTTTAAAGAGACATTTTTCGTTGAGAAAGAGTTTATGAATAAAGGAATTGAAACATTATTTTAAGATTGAATATAACATTTTGTTGATCTCAAGAAAGAGATAGTTGTTAGAATCTAGAGGCTAGGTGAGACCCTAGTGACCAACATTTTCTATTTATAAATTTGAGAGCTAACCAGTGTGGGTTGAGCATCTCTTGAGAAGTAGCCAGGTTGCGCTGACTGTCTCTTTTGTTTGGTTTACGTCCGGTAGGGTAAGCTAGCTTTCGGTTGTGATGATTTTCTTCTAAAACAAACTAAAAATATAAGGACTACACTATAGTGGAGATGTGATGAAAGTAAGAGAAAAACACAAGTATGAGGGCCTCGGATCTACGGTGTGAGAGTATTCACAGGCTGCCTGCATGATGCGTCATGTCATGGCGTGGATACATCTCCGAAATTATATGGACTGTGGTGATGCTTGTGGGGTGTTTGGTGACTACGTAGTGCCATCGTTCCATGACGGAGGCGAATTGTCTATAGGCTCTGCATGATGCGTCATGTCATGGCATGGGATTCCCCTCCAGGCTATCTGGATATGGGCTCGTAACTCATAGAACATCTAAGATACTTGTCATAGTTACCGTTGTAGTTTAACTCATGGTGAAGGAATCAACCCTACAAGATGAAGAACGATTAAGGGCTTGCCCTCGGACCTATGTAGTATGGGATGCATAGAATCCGAACAAGTGCACATTAGTGTCATTTAATATAAATAACTGCATTAAGGATTAAGTGCATAGCACCCACGACATCAATAGGATAGTCCCTCCTTAGCTTTGTTTGTGATCAAGGTTGTAGTTTGTTAAAGTATTTAAGAATCGTTATACTCTCGGTATAGCGAGGATGGCCGTGTATGATATTTTGTCGGTAAGCAACTGACGTGCCTGCAGTTTCATATGCAGGACTTGGAGTTTACAAGAAGATATGAAGATGAATTTGTTGCTGATGATTACTTAAATGCTAAAGTTGTTACAATTGTACATTTATCATTGTTGTATTTTATTTATTCCGCTGCGTGTTGATGTAAAAGACTTTGTTGTAAATGAAAAATTTAAATTCCCTGTAAAATTGTACGAAGTGAAGTGTAAAGATCTTGTGGAACTTCGAATTCAGTCTTATTTGGAATTCGGGGTGTTACAATTATATCCTAAAAATATCAGTAACATACCAATTTGATGATATGAATAATGATGTCTTATTAGGAAATGACTTTTTACAACAATATTGTCCTATGACTGTATCACACAGAATAGTTACATTTACAACATCTTGCAAGCACCAAACCATTGCAATTAGGATAACACAACCCTATTCTAGGGTAGACCTACCACGCATCAAAGTTTCTTCAACCCAGCATGGTGATATCAGTATTTACCAAATAAAACTAGAATACAATAAGTCCAAGAAAAAATTTCACAAGAAATAATTACACAAGAAATTTTACCAAAAAAGTTAGAAATCTATGTGGAGAAGACCCTTTAGCAAAATGACACTTAGCTAAACCCAAAGTTCATATAGAGCAAATAGATAAAGACAAAATAATAAAAATTAAACATATATGACATACTCCCACAGAATTAGAAGAATTCTAAATATATATAAAAGAACTGATGGAAACATTTATATAACAAAATCACAAAGTCCACATTCATCACCAGCATTCATAGTAAGAACACTCAGAAGAAAAAGAGGTAAATCTAGAATGATAGTAAATTATAAAGAATTAAATATAAATACTAAAAGATTTGGATTTACGTTACTAGACATGCTGATATGGGTAAAAATAAAACAAAATCGGGACCGTTCAAAGCATGCACGAATCTAGCTTGATCGTTTTCATGCCCATTGACCCAATCCAGATTGTGATAGGGATGCAAAGGAGTCCAGATTCATTGAATCCAGTTTAAACTCCTATTTCTAAGGGGTAACCGATTCTATCCCCCATGAGCAAGAGAGAGTTTGAAAACTCTATCTCTTTGTCAAGAGAAGAGTCCTAACTCAATCTCTTCATATGGAGGGGATAACCGACTCAATCCAAAAACTGGAAAAAAGAGATAGATGTATATCTCGAAATTGGCCCCCAAGTGACTATATATACCTCTAAACCTCCTCAGAAACCAGGTATTTACAAACCCCGCTCTCAAAACCCATCATATCTCGAGTTTCTGACTGGGGCGTCAAAGGGTCTGTTGGCGGGGCCACCCTCAGTATTTCAGACGTGTTTACAAGTCCATAGGAGTGATATCAGCCATTCCTAACGATTAAATCTCGAAGTTAAGTGCAATTTTTGGCGGTCAATACCAATGAACAACGATAGTTTGATTTTATTATTTTATTAAAAGAATTAACATATCAGTTTGTGCCTACACAGAAATAAGCAGCAACATATTGGCGCCGTCTGTGGGAAACAAAAAAGATCTCTGATCCAACTTCGTCAGTCCGAAACTACCTTCTCAGCCTTTCCTCCAAGGAGGAAGGGGAAGGCGACAACAACTAGCCGACAAGCCAGCTATCTTCCTTCACCTCTCCCTCATGTGGAGAACCCCCTTCAACAACTCTAATAGTTTCAGCAGCCTTAACCAGATTAGCAACTTCAACCTGAACATCCCCTTCTCTAGCAGATTTAGCCTCCGTTCAGAGGAGCAGCACCGGGGGGCTTCGGCTGAAGCCATTCCGAATAGACCCCATACAACCGTTTGTCAAAAATAGAGGCTCGGTCAGTATCGCGACCCTTTCTACGGTGACACAGTGGCAACCAGATCTCCATCAAGTCATCATCAACAGCCAACAGGGGTCCGACCTTCGAATCTGCCTAAATGAAAGGTGAGCCCATGATGAAGCTCCTTTTCCAGAGCAGAAGGGAAGCAAGATAAGCCTCTCTCCTTGAAGAAAGAGGTAGGAACCCCCTCTCCGAGAAGCGAAGAAGACATCCCTCTCCTAGGGGATGAAGAAGGTCTTTCCCTCTTGGCAGCGAAGAAGCCAAGCTGGAGCTAGTCGACTAGTTCACAAGACCAACAAAGAAGAATAAGTGCCCATCATCGAGGCGGAATTCCAAAATTTTAAAGATGAAATCCTCCAAGTCCTCAACGTCGCCCCAAGTAGGGGCCGAAAAACAAGTAGTCGCCGTCTCACAACCATACATGAGGAAGAATTCTCCTGGTCGACCAAATCCAACAAAAGGGAAGACCGGACCTTTGCCACCTCTGAGAGATGGAGGACTGTCCCAATAGAATCAATCGAGAGGATGACCGTTAAGCAAAAGCTTTCGTTCTAGCAGACCTCCCTTCTCCAAATCAATCATGGAAGCCTGTGTCCCCGAGACCTTCAAGCCGCCTCACTTATAATCCTACAATGGAGAATCCGACCCGGCTCATCATATCGAGATTTTTAAAACTCTCATAATGATCCACCAAGCCTCAGATGCACTTTTCTGCAAGACGTTTCCTACCACACTTAAGGGGTCAGCAAGGGAGTGGTAATCCCACCTATCTCCAGGCTCCATCTTCTCCTTCGACCAATTTGAGTAGCTCTTCCTCACCCACTTCCTAAGCAACCGCCAAACTGAGAAGGCAAGTACCTCTTTACTGGACCTTAATCAAAGGGAAAGGGAACGAATCAGGGACTTTGTCTAACTCTTCATAGTCATGTTCCGGTCTATCACCTCCTCAATCAAGCAGTAGTGGCCACCGCATTTAGATACAATGTGAATAACGCAGACTTGAAGGCGTCCCTTGTCAAGAAGCCTCCTCGGGACTTCTTGGAACTCCTACTTAGAAGCGAGAAGTATATTCGAGCTGAAGATGCTCCCCCCGATCGAGAAGAGCTCTCCTCCTGAAACAAACGGAAGAGTGCAAATGAAGAATGATCTAAAAAATACCAGAAAGACGGTAATGGTCAGCGTCGTCTTCCTCTTCCTCATTTTAAGAAGTTTACTTCTCTTAATGCCAGCATATCAGCAGTCTTCATATAAGTGGACATGGAAGAGCTACTCATCACTCCCCTAAGAGTGAACACTTCAGGGAAGGAAAAGAGGTAAGTGGTGCCATTTTCATATGGTTCACTACTACGACACAGATAATTTTTGGGCTCTCAAGGAAAAAATCGAAGAGCTTATTTAGCATGGGCACCTATCCAAGTTCGTTTGAAAAGACAGAGCCAATCCCTTTCCCATTCGGGGAGCTAACAAGTATGATGAAGGGAATTCTGAATCCCAAGACTCAGAATAGAGGGCAGCGCTCTACTCATTCCACAATGGACCCATGGGAGGAGAATCAAACTTCTCCAGAAAGGCCTTCATCCGAGAGGTGAATTTGGTGCATAACTTCCCCCCAGCCAAGAGTACAGGAGTTCTGGTGACATTATCAGATAAGGATTTAGAGGGCGTTCGAATGCCCCACTATGATGCACTTGTAATCAGTCTCTACATGGCCAACCATGAGGTACGTCAAATCCTAGTGGACAACAGCAATTCTGTCAACGTCCTTTTTCTTAATGCCTTTGAAGGCCCCAAGCTCTCTTGGGACCGTCTCAAGCCTGCCGGTTACACTCTCCACGGGTTATCTGGGGTTTCAGTCCAAATCGAAGAATTAATCACCCTTGATGTAACTATATGAAAGACCCCAACAACCCAAACCAAGGAAATGGATTTCATGGTCATTAACGTGAAGGCCGCATACAACATCATCCTTGACCGACCCTTCTTAGCACAGCACTTTACAAGCGGGTTTGAAGCTCGACTCGCCACTCAAAATGCTCCTACAACTTGTTGACTTACTAAACAACTAGTTCAGAGTTCATAATCATGGCTCAAAATTGCCCTCACAACTTGCAAGTATGTAGATTTGGGGCTCTAAATGAACATCCGAACAACTCCTGAAACTTGTTAATTTTCCAACAAGCAAGTTTGGAAACTAGCTATTTTTCAGGGCTATCCCGAAAACTTGAATGTATTGAATGTAAGGCCTACCTCACCCTTACAGCTACTCTTGCAGATCGACAACCCTTAGTAACAAGTTCGGTGCTCTGCTCCTTGTGCAAACTCCTCCAACAACTCCCTAACTCCGTGCAATGGTGCTAGAGTCCGGTTCATCCATAGAGATTCTCCCCTAACTAGTTCACCCTCAAGCATCGGGTGCGACATCCAACTCTCTCATTGAGTTGCCTCCATAAGCTTGCTGGTCTCAAATAGCAAGTTTGGAGTCTAACTCCCTCCAAGAGTCGCTTCTACAAACCTTTTGGGTGCAAACTACATGTTCTACACCAACTCTATCATTGAGTTGCCTTCACATGCTTGTTAGGTTCAAACAGCAAGTTTGGAGTCCAACTCCCTCCAAGAGTTGCTTCTACTAGCCTGCCAGATCCAAACGGCAATGTCGGCTGCAACTCCCTCTTTGAGTCTCCTCAACAAGCCTGTTGAGTCCAAATGGCAAGGTTGGTGCCAAATCCCTCATAAAGTTGCCTCCACAAGCTTCCTGGGTTCAAATAGCAAGTTTGGAGTCCAACTCCTTCCAAAAGATGCTTAACTAATTTTCTGGGCTCAAACGACAAGGTCAGCGCCAACTCACTCCTCGAGTTGCCTCTGCAAACTTACCGAACTCGGACGGCAAGTTCGACATCCAACTCCCTTCCTTGAGTCACCTCAACAAGCTTGCTGGGCTCAAACGGCGAGGTCGGTGCCAACTTCCTCATTGAGTTGCCTCTACAAGCTTGTCGGGCTCAAACGGCAAGTTTGGAGTCCAATTCCTTCCTCGAGTCACTTCTACATAATAGTTGGGATCAAATGAAAAGTTTAGAGTCCAACTCTCCCTTGAAGCTGCTTCATAAATCCATAGACCCAATCCAGGAGGTGGCAACATAAAGATAGTGTGATTTGAGACGAAAACACGTAAGGTATAACACCCCGCAAAATTGAGTTATGACAATTTTGCCCACGGGTGTTATACACATGTATTTTGTACTGTTACGGCTAATATTTGTAGCGTATTTTAATATAAATATCCTACGTATTTTTTTATTTTGATTAATTATATTTTCTGTCATCTAAAAATTCTTTTTTATCCTATTTTGAGCCAACTCAAATATTTATTTTAATCTTTGTATTTTTACGTGCATTGCACGTATTTTCAATACACGTGACGATTACGTATACTCCACCGTTACGTGTAATGTTTCTATGTATTTCAACTATTTATTTTTATAACTCGTTCGAATTTGTTTTATAAATTGAAATTCATTTTTCTCATATTCTAACTCGATTTTTTTTACGTGTTTTCTATATACGTGTTGATCACATTGTCATATATATAAAATTAATGAAATGTATTTTTCATATGTTGTATTTTGATTATATAAACATTTCCCCATTAATCAAATCCATTTCGTATTTGAATATATGTTTTTACGTGTAATGCACGTGTTTGTAGTGCACATGTTGGTTCCTAAAATTTTCTTGAGTTATGAATATTTTTTTTCTCATTTTTCTTGTCACAATTATGTGATTTGTTTTAATTAAAATCCACTAGGCCTAAATCCATTTTTGTAGCCCACTAAAAATTAATTAAAAATTTAAAGCCCATGATTATTTTTGAACTTAAATGTACTTTTGAAAGTCTAGTACACTTACCATGTGTAACACACACATACATCTATCCTAATAAAAATTAATAATACAATTTTTATGAAGTGTGTGCACACACATTGACTACACGTGAATGTGTTTCTCACCATGGTTGAGAAAGAGGGTGAGTGGTGTGAGTTAGTGGAAAGTGGAGAGTTATTTTGGGAAGTGGTGAGCTATTTTGACCACACAATTTTTCTATAAATAGTATTTTTGTCATGAACAACTGTAACACCCCTGCCCCAGGCTCGGACAGTTTATACAATTTAGAAGACAAATTATTTATAGTATAGTACAACTGTCCACCACAGGATGCCTTTCAAAAGGTGGTTAACCGAATTGGTGACTCTTGATCATAGGCAATAGTATTTATATTTAATTAATTTTTGTTCAACTCCCGATATGGGACAATCTCACTCTACCCCGTTCTCTCTCTCCTGGCGAAGTACACAGCAGAAGCCCCAAGGGCCCCACGCCACGTCACCCTTCACACAGAGAGAACAGTGGCAACAGCATATTGCTGCTCTTCACAATGGAGGGCCCCCACACAATGATGACATCATCAGCAATGTTCAAACAGCCAACCTTGCTGTTTCTCTCACGTGGGACCCCCCGCTCACTATTCCACTTCCATTTATTTACGAACCATGCCATCAACTCTTATTACACACATATATATCTATTATACTATATATTATACTCTTTGAAAATTACGGGGTGTTACAACAACACAACTCAAAACAAAAACAAAAGAGAGAAAAAGGGAGAAGAGCTTGCGGGTTGTGCTAGGAAGAGGCCAGCCATTTTTGAGGGAGCTTGGAGCATTATTTTCTAGGAGTTCTGCTATTGGAATTCTACATTTAAGGTGGGTGTTTCTTCAACTTTCTAATGTTGTTTTATTAGTAGAATGCTTGACATGTGTGAATTGTTAGATGCATGGTAACTTATATAGATTGGACATTCATATTTAGATTATTTATTGCTGATGGAATGTGTGAAATTATGATATGGTTGGTTTCGGGGTATTTTCATAAGGCTCTATTTTGAGTTCTAGTTGCACTTAAAAAATTCATAACTATTAAACTAGATGGAATCTAGAGCTAAACTTTTTATAGGAGCATGTTGTATATGTCAGGAACATCTTCTTAAAATTTCATAATATTAGAATGTTGTTTACTATTTTAAGAAAATTCAAACTCAGGACTGGTTGGCAGTTGGCTAGTTGCTGGAAATTTCTACACATTTCGGATTTTGATCATTTCAGCATTCTAAATGAAGTATTTTAAGAAAAGTCAAAACTAAGAACTTGATGTAGACTCGTTAACTGTTCTTTAGAGTCTAAGAAATAAAACTTCTATGAAGAATTGAATTTATAATAAATTTTGCAAGATTGAATAAGTGGCAGTATTTTAATTGCAGTATAACATTTCAACCGTACTGTAGATTTCAAAGAATTTAGGGTTATACACATAATATTTTGGGAAAACTTATAACTGCAAAGTTATAGTAGACTTGTATACCTTTAATTTGATCTAAAGAATACAAATTTTCCTGAAGTATATAATTTTTACAAGTAGCATGAGCTGCAGTTTTCGAATTGTGAACCTACTATTTTGCAAATGAATTTAGACGAAATAATTGAGGATGAATGTAGATGATTTTAACTACAAAGTTTTAGTAAATCATTTATGATTCATATGAAACTAATAAATCTATTTTTGGAGTAGTAGTGGAATTTATATGATTTTACAACACCATTAGGTTGTTGTCTTTTATCTAGTTGTCCTAAAACTTTTACAATGTATAAAATTGGATTTAAAAATTCGAATGTTAGTAAGATGTACCTTATGAGGAATTAAGAAATAATTAAAGAATGACATTGGGATGTTAAACATGTGATGTTTATAAGGATTTTAACTGATCAAGTGTTATTAAATGTTGCTATAAGAAGTTGGTTACTTCATGATTGATAATAAACATAAAGAGAATGGATAAAAGAAGTCAAAAGATGTTTAATGAATGAAAATTTTAATATGAGGTAAAATATGACCTATGTGATCTCTTTGAGATGGTTGCTTGTTCTAGAGTGAGTGGGACCCATAATACCGGCAGTTGTGATAAATAGAATTTGAGAAGTAACCAGAGTGGGTTAACTTTCTCTTTGGGAAGTAGTCAGTGTGGGCTAGTATTCTTAGTATTTTGGTTTAAGTCCGGTCGAAAAAGCTAAACTCTAGGTCTTAATAACTGTAACTTAAATTTAAGGTCAGGCATTAGTTGAAGATATGATGAAATAAGAGCAACGTGAATTATGGACTCCAGGATGACTCGCGGAGTGAGACAATTCCCAGTATTCCCGGACGATGGATTAAATAGACCACAAAATGATCCACGGAGTGAGATTGATCTCCAGTATTCTGGGATGAGAGTGACGCTCACGGGGTATTTGTGCAATGATGGTTCCAGGATGACTCGCGAGTGAGACAATCCCCAGTATTCCGGGACGAGAGATGAAATAGGCCCCAGGATGATCTGCAGAGTGGGATTGATCTCCAATATTCCAGGGTGAGAACCAATACTTGCAGAGTATTTTAATCTTGTAGTAGTGATGAACACATTATTATTCACTTTTTAGAGCAATAATCTTAATATAATTAGACATTTAAAAGCTCTATATATGGTATTTAACTCTTATTCTCTCTTTTCCATAGGAAACAGCGTAAAACAGCAAAACGAAGCAGATTCAGGACTTCAAAGATGATACACAGAAAAATGTAGAGGAACAGTCGACTTATTCCCAAGAGCAGTCGACTGGCCTGATCAAAGATAAAATCTTCAGAAGTCTCGACTCAGTCGACTGGTTCGAAGACAAGTCGACTGGTCTGCGGCGGAGTAAACAGATAAGATCTTCAAAGATACACCTGCATCTAATTTCAAATCTACTTGGATCAAGATTTTATACAAAGAATCAAATCTAAAGACAGGGTATTTCCAAGTGGACGTGGTGAACAGATAAGGAAGGAAAGGAGAAAAGAGAAAGATATTAATCATCAAATAAAATAAAGAAGGATCTTCCTGAAAAAGTGGAAACCCTAATTCTCAGCCGTACTCTATAAATATCAGAAGAGGTCAACTTAGAGGGGGATCATCATATATCTCTGGGAAGCGACTCAATCACCAAGTTCCTGAACAACATCGAGAGCATCACTCCATCAACATTGAAGAAGGAGAGAGAAGATCCAGCAACCAGAAGGCAGTCGACTGTGTGACAGCCAGTCGACCATATTGCCGGAATCCATTAGTTTATTTCTTCTTCTCTCTTTATTCTTTTATGTTGATCATGTATTCAAACTTGTTAAGCAATAAAGTTATTATTATGAGGAACTAATTTCATAGTTGGGTAGATCGAAACCGTAGTTATGTAATGCTATCTTCTTCTGAACTCTTCTATGTTACTTATTGATTGAATCTAATTGAATTGGTATAGGTTTATGATAGTCAAACTAGTTCTCAAGACTGAGAGCAGTCGACTGAGGTGAGAGCCAGTCAACTGACGCACAGAATTTGGGAAGCTCAAGTTTGGATATCATTTATCTGAATCTGTTATATGAGCATATTGAGATGACCGAATCTCGTGCTCATAATTTGTAACAAAGGAATCTTTAGGGGTTCTTGGTTCAATCAACTTAGAGGATCTAGATCTGATACCAATTTCTAGAACTTTAAGTGTTTGTTCGTTTCCACTGTTCTTATGTTTTCTCTAAGTATAACTTAGGAGATACCATGCTAGATACTTACGGAAAGAAACGAATTAGAGTAGATACCATGCCTAATTCTTGGCCTAGGGAAACAATACTTTAAGGAGTAGATACCATGCCCTTGAAGTGAACAAACATGAGTAATTAGAAGTAAATTCAGAAGGTAACTTAGCATTACTAACTATTGGTGGAGATCAACAACCCAACTATTCAAGAGATATTTGTGATTCAACACCTCTCATCTTAGTTTTAATCTTTTAGTTCTTTTAGAATATTACAATAACTCTTCTTCATTTTTATTATTAGTTTTATTGATTAGTAAGTTGAGGTCTACAATCTCTGTGGGATCGACCCTTGCTATTACTACGATTCTATAAATGATTCGTACACTTGCGAGGTTTTATAATTTGTGTCTAGTTTTATCTATTTATTTAGGTAGCTAGATTTCCAACAACAAGTTTTTGGCGCCGCTGCCGGGGATTGTTTAGTATTTTAACTTACAAGTCAGTAGAATTTTTATTAGTTTTTCTTTTCTTTTATTAATAATTTTTCTTTTAGGTTACAGGACTTCGGTGAATGCACGGTAGACGATCACTTCGACCAGAGCTACTACCTATTGACGCAGAAACAGAACGAACTTTGCATAGACTAGGTAAGCTAGTTGCAGCCAACCAGTCGACTGCTGTACGGACCCAGTCGACTGCACAGAGACAGATTTCACAGGGAAGAATGGCTGAAGAAATACAAAATCGAGTACCAATGCAGGACAAATTCACTCCTAAGAATATTGAGCAACCTTCCTGCATTGCTTTTCAACCTAATGCTACAGGGAACATGCACCTATCTCCTCATTTACTTAGTATGGTTCCCCACTTTAGTGGCAAACCAGATGAAGAGCCTCATCTTCATCTGCAAGACTTTTTCGATCTTTGCAGGACACAAAGCGTCCAAGGGCTTACCGCTGAACAAATCAGGTTAATCTTGTTTCCTTTTTCTTTAAAACTTAATGCTAAGTTGTGGTATAATTCTTTGGAACCAGGATCAATTAATTCATGGGAGCAATTGGCAACGAAATTTTTGAAAGAGTTCTTTCCAGCCCAGAAAAC
The DNA here is from genome assembly GCA_017893485.1 of Hemerocallis citrina. NCBI lineage: Eukaryota > Viridiplantae > Streptophyta > Magnoliopsida > Asparagales > Asphodelaceae > Hemerocallis > Hemerocallis citrina. The sequence continues at coordinate 204,407,284 of CM030359.1, read as the reverse complement.
CAAACAGCTAAAAAGGGAGATTCAACTCTTCCAGCAAAAAGATGGAGATCTATTCTTCGAAGCATGGAAGGACTTCAAGAGCAAGCTTCTCAAGTGTCCTACTCACAATCTGCCTAAGGATGATCAGGTACAAGCTTTTTATGAAGGTTTAAATGACACTAACAAAGCAATTGTTGATGCAGCTTGCAATGGAATTTTGATGAGGAAAAGTGGAGAAGAAGCCATTGAACTTTTTGAAGAACTCAGCGAGAACTCCCAACAATTCTCAACAAGAAGGGGACCTACGAAAAAACAGGGAGTTTACGAGATCTCTAATAATAATAACATTCAATTAGAAATGGCAAACATGAATAAGAAAATTGATATGCTTGTTAATGCAATGTCGACGATGGGTGGAGTTAAAAATCAAATAAATGAAATGTGTGCAATTTGTTCTCATTTAGATCACACAACTGATACATGTCCCAGTCTACTTTCACAGATCAGGAGCATGCGAATTATGTGGGTCGAGGAGTGTTTCCCCAAAGAACAATCCATACTCGAACACATATAACCCAGGATGGAGAAATCATCCAAACTTCTCATGGAGCAATAATCAAAATAATCAAGGGAATCAATTCACACAAGGACATGCACGAAACCCTCAGATGGGAAGTGGGTTTGAAAGACCAGCTCCAGAACAGAAGAAGTTGGATTTTGAATCCACTGTTCTTCAACTGCTCCAACAACAACATCAAACAAGCAACCAACAAGGACAAGCAATTCAGAAGTTGGAAACCCAAATTGGTCAGATTGCAAAAGAGCTAAGCGAAAGAAAGGCAGGTGAACTCCCTTCACAAACCATACCAAACCCAGGAGGTCAAGAACAACTCCAAGCAGTGACTACTTTAAGAAATGGTAAGGTAATTGATAACAAGGTTGGAACACACACAGACAAGCCAGTCAGTAAACCAGTCGACTGTTTTTACAAACCAGTCGACTGCACAGACAAACCAGATACACAACCATCAAAAGCTTTGGGTTCAAGTAAGGTAAGTGAAAAAGTAGGGACAATTCCACCACCATTCCCTCAAAGGTTAGTCAATAAAAAGAAAGAACAACATTTATTTGACGTCTTTGAAACTCTCAAAAAGGTAGAAATTAATATCCCCCTACTTGACGCTATTAAACAAATTCCTTCTTATGCCAAAATTTTGAAAGACTGTTGTACTCACAAAAGAACATTTCAGGTTAAGGAGGATGTGGCCTTGACAGAAGAAGTGAGCGCCGTATTATTAAGAAAACTACCACCTAAACTGAAAGATCCAGGTAGTTTCACCATTCCTTGCAAAGTTGGTGAGCACTTCTTTGAAAAAGCACTGCTAGACTTGGGGGCAAGCATCAACCTTCTTCCTTATTCTGTTTACGAAAAGCTTGGATTGGGGGAACTCAAGCCAACATCCATCACCTTGCAATTGGCTAATCGCAGCATCAAAAGACCTAGAGGTATTTTAGAAGATGTCCTAGTTCAGGTAAATGATTTTATTTTGCCTGCTGATTTTGTTGTGTTAGATATGGAGGAATCTTCTATGTCATCATCTCTACCGATCATATTAGGTAGGCCCTTTATGAGTACAGCTGATATAAAAATTTGTGTTAAAAAGGGTATTATAAGTATGAAGATAAACGGAGAAAAAGTGGAATTTAAAATGTTTGATACACTGAAATTACCACAAGATGATCATGAATGCTATAATATTGATGTGGTGCAGGAGATTGTTGATCAAACATTTCAGGTACATAGCGTTGAACCACTACAAGCCACAATCACTCAATCTCTAACTTTATCTCATGTTGAACAGGAATACGATGACTGGGAGATTGCAGAGATAGTACATCACCTTGAAACTCCACAGTCATATTCAGGTAAGCCTGCACCTTTATTTGAACAATTGGTGTCTGATAAAAATTGTTCTTCTACAAATCAGGCGACTGATGAACAGAGTAAGTCGACTGGTGTTTTAACCAGTCGACCAAACCCAGACACCCAGAACAAGTCGACTGCTGACATGGACCGGTCGACTGTACAGAAGCGTCCAGACATAGAACTCAAGCAGCTGCCCGATCATTTGAAACATGCATTTTTGGGCGAGAACCAGACACTGCCGGTGATAATTGCAGCAAACTTAAATGCACAGGAAGAAGAAAAGCTGCTGAAGGTATTGCGAGAACACAAAAATGCAATAGGATGGACCATTGCAGACATCAAAGGAATAAGTCCATCCAAGTGCATGCATAGAATACTCCTTGAGAACGATGCAAAACCTAGCAGAGAGGCACAACGAAGGCTCAACCCCAACATGAAGGAAGTGGTAAGAGCAGAAATTTTGAAGCTACTAGATGTTGGCATCATCTATCCTATCTCAGACAGCAAATGGGTAAGTCCTATACATGTAGTACCTAAGAAAAGTGGAGTTACAGTGATAACAAATGAAGAGAATGAACTTATCCCAACAAGAGTAACCACAGGATGGAGGGTATGCATTGACTATAGGAAGTTGAATAATGAAACCAGGAAAGATCACTTCCCTCTTCCTTTTATTGATCAAATGTTAGAAAGATTAGCAGGATATAGTCATTATTGTTTTCTAGATGGTTATAGTGGCTATAATCAAATTGCTATTGCTCCAGAAGATCAAGAAAAGACCACTTTTACATGCCCTTTTGGTACTTTTGCTTACAGGAGGATGCCTTTTGGATTGTGCAATGCTCCAGCTACATTTCAAAGATGCATGATGAGCATATTTTCAGATATGGTGGAAAGGTTTATTGAGGTATTTATGGATGACTTTAGTGTTTTTGGATCTTGTTTTGATGAATGCCTTAACCATTTGCAGCTTGTGCTTAAAAGATGTGAAGAATGCAATTTAGTGCTGAATTGGGAAAAGTGCCATTTCATGGTACAACAAGGTATTGTGTTGGGACATGTGGTGTCCAAAAGGGGAATAGAGGTGGACAAGGCAAAAATTGACATCATATCAAAGCTACCCCCTCCCACTACAGTTAAGGGTGTTAGGAGTTTTCTAGGACATGCAGGGTTCTATAGAAGATTCATAAAAGATTTCTCAAAAATCTCCAAACCCCTTTGTGACTTGTTGGCTAAAGATGTTGAGTTTGTATGGACAGAAGAATGTACAAATGCTTTTAATACATTGAAAACTCTTCTCATTTCTGCACCTATTGTCATGGCACCAGATTGGAGCCATCCTTTTGAGCTCATGTGTGATGCAAGTGATTATGCTTTAGGGACTGTTTTAGGTCAACGAATCAATAAGAAACCTCATGTTATTTACTATGCTTCCCGAACTTTAAACGATGCACAGCTAAATTATTCCACTACTGAAAAAGAAATGTTAGCTGTTATTTTTGCTGTAGAGAAGTTTAGATCATATTTAATTGGTTCTAAAGTTATTGTTTTTACTGACCATGCTGCCTTGAGATATTTGTTTGCTAAAAAGGATGCGAAGCCTAGGTTAATCAGATGGGTTCTGTTGCTTCAAGAATTCGATCTTGAGATTAGAGACAAGAAAGGAAGCGACAATGTTGTGGCAGATCACATGTCCAGATTACTGCACGAGGAAGAGAGAATTGTGCCCCCGCTGAATGAAAATTTCCCAGATGAACATCTATTTGAAATAAATGTTCAAACTCTCGGGGCAGTCGACTGGTCCTTCCACCAGTCGACTGGACTCTCTGAACAGTTCCCCTGGTTTGCTGATATTGTCAATTTTCTAACTGCTCATGTTTTTCCTCCAGGTATGACACATCAGGAAAGGAAAAGATTGGTGGATCTGAGCAAACACTATTATTGGGATGATCCTTATTTATTCAAATTTTGCTCTGATCAAATTATAAGAAGATGTGTGGCAGACGAGGAACAAAGGAGTATTCTACAACATTGCCACCAATATGCATGTGGAGGACATTTTGGGGCAAAGAGAACAGCACTTAAGGTATTGCAATCTGGTTTTTATTGGCCTAAAGTATTCAAAGATGCTTTTTCTTTTTGCAGGACTTGCGACAAATGCCAAAGGACAGGCAACATCTCTTCTAGAAATCAAATGCCACTACACAACATACAAGTAATCGAGCTTTTCGATGTTTGGGGAATCGACTTCATGGGTCCATTTCCTAACTCATTTGGTTATTTATATATACTTGTTGGTGTGGATTATGTGTCTAAATGGGTCGAGGCTGTCCCCTCAAAAACTAATGATCACAAAGTTGTTGTCAAGTTTTTGCAGGAGAACATTTTCACTAGGTTTGGTACACCACGAGCAATAATAAGTGATGGAGGGAGCCACTTCAATAACTACCCATTTGCTTCTTTGATGAAGAAATATGGGATTACACATAGAGTGGGAACTCCATATCATCCTCAAACCAGTGGGCAGGTGGAGATTAGCAACAGAGAGATCAAGAGCATCTTGGAAAAGACAGTCAATACAAGCAGAAGGGATTGGTCACTACGCTTGAACGATGCATTATGGGCTTACAGAACCGCTTTCAAGACACCCATTGGCATGTCACCATACCGTTTGGTCTTTGGAAAAGCATGTCATCTGCCGGTAGAATTGGAACACAGAGCTTATTGGGCTATCAAAAAGTTCAACTTTGATATGAAACAGGCAGGTGACAAAAGGAGATTGCAATTAAATGAGCTTGAAGAATTGAGGCATGATGCATATGAAAATGCAAAATTGTACAAGGAAAGAACCAAGTTGTATCATGATAAACAATTAGCAAGGAAGGAGTTTTATGAAGGACAAAAGGTATTGCTCTACAACTCAAGATTAAGACTCTTTCCAGGCAAGCTTAAGTCACGATGGTATGGACCATATATTGTCACAAAAGTCTTTCCACATGGTGCATTGGAAGTCCACAGTGAAGAAAAAAATCAAACATTCAAGGTGAACGGGCATAGAGCGAAGCCATACATAGAGATGAGTCTAGAACCGCAAGAGGAAGATGTGAATCTTCAAACCATTCAATACATAGCATGACTCATCATGTCTAGCTGAAGACACGAAACACAGCGCTTATTGAGAGGCAACCCAACTTTTTAGGGGAGTATTTACACTTTCCTTTACTTTCTTTAGTTATTCATTTTTATTTTTCAGTCTCTCCTTACTAGATGGTAACACATGCCTATATCTTATGTTTTGTGCGAACATTGAGGACAATGTTCCATCTAAGTGTGGGGGTATTAGTTAGTTATATTTGGAATCTTTTGAATTTCTAGGATTAAACAATTTCTTATAAAGTAAGAGTAAGGATACTTATTTACTTTAGGATTGTTCAGTTTCATAATTCCCTACAAAATTGTGCGTCATGCGATTATACATAATAAACAAATGTGATGCTTTTTCTGATAATTATTCCCTTTAGATCTAGTCCTAAATCGAGTTTAAGTAAATAGAGTGATACAATATATGTATATAGAATTGAATAAAGTCAGTCTACTCCAATGTTTTGAGCGCTTAGTAACTAGGGGTATTCATCACCAATGTTTACCTTTACGTCAAACGGCAACTTGAAATATGAGTATGCAAAGCACTTTAATGTTTGTGACTTGTTGAGTAACCGGGTGGATACATCACAAATGTTTCGCATTCGCGTCAAAAGACAAGTGACAACTTTAAAGAAGAGACTATATATATATATATATATATATATATATATATATATATATATATATATAAAACTTTAGTTTGCTACTGGATTTGTAGTAGAGAAAAGGGATAATCACAGACTGAGTAGATGCATACTATAACTACATTAATCGCATGACAAATATGATTAAGTTTGGGGATTATGACTGAACAATTGCACTAGAGAAAGTGGGTCTGTTTAATTTTACTTTATCTGAAATTGTTTGTAGTTTTATATTTTTCATTTTGATGTCCACATAATAAGAAATCTTGGTGGTTGAATCTATTGTTATTATTATTCTCCCTATTCATAATTCTAGTTTGCTTGAGGACAAGCAAAAGCTAAGTGTGGGGGTATTTGATGAACACATTATTATTCACTTTTTAGAGCAATAATCTTAATATAATTAGACATTTAAAAGCTCTATATATGGTATTTAACTCTTATTCTCTCTTTTCCATAGGAAACAGCGTAAAACAGCAAAACGAAGCAGATTCAGGACTTCAAAGATGATACACAGAAAAATGTAGAGGAACAGTCGACTTATTCCCAAGAGCAGTCGACTGGCCTGATCAAAGATAAAATCTTCAGAAGTCTCGACTCAGTCGACTGGTTCGAAGACAAGTCGACTGGTCTGCGGCGGAGTAAACAGATAAGATCTTCAAAGATACACCTGCATCTAATTTCAAATCTACTTGGATCAAGATTTTATACAAAGAATCAAATCTAAAGACAGGGTATTTCCAAGTGGACGTGGTGAACAGATAAGGAAGGAAAGGAGAAAAGAGAAAGATATTAATCATCAAATAAAATAAAGAAGGATCTTCCTGAAAAAGTGGAAACCCTAATTCTCAGCCGTACTCTATAAATATTAGAAGAGGTCAACTTAGAGGGGGATCATCATATATCTCTGGGAAGCGACTCAATCACCAAGTTCCTGAACAACATCGAGAGCATCACTCCATCAACATCGAAGAAGGAGAGAAGATCCAGCAACCAGAAGGCAGTCGACTGTGTGACAGCCAGTCGACCATATTGCCGGAATCCATTAGTTTATTTCTTCTTCTCTCTTTATTCTTTTATGTTGATCATGTATTCAAACTTGTTAAGCAATAAAGTTATTATTATGAGGAACTAATTTCATAGTTGGGTAGATCGAAACCGTAGTTATGTAATGCTATCTTCTTCTGAACTCTTCTATGTTACTTATTGATTGAATCTAATTGAATTGGTATAGGTTTATGATAGTCAAACTAGTTCTCAAGACTGAGAGCAGTCGACTGAGGTGAGAGCCAGTCGACTAACGCACAGAATTTGGGAAGCTCAAGTTTGGATATCATTTATCTGAATCTGTTATATGAGCATATTGAGACGACCGAATCTCGTGCTCATAATTTGTAACAAAGGAATCTTTAGGGGTTCTTGGTTCAATCAACTTAGAGGATCTAGATCTGATACCAATTTTTAGAACTTTAAGTGTTTGTTCGTTTCCACTGTTCTTATGTTTTCTCTAAGTATAACTTAGGAGATACCATGCTAGATACTTACGGAAAGAAACGAATTAGAGTAGATACCATGTCTAATTCTTGGCCTAGGGAAACAATACTTTAAGGAGTAGATACCATGCCCTTGAAGTGAACAAACATGAGTAATTAGAAGTAAATTCAGAAGGTAACTTAGCATTACTAACTATTGGTGGAGATCAACAACCCAACTATTCAAGAGATATTTGTGATTCAACACCTCTCATCTTAGTTTTAATCTTTTAGTTCTTTTAGAATATTACAATAACTCTTCTTCATTTTTATTATTAGTTTTATTGATTAGTAAGTTGAGGTCTACAATCTCTGTGGGATCGACCCTTGCTATTACTACGATTCTATAAACGATTCGTGCACTTGCGAGGTTTTATAATTTGTGTCTAGTTTTATCTATTTATTTAGGTAGCTAGATTTCCAACAACAAGTAGTCATAGTAGTAGGTTGCATTGTGAGGGACTGAACCCTATAATAAGGAGTACGATAAGGGCTTGCCCTCGGACATATGTATTATGAGATGTATAGAATCCGAACAAGTATGCATTAGTGTCTTCATAGTGTAATGTCTGCATTAGGCATTAGGTCATATCATACACTGACATGTTTAGGATAGTCACTTTTCACATTTTGTTTCCGCATTCAAATTTGTGTTTGCTAAAGTAGAAGGATCACTGTATTATAGCATTGCATCAGTTGTATGCAACTGACTTGCCCACAGTTTTCTAGTTGCAGGACTGGATTAGGCATGGACTTGAAGTCACAATGATGAGTCATTACAAGAATGAAGAATTTTCATATTTTCAGATTGTATTGTATTCGTTTAATTCTGCTGTGTTGTTGTAACACCCCGAAAAATTAAGTTTTGGCAATTTTGCCCCTCGTGTGTTACGCACGTGTATTTTGTACTATTACGGGTAATATCAGTAAAGTATTTTAATATAAATATTCTATGTATTTTGTATTTTGACTATTTACCCATTTTTCGTCTTCTCAAAATTCATTCTTATCCTATTTGAGCCAACTCAAATATTAAATTTCAATCTTTATATTTTTACGTGTATTGCACGTGTTATCGATGCACGTGTCGATTACGTATATTCCACCATTACGTGTAATATTTTCTATGTGTTTTAATTATTTATTTTATGACTTGTTTGAATTCATTTTATAAATCGAAATTCATTTTTCTCCTATTTTGATTCAAATATTTTTATGCGTGCGGTGCACGTATTTTCTATATACGTGTTGATTTCATTATGGTATATGCATAATGAAATATATTCTTCGTATGTTGTATTTGATTATTTATAAACATTTCCACGTTGATAAAATCAATTTCGTATTTTAATATTTGTTTTTTTGTGTGTGCGACACACGTGTTCGCATTGCACATGTCGGCTGTATCCTATTTCAAAAAATAAAATTTACAAAGTGTGTGTGTGTGTGTTTATTTTATTGGTGCATGAAGGCTCTAATTTTTAATTAAATTAAACTAGTTTCATTTAAATACATATTATATATTATATATTATATATGTTTTCAATTTTAAATAAAAATATTAATATGTGGTGTGCACGTGTTTGTGCATTTTAGGGGTGGCTGGCCGGTTAGTGAGAAGTGGAATATTGGGTGGTTGTTTTATTAGTGGGTTAAATTAAATTAACTTATACTTAATTAATTATCTCCCCCTCCCCCTCCCCCTCCCCCCCCCCCCCCCCCCCCCCCCCCCGGTGCCCTTTTACAAAACTACTGAACCCCTAGCTTTCATCAGCAAAAGAATATCAAACAAAAAATTAATGAGGGTGATGTTCCTTGCTGGCCGATGCTTGCTGTCTTTTCCTTTTGGGCACGATTTTCGAGGCGAACAGGGAGCTTCTCTTGGAGTTCAATTGCTAGGGATTAATTAAATACTTCAATACTTCATATGGGTGGGTGTCTCTACTTGCTTTCTATTTGTATATAGAATTCATGCTTAGAGAATTCATGTTAGAATTATAGGTGTAATTTGAATTATTTAATTTCTAATGTCTTTGTCTGATGCATATTGTATTAATATCTAGAACTTTAGTAGTCGATGAATGTGAAAAATTGCATGTTAATAGAAATTTACAATGTAGACTTAGTGTGCAGTCAAACTCAAGTTATGTTAAAATTCTCTTATGTGATGTCATTCAATGTGTAGTATGATATGATTAGATTTTGTAGATGCATTGCAAATGAAATTGAGTTGTGTTTGATTTGGGTAGATTATAATTTTTGGAGATTTTCCCCATTATTTTAAATAAAGTTAGAAATAAAAATATGTACATGTGTTAGTAGAGTAGTGTTGGGATTTATAAAAGGCACATTGTGTATGAAAGTTCTAAAAAAATTGCTATCTACATTTGTTGTGTACAGAATTACTTTATTATAAATAAAATCCACATGAATTCGTTGCTGGAATTTTAGAAATGTGTTATGTGAACAATTAAATTTGATACAAATGATAGAAGTTAATTTGAATGAATAAATTAGAATGTATGAATAAACCGAGAGTTGGTTTTTAAAGTTTTTAACTCCTATATGATTAGGATTGAGGCTTGGTCTCTGTGGCTAGCGCGTGCGCCTTGCGCTAGGCGCTGCCACGTGGCGTTTGGGGGGTCTCTTTGGTCGCGGGTTCGAGCTGGGGTCGGTTCTGTTTATTTTAAAAGGCATAAATGATGGTAATTGAGTATTGAAAGACTCAGAACCCTATGTTATTGAGAACTGAGTTGTTTCAATGGTTTGGCGTTTGGTCTGCTTGTTGTTTGGCACTGGTTCGAGCTGGGGCTCACCGTTGTTTTTAATTTTTTTAATAATTTCAAGCTTTAAAAAGAAGGGGAACCTTATGGAAAATTATTACAATAATATTAGAATGATTTGGGAATTATTTCATGCTATTCTAAAAATATTTTTGATAAATTTAAAGAGAAAATTGTATCTGTTGGTTGAGTTGGAGTTTAATTTAAAATAAAGAATATATATATATATATATATAAGATTGAAAATATTAGGAGTTGGTTTATAATGAGGTTAAAGTAAAGTTTGAATTGGAAATAAAGAAATTTAGTGATGATTTTAAAGAAGTTTGGTACTAAAAATAATGATTTAAATAAAGAAATGAGTTTTGATTGAGATATAGATTAATATGAAAAGAGCTATAAATGTTTGGAAGTGATTAATTTTGAAGAAATGAGTTTCGAGAAAACTTTGGAAGTGATTGGTTTGATGAGTTAACTAAAAAGTCGTTTATCTGAAATTCGATTTGGAAATTTGTATTGAATGAGTTATAAAAGTTGAAATACTTCATGAATAAAAAGAATTGTTGATTGAAAGTTGAAATATTTATGTTGAGGTTGGATATAACATATTTGATCTCTAGAGTGAGATTGTTGTTGGAATCTAGAGGCTAGGCGAGACCCTTGGTAACCGGCAATTGTGAATAATAAAAATTTAAGTAACCAGCATGGGTTGACTCTCTCTTTGAGAAGTAGCTAGTGTGGGCTGACTTTCTCTTGTGTTGGTTTAAGTTCGGTAGGGTAAGCTAGCACTAGGATGTGATGATTATAACTAAACCCTAAGGTTAGCCACTAAAGGGGAGATGTTATGAAGTATGGGAAAACATGAGTGTTAGGGCCTAGATAGCATTGTGGGAGGTATCTCCAGAATTATCGGGGTTGAGGCTCGAGGTGGGGGATATTCCTTCAGAATTACCGGGATCAAGGCGACTTTCGTGGGGTATTTGTGTGATGAGGTACCTATGATAGCGCGGTGTGGATTTCGTCTCCAGAATTATCGGGTGTGAGGCGTGATGGCCGAAAATCACTTGTGGTGGGAGAACGACTATCAAGAATTATTGGGGTCATAGCTTGCGGTGTGGGTGTTCGTCTCCAAAATTATCGAGGTGTAAGGCAGTGTATCCAAAATCACTTGCGATGGGGGTGCGATACTCAAGAATTATCGGGGTGGTACTAGATACTCACAGGATATCTGAAACATATATTAGTCACCGTAGCAGTAATTCATAGCGAGGGATTGAACCCTATATTGAGGAGTACGATAAGGGCTTGCCCTCGGACCTATGTAGAATGTGATGCATTGAATCCGAACAAGTATGCATTAGTGCATCGTAGTGTAAATCTACATTAGGTATCTAAGGCATATCATACACTGACATGTTTAGGATAGTCACTTTTACACTTTGTAGTGCATTCAAGTGTGTGTTTGCTAAAGTAAGAGAATCGTTGTTTTATAGCATTTCGTCAGTTACATGCAATTGACGTGCCTACAGTTTTCTAGTGTAGGGCTTGGATTGGCAAAAGACATAAAGATGAATTGATGCTAAAGATTACTTTCAGATTTTAATTGTTGATGTTAAAGTTGTATTTATCATGTTGTATTTATTTAAATTTTGCTGTGTTGATATAAAAGAACAATGTTGTATGAAAAAGTTTTAAATTCCTTATAAAATTGTACGAATTTGAAGTGAAGGATCCCGTTGTGCTACGAATTACTGTGTTTTGGAATTCGGGGAGTTACTGCTATTGTAAAGAACATGTTGTAAATAAAAAGTTTTAATTTCCTTGTAAATTTGTACGAATTTGAAGTAAAAGATCCTGTATTTGTTACGAATTACCTTGTTTGGAATTCGGGGCGTTAGAAATGGTATCAGAGCTGACTTTAATAAGTAGTACAAAATTATAAGGGTGGCGCATTAGCGTGGACATTAGAAGTGTGAGTGCCAGTTTTGAGTCATGAATGATGTAGTTATTGAAATTGCATTCATGAAACTCTCCTCGTATACATTGATATGATATTGTATGCTAGCATGTTTTTCTTTGTATCACGAGCGTTATGATTGGTTTGAATCTACATTCATGATACCTTATACATAGACTAACTTTTCTCTTTAATTTTTTCTTCGTGGGTTTTCCTCGTAGTACTTTTCATCTTTAAACGTTTAAATTTTTTTTTCTCAAAGAATTATTTTTTTATACTATTAATTCACTTGGATATTTGTTATTCTATCTATCTTTCTTAGTCTTAATCTTTTAAGTTTGACTTACTCATTTTTCTTACTTGATGTTTTTATCCTTCTCACTTTCAAGCGCTTTTACGTTACTCATTTATTTTGCTCTCACTTTTACGTATTACATTAAGTTTTAAACTATACATATTAAGTTATTATTACTATTACTATTTTCTTTCATTTATATTTCTATTATATTATAAAATTTGATTTTTGCATATTTACTTTCATTTTATATGCTTTGATTTTACGATGCTATAATTTTTCCATTATTTTACATTGTCTTAATCATTTCAGTGTATTTTTAACAAGGTTGTAATATTTTACTTATATAAATACGACATACTTCTACACATTATAAATCTTATTTTCCAACTATTTTTGCTTTATAGCCTATATTCGATACTATTGTTAATACATATTATTTGCTAGTTTGTTTTGTTATATTTACTTTCCACTATTAATAACTACTTATTAATTTTGTTACTTTATACTTCTCTAACATACTATATACACTCACTATTTATATTTTTTTACTTTATTTCAATTTTTATAATTTTTACATTCTTGGTTACTACATATACTTTCCACAGAATTCTATATATATATATCATGTATTTCAACATACTTACCATACATATCATTTTACACTTATTCAACTGCTACATTACTATATTATATATATATAATTATTTATGTTTACTATCCTAATTTACTACACTACATAATTATTGTTCTCATTCACATTTGTATTTAAGCTCATGCATATATTTTATAATATTTTCCTCTTAATGTTATAAATCCTTGTCATTACTACTAATTTTATATATTCGATATTTAAAATCTATACTTCTATTTTAATATTTCATCGTTGTAATTTTCTACTTCATTTGCTCCTCTTACTATCCCAACTTTAACATCTATTTTTATATCACAAATTTCAAAACGTAACACCATACTTTATTAAACATCTAATATCTAAGTACATATGGATGATTACATCTTTCCATTCACCATTTCGGTGCAACCTGATGTCGAGAGGGAAAATATGCAACTAGAAGTCAATAGATGTTGTTGCCGCTGAATCTGGTATGGGGGCAAACAGATAGTATTTGTGGATCCTTAGGAAAACCTGAATAGCAAACCTGAAACCTGTTCCGCCGGAGTTTGACCGTTGGCTCCTGCTGTTCACCTGCAAAAAGTGTGAGACACCGGGGTTGATCCCGGCGACGCACCCTCCGACGCTCAAGTCAGTAATCATGAAAGATTATGAGAGAGCGTAAATTGGCAAAAGATTGATTACCTCTTAATGAAGATGGATGGAGGGATATTTATAGGCACTGCTGGGGTCAGATTAGGAATGTAATCCCTGTGGTTAGATAAGGAATGTAATCCCTAATCCCCAGTGAAAGGATAGATATGAATCAGGGCCGTTGATTAGGATTAATCAGAAATCCTAATTCTATCCTTTCTGGACCGGGTTTGCTGCGGGTTGAAACCCGCACCCAGTTGAGGTGGATCCGTTCGCGGGTTAGTGGGTCTTCAAGGAGGAGAACCAGTACCCGCTTCAGACCCATTGGTAGGTGAGATTACCGTTTTACCCCTGAGCTTCAAGATTCGTGCCCGATTTGGACGGTTCCGATTTAACCCCATTTTTAGCCATATCATGAGCCCCCCACTCCTGAAGACTGAGTTTGATCAGTCTTTGAGGAGTAGTTTTACTATTTTAATGGCTAGTGGAGTTGTATCGGCATCCAAATGGAAGGCTTTGAATCTTTGAAGGAGGTAGTGCGGTGATTTTTCACGTTGATTGCACTCTAAGTCGTTCGGGGGTCTTAACAACACGTTCTAGGCAACAATTGTTCGTTCAGGGGCTCAAAAATATACCCCCGAATTTATAATTATTTCCTAGAATTTTTAGTTAACTTTCCCAAAATTTTAGTAATTTTTTTGCAATTTTTAAATAAATAAAACGATTAAAATAAATAAAAACTAATTTTTAATACCGATTTATGGCGTGGCGGGATCTGAGCACTCCATCAGCGTCGAACGCGATTTTCTGGGCGATCGGACGATCCATGTTGCTCGGCAGATAGTTTCTCCGTATGAGAGGGTCGGTGCCTCGGTCGCTCAGCTCGTCTCCTCGGCAGCTCGACTCGGTACCTCGAAATCTGCTGAACTACGTGGCAAGATCCTGAGCGTCCATCTCGGCACGGATCCCAAAAAATGCTATCTTGTCGTTTAGTGAACGTGGCAAGATCCGAGCCGTCCATCGCGTCGAACATGTTTTTGACAAGATCCAACGGCTGAGGAGGATCGGCAGATAGTTTCTCCGTATGAGAGGGTCGGTTCCTCGTCCCCTCGTCTCGGCAGTTCGGCATTTAGCTCGAAATCTGCCGGACTACGTGGCAAGATCCTGAGCGTCCATCTCAGTGCGGATCCCCAAAAAATGCTATCTTGTCGTTTAGTGAACGTGGCAGGATCTGAGCCGTCCATCATGTCGAACACGTTTTTTGACAGGATCCAACAGCTGAGGAGGGTCGGCGAGTTATTTCTCCATATGTGGGGGTCGGTTCCTCGTCCCCTCGACTCGGCAGTTTGGCGTTTAGCTCGGAATCTGCCGAACTACGTGGCAAGATCCTGAGCATCCATCTCAGCGTGGATCCCCAAAAAAATGCTGTCTTGTCGTTTAGTGAACGTGGCAGGATCTGAGCCGTCCATCACGTCGAACACATTTTTTGACAGGATCCAATGGCTGAGGGGGGTCGACGAGTTATTTCTCCCTATGTGGGGGTCGGTTCCTCGTCCCCTCGGCTCAGTGGTTTGGCATTTAGCTCGGAATCTGCCGAACTACGTGGCAAGATCCTGAGCGTCCATTTCAGCGCGGATCCCCAAAAAATGCTATCTTGTTGTTTAGTGAACGTGGTAGGATCTAAGCCGTCCATCACGTCGAACACGTTTTTTGACAGGATCCAACGGCTGAGGAGGGTCAGCGAGTTATTTCTCCATATGTGGGGGTCGGTCCCTCGTCCCCTCGGCAAGGCAGTTCGGTGGCAGGTCGAGGTGTTGTTTGCCGAGGAATGGAGTTAGGTGCTTTGAAGGGTTATGGCTTCGAACCGTCGCCACTCTCCGACTCAGTAGCTCGGTTGCTTAGCCAAGCTGTTCGGTAGCTCAGCTAGGCACATCGGTGGCCGGAAGCTCGGAAGGTATGCATGGCTAGATCTGGAGCGTCCATCATGGCGTGCATCACGAGGACGGGGTTCAGGTAACAAGAAAACGTTATCTTGTCGTTTTGTGGGCGTGGCGCTATCTGAACCGTCCATCAAGTTTTGACACAAACTTTGGAACGATCCGACGGTGATTCAGCCTTGGCAGAATTTTTCCCCATATGTGGGGGTCGGTTCTTCGTCCCCTCGGTTCGGCTAGATCGACTTTTCGTTGGTAGGTCGAGGTGTTGTTTGCCGAGGAATGGAGTTAGGCGCTTTGAAGGAGTTCTGGCTTCGAACCGTCGCCACCCTCTGACTCAGTAGCTCGGTTGCTTAGCCAAGCTGTTCGGTAGCTCGGCTAGGCACACTGGTGGCCGGAACCTCGGAAGGTACGCGTGGCTAGATCTGGAGCGTCCATCACAGCATGCATCATGAGGACGGGGTTCAGATCACGAGAAAACGTTATCTTGTCGTTTTGTGGGCGTGGCGCTATCTGAACCGTCCATCAAGTTTTGACACGAACTTTGGAACGATCCGACGGTGATTCGGCCTCGGTAGAATTTTTCCCCATATGTGGGGGTCGGTTCCTCATCCCCTCGGTTCGGCTAGATCGACTGTTCATTGGCAGGTCGAGGTGTTGTTTGCCGAGGAATGGAGTTAGGCGCTTTGAAGGGTTCTGGCTTCGAACCGTCGCCACCCTCCGACTCAGTAGCTCGGTTGCTTAGCCAAGCTATTCGGTAGCTCGGCTAGGCACACTGGTGGCCGGAAGCTCGGAAGGTACGCGTGGCTAGATCTGGAGTGTCCATCACGGCGTGCATCACGAGGACGGGGTTCAGATCACGAGAAAACGTTATCTTGTTGTTTTGTGGGCGTGGTGCTATCTGAACCGTCCATCAAGTTTTGACACAAACTTTGAAACGATCCGACGGTGATTCGGCGTCGGCAGAATTTTTCCCTATATGTGGGGGTCGGTTCCTTATCCCCTCGGTTCGGCTAGATCGACTGTTCGTTGGCAGGTCGAGGTGTTGTTTGCCGAGGAATGAAGTTAGGAGCTTTGAAGGGTTCTGGCTTCAAACCGTCGCCACCGTCCGACCCAGTAGCTCGGTTGTTTAGCTAATCTGTTTGGTAGCTCGGCTATGCACACCGGTGGCCGAGTCATGGACTTAAGCGATTTGAGGATTTTTTGTTTTGAAACGTATCAACTCTCTGTTTTGGCGCTTTGCCTTCTCTTAGTGGGCTTTTAAATGCCCAAGGAAGCCCAAACGTCGCTTCGTGGTTATAAATTCTCACTCCCCCACCCCAGAGCTCATTTCTCACTTTTCACTCCAAGTTTTCACTTTTACTCTCTGCGTGCTCTGCTAGCGGTGATTTGAGCTCCAAGGCGGTTGCGTTAGCTGTCGCGTAGGCCAGGCGATTTCCGGCGAACTAATTCCGACCGTGAACGTCACTTCAAGGACACGTCACATCAAGGTCAGTTTATTTGCCTTAGCTTTTTTATAGATGTCAAGGGTAGACTCGGGGAGTAAGGCCTCGTCCTCGGGCGATAGTGGCACCGAGGAAAGTAGGCGAATGGAGCGAAGAAAAGGGAAGGAGGTGGCCCGGTCGTCCGTGGCTGAGGTGAAGAAGAAGAAGGCAGTGGCCCGATCTCCTATAGTCGAGGAGATCGTGGAGACCGAGAGGCGAGCCCCTGAGATGGGCCGGTATCCCAGTGTACTGTCCGGCCATGCCGGAGTCAGGCAATACGAGGGTGACCTTATGAAGAAGGCGATCATAGGTCGGTCGGCAGTCTACGAGGAGAACAACCCGGTTCAGACCACCGAGGTGGGCGAGATTGCGTCGGTATTATCCGAGAAGGACCTGCTCCGGATCAGAAAAGAGTTCGCCATCCCTCCGGAGTACAAGCTGATCCTCCCCGGCCCTGGGATGCGAGCGAACTCCAGACTGTCGTCGTCGGATATGTGTATGTTCGACTACGACTCGCTGAACGCCGGATTGTGCTTTCCTCTGCACCCCTTTGTGTTAGAGGTTCTCCAGTGGTACTGCCTGGCGCCGACCCAGTTCATGCCGAACACCTGGTGCCACGTGAATGCCTTCTTGCTGCAGTGCCGTAATGCTGAGGTCGAGCCAGACTTGACGATCTTTCGGAGCATGTATCGGGTTCACCGGATGCACAAGACCGAGCACCGCTACTACCTGTCACCCTGGAAAGGCGTTAGGCTTATAGAGAATCCGGACTCGATAAAGGGTTGGAAGGAGAAGTTCTTTTTGCTGGGGGAGCCCTCGATGCTGAAGATTCCGACTCAATGGAAAGTAGAGGTGCCGAAGTTTGCGAGGACCGACCCGGTACTGACAGCGGCCGAGGAGGAAGTGGTGGGGAAGATTATGGCTCTCCCAATGTTGAGCTGGAGGGAAATGACTGAGGAGGTGCTACACGGGTCGGGCCTTAGTCCGATCAACCCGAGTACGCTCCTGACATCTCGTAATATATATTTTTTTCTAAGTTTTTAGCTCGTTTCGCTAACTTGTTGTTTGTTTTGTTGTTTGGAACAGAAGCGCCGAAGATTGACTTTCTGGGGATGATGAACGAGCGTGGCAAGGTTGCCGATAGAAGGAAGAGGAAGAGGCCGAGCACGACAGCTTCGTCCGACCGGCCCTCTAAGGTTCCTTCGGCAGTTGCTCTGCCTACTTGTTGAGGTCCCCTCGCCAGTGGTGGTTGTTTCCGTCGACCCCTCGGCTCCTGTTGCGTCTGCCACGGCCGGTGAGGCCTTCGATGTTTCGGCGGCGCTGTCGCTCCAGGCTCCGCCCCTGACCACTCAGGCCGAGGAGATCCTGACCGAGCAGCATAAGAAGCTGTTCGTCCCGGACTGGCGAGTCAAGAACCACAACAGCTTCCTCGGGGACTCGCAGATGTGCATGCAAGCCGTCAAGCACTTAGCGACCCCGAAGGATCGAGCAGCACTGAAGGCGGGGACGACTGGCGATGACACCTACGAAGTTGCTCGGTCGCTTGTGTCGGTAAGTTTTACATCCATTTTTCTTGAGAATTTCTTAAGTCTGTCGTTCGGCTTTTACTTTGCTCTTATTCTCTTTTTCCTTCGGCAGGCCACCTGTCACTTCGGCCACCTCCTTCAAGCGTTCGCCGAATAGGAGAGGGAGTTGAAGGCCGCCAGCAATAAGGACAGGGCGGAGAAGGTGAGGGCGGTTCGGCAGCTCGAGGCAGAGCAGAGACGCGCGGATGGCTTGGAGGTCCGGGTTGCCGACCTTGAAGCTGACCTGGAGCGAGCTAAGGGGCGGCTCACTGACGAGGTCGCCAAAGTTGCTAAGGCTGCCGAGGAGTTGGTGGCATCTGCGTAGGCTCTGGCAGAGGCGAAGGCGGAGAAGGACGCCGTGGCGGCGATGATCAGGGCCAAAGTCGAGGCCGAGGCGAAGGCGCACATGGCCTCCAACATGGAGAAGTCCTACGAGAGGGCGCTTGACCATGTCTAGGACCGCATCCCCGGCTTTCAGCGGGTCGGATACAGACTGTGGCCCGGAGCTGCAGCTGAGGGCGAAGAGGAGGAAGGCGACGACGAGGAGGAGGTGGTCCCTGAGACTGTGGTGACCAACCCCCAGGCCGGGGCGACGGCGAATGAGGGGCCGTCTGGCGAGGCGCCTGTGATCGAGCCGACGACGCAGGTGGACCCCTGACCTCCTCGTCTTTTGTAATTTTGTTTTTTCCTTTTTTAGAATGTAACGCCTTTTTGCGGACTGGCCACCGCCTCTTCTTTATGAATGAAAATCTTATTTCAAATTTGTCTAAGTGTTTGGCTCGGACTTTAGTCTTCCAATTGTGATGTTCTCGTCTTTCAGATCTTCGAACATGCTCTAGATACCGCAGCAGCTCGTCGTCGTGCAAAACTGTTTAAATAGTCTCGTGAGGCTCGTCTCGAGGGCGAGATAGACCTGATCCGAAGGGTGCTGTTCAACGTGGAGAAGAAGTACAGCGAACTGCTGCCCGAGGTACACCACTTGCGGATAGCCGAGGAGGAGCTCTCAACGAAGGAGGAAGAGCTGGCCTCGGTGCAGGCCGAGCGAGACGAGTTCGCGACGAAGGTCGAGCAGCTGCAGAGGGTTATAGTTGACAAAAGCATCAAGGTGACCCATCTGCGCCGCATCATTTCCGACAGTGCCAAGTACCCGGGTTCGGCAAAACTCCCTCGGCTAAAGATATCGGTGAAGGACGACACCTTGAAAGATAGGATCGTCCAGCTCGAGGAGGAAGTCGCTCGTCTAAGGCCTCAGCCGGTGAGGGCCAACGTCCGCAGCACCTCGTGTACACGCGAGGAGTGCGAACGAGGTATTTCCTTCTACGAGCTCGCGAATCGTCCTCCCGCCACAGGTCGGACCGCGGCCGATGCGCAAAGCGGTGTAGCTGTTAGCTCGAGTGGAGCCTCGGTCGGAGCCACTGTTAGGGTTAGTAGTGAAGAGGCGTCTCAGTTCGTCGGCCTAGAGACGAGCTCGGAGATGAAGAGACGAAAACCCCGAGTGTCTCTGAATCGGAATGTCCCCATTTCGAGGAGGTGCTAAACAAGTTGTACTGAGCTTTTGTTTTCTTGCATCATCTTTTTTATCTTTTTTGTTGTAACTTATTGCCTTGTAAATTTATCAAGTTGTTTTAACGAAATCGAAGTTCGCCTGCTCATTGTTGTGCTGTAGTTTCCTTGCTCTTGACACCCATCCATAAGAACCAGTAGTTAATTTATTTGAGCGTTCTAGTCGTAGAACTCTTGCATTAGCTGTAGAACTTTAGCACTTGCTCGGGATATACCGAGGCAACTTGGCCCTTCGGTAGTGTGGTAGCTCGGATTTCAAACCCGAGCCACAAGGCTCAATCTGGACGACCAATCACGATCATGGCACGAATCACGAGGCGGAAGGCTCGAGTTTCGAGAAAACACTATCTTGTCGTTTTGTGGATACGTGGCACGATCTGATCCGTTCATCACGTTCTAGCACGCATTTTGATACGATCCAACAGTGAAACTGGTTTGGCGGAAATTTTCTCCATATGTGGAGGTCGGTTCCTCGTCCGCTCGGTTCGAGATACTGAGGTAGTGCAGTCGAGCCGAGCATTGGACTCTAAACTCGTCGTTAGAGTGGTTCAATCTGGACGGTCGATCATGATCATGGCACGAATCACGAGTTGGGAGGCTCAAATTTCGAGAAAATGCAATCTTGTCGTTTTGTGGATACGTGGCACGATCTGATCCGTTCCTCACATTCTAGTATGTATTTTGGGATGATCTAATGGTGAAACTGGTTCGGCAGAATTTTTCTCCATATGTGGAGGTCGGTTCCTCGTCCGCTCGGTTCGGGATACTGAGGTAGTGCAGTCGAGCTGAGCGTTGAACTCCGAACTCGCCGTTAGAGTGGTTTAACGGTTGTGGGATCAATTCCGAATGGCGAACTACTTCTAGCTCACTTAAGAGCGAGATTGCGAAGTAGAGTCGAGCCAAGTGTTGGACTCCGAACCATCGTTAGAGTTGTTCAGAGAAGAGCACTTTCGGATGCACTGGACTATGTCAGAGCATAGGGCGGATGGGAGGGTCTTGCTAACAAAGAACTTTCGGCTTGGGTCCTGCTCAGAGAAGAGCACTTCCTCCAACTCATCCACCGGCTCGGACGTTGGTCGGGTAACATCTTGGGGGATTTTCAGAGTTTCTAGGGAGAGGACTGGACCAAGGGTAGAAGTCATGTAGCACTTGCGGGTCGTTTCCTGATTGCCTTTTACTTCCCCTACTCCTGCCCGAGTGGGAAACTTCATCTTGAGGTGATAGGCGGAAGGGACAGCTTCAAGAGCTGCTAAGCCGGGGCGACCCAAAATGACATTGTAAGCTGCAGGGACATCCACGACCATAAAGTCCATCGACTCCGTTCGGGTAGTAGGAGTTTTGCCAGCGGTTACGTCGAGGGTGATCACCCCTTCAATAGTCACTGGCACTCCCGTGAACCTATGGAGCATGTAGCCGGCGGGCTTGTGTCTGTCCCGGGATAGTTTGAGGCCTTTGAAAGCGGCGAGGAAGAGGATGTTAATGGCGCTGCCATTGTCCACTACGATCCTCTCCACTTTGAAGTTTGCCATATGGAGATTGATGACGAGTGCGTCACAATGGGGGGTGCGGACACCTTCAAGATCTTCGTCTGAGAATGTGACGGGCACTCCGAGGCCTTTAGGAGGAGGAGTGGAGCGAACCAAATTGACTTCCCTAATGAACGCCTTTCGAGAGGATTTTGAGGAGCCCCCCATTGGCCCCCCATGAATGAGGTGTAGGACACGCTCCTCTTCGAATTCGGGCATTTCATCGCGTTCAGGATGCTTGTTAGCCCCCCGAGGCGGGGGAGGAAGGCCGGCTCGGTCCTTTCTCACGAACCTGGTCAGCTGCCCCCTCTGGATGAGGGCTTCTATCTCATTCTTCAAGGCCCGACAATCATTGGAGTCGTGGCCATTGTCCCGGTGATAACGGCACCACTTCTCTTTATCCCTCTTCTTGTCGGGGGTGTTCATTTTTTGTGCAGGAGGTATCACCCCCTCCTTCTCAATTTCCATAAGAATGGTGGAGATGTTGGCATTAAGGGGAGTAAATTTTTCAAATCTGGGGGGAGGTCGGCGCTGGCCACCATTATCCTTCTGGAGCTTCTTGGCCCCTTCCTTTTCTGTTCCTTTTCTCTTAGACCCGGAGGAAGACCCCTCCAAGTTGGGGCGGTGCTCAGCTTCTTCGGCCCGAATATACTTTTCGCTCCGGAGGAGGAGGTCAGAAAGTTCTGTGGGGGCTTTTTGGCGAGGGAGGAGCGGAGGCTGGAGTTGAGGACATTGGATTGAAATGCTGCTGCAGCGACCGACTGGTCGAGGGATGCTATGGACCTGGCTTCAGCTGTGAACCTTTTCACATAGTCTCTTAGCTTCTCACCGTTCTTCTGGTTGAGGTAGAGTAGCGAAATGATGGTCTTCTCAGTTCGGCGGCTACTCACGAAGTGGGTGACGAAGAGGGTCTCAAATTGCTCGAAGGAGAATATTGAGGAAGGGGCAAGGCGAGAGTACCATTCTCGAGCTGGACCCTTGAGAGTTGCGGGGAAGGTTTTGCAGAGCAGAGCATCGGAAGCCTGATGGATGAGCATGAGGGTCTTGAAGCTTTCGATGTGATCGACGGGGTCAGTCTCCCCAGAATAAGTCTCGAATTGAGGAGGTTTAAAGCCAATTGGTACCGGGGCCTCCATTATGGTTCGGGAAAAAGGAGGTCGACTAGGACGAAGGGTCCTTCCTCTGAGCTCTTCTTCTCGGTCTAACTGACCCAAGCGCCTTTCCATTTCGTGGAGACGGTGGTAGACAGCGTCATCCCTTCGACGGTAATCAGGCGAGCCTCTTGACTCGTCTTCGTACGAGGGAGAGCGGGGGCTACGACGACGGTAGCTCCTGGAGCGGCGAGGACTTGGCATGTACCGGGGGTTGCTAGGAGCTGGAGGAGGAGTTAGGGACCGTCGGCGAGGACTTCGGACCGGAGGAGGAGAGGGAATCCTTGGAGCATTGGTGTTGTTGGGACGGAGAATGAGAGCTTGTAGGACGGTTGCTTGGAACTGCTGGAACTCGGCACGGGTGATGGGTGCCTCATCGTTCCTAGGATGTTGCCGACCGGCAGGGGAATAGGGTCTTCTCCTGTGATGCTCGGGGGACTCTCTCCGCCCCCTTCGGATAGGGGACCTTCTGTAGTCTCGGCGGTGAGGAGATCGCTCATCCGGGAGTTGCTGGCGGGAGGCTCCCTCTCGGGCCCGCTTTTCATCCAAACGGCGGCGAAGATCCTCATCCTTCTGCCGATTGAGGATGGTGTTGCGAAGGTCGGAAGATCGGGGATTGTGGGAGGCCATAGAATCCGAGGAGGCATTGTGGATGGAGACGTGGTCCGGATGGAGAGGTTGTTTCTGTGGGTTGGGACCCTTGGAAGGTTGTTGATTCTGGGGAGGAGGCAAGTCCTGTTGGAGAGGGTCCTCTGCTTGATGAGGAAGTTGTCCCTGTTGCTGAGCGGGTTGAATGGGGACTTCCTGTTGCTGATCGGGGTTGGGTCCGCGGTTGGACCCTCTAGATCTTGCTTTCCTAGGAGGCATGGCTGGAGAAGATCTGACCAACGGGAAGAGGGGAGGAAACTATTCGTTTATTTCCCATAGACGGTGCCAATCTGTTGCCGCTGAATCTGGTGTGGGGGCAAACAGATAGTATTTGTGGATCCTTAGGAAAACCTGAAAAGCAAACCTGAAACCTGTTCCGCCGGAGTTTGACCGTTGGCTCCCGCCGTTCACCTGCAAAAAGTGCGAGACACCGGGGTTGATCCTGGCGACGCACCCTCCGACGCTCAAGTCAGTAATCAGGAAAGATTATGAGAGAGCGTAAATTGGCAAAAGATTGATTACCTCTTAATGGAGATGGATGGGGGGTATTTATAGGCGCTGCTGGGGTCAGATTAGGAATGTAATCCCTGTTGTTAGATAAGGAATGTAATCCCTAATTCCCAGTGAAAGGATAGATATGAATCAGGGTAGTTGATTAGGATTAATCAGAAACCCTAATTCTATCCTTTCTGGACCGGGTTCGCTGCGGGTTGAAACCCGCACCCAGTTGAGGTAGATCCATTCGTGGGTTAGTGGGTCTTCGAGGAGGAGAACTAGTACCCGCTTCAGACCCATTGGTAGGTGAGATTACCATTTTACCCCAGGGCTTCAAGATTCGTTCCCGATTTGGACGGTTTCGATTTAACCCCATTTTTAGCCATATCAATACTCTATAGATCATGTACTCAGCAACGATAATCAATATTCAATAATCACGATTCAATATTTAATGCACGATACGATAATTGGCCATGATACAATACACAATAGATTGGGTTACTGTCGTAAGCCACAATCAATCGATAAAACAATAACAATATTTAGGGAAACACGGGCCCCTCCTCCGAGTACAATCTCTACATTGTCCACTACTTAAATCACCTGACTTGATTAACAATTATTTATTCAATCAATATGCAATAACGGTTGGCAATATTATGATACCAATAAGGAACAATAGGGAAAATAATATCAATGGGAAAACGATAAGACGATCAATAGGAAACACTAGAACGATGACAATACAACACTAAGATCATGCAATGAAATTCATACAATTCAATGTATCAAATACAACAATATGGATTCGATTATATTATCAAAACATGGAAACTCAATTCTGGACAACAGTAGGTTACTGTACCAAAATTGAATTTCCTACTGCTACAGAAATCCAAAGCTGGATCCGTCAAAAGTTCTAGAAAATAGACTCCTGCCCGGTTCCAACCCATATTTAAAGTCAAAGTTCCGATAATAGTAGCTAGGTTAGTACAGGGTTCTTTATAGAATTACTGATTCTGGCTGGTTATCGATGTCAATTAGTTACAGTTATAAAATTAGTAAATATTCACTTTAAAAATCAGTAAAAATAATTCATGACCCTAAGAATGTTAACTATTAATCTGGAATTTATCATGGTAATATTTGATCATTAGTTCATCTATTTAATTAGTTTAACATGGTGTAATCATGAATCAGGAAATTCTGAGAATAAAACGCAGCAGTAGTAAAATCATCGTATCTCATGCAATATAAGTCAGAATTCAATAATTTTTAGTGTTCTGGAAACTAGAAACATAGGGCTACATTTCATATTTACAAGCTTTCACGGTTCAGCGTTAATAGATGGGTTGAAAAAATTATACAAATTTCAGACAGATAGTAAAAATTATTGATTAACATATTTCATGGTATAGAAGTGATCTAGGGTTATAGTTATCAATTCAATTAGTCGATTAACATGGTAGGCATGATGACAAGCAAATCACAGCAAGGAAACACAACCATGCATTCAATCTAATGCTAAACAATACATCAAATCAATGGTTCAATCAATAGCAACCTAAGATACAACTCTACAATAATTTATTGATGGGATGACATGCATGAATAATTCCTAATATGAAAAGATCTACATGAAATGCATGAAAGACACGATCTTTAGAGTCAAATATCAGCACAAAGTCAAGAATAAGGGGATTAGCTCGTGTAAATCCTTTATATTCCCAACGAAGAACAAGACAATAACAATATACGATGAATACGATGAGAATAATGGGATTAGGATCTCGGGCAACAAAACACAAACCCGCAACAGCACGTGCACACTACGTGCACAACCAAAGCACGTACAATGAACGCACACACATGTCCACCAAGGAGGCAGTAAGGGCGAGGGACCACAGTGATTGGTGGTGGTGGCTTGCGGTGGTCGGGACTGAGGGTGGCAGTGACTGGCTACTGGGTTGCTGGCGACGGACTGACGGTGGTCGGTAGGTGGCTTTTCTCAGATCGCGGGTGGCTGCAGCTGGCAACAGGGAAGTCGCTGGCGGCGGGGATAGGTGCTTGGTGGTTGGCGGCTGTGATCAAGGTGGAGGCGAGAGGAAGGAAGGACTGGCGGCGATTGGGGTTCTTCGGTGGAGGTCGAGTGATGGCGAGGAGATAGGTATGGGGTCGACGAGGTCGGGAGTGAGCAGGCGGGAGTGATGGCGGCGTTGGGGGGTTGCGGATGGAGAGAGGGTTGCACAGTCGAAGTCGGAGGTTGAAGGAGTACGGCTTGACAGGGATCTGATGGGTTCGGGAAAGCACAGAAGGAAAGGAAGAGGGTGACGGCTGTGTATAGGTGATTAGGTTAGATGATTAGGGTTAATTAAGGGGGTGTATATATAGAGAGAGAATTAGGGTTAAGGTTGGTTAATGGGTAGTGCGTTTAGGATTCACTAATAATGGGTCTTAGGGTTGAAATCCATGTTAACAATTGGCTTGGAAAAAAAATCATTTAAAAGGTTAATAATATTAATGGCCCAAAGATGAATATGAACAAAGATAAATATACTCATGGACTAGGGAAAAATCATGAATCACATAAACAGATAATCAAAACAGTAATAGAATTGAAAGAGAAGGAAAAATTTATGGGATTCAAATTTCAAATTGAGAAATAAGATTCGAACAACATCTTGAAATCAAATGACAGTTCATGAATAATATTAAAACTAACATTATTCGATATAATAAATGAAACAGAAAGAGATATCATTGAATTACAAAGGAGGTTACAATGGAGATCAATAAAAAGGGAAAATTCGAAAACGGGAGTTACATTAACATTTATATATTTCATACTTTTCATAAAACAGTATTCTCTTAAATCGCTACCTTCTTTTATCTATTAACATATATTCTTAGTTTACGATTTTAATCATTCATTTTTTGCATTTCCATTTAGTTAATTTCTCTTCGCTTAAAATTTTCAAAATTTTATTAGCCAGTGCTAACTATTTTTCAATTATTATGATCTTCCAATTATTTATCGGTTTTCTTGGTAATTTTATACTTTCCCTTATTTCGTTTTTAATATTTATTTCTGCATCAAAAAAAGGTATTTTTTTTTATCTCAATAAATTTTTGAGCTACTTAGTGATTATTTACGTTCTTAGTCTATTTTAAAAAATTTCTACCGTATTAAAATTTGTCCATACTATTTCAACACTTTTATTATGTGCCCTTATATTTCTTTTCCTTCTTACTTATTTATATACTTCTATTTTTGTTTTACTCTTTTCATACTACTTTCTACTATTTTCTTTTGTTTACTATACTTGTTTGTAAAGCATTTTTTTCTATGATTTCCTTACTTCTTGATAATTATTTTGTTTTCCCATTTCTTTCACAATTGATGACTTAATTTACATTTTCCTTTACTATAATATCTAATACTTTATCAAATATTATTGTTATGAAATTTTTTTTCAATCTATACTATTATTTATGGTCACGTTTCTTTTTATGCTATAGTCACGCCCCGCTTCCCAAAAATACGGAACACAAGCACATGACATTGGCCCAACGAATGACTAACGTCATCCATAAGCTGTTTATCCGATCAACTCAACAATATAATCAATACGGAACAATTGTGCAGGCAATAATAATAATCTCATGAACAATAATTCTTGGAATGAAGCAATATGAAATATCCAAATACAATATACCAACGTATGGAAACAAATAACAAAATCCGGGTCATAAGCCCAATACAATATTAAATCCAAACACAAAAATGATAAGTCTCAATACAATAAGTTCAATGAAATAACATTCAACTAGAAAGCAATAAATCGTTAGAAAGTTTGTTCTCCAATTCCTGCAGGCAATTCTCCTTCAACACATGTAAATACTTCATCTAAAAAGAGGAGAAAAATTGTCCTTAGAGCAAGTCATGGACAGCAAGTAGAGAAAGCAAAGAACAGTGGAATAACGATATAACAATAAATTCAATGGAAAAATAGGAATAAATAACATGAGACAATAACAATAATCAATATCATGATAATCGATGCAATTGGTATAAACAATGATTCATTAATCGATAACAATATTCAATGGTCAATATCAATAACACTTAGCCATTATTCGATATCAATAGAAATAATGATGAACAATATGCGATGTCGATGTCGTATCAATTCTTTAGTCTATTAGTCATTTAATCCTAACTAATGCACGTACTACTGTGTCCCATAAGTTCCATACCACAGGTTTGATGTATACAATCAATTTCGTTTAGACTCAAGTGGTAGATTATATAGATCGTGTACTTGGTATGATGACGATAATAATAATAAGACAATTTCTTGCATAATGACGATAATAATAATAACACGAGCCATTGGAAAAATTTCTTGCACAATGAAGATAATGATAATAACACGGGCCATCATCCGAGTATAGTTCCTATATCATCAACTATTCTAGTACATCCCTTAAACCCCGGCTTGTTAATTATTTATCGATGTAACAATACAATATGCAATTTGAGACATGTGATGAACAATAGTATTAATAGAGGAACAATAAGATGATAACTTGGATAGGACGATTAGAATGATGATAATAAGACATTAGGAACATGCAATGCAATATACACACTTTAATTCATGCAATACTATGATATAGGAACAATTAATCTATTAAAATCTGGAATATGAAATTCTGGACAGCAAGAGTAGTAAGTACTAAAATATAATTTTCCGCTGTTATAGAAATCAAAAACTGAAACCGTTAGAAATTCTGAAAACTAGACTTCCACACGGTTCCAACTCAAATTTAAAGTCCAAAATACGACAACAGTAGCTAGGTCAAACACATCATTCTTTACAAATTACATGTTCGGGCAGAAAATAGACATCAAGTTGTTATATTTTTAGAATCAGCAAAAACTTGATAATAAATTCATTAAAAATATTTATTAGAATCCTAAACATGTTAACTAACAATCTAAAGATTTCCAGGGCATTATTTTATTAAACATGTAACATACAAAAATCTGAAATTCTGGAAACAAAAACACAGCAGTAGTAAAACTATCATAACTTTTCCTATATAACTCGGAATTCAGCAATTCAAGATATTCTGGAAACTAGAAACATAGGAATACAACTTTTATTTCAAAAGTTATTTATTTTAAGATCAAATAATGGGTCAAAAATGTCAGGCAAAATACAAACAGCAAGCAACATACAGATTTTTGGGTATTTTTCATGAAATAAATTGATTAAACATGATGGGTATCAATTCTATAGTCAATAAATCTTATAATAAGCATGATGGGAGTAATAGCATGGTAAATACAATTAAAAACACATATATACACTATTTTAACAACAACCAAATATCAATCGATCATTCAAACATACAACCTAGCATTAGTTTCTACGATAGATTATTTGTGTAGCGATTATATGAATAACCCTATTATCAATCCTACATGAATGCTTGAAAGGTTCAATCTTTGGAGTCAAAAGTGGCACGAAGTCAAGAATATTGGGGTTAGCTCGTGTAAACCCTCAATAGACCCAACGAAAGATTATCAATACAACGATACGATAAAAGATTAGGATCTACTTGCGAAATTTCAATAAAAACTTGAATTTGATACAATATTCAATTCAAGAGGAAAGTGACTTGCCTTATAGACGATTAATTTGAATACCAAGAATAATGGGATGAGAATCCCGGAGCAACGAACCCACGAACTCGCGAAATAATACGTGCACACTACGTGCAATAGAGATCCAAAGCAACAACAGCAATAGCTTGGCTCGGGCTGGCTCGACGGCGACGCTCTGACGGCGAGCGGCGACTGGCGAGGGCGTCGACGGCTGGTCCACGGGTTGAGGTAGGGGTTTTCGTCGATCGGGAAAGGAACGGCAGAGGGGCGTCGGTCTGCTGTGTCGACAGGTAAAGAGGAGCAGCAAGGGATAGGGGTTGTCGACTGAGCGGCGTTGAGCGGGAGGAGAGCGGCGCGGTCAGGGGTCACCGGAGGGAGGGGGTTGATGGGTTGACAAGGGAGGATGGACATAATGGGTTAGGCGGGTAAATCAGAGGTCGGGGAGAGAGAAAGTTAGGAGAGAGAGATGACGGCTAGAGTTTAGGATTTGTATTTTGTGTTTTTAGGGTTTGCAATAGGATTGTATTTATAGAGTACAATTAGGATGTTCGGTTAATGGTTTAGGATTTAATAATAGTGGGTTTGGACAAGAATTAATTGTAATTGGGTCCTGGGTTAAATAAGAGATGGAATTAAAGACAATAGGGTCCAATAAAATACACACAACCAAATAAAAATAGAATTAACAAGAAAATGGCTCAACAAGAAGGATGAAAGAATTTCATGAACAAAGTTTAATTAAAATATATAGAAAATAAAGTATTTTATTCAATTGCAAATAAAATATCACAAAAAGAGGGAAAATGAAAAGTGCGAAAACGGTAGTTACAATCTTACTCACCTTACAATAAAATTTCGTCCTTGAAATTTAAACAAGTGGTAGTAAGATAACCCTGAATGTCATGCCGCGCTTATCAAAAAGGAATACGGAATACGAATACACGACAAAGTCCAGCAAATGGCTTTCACCATTCATAAGTTGTAAGGATCTTTTCAACAGTTCACAAGAAATAAACAAGAAGTAAACAGGAAATAATCATCCACGCATACATGAAACAAATTAATATAATCAACAGAATTACTTGAAAACAAAAGGCATAATTCTCAAATAACCAGATCTGCAAACAACAAGTTATAAGTTCTGGGACAAAGTGCCCAATACAAGATCCAAGTAGCAATAAATACAATTTATTCAAAACAGGAAAATAATTCAAGCATGAACTCTAGCCAAGCTCAGAACACTTGGTCACTTACTCCTTCGGGCAGCTGATCATCGAAATTTGCAAATTTAACAATTTGCAAGAAAAGAGAACATGAAACAATATGCCCATTAGTGCAAGTTACGGGTCGCATGTAGTTCAAGGAACAAGTACAAAAAATAGAATACAGAGTAGCAACAAGAAGCAAGTACTGAATAAAGCATGGAAGGAAAAGTGACAGTAAAATAGGGCAACTAACTCTTAAAACAAGAAATAGAATCAAGTAACATGATACAATAACAGGGTGCAGGTAGCAAGCAAGCAAGTAACAAGCAACATGTGTCGAATAGCATGTACAAGTAACAGGAATGTGCAAGTGATTATGTTATTCTCAAGTCTTGTATCTAATCCTATCTAGGTAGCACTTCATGCGTCTCAAATTTTACCACATGGTTGCTACATTCAAGAAGTTGCATTTACTCAGGTATCAAGCATCAAGTAGTCAAGTATCAAGTAGGACCTACAGGTCCCCTCCGAGTACTCCTCTCCTATAGGGAAGTATGTAGTCGGGTAAGCAAGTGGAAAACACGGGCCCCCTTCTGAGTAAACCTTCCACAAAGGAAGTATGTAGTCAGGAAATCAAGTAAAAAAGTAATTAGGATTATGTATTATGTAATCAGGTAATCAAGTAATCATGTAATCATATGGAAAATAGGGGCTCCCTTCCAAGTACACATTTCTATATTTTCCACTACTAGATCTTTCCCTTAACTCCGGCTTGTACTTGTTATTAATATTAAAGCGGGCATGGACATGCACAAACAGGGCAAGAAAACATGGCAAGAAACAAGAAACAAGTTCAGGTCGAGCAGAAAACATAATCGGGTGACAAATCAACTTATAATAATTAGAAACAATGAGAACTTCAATTCTGGACAACAGGATGTTGTTGCACCAAAACTGAGATTCCCGTTGCCACAGGAATGCAAATCTTGATCAGTCAGAAGTTCTAGAAACTAGACTCTTTGCCAAATCCAGCGCATATACACGAGTCATATAACAATTACAGCATCAGGGTTCACAACAGCATTTTACATAGAATTTATGTTCCGCGAGAAAAGTAAAGTTTTTTATAAGCATGAAAGAGGTCCAAAAACAAAACAATTAAATCTAGGAAAATTCTGGAAGGTTTCCTAATATGTCTAGTCTCAGTATATTAATTTTCATGTTATTATATTATGTATAGCATAGTCAAATTAAATTGAAAAAAAGATGACATAGCAAATTTATTAATCTGGAATTCTACGACACAGCAGCAGTAAAACTGCGATAACTCACACATCATAAATTGGATTTGAGATCCGTCAAAAGAGTTGTAAACTAGAAATCTAGGGCTACATCTCATATTTAGAAAGTTCTAACAGATTCAAATAGTAACTGGGTCAAAATCAGGCTACAAGTCAGAATATACGGCAGGGCAGAAGTACACAATTGGTGTTTATGATCTTTTATGATTACGAAAATAATAGAAACGAATCAAAACGGATATGGTGAAGATTATCAACGAGTAAGAACATGAAAAATAAGTTATAACGGAGATCTACTTGCGGTATTTATGCTTGTACGAGAACAAGAAATTTCATACAAGTTACTTGCCTCAATGAAGATGACGAGTCCGATGAGAACAGAATAACGAGAACGTATCCCGGGTGACGAACTCTAAAACAATGATCACAAACAAGAGCGCGTGGGGGGGGGGTTACGGGATGAAGATGAATGGCTGCACACGACGGAAAGTGGACGGCGGCGTGGTCGACGGAGGGAAGGCGGTGACGGGATGCACGGTGGAAGTCGATGGTCGGAGGAGTGGGATTGGAGGCTTGGGATGAGGGACGGTGAATGATGGCCAAGAAGGGAGATTGGGTTAATGTGAGCAGTCGACGGGACGTCGGGGCCGCGGGGGGCCACGCGACGGTGGGGTTGGTCGACGACGAGAAGGCAGCAGACGGGGGTACGGGTGTGCACAGGGAGAGAGAGGGAGAGAGTTGGGGAGAAAGAGAGTATTGTTTAGGAGATAATGACTGTAGGAGAAAGAGAAACAAATTTGGTTAGATTTAATAAGATTTTTGGTAAGTTAGGATTTTAGGAATCAAGGGGGAGATCAAGGGGGAAGTGATCTGCTTATTAGGCAGATAGAGGTAAATGTGAAGAGAGATTTGTGGGAGACTAGGTAAAATAAGGTATTGGGTAGCGGGTTTAGGATCCAATAGGGTAGATTATTGGGTTTTGGGATCTAAATAGGGTAGATTGGGTTAGAAATCGGATCCAAAAGGGTAGAAATCAAATAATAAACAATTAGGCCATGAAATATATGATTTAGAATCAAATAAATCATCCAAAGATAATTAATTGGCCGAAAAAATTAAATCACAAGATTGAAGTCACAAAATTGAATGACGGTAAATAGAGATAGTTTATTAGGAACGAAGAAATGATTACACGATTCAGAAAGAACAAAAGAGTACATTCGAAAAAAAATAAATACCCAGGAAAATAAATACATACAAAAATACAAGAAAAGGAACACAGGGGTTACAAATCCTACCCACCAAACAAGCAAAATTTCGTTATCAAAATTCAAACAAGAAGTACATAGGGTAACCCCGAAAAGAAAAGGAAAAGTACAACAACACTAAAAGCTACACAAACAAATGAGGAAACTTCTGTTGGATTTCCTCCTCTAATTCCAAAGTCGACTCACCCGGAGAGTGAGGATTCCAAGAAACCTGAACCAACTTGATTACCTTGTTCTCCAACACCTTCTCCCACCGGTCCAAATTGGTAACTGGCGGAATCTCACAAAATAGATCCGGCTACATGGATAACTCTGAATAGTCGATCACGTGGCTCTCATCACAGATGTACCTCCTGAGTTGTGAGACATGGAAGACATCGTGCACCCCACAAAAAGCCTGCGGCAATGCCAGACGATAGGCCACATTGCCTACTCGTTTTACGATATCAAACGGCCCGACGAACCTACAGCTTAGCTTGCCCCCACCACCAAACCAGATGACACCTCTCCACGGTGATACCTTAAGGAAGAATGGTCACCCACCTCAAACTCCAAGGCTTTCTTATGGACATCTGCCCATCTCTTCTGCCTGTCTTGTGCTGCCTGAAGATGCTTCCTGATCTGAGTCACCTCATCAACAGTCCTGGTGATCAACTCCGAACCCAACAACTTCCTCTCACCAATGTCATCTCAGCACACTGGTGATCTGCACTTCCGACCATATAGTGCCTCGTATAGTGCAGTTTTAAGATTGGCCTGATAGCTATTATTGTACGAGAACTCTACAAGATGCAGGTGGTCCTCCCAAGATCCTCCAAACGGTAGAACATAGGACCTCAACATGTCCTTCAGGGTCTGGATGGTCCTTTCTGACTGCCCATCCGTCTGAGGATGAAAAGCCGTGTTGTACTTCAGTTTACTCCCCAGACTGCTCTGAAGACT
Source organism: Hemerocallis citrina (assembly GCA_017893485.1). Classification (NCBI taxonomy): domain Eukaryota; kingdom Viridiplantae; phylum Streptophyta; class Magnoliopsida; order Asparagales; family Asphodelaceae; genus Hemerocallis; species Hemerocallis citrina. The sequence goes on along the minus strand of CM030359.1, from coordinate 204,372,997 downwards.
CTCCCAAAACTGAGATCTGAACCTCGTATCCCTGTCAGATACAATACTAACTGGAACCCCATGAAGCCTGACAATCTCTTGCATGTACTTCTATGCTAGGCTTTCAGTAGACTGCCCAACTCTGAATGGAATGAAATGAGCACTCTTCGTCAGTCTGTCCACAATCACCCAAATGGCATTGTGACCCTTGGGACTCCTTGGCAAAGTAGTCACAAAATCCATCGTGATTTGCTCCCACTTCCACTTCGGAATGGGAAGAGGTTGAAGAAGCCCCACGGTTCTCTGATGTTCTGCCTTCACCTACTGGCAGATCAAGTACTGAGATACAAATCTTGCTACGGCCCTCTTCATACCATGCCACCAGAAGTGAGGCTTCAGGTCCCGGTACATCTTAGTACCACCGGGATGAATAGAGTACGACGAGTGGTGGGCTTCCTCAAGCAACTTCTGACAGACTTCACCCTTCGGAACACACAATTTGGACCCCAAACAAAGCGATCCATCCTCAACCATATCGGTCCTCGAACCTTCCTCAACCTCTGCTCTGAATCCCTGCAACTGCTCATCATCGGCCTGTGCCTCTTTAATCTGCTCTACCAAAGATGGCTGTAGCGAAGCATCATGCAACTCTGATCAGAATTCGGCAAAATCACTTCCAATTCCAACCTCCTCATCTGCTCAACCAGTTCCCTCTGCTGAGTCAGGAAAATGGTGACTGGTCTTCTGCTCAAAGCATCCAGCACCAAGTTGATCTTATCGGGTTGGTACTGCAGATAAATATCATAGTCGGCCATTAACTCCAACTAATGCCTCTGCCTCTTGTTCAATTCCTTCTGGGTGAAGACATACTTGAGACTTTTGTGGTCAGTAAAGATTTTCACTCGGTCTCCAAGTAAATAGTGTCTCCACAGCTTCAAGGCAAAGATCATTGCCGCCAGTTCAAAATCATGAGTCAGATAGTTCTTCTCACTCGGCCTCAACTTCCTAGATTCATAGGCAACAACTCGGCCCTTCTGCATCAACACTGCACCAAGACCCTTGCCAGAAGCGTCATAGTGAACCACAAATCCACTTCAACCATCCGGAATGGTTAACACTGGCACTGATGTCAACCTGCTCTTCAACTCTGGAAAAGCTTCGCTGCAAGCCCCATCCCAGATGAATTTCTGATCCTTCCCTATTAACTTGGTTAGCAGCCCAGCTATCTTCGAAAAATCTTGGACAAATTTTTGATAATATCCGGCTAGTCCAAGGAAACTTCTCACATCTGAAACTGACTTAGGCACAAGCCAATCTTTCACTGCAGCAATCTTGGATGGATCAACTGAGATTCCTTCTTCCGAGATGATATGCCCCAAAAAGAAAAATCGATCAAGCTAGAACTCACATTTGCTGAGTTTCCCATAAAGCTGATTCTCCCTCAGAGTTTGTAGAACCAACCTTAGATGCTCAGCATGTTCCTCCTGGTTCTGAGAATACACCAGAATATCATCTATGAAGACGACCATGAACTTGTCCAGAAATGGGGAGAAGACTTTGTTCATCAGACTCATGAACACAACCGGTGCATTCGTGACTCCGAAAAGCATCACTAAGAACTCGTAATGCTTGTACCTTGTTCTGAAGGCTGTCTTCTGCACATCAGCTGCTTTCACCTTGACCTGATGATACCCTGAGCAAAGATCCAACTTCGAACAGACTGCCACTCGCCCAACTGATAAAACAAATCCTCGATCTTCGGCAGCGGATACCAGTTCTTCACTGTAATACTGTTCAGTTCACGGTTATCCAGGCATAGTCTGCAGCTTCCATCCTTTTTTGCTGACAAACAGGATTGGAGCTCCCCACGATGAAACACTGGGCCTGATGAATCCCAGATCTATCAATTCTTGGATCTGCACCTTCAGCTCTGCTAGCTCAACTGGTGTCATCCTGTAGGAACTTTTCGATATCGGCGCAGTACCTGGCTAAACCTCAATACCGAATTCCACATCCCTATCTCGGGGTAGCCCATGCAACTCCTCTGGAAACACATCCAAAAATTCTCGCACTACTAGAGGCGCAGCCTCACAGCCTGCTTGCAACCCCATCGTACAAGTCTCCTGATCAACTGTATTTTTAGCTCGGCCAAGGGGTGTCTCCCCAGCATGGAACTCAAACTCTACACGACCTGGGATTCTAAATACCACCTTTTTGGCTCGTCAATCTATGACAGCATGGGAATCCCCCAACTAATCCATACCGAGAATGATGCCGAACCCAGAATTCCCAATTATGATCAAGTCAGCCTTAAAATCTGCACCACCAATAACCACGAGTCTCTGCTTACACTCCCGGGAACAGACGACAACATCGCCACCCATAGCAATGTTCCAAGTTGGTGGCATGACACTGCATTCCAACTAATGCCGATCCACGAAGCGGAAAGAGATGAAGGAATGGGTCACCCCGGAATCAAATAGGACATAGGCAAGGAAAGAATGAACTAGGATAACACCTAAGATAGAGTCAAAAGGTAAGAGAAAAAGAATGACGATTAAGGAGTAAGGAATAACAATGCAGAAAGACAATGTGAATGAACAGAGCAAGACAATGAAAGAAGCAAGTAAAATAACAAACGATAAAATGCAAAAATACTTGCAACGACTCCCTCTGCCGTCTCAGCTTCTTCTGCTGTTAGGTTGTAAGCCTGACCTCTCCTAGGAGCAGCGGTCCTCTGACCGACGATCTGATGCTGAGGTGGGAGCGGTGGCCTGACCGGACCACGAGCTGGTGCTCCCAGCTGAGTCGGTCCCCTGGCTGGAAGAACCATCCTCTGCTATGGGCGATCCCACACTGAGTGTTCAGCAGCGCCACAGCCAAAACAACAGCGATTCACCTTCCTGCAGTCCCTGCGCTCATGCCCAGCTAGTCGGCAAAAGTCGTAGAAACCAACCCTCCGAGGAGCAACAGAAGGGTAGGGAACTGCCCTGACGGGATGGGCCGGGATTGGCCTCCGAATCGGCCCACCAGAAGGCCTAACAGCAGTAGCAGTGGGGTGCTGAACAGTCCGCTGGGAAGGAGCCAACCTATTGCGAGCCTGCTCCTGGGCCCGGGCTGCCTCAAGAGCCTCAGCGTAGGTATGAAGGCAAAGGGCAACGAGATGCATTTGAATCTCTAGATCCAGCCCCAATAGAAATCTTCGGGCTCTATCCTCTTCGTTCGCCACCAAGGTGGCTGCGAAGCTTAAGCCTGATGAATTCTGCCGCGTACTCGCCTACTGATCTGGTACCCTGTGTCAAAGGAGTCTCATGTTACAGCTTCACATGAACAATATGTAACAAAGTTCCAAAAGACAGTACAAACCGACCAACCTGCCTCAGGGCGAAAAATTGTTGCTCCATCTCAACCTGAGTTATGCTGGGAAAGAACTTCTCTAAGAAGCTCCTGTTGAACATGGTCCAAGCAACGGGCCGCTCGGACTCAGCCCTCCACCATATGTGGGCGAGTTCCACCAACTGGATGCTCACCACATCCACATGATCAGCGTTAGCAACTCTCGCTGCCAGCAGCAGCTGCTCCGTCCTGATTAACCACTGTTAGGCCTCTAGTGGCATCTCAGTACCGGAGAATTTTTCAGGGTGCAGTCCCATGAAGTCTGCAACTGTACACAGACAAGAAGGAATAGCCGCTTGAGTAGGCACAATGGGAGCCGAAATTCCGGGCAGCTTCCAATGCGGCCATCACAAGATCACTGTGATTCTGCTGCATGTGAACCAGTTGCTCCAGCACAAGTGTAATAGCCTTTAGTCCAGGCTATTCCTCTTGAGGACTGGAAGAGGAGGCACCTTTGTGAGCCATGGTCTGCACAAATCTAAAAAAAAATAGTAACCAGACCAAGTTGATTATCATTTGTTCATGTGACTGCATGGTCTGTTTACTGTTGAGCCAACTATGATCAAGCCAAAATTGTCTAGCATATTAGTAAAACTAATACATTAACCAAACCTGCCTTTGATACCACTAAAAACCTATCACGCTTTGATTCCTAAAAAGGAATACGGAATCCGGATACGCGACAAAGTCCAGCGAATGGCTTTTACTATTCATAAGTTGTAAGGATCTTTTCAATAGTTCACAAGAAATAAACAACAAGTAAACAGGAAATAATCATCCTCGCATGCATGAAACAAATTAATATAATCAAGAGAATTACTTGAAAACAAAATGCATAATTCTCAAATAACCAGATCTGGAAACAACAAGTTATAAGTTCTGGGACAAAGTGCCCAGTACAAGATCCAAGTACAAATAAATACAATTTATTCAAGACATGAATATAATTCAAGCAGGAACTTTAGCCAAGCTCAGAATACTAGGTCACTTACTCCTTCGGGCAGCTGATCACCGAAATCTGCAAATTTAACAATTTGCAAGAAAAGAGAATAGGAAATAATACGCCCGTTAGTGTAAGTTATGAGCCGCATGTAGTACAAGCAACAAGTATGAAAAACAGAATACAGAGTAGCAATAAGAAGCAAGTACTGAATAAAGCATGGTAGGAAAAGTTACAGTAAAATAGGGTAACTAACTATTAAACCAAGGAATAGAATCAAGTAACATGATAAGATAACAGGGTGCAGGTAGCATATAACAAGTATCAAGTAGCATGCAAGCAAGTAACAAGCAACATGTGTCGAGTAGCATGTACAAGTAACAGAAATGTGCAAGTGATCATGTTATTCTCAAGTCTTGTATATAATCCTATATAGGTAGCACTTCATGCGTCCCAAATTTTACCACATGGTTGCTATATTCAACAAGTTGCGTTTAGATTTCGTAGTGGATTATATAGGGCCGTGTACTCAGGTATCAAGTATCAAGTAGTCAAATATGAAGTAGTCAAGTATCAAGTAGTCAAGTATTAAGTAGGACCTACTGGTCCTCCGAGTACACCTCTCCTATAGGGAAGTATGTAGTCGGGTAAGCAAGTGGGAAACACGGGCCCCCTTCTGAGTATACCATCCACAAGGAAAATATGTAGTCAGGAAATCAAGTAAACAAGTAATTAGGATCATGTATCATGTAATCAAGTAATCAAGTAATCATGTAATCATGTGGGAAACACGGCCCCCTTCCAAGTACACATTTCTATATTTTCTACTACTAGATCTTTCCCTTAACTCCGGCTTGATTACTTGTTATTATTATCAAAATGAGCATGGACATGCACAAACAAGGCAATAAAACATGGCAAGAAACAAGGAACAAGTTCAGGTCGGATAGAAAACATAATCGGGTGACAAATCAACTTATAATAATTAGAAACAACGAGAACTTCAATTCTTGACAGCAGGACGTTGCTGCACCAAAACTGAGATTTCCGTTGCCATAGGAATGCAAATCTGGATCCGTCAGAAGTTCTAGAAACTAGCTCTGCCAAATTCAGCGCATATATACGAGGCATATAAAAACTACAGCAACATGGTTCAAAACAACGTTTTACATAGAATTCTTGTTCCACGAGAAAAGTGTAGTTTTGTTTATAAGCATGAAAGAGGTCCAAAAACACAACAATTAAATCTAGGAAAATTCTGGAAGGTTCCTTAATATGTCTAGTCTCAGCATATTAATTTTCATGTTATTATATTATGGATATCATTTTCAAATTAAATTGGAAAAAAGGATGACACAGCAAATTTATGAATCTGAAATTCTACGACACAGCAGCAGTAAAACTTCGATAACTCACATATCATAAATCAGATTTGAGATCCGTCGTAAGGGTTGTAAACTAGAAATCTGGGGATACATCTCATATTCAGAATTCTAACAAATCTGGGGAGTAACTAGGTCAAAATCAGGCTACAAGTCAGAACATACGGCAAAGCAGAAGTACACAATTGGTGTTTATAATCTTTTATGAATACAGAAATAATAGAAACGAGTCAAAACGGATATGGTGAAGATTATCAACGAGTAAGAACATGAAAAAAAAAGTTATAACAGAGATCTACTTGCGGTATTTATGATTGTACGAGGAACAAAAAATTTCATACAAGTTAGTTGCCTCAATGAAGACGACGAATCCGATGAGAACAGAATATCGAGAACGGATCCCGGGCGAAGAACACTAACACAATAATCACAAAAAAGGGGGGGGGGGGAGGGGTTGCGGGATGAACATGAATGGCGGCACACGGCGAAAGTGGATGGCAGCGTGGTCGACAGTGGGAAGGCAGCGACGGGATGCACGGTGGAAGTCGGCGGTTGGGGGAGTGAGATTGGAGGCTCAGGATGAGGGATGGTGGATGATGACCGAGGAGGGGGATTGGGTCGACGTGAGTAGTCGACGGGACGTCGGGGTTGCACGGGGAGTGCGCGATGGCGAGGTGCGACGGCAGGTTTGTTCGACGACGGGAAGGCAGCCGGTGGGGGTGCGGGTGTGCATAAGGAGAGAGAGGGAGAGAGTTGGGGAGAGAGAGAGTATTGTTTAGGAGATAATGACTGTAGGGGAAAGAAAAATAAATTTGGTTAGATTTTAATGAGACTTTTGGTAAGTTAGGATTTTAGGAATCATGGGGAAGTGATCTACCTGTTAGGCAGATAGAAGTGAACGCAATGAGAGATTTGAGAGAGACTGGGTAAAATAGGGTATTGGGTAGCAGGTTTAGGATCCAATAGAGCAGATTATAGGGTTTTGGGTCTAAATAGGATAGAATGGGTTAGAAATCGGATCCAAAAGGGTAGAAATCAAATAATAAACAATTAGGCCATGAAATATATGATTTAGAATCAAATAAATCATCCAGAGATAATTAATTGGCCAAAGAAATTAAATCACAAGATTGAAGTCACATAATTGAATGACGGCAAATAGACATAGTTTATTATGAACGAAGAAATGGTTACACGGTTCAGAAAGAACTAAAGAGTACAATCGAAAAAAATAAATACCTAGGAAAATAAATACATACGAAAATACAAGAAAAGGAACACAGGGGTTACATCGAAGAAAGAAGAGAATGTAACCCCTGTTTTTCATTTTGTGTATTTTTTGTGTATTTTTGTGTATTTTTTTCGTTTTAGTGTATTTTTTTCTCTCTTGTATTTTTCTGAATTGTATATTAGAGTTGTTTTCAATATATATTCATTTTATTTTCTTTTTGAGCTCTTTGTGGTCGATTGGTTGTCTTCTTGTTTCATTCTTCAATATTTTGTTCTTTCTTTCATTTGGTTCTTGTTTTTCTTATTTTGTGTTCTTGGATGCTTGTGGTGGTGTTTGGTTGCTCATCGTATTCCCAATTCTATTATTTGGTCCCTAACAAGTTTACCAAAGCCAAATTAAATTCCCAATTCTATTTGATATCCTATACAATTGTATCCTATTTGAAGCCCAATTAAACAAATCTTATTACTACTCCTAATATACCCTCAACCCAATTAGCCCATTAACCTAACTTATATTTCAACCCTAATCCTCTCACATATATATACTCTCTCTCTCTTTCCCTAAAACCCTAACCCTAACTCTCTCTTTCACCCGGCCACCCTCTCTCTCTCCTTTGCAGCGCCAACCCCAGCACCGACTGCCCCCTCCAGGCCGAGCCACCCCCTTCCGGCTTGTGCACATCCCGACGCCCAGAACCCCAAGCCCGAGCCCCTCATCTCTCCCTCGACCGATCTCTCCCTTGGCCGACCTCCTCACACCACCACATAATCCCTCGTCTCTCTCTCTCTCTTGGTGTTCTCTTGTGGCCGTAAGCCACTATTGTCATCATCTCTTTTGGATCATCTCTCGTTTGGTGGAATCGTTTGTGTAAAGATTTTCGCTCAAGTTAGCTTGAATTCATTAGTTCGTGGATTTTCGTTCGTGGATTTTGCTCGTTTTCGGGAATCCACTCCCGTTACTCTTGGTTTTCATCGTTCTTCATCTTCGGTTAAGGTAAGTAACTTGTACTCTAATTCATTTGTTTGATACAAGTCAAAAATACCACCTATAGTATAGTTGGGTCTAGAGACGACTCTTGTTGTGTTATTCTTGATGGATTTTGCCTCTATTGTGAAAACTTGGCCATAGTTGCCTCACGACACAATATGGACATGAAATAACTTAGGTTTTACCGGTTCTTGATTTTGATCATGCATGTGAGACTTTTGTGAGAATTCGTAATTTGGTTGAGACCCATGTGATATACTTGGTGTGGACATGCTAGATACCCTAATTATAATTTTTTAACACTTGGTATACTCGATTTCATGTTTGGTTGTGTTTTGAACAAGTTTTGTATGATATATGTTGAGTTGTTGTTAAAGGAAAAAATTTGTATTTTGGCGCTGACCTGTTTTGTTTGCTGTTTTGGACTGTCTTGAAGTCAATATCTTAATTTTGGTATAAAACATGAGTTTTAGAGAATTTCATCTATTTTCAAACCCCTCTAACCTTGCTCGATTTCATTTTATTATGTGTGAGTTATGATTGTTTTACTACAGAGGTGTAGATCTTTTCCAGATTCGTTTTTCGATGATTTTGATGACTAAATGATTTTGATACTGATGCTACATATATTATTTTGATCCAAAACTCTGTTCAGTGTTTCCTTATCTAGTTAGGGATTACCCAGAATTTTGGTGAATTTTATTGATGAGTTTTATGTGTCGTTTCATGCTTGTTTATGAAAACTATACTTGCTGCATTTTACTCGCTGTTCTGTAAAGAATCGTATTTTCACCCTGATTCCTTTTAATGTATGAAAAATGTTTGTGAAATATGAAAGTTAGTATATGTTATCTATTTTCATATCCCTTTAGCGGAATTGGATTTTGTTTCACTGGTTGCGAGATATTATAGTTTTCGTACAGCAGTGTTGGAAATTCCAGGTTTGCCAAACTATCGTTTATTGATATTTTATGATTTTTGATGACTGACCTAATTTTACTGGAAAATTATGAAACTTTATATTTAGATACTGGACATATAGGGGAATACCCCAGATTTTTTGTTGAATTATTTAATGTGTTTTCATGCTATTTTTCTGCTCTTGAATACGGCTTCCTGATTTTTGGCTGAGCCTATTTTTTGTATTGAAATCAGTTTTGAGCTATGTGTATGTGAATTAATATTTTACTTATTTATACTCGCTGGATTCAGTTGGGAGTCTATTATCTAGACGTTTCGATGGATTCAGGTTTGCATGCTTGTAACACTGAAAATTACTGTTTTACTACAGTATGGTCTTGCTGTCCTGAACTTGAGTTTTGTCTATTTTATTCTTTTAAGAGATATCTTGCACTCGTACATGTTTAGTTTGAAACTTGGACTTGCCATATGATCATGCCATGTTATTCTTGATATATTTTTCACATATACATGCTTGTTTGACATTAATAATAAATAACTAAGCTGGGGTTTAAGAGACAGATCTATTAGTGGATAATTCAGAAACGTGTACTCGGAAAGAGATCCACTGATCCTACGTGATTACTTGAGATATAATACTTGGCATGTGATTACTTGATACTTGAACGCAAGATACGATACTTGCCACTTGCACAACTTGACACGTGATTACATGATACATGATACTTGGAGCTTGGAGCTCGATTACTTAACTTGTCCCCGAGTATACTGCCCTCTATGGTCCATTATAAAATCTAAAGCGAAACTATTTTTTGTAGCAACCATGTAAGGTGGGCTTCATGAAGTACTATTTAGATAGTAATCACTACAAGACTTGATACATGATACTTGAACATGATACTTGAACATGATACATGCTTGCTTGATACTTGACTACATGATACATGAGACTTGTTTACTTGAGACTTGAAACTTGACACTTGATACATGATTACATGATACTTGACACTTGATGCATGTTTACATGATACTTGATTACTTGACACTTGATTCATGCCATTTACACTTGTTCACTTTGCCATGCTAGTCGGTTATGTTGACATCATACTTATACCATGTTGCTAGTTAGTTTCTCTATGTACTTGTATCCTACATTATAAGTGGTCCGTAACTTACAATTGATGGGTACTTGTTTTTCTCTTTTCCTCTTTCCTGCATTCGTTGAATTTCAGATTTGGAGAACAAGTTCCAGATGGTATCGGAGACATGAAGTATTGGTGCTGGATTTTATTATTATTATTTCTTGTAGATAGCTTGAACAATATTGTATTTTGAGACTTGGATTTATTCTTGTATTTGGGTAATGTGACCTAAGATATTTGTTTTATTCAGATCATGACTATTTGAGATTTATACATTTGGTTTTAAGTATTCTTGTTGGTATTTTGGCTCATTATGTGCATGTGGTTGATTCTTTGCTTTTGACTATGATGATTCTTGTGAATGTTGTAAAGATTTCTCGAACAACTTATGGATGATGAAAATCATTCGCTGGGCTTTTGTCTCGTATCTGTATTCTGTATTCTTTTGGGAAGCGGGGCATGACAGAGAGCTACACAAAAAGATGGGGAAACCTCTTCTGAATCTCTTCTTCAAGATCCCAAGTCGACTCACTAGGCTAGTGAGGTTTCCAAGCAACCCGAACCAACCTGATAACCTTATTCTTCAAAATCTTTTCCTGTCGGTCCACAATCGAAGCTGGATGAATCTCACCGGACAAATCTGGTCGAACCGACAATTCCGAGTAGTCAATGACATGACCATCATCTCTGACATTCTTCCTGAGTTGAGAAACATCGAAGACGCCATGCACTCCAGAAAGAGCTGGCAACAATGCCAGTCTATAGGCCACCTTGCCTACTCGCTCCACCAACCAATGAATATAGGGCTTAACTTGCCCCCACCACCAACCCGAATAACACCTTTCGATGGAGATACCTTGAGAAACATATGATCGCCCACTTCGAACTCCAACGGTCTCCTGTACATGTCTTCCCATTTCCTCTGCCTGTTCTGTGCCACCTGCAAATGCTTCCTGATCTGGGCCACTACATCAACGGTCCTTGTGATCAGTTCTGGCCCCAAAAGCTTCCTCTCACCAATGTCATCCCAGCACACTGGTGATATACACTTTCGACCATTCAAGACCTCATACGGAGCTGCCTTAAGACTAGCCTGGTAGTTATTGTTGTATGAAAACTCCATCAAGTGTAGATGATCTTCCCAAGATCCTCCAAACTGAAGCACACAAGACCTCAACATATCCTTTAATGTCTGAATAATCCTCTCCAATTGTCCATCTGTCTATGGATGAAATGCAGTACTAAATCTCAGCTTACTCCCAAGACCATTCTAAAGACTCTCCCAGAATTGATATCTGAATCTAGTGTCTCTGTCTGATATAATACTGACAGGAACACCATGCAATCTCATAATCTCCTGCATATACCTCTTTTCAAGACTCTCTGTAGACTGACCAACTCTGAAAGGAATGAAATGAGCACTCTTCGTCAAGCAATCCACAATCACCCAGATAGCATTGTGACCTTGAGAGTTCTAGGCAAAGAAGTCACGAAATCCATAGTGATATTCTCCCACTTCCACTCCGGAGTAGGAAGTGTTTGAAGAAGTCCAGCAGTCCTCTGATGTTCTGCTTTCACTTGCTGACAAGTCAAACACTGCAAAACAAATTTTGCAACAGCTCTCTTCATACCATGCCACCAGAAATGCAACTTCAAATCCCGATACATCTTCGTACCACCGGGATGAATAGAATATGGCGAATAGTGAGCTGCTTCAAGTAACTTCTTCCTGACTTCTCCTTTCGGAACACATAGACGAGTCCCAAAGCGAAGAGATCCATCTTCATGAATCACCATATCACCATATCAGTCATTGAGCCAGCTTCGACTTCAGCTCGAAACTTCTGCAACTGCACATCACCGGACGGTGCCTCCTTAATCTAATCCACCAAAGACGACTGCAACTGAAGTACCATACAAATCTGCTCGGAACCAGGTAATACCACATCCAATTTCAATCTCCTCATAGCTTCCAAAAGCTCCTTCTGCTCAGTAAGAACCATAGCAACAGGACTTCTGCTTAAAGCATCAGGTAACAAATTAATCTTGCCAAGGTGATACTGCAAACTGATAGCATAATCGGCTATCAATTCGAACCATCGCCTCTGATATTCAGCTCCTTCTGAGTGAACACATACTTGAGACTTTTGTGGTCAGTGAAGATCTCCACTCGGTCTCCAAGTAAGTAATGCCTCCAAACCTTCAAGGCAAAGATCACAGCACCAAGCTCCAAATCATGTGTAGGATAATTCTTCTCATGCGGCCTCAACTACCTAGATGCATATGCAAAAACCTTACCTCGTTGCATCAGAACAACACCCAAACCTTTACCTGAAGAATCACAGTGAATTACGAAACCTCCTGATCCATCCAGTATAGTCAACACAGGTGCTGAGGTCAATCAAAAGTACCAACGTTAAACTAAACACTGTCTTGGATCAGGGGAGTCGGATTGTGGGCGAGTACACTGCGGAATTTACCCGACTAAGTCATTTTACTACTTCTATGGTGGCAAATGACGAAGATAGAGGCCGTTGTTTCTTGTTGAGCTTGGATATTAAGATTCAGGATAACATTGCTGCCTTGCGACTTTGATCTTATGCTGATATCCTGGATGCTACTAGAATTCAGGAGCAGACTAGTAAGAGGAAATGTGCTACCCTGCAGTCTGTTCCGCACCTTATCGCTGCCAGGTCTTCTGGAGATCCTATGCGGAAGCCGATTCCAACCACGACAGCCAGAGCACTACCCTACCCATCAACAACTCCTAACAAGGGCCCCGACATGCAACTATTGCCACAGGGTTAGACAACTACGCAAGGACTGCTGGGTACCCAACCGTCTTAGCGTGGCATGCGGAGCAAGCGACCACATGATTCGAGACTGTTCACAGAGGAGGGGTAGTACACTAGAAGGAGGATCAGTTCTAGGTGGAGGACATGGCCAGGCTTACAACCTGACCGCCGAAGGAGTGACTATAGGTATTCAGCAATAGAGTTGTTTTGTTTATTATTCTTTCTTTTTCTGTTCTTGCATTGGATATTCTCTCTTGCATCATTTATCCCTTCTGAATCTTGCATTTATCTTCATTTATTGATTCATTATTGAGTATCATACTAGTTATTCCTTCCCTAACATACCCTCTTCAATTCCAGTTGTACCACCCTACTCTTTTCTCTCCCTTCATATTCAATCCTTCCATGCCATATTCTCTTTCATCCCTTATAGTCATTCTCATTCGTTGATTTCTTATTGAGTATAAATTCATTCTTTTTCTATCTATATTATCTTTAATTCTAGTGTTATCCATTCTTTTCATTCCTGCTTGATTCGTCGATCGACATCGCTTGATCTACAACGATATGTCTGTCACTTGGATTTCTACACAGATTATTTCATTAAAAATACCCAAAACTCTGTATGTTGCTTGCTGGCTGTATGTTGTCTGCTATTTTCGACACAGTAAATGATCTTAAAATGAATAACTTTCTGAATAAGAGTTATAGCCTTATCTTTATAGTTTCCAGAACATCTTGAATTTCCAAATTTCGAGTTGTATAGCAAACATTATGCCCGTTTTACTACAGCTGTGCTTTTATTTCCATATTTTCAGATACTTGTATATTTGACGTTTAAACAGTAAAAGGCTGATCAAATGATAAAATATTGCTTTTAAAATTTTCAGATTGTTAGTTATCATTTTTAGGAGTCTAGAAAATATTTTTAATGAATTTATTATAGAATTTTTGCTGATTCTAAAAATATAACAACATGATGTCGAATTTCTGCCTGAACATGAAGTCTGTAAAGAATAATGTGTGTGACCTAGCTACTGTTGTCGGATTTTGAACTTTAAATATGCATTGGAACCGTGTGGAAGTCTAGTTTTTAGAATTTCTGACGGTTTCCGTTTTCAATTTCTGTAACAATAGGAAATTATATTTTTTGTACAGACCACTCTTGCTGTCCAGAATTTCACTTTTCAATTTTTAATAGATTAATTGTTCATATATCATAGTAATGCATGAATTAAAGTATGTGTGATGCATTGCATGATTTTAATACCCTATTTTCATCAATCTAATTTTCCTATTCAAATTTATCATCCTATTGTTTCTCTATTGTTACTATCGCTCATCTGAAGTCTCATATTTGTATATTGTATTGTATTGTTGCATTAATAAAATTGTTAACTAAGCCGGGACTTAAGAGTTGACTTAAGTAGTAGACAATATAAAGACTGTACTCGGAAGGGAGCTCGTGATTTTCCTATAATTACTGAATGACTGAATGACTGAATAACCGGATAACTGCATATTATTCCATGGATATTGATACTAAATAACTAAATGACTGAATGACGGAATAACTAAATATTGAAGAGAATCGTTTACATCGTTCCCGAGTACATGAACTATAAAATCCACCACTAAGTCTAAATGTAACTTATTTGTATGTAGCAATCATGTGGTAAATAAATGAGTCGCATGAAGTGCTACATTAGTTAGGATTAAAATGATTAATAGACTTAATAATTGACACAGCATTGACACTGCATATTGTTCATCATTGTTCCTATTGAAATCGAATATTGTCTAAGTGTTATTGATATTGTTCATTGATTATTGTTACCGAATATTGAATCATTGTTTATACCAATTGCTTCGATTGCTGTGATATTGATTATTGATTATTGTCCCATGTTATTGATTCCTATTAATCCATTGAATTCATTGTTATACCGTTATTCTATTGTTCTTTATTTTCTCTACTTGCTGTCCATGACTTGCTCTAAGGACTATTTTTCTCCTCTTTTTAGATGAAGTGTTCACATGTAATGAAGAAGAATTGCCTGCTAGGATTGGAGAACAAAGATTCTGAAGATTTTAATGCTTTTAATTGCTTATTGTTTTATCAAACTTAATGTATTGAGACTTATTATCTATTTGTGATTGGATTATTATTATATTGGGCTTATGACCCGAATTTTGTTATTGTTTCAGACGTTGGTTTATTGTATTTGGATATTTCATCTTACTTCATTCCAAGTATTATTGTTCATGAGATTATTATTATTGCCTGTGCAATTAATCTGTATTGATTATATTACTGAGTTGATTGGATAAACAGCATATGGGTGATGTTTGTCATTCGCTGGGCCAATGTCATGTGCTCGTATTCCATATTTTTGGGAAGTGGGGCGTGACACTGAGGGTTCCGATGGGGGTAGACTTGATTTGGAGAATGTGATTGCCAGGGTCTATCAGACTCTGAATGTATTCATGACAGATGGTGTGGTTTGAAATCAGGGAGTAGGGCCTATGCCAATCAATGCAGACCCTATTAAGCAAGTGGAATCTTTCGATCAGATGATGTCTCCATTTTTCAAAGGGCAAGATGATCCTAATGAAGCTGATGATTGGATCAGGCATATGGAGTTAGTCTTTGAGGTTTTGGAAACCCCCGCAGGCAATAAGGTGAAATTGGCCACCATGTAGTTAGAGAAGGATGTTGGCGTATGGTGGCAGTCAGTGAAGAGGACTTTTGCTACTGAGCAGGTGACTTAGGAAGTTTTTCTTGAAGAGTTCTGGGATGACTATTTCTCCTTGAACATTCAGGAGAAGAAGGCTATGGAGTTCTTGAATCTGCAGCAAGGTAATATGACAGTGCGTGAGTATAAGACTTAGTTCACGCAGGTGTCGAGGTATGCACTGGAGCTGGAAGTTGATGAAGCTAAGAAGGCAAGGAAATTCGAGCAGGGCTTGAGGCCGAATTTGAGGTCGCGAATGATACCATTAGGGATCGGGAGGTTTGATAAGATGGTCAGGAGAGTAGCTATGACGGAAGAAGACATGGATCAGTTCCAGAAGAAGCAGGAAACCTGGAACAAGAATAAAAGGCCAGCAACAGCATATCAGAGTGGGAAGAAATTCCTAGAGACGAAGGGCAAATTCAGTGGGCTTAATCAGAAGGCAACAGAAGTTCAAGGCGTGACTTGCTTTAACTGTAGAGAAGCGGGTCACTACAGGACAGCATGTACAAATCCATCTACAGTTCAGACTCGTTATCAGCGTGGGCAAAAGGGTCATATCAAGCCAAATTGCCCGCAGTTGAAGAAGGATTGTGCAAATTGGAGCAGATTTCAAAGGTAGGGGCGAGTATTGCATTGATTGAAGAGGATGCTGGTAACTCAGAAGATATGATCCAGGATATGCAGTAATTTTAATTTATTTATTGGATGTATTAAATAAGACTTTGTTAAGAATAAAATGAAGTTTTGAGTATTATTCTTCATATAACAGGATATGTTTTGATTAATAGAATAAGTGCAAAGATTTTATTTGATACTGGTTCTTCGCATACATTTGTGTCACTCAATTTTGCTAAGGTGTTAGGTGTGGAACCTAAGACTTTTCTAGGCAGAGTCTTGTCGGTGGCAACACCATCACGAGAAGAGTTAATCGCTGATCGATATTATGAGGATTGTGATATCAAGATTGGTGAGAGACTCTTTGGAATCGATCTCATTGAACTGCAGATTTGGGGATTGGATGTGATTATGGGCATTGACTGGATGGCTATTTATGATGCTAGAATTGAATGCAAGAATAAAGAAGTTATAGTGAAGGTGCTTGGAGGACCCACGGTGATTTTTCAAGGGAAGAAGGGAAACTCACAAGTGATTGCAACTATGTCAAAATTGAAGATTCCAGATGAAGTCAGTATGATTCCAATTGTCAGAGATTTTCCTACTGTGTTCTTGGAAGATCTATCGGGATTACCGCCGCAGTGTGATGTGGAGTTTTGTAACAGTGTTCAGTCGGGAAGTGCTCCAATATCTAAGGCTACATACAGGATGGCACCTGTAAAGCAAGATGAAGTGAAGAAGCAGATTGAGGAGTTGTTGAGTAAGGGGTTCATCAGGCCGAGTACTTCGCCATGGGGTGCACCAGTGTTGCTAGTAAAGAAAAAAAATGGGTCAATGAGGATGTGCATTGACTACAGGGAATTGAATAGGGTGACCATTTGGAACAAGTATCCACTTCTGCAGATTGGTGATTTGTTTGACAGGCTCCAAGGAGCGGTAGTATTTTGGAAGATTAACCTGTGGTCAGGATATCATCAGGTCCGAGTTAAGGAGGAGGATGTGAGTAAGATAACTTTCAGGACTCGGCATGGATTGTATGAGTTTTTGGTGATGCCATTCAGTGTGAAGAATGCACCGGGAATGTTTATAGATTTGATGAATCGGATTTTGCGGCTGTTCATTGATTCTTTTGTGGTGGTATTCATTGATGATATATTGGTTTATTCGAAGTCGGAGTAGGAGCATGCTGAGCACTTAGCAGAGGTGTTGAAGAAATTGCGGGAACATGACTTGTAGCCAATCTGTCAAAGTGTGAATTTTGGAAATTTGAGGTGGCATTCCTTGGTCATATTCTTTCTAATGAGGAAGTAGCCACTGATCCTCAGAAAATTGAAGCAGTGAAGAGTTGGCCTAAACTGACGACTGTGAAGGAAGTCAGGAGCTTCTTAGGTTTGGCCGAGTACTACAGGAGGTTCATTCAGGGCTATGCACAGATTGCAGTTCCATTGACAGGAATGACCCGGAAGAGTGTGAGCTTCACTTGGACTGAGAAATGTGAGGCAAGTTTTCAGGAGTTGAAAGAGAGGTTGAAGACAGCACCTATTCTAGCTTTGCCGCAAGCTGGGAAGGATTATAATATTTACAGTGATGCATCGCACAGAGGTTTTGGTTGCGTCTTGATGCAAGAAGGGAAGGTTATTGCTTATGGATCAGGCAGTTGTGTCCTCATGAAAAGAATTATTCGACACTTGATCTGGAGCTAACAACTATTATTTTTTCCTTGAAGCAGCGGAGGCACTATGTATATGGAGAGAAGGTCAATATGTTCACTGGTTATAAGAGCTTGAAGTACATTTATCAGCAAAGGGATCTGAATATTCGGCAGAGAAGATGGCTCGAGGTATTGGAAGACATTCGTCCTGAGATCAAGTACCATCCAGGCAAGGTGAATGTAGTGGCAAATGGGCTCAGTCGGAAGAGTAGTTTGTCGAGTTGGATTACGGCACAGAAAGAATTGGCAGCAGAGTTTGATCGGGCAGGTATCGAGGTTGTACTGCTGGGATTGGGAGCATCATTAGCACAGTTGAGGCTTCAACCTTCATTGAAGGAGCAGATTATTGAATGTCAGAAATCAGATGCAGAGATTCAGAGGATATTACACCAGATTTCCGAGGGCAAGCTAACATAATTCCGTGTTTAGGATGGAGTTTTGTGGATGGGCGAAAGATTGTGTATGCCAGAAAGTGCAGATTTGAAGGAGAACGTCATACAGGAAGCACATAGTACCTTGTTATCGGTGCATCCTGAAAGTACAAAAATGTACAAGGACATCAAGCAGTATTTTTGGTGGCCAGGAATGAAGAGGGAAGTTGTAGATTTGTGGCAAGGTGTTTGACTTACCAGCAAGTTAAAGCAGAGAATCAGAAGTCTGGAGGCTTGTTACAACCATTGCCTATTCTGGAATGGAAGTGATGAATATTAGTATGGATTTTATGGCTGGTTTGCCAAGGAGTCCGAAAGGCAATGACACGATTTGGGTAATTATAGACCGTTTGACCAAATCGGCTCATTTTCTATCTATGAAGATTACATGGTCTTTGGAGAAGCTGGCAGAGCTATACATTGAAGAGATTGTGAGACTTCATAGAGTTCCTGTATCTATTGTCTCCGACAGAGGTGCAAGGTTCACATCGAGATTTTGGAGGAGTTTGCAAGCAGCTTTGGGTACCAGAACTGATTTGAGACTCGCAAATTGGTGGTCAGACTCAGAGGGTGAATTGAGTATTAGAGATATGTTGAGATATTGTGTCGTGGATGTAACACCCTAGATTTTTAAATAATGTTTTTGAGATTAATAAATGGATTAAAATGATTTTTGATGATTTAATAAACATTTTTGTGAACTTTATCTTTTTACACGTGCAAATATTTTCTTGGGAAGTTCAAAGTAAGAAATTATTTTGGGAAAACCTATTATTTATTAGTAAGGATTATTTATGAATTTTCTAGATTTTTCTGATATTTATTTGGCTTATTTGCAAATATTACAAAAAGAAGGGCTTCTGTGCAAAATTACCACTTAGAGTGGAAACTCTAGATTTTTGGATTTTTGGGCTGAGCATGATGGTTAGTCAACTCGGAGGTAAAGATTTTACTTTTTGTTTTAATATATTTGGTTTATTTCGCAAATTTCTTAAAGAATTGTCTTTTTGCAAAATTGCCACTTAGAGACAAAATGACAAATTTCTTTTTCTGGGTTTACAAGCAGTGCCGGCCAAGATTAGATCAGTTATTTTGTTTTTTTAATCTAAATTGAATTGGTTATCTAATTTCCAAGTATAATGATTTATATATGTAAAGATATATTCAAAAGGGATATTTTGCAAAACCTATTCAAAACCCTAATACCCTATTGCCGACCGATTAAAGGAGTGGTGCAGCCATCTCTTTGCTGCATTACATAAATGGTTTTCTTTATTATTGATTTCTTGGAGATTCGAAGAGAGGATCTTGGATTTCTTGCGAAAGGAAGGACTTTTCTTATTCTCTTTATTATTTCGGTTGATTCTTCAATTAGGTGAGTGACATATGTTTGTTTTCTTACTGTTCTAAGCATGTTGTATGTGATGATTTTTCTATTAGAAAACATGTTAGGGGATTGTATGATGATATAATGAATTTTGATGGATGTATGAATAAAAATTGAATCTTTTCATGAAAACTATGCTATTGATGATAAAAACCCTAAATAGATTACTTGAGATTGTTGAGAACCCAATAGAAATCATGAGTAGTTTGTTTTCTTTCATATTATTGCTGATTTGATTACACATATTGGGTTTGTATGATGTTATTGCAAAAGTGAACAAAAATTGATCTTTACTGTGTATATATAGACATACACTCTGTTTTGATGTTTGGATGAAAAAGAACTTGATTAATAAATGTTGTATTCACCAATATTCATGGGAAAACTATTGTAAGTGGATTTATGTGTGTTTAATCAAGTACAAGATGGGTTTTTGAATTAAAAAGAATCAAGTTTTTGAAAGATGAAGTGGGTTTTGTTCGGGTCTGATTGTATGCAGACCGAAAACTGGATTTTTGAGTTTTATGATGTTTTTGATTGAGTCTTGAGTTGTTTTGATACTAAGGTGGATTTGAATGTTATACTACTCAGATTTGATGGATTTTGATGATTCTAACTGATACAAACACCCACATATACACACTTATATATTATTTATCTCTGTTTTGAAGATTATATGAAAAATTGCTCTTTTATGATCTTGAAGAGGTTTTGATTAATTTTATAAACTCGAGTATGTTATACAAGTTGTATTTGATCTTCTCAGGAATTCTGTTTTGCAAATTTATGATTTTTCAAAGATTAAACGAAGTATCAGTAAAAATGTGCACGAATATTAAAGCTGTCATTTTTCGAACATGACAGTCGACCACTCTGTTTTTGAACTAAAATGTCGGTTGACTATCAATTCTTTACTTTTTGGATTTTTTCTTGACAATCGACTATCGTTTTGACGGACGACTACAGCTATTTTGCTGATGGTTTTGTTGAGTTTTCTTCGTTTGTCTTGAACGATTATTTCTTCGATATTATGAATTATTGATCTACTGTTTTAGATGATGTTGTTACTACAGATCATTGTATTTTACAGTTAGTCACATTTTTTATTAAAATATATTTTGAATTGTGTTCTATGACTTTATTAAATGAAAGATATATGGTTTTCGAAGGAATTGATGTTTTGTGATATTCTATGACTTCAAAATTTCAGTTATTTAATAGATTTAATATTTTATTTCAATTCTGGAATTTGTAAGTATATTGAAGGAATTTGGATTTGTTGATTTTTAAGAAGTTTTCTTAGTGTGAGAGTATTGATAATGGAATTGAGAGTTTTTATGAAAGATTTTGTGTTGATGGTTGAGTTGTGAGTCTCTAGAGGGTGTGTGGAACCTGTAGTACCTCGTATTTTTAAATATTATTTTTAAAGGTTTATAAATGAATTAAAATTATTTTTTGGAGAATTGATAAATATTTTCTGAAGATTTATCTTTTTACACGTGCAAAACACGTGCAAATATTTTCTTGAGAAATTCAAAAGCCAAAATTTCTTCATGGAAAATCATCATTTATTATTTGGGATTTATTTTTAACTTTTCTGGATTTTTCTGATATTTATTGGATCGATTTGCAAATATTATGAAAAAGAATGATCTTTTTGCAAAATTGTCAATTTGAGGGGTGAAAGTGCAAAATTATTTTTTGGACTTTTCAAACGGTGCCGGCTGGAAATAAGGTGTCTATTTTACTTTTAAATCTCAATTTAATTGGTTTTATCAAGTTTCCAAGTATAGGGAACCATTTATGTAAAGTTATATTTTAAAGGGGTTATCTTGCAAATGTGTTTAAAAACCCTAAATCTTCTATTCCGGCTATTTAAAAGAAGTGGAGTGCAGCCGTCTTTTGCTGCACAACACAAAGGCTTTATTGTTTCTTGGAGAATTAAGGAGGGGATCTTGGATTTCACAAAAGTAGGACTTTGCTTGTTCTCCATTAATTTGGTTGGACTTCTTCATTCGAGGTGAGTGACTTGTTTGTTTTCTTTTGATTTTTGTAAGTTATATGCGAATGATATGAATGTTTTGATTGATCTTGGATGTTGAATTTCATCTACTAGAAAGCAAGTTTAGGGTTGAGTATGAATATGTACATGAAAAATTGGATCTTGTGAAACCCTAGTTGTTTGTAAATAAAATTATATGTGGGTAATTCAAGATTGATGAGTGTCCTATTAGAAATCATGGGTAGGCTATTTTCTTTTGGATTGATGTTGAATTGATCTTGATGCGTAAACCTAATAAAACTGAGACTTTTATTACTTTTGAGTATTGGTTGAATACAAATTTGATATGGTGATGTTATCAATTGATCATGGTTGTGAGTTGTGGTAGTAATTCAATTTTAAGAAATTTGAATGGAAAAGTATGAATCAAGAGATCATGACATGAAAATCGTAATTTAGTCGAGTTGAAGAAATATATCCAAATTGGGGATTTTCTTTGAGGTTTTGATATATATATGGTTTGGATCTGAATACGAAACTATTTTAATGATCAATAAATTTTTAAGAAACTCTATTTTTGATTATATGCAAAATTTATGTTTTATTTGAAAGATATTAACAAATCGCTATTTTTATAAACTCAAGAGGTTTTGGTTTAGTTTCATGGACTATTATATATCCTACAAGTTGTATTTGATTATATAAGAAATATTCTTTTTGTAGAAATCGCTTTCATAAAGTAAAACTACGTATCGGTTGAAATGTGCACCACCAAAAATCTGCAGTCTGCAGGTCGACAGTCGACCGGTGTGACTATACAGTCGACCGACGTGACCTAGCTGCTGTGTTCTCTAGTTTTCTTGAAAATTCGTTCTGGACAGTCGACTGATGACTTTTACAGTCGATTGGTACCACTTAGAATTATTTTCTCAAGTTATTGTATTCTTTCGTTCTGGACAGTCGACCTATGACCTTTTCTAAGTCGATTGCTATACTTAGAATTATTTTCTTAAAGATTATTGAATTTTCTCTCTGGACAGTCGACCGATGGCTTTTGTAGTTGACTGATACTGATATACTTATACATATTTGAATGTCCTTTTAAACGATTTATTCCTTAAATGTCTTTAATCTATAACTTACTATTCTATACTTTATCTTCTACTGAACATGCATTTTTAAGAGGTTTAACTAAGCAATTTATGTTGGAAGATTAGTTTGGACTTTGGGTGTGATTTTTTAGAGGGTGTGTGTGACCCTAGTATACCGACAGTTGAGATATTTATGTTTGGGCCTGTTGAGGCATTTTAGTTGATCAGTTGTTGAGTTAAGTCTGGTAAGGTACACCAACTCTAGGAGATTCGTTAAGTAATTAAATAACCTAAATGATAAGGATAGGCACTAGTGGTGATATGATGAACGAGAATATGGGTTATGGACCTCAGTATGGCTTGCGGTATGAGATAATTTCCGGAATTATCCAGGTGTGAGTGAAATAGTCTCCGGAATTACCTGTGGTGTGGGATTGATCTCTGAAATTATCGGGGTCGAGGTGATGCACATGTGGTATTCGTGTGATGAGGTGCCATAGCTTGGGGTGTGGGGTATTCTCGAAGATTCCCAAGTGTGAGTAAAATAGTCTCCGGAATTATCTGTGGATAGAGATTGACCTCCGAAATTATCGAGACATGGGCTAATACTCACAGTTTATCTTTATCTCGTAGTAGTCATCGTAGTAGCTAGGATTAGTTTCATAGTGGGGGATTAAACCCTACAATGTGGAGACGTTAAGGGATTGCACCGGACCTATGTAGAGTGGGATGCATAGACTTCGACAAGTACGCATTAGAGAGTCAGCATATAGAATTGGATTTTCTTGATTGGGTTTCATGCATGTGTTTTCCTGTTTTCTACACTTGACACTTAGTCTAGCTTCACTCGTTGTGTTTTCCGCATTTCGTGAATTCCTATATTCATTTACTCCTGTTTATTTCCTGTTGTTGATAAATCCATGCTTTATTTATGTTGTTTGTTTTATGTCACTCACACCTTTATGGCTAACCCCTTTAGTTTTGGGGGTTAGGGTTATCTCTAGCCTTATGTTTTACAGGTGGTTACTTGTAGCTTGGATTTTGAATGCGTGAGTTAAAGTGATGTAATGGGTTATGTATTGTTGTAAAAAGAAAGTGTTGTAAAGAAAAGAGAATTTTGATTCTAGTGTATTGTATTCCGCTGTGTTATGTAAATGATTTATGTAATGAAAGTTGAAAATTTTATTGGTGTTGACTGTGTTTAATATTATATTGAAGTTGATGCTGGGAATTGTGCCATGTATTTCTAAGATCTCATATTAGAAATTTGGGGCGCTACAGGACCCTAGATACCGGCAGTTTGTGGTTTGGCCAGTTGTGGTCTTGATTGTTGATCAGTTGAGTTAAGTCCGGTAGGGTACACCAACTCTAGGAGATTCATAATTAATTAATTAACTTAATAAATATAAGGACATGCACTAGAATGGTGATATGATCAAATGAGGGCAAACGTGAGCTATGGACTCCAGGATGATCCGAGGAGTGAGATAATCCCCAGTATTCCGGGACGATGGTTGAAATAGGCCACAGAATGATCCAACGTGAGTGGGATTGATCTCCAGTATTCCAAGTACTAGAGCGACGCTCATGGAATGTTTGTGCAATGAGGGTTCTAGTATGACCTGCGGAGTGAGGCATTTCCCAGTATTCTGGGATGATGGCTAAAATAGGCCACAGAATGATCCAACGTAAGTGGGATTGATCTCCAGTATTCCAAGGACGAGAGCGACGCTCATGGGATGTTTGTGCAATGAGGGTTCAAGGATGACCTGCGGAGTGAGGCATTCCCCAGTATTCCGGGACGATGGCTGAAATAGGCCACAGAATGATCCACGTGAGTGGGATTGGCCTCCAGTATTCCAAGGGCGAGAACCGATACTTGCAAAATGTCTAAATCTCGTAGTAGTGATTGTAGTAAGATTAGTTGCATATCAAGGGATCTAACTCTATAAAGTGGAGAACGATAAGGATTTGCACCGGACCTATATAGTATGGAATGCATAGAATCCGACAAGTATGCATTAGAGAGTCATCATATTGCATTTGTGTTTTCTTGACTTGGTTTTATGCATGTGTGTTTTCTGTTTTCTTACACTTGACACTTAGCTTAGTTTCACTTGATGTTTTCAGGTTTTATTTATTGTTATTTATATTCCATTTGTTACTACAGCTTATATGTGTTGTTTATGACTTTATTCTTTATGTTTTATTCATGTTATATTTCTTTTGATGTCACTCACACCGTTATGGCTGAACCATGTAGTTTTGGGGGTTAGGGTTATCTCTAGCCTCATGTTTTACAGGTAAGTACCTATAGCATGGGATTTGGATGCATGTGGTAGAATGATAATGTGACTTATGTAAATTATAAAAGAATTTGTTGTAAAAAAAAGAAATTGTAATTCAAGGTGTTTAATTTTTTGTTGTGTTTTGTAAAGAAACTAGGTTTGCCCGTTAACATGTGCCTACGGCACGTCTTCGAAACGGTGCACCTGGTTTGATTATATAAAATAGTTTTGGAGGTCCAGCAAATTAATTGAAGTAGCAAACATATTATATGAGAAAATAGTATATCTACCTTTAGGCTCAACTATCGCCTTCTTGATCAGTAGCTTGAACTTACCTGGAATGCATATAGTTTGTTAGAAACACTGCATAAAGTTTTTTTTTTTTAACTTCAACATCACTTTTAGATACTTGTAATATGTAATAGTTATGCAAGCACATTATCATATAGGTTTTATAGAGTTTACTCTAATCCCATAACCACTATGAGCATGACTAAATACAATGGTAATGCAAGCGCATGTGTGAAGGTATCTACAATACCAATAATCTAAATATTTGTTTGTCTGAAACTCAGTTTGCAATTGAAATACCTCTTATTATTATTTCAACCAAAATTAAATACATGAAGTTCTTAAAACTCTAATCCAAGCTAATCATTTCTTTTATCTCCACTTTGTCTCCCCATTGCACCTTTATAAAAAAAATCAAAATGGATAAATAAAAAATTTACTTTAGCTGTCTTTCTTGAGTGGAGACTTTGCACCCTTCACTGGTAAACTCTAGTCATCCCAATCCTATATATCCAAACATACACTAAAAGCTCTTATATGTTATGTTATCCATGGTTTCTAATAACCAGTGAAGGGAACACATAACGATAGTGTTTTTTCTTGTAGTAAAGAAATTAATGTTGCATATTTGCCAAGTTATTTTAGGTTGCTAGTCAGCTTACCTGTCCTGCTATGGTTTGGAAGCCCAAATTGCGGCCACCAAATAATTCATCTCACTTGCGTACACCTTAAATCAAAACCAATAAAAAACACATCAAATAAGTCACCAAATTAAATTTTTTTAAACCAAAAAATAAAACAATCACACCTCTCTGAACTTGGATCTCATGCACACACAAAATTCGACTCAGCAAAAAACTGAGTAATTCACTGCACACACAAAATTAAAAATTAGAATAAGAATTCGGTTAATGAGATGAAATTAGAGTCGTCGCATCGCATTTAGAGGCTCTCGATTCGGTGGAGGGGAGTCTCCAATACGAAATCGCTTGATATTCACGCTCGATTTGGTGGAGGGGAGTCACCGAAACGGAACCAGTAGTGGATCAGATATCTGCAACTACCCCTTGATTGATGTTCGACATTGGATTTGGATTTGATTTTTTTGCTTTGAGATTTTCAAATTTTGAAAATTTTAAATTTTTTTTAATTTTTTTAATTTTTTTTTTAAATTTTGAAAAATTTTAAAATTTCTAAAATTCAAATTTTTAAATTTTTTTAAAATTTAAAATTTTTAAAATTTTTAAAATTTTTTTTTGCATTTTTAAAATTTTTTATAAAATTTTTAATAACTTTTTATAAGTTTTTATTATTATTATTTATGAATTATTTTTAAAGTTTTAAATTTTTTAGTTTTTTTATTTTTAAAAAAAATTTAAAACTTTTATTTTCATAATTTTTTAAATAGAAGAAAGAGTGTGAGTAAGTGAGAGAGAGAGAGAAAGAGAGAAAGAGAAATAATTAAATAAATAAAGGAGCTGTTTTGGGTGGGGATTTGAATTTGAGTTTTGGGGAGAAACTTTTGGGGGGAAAATGTGTTTTGTGAGGTTAGATCTGGGCCTTTGATTTTGGGGGAATTGAAGGAGAGCCACTTGATAGCTTTCTTTGTGTTTTATTATATAGATATTGTAATAAAAGTTGAAAATTTTATCTGTGTTTTGGCTATGTTTACTATTACATTGAGATTGATGCTGGGAATTGTGCCACGTATTTCTGAGATATTATATTAAAAATTCGAGGTGCAACATAGATTGGTATCAGGGCATGCTTCAATAGTAATAATAAACATAGTATAAAAATAAACCTAGGTGTGGACATTAAAGCGTGAGTACCTAGGTATGGACATTAGAGTGTGAATATCACATAGTATTAAAACAAGATGTTATAGTTTGGGATATGGTTGAGGTTTTGCCATGAGGTATTGATTTGAATGTGAATTGTGTTGTGGTGCTCTAACTTTTCCCTCATTTTACAGTATTCAGTATAATGGTAGGACCTAGGACCAGGAATGGTAGAAATGGTAATGGGGTTGAGAGTTCCCGTGGGGCTGGACTTGATCTTGAGGCTGAGATTGCCAGGGTTAATCAGACCTTGAATGCATTCATGGCAACCAACATGGCTCAAAATCAGAATCAGAATCATGGGGCTGGACCAGTGTTTGTTAATGCTGATCCGATTAAGCAGGTTGAGTCCTTCAAGCGGATGGAGCCACCCGTTTTTTAGGAGCAGTCTGATCCAAATGAGGTGGATGAATGGATTATACAGATGGAGATGGTCTTCGAAGTCTTGGAAACCCCAGCAGTCAATAAGGTGAAATCGGCTACGATGTAGTTAGAGAAGGACGTTGGCGTCTGGTGGCAGTCAGTGAAAATGACTTTTGGGGATCAACAGGTGACTTGGGAAGCTTTTCTTGGGGATTTCAGGGACCGTTTCTTTCCTCTGGATGTTCAAGAGTAGAAGGTAATAGAATTCTTGAATCTGTAGCAAGGCAGCATGTCAGTGCACGAATATGAGACTAAGTTCGCCCAGCTGTCGAGGTATGCACTGGAGCTAATTGTTGATGAAGCGAAGAAGGCCAAGAAATTCGAGCATGTCTTGAGGCCGAATTTGAGGTCACGGGTGATATAGTTAGGCTTCAAAAGGTTTGATAAGCTGGTCAGGAGAGTAGCAATGACAGAGGAAGATGTGGACCAGTTCCAGAAGAAGCAGGAGACCAGGAACAGGAACAAGAGGCCAGCAGCAGCAAGTCAGAGTGGGAAGAAGTTCCCAGTGAAGCAGGGTAGGTTCAGTAAACCAGAGCAGAAGGCACCCGCAGCTCAAGGGATGACTTGTTACTACTGTAAGGAGGCATATCACTTCAAGTCAGAATGTCCTAAACTAGCGAAGCAGACTTATTTCCAGTGTGCGCGAGAGGGGCATACTAAGCTATTCTGTCCGCAACTCAAGAAGGAAGGTGCAGGAGGAAGCAAATTTCAGAGGCAGGGGCGAGTGTTCGCATTAACTGAAGAGGATGCAGGTAACTTAGAGGATGTGATCCAGGGTATGCAAGAATTTTAAATTCATTTAGTTGATGTATTAAGTAAAACTTTGTTTGAGAATAAAATAGAGATTTGAGTATCATTCTTCATGTAACAGGATTTGTTTTGGATAATGGAATAAAAGCAAAAGTTTTATTTGATACTGGTTCTTCGCATACATTTGTGTCGCCCAATTTTGCTAAAGTTATAGGTGTGGAACCTAAGGTATTTTCAGGCAGAGTCTTGTCGGTGGCAACGCCATTAGGGGAAGAATTGATTTGTCACGCTCTGCTTCCCAAAAAGAATACGGAATACGGATACGTGACTAAGCCCAGCGAATGATTTTCATCATCCATAAGTTGTTCAAGAATCTTTAGAACATTTCACAAGAATAATCAAAGTCGGAAGCAAGAGAAACAACCAGACATGTATAATCAAATCAAGATACCAACAAATTTACTTGAAACAAATTTATAATTGTCAAATAAACCAGATCTGAACAAGTTAATAATCCTTGGGTCACATCGCCCAAGTACAAAATAAATATCCAAGTAGCAGATACAATTATTCATGAATAACAGGAAAATAAATAAATGTAGTAAGAGCTCCAGCAACTAATATCTCATCTCGCCTATTCTATCTGGTAGCTGATCTCCAAAATTTGCAATTTAAATTGCAGAAGAAGGAAAAAGAAAATAAGTACCCGTCAATTGCAAGTTACGGGTCACTTATAATGTAGGATACAAGTACATGAAAAACTAAACAAAACTAAATAATAGCAGAAACAGATATAGCATGGTATAGCAGAATCAACTAGCATGGTATACTAACATGTGTCAAGTGTTATTGTCAAAAAGCATGCAGACAGATATACAGATAGTGTCAATTAATGGTGTCAAGTAATAATGTCAGACAGATAACAGGTAATTAGATGATCAGATAACAGATATCCAGATACATAAAACAGATTCAGATTCTGATTCAGATACAGATACAGATGTCATGTTCTTATAAGTCTTGTGTGATTACTATCTAGGTAGCACTTCATGTGCCCCAAAAACATAACACATGGTTGCTACAACAAACAATTTTGCTTAAGATTTCGTAGGGGATCATATAGGGCCGTGTACTGAGGGTTCAGACAGACAGATATCAGATAACAGATCCAGATAGACAGATAACAGACGATCATGCAACAGATAGGACTAAGTTCCCTCCAAGTACACCCTCCCGTAGGAAGTATGTAGTTGGGTAACAGATGAGGATCACGGGCTCCCTTCTGAGTACACCCTCTCATAAGGAACTATGTAGTTAGGATTCAGATAATCAAAATCTTGCATGATCTCATAACAGATAACAGATAATCAGATGGGAAACACGGGCCCCCTTCTAAGTACACATCTCTACGCTTTCCCACTACTAGATATTTTCCATAAACCCCGGCTTGGTCATTTTACAATTATTATCAGACAGATGTGTATGTGCATGAACAGAGTAAACCTAACATGATATATCAACTCACAAGTTTAGAATAACAGATAAGCATGTTCAGATGATAAGCAGTCACATCACAGAACAAAATAGGGTACTTCTTAATTCAGGACAGCACGACAGTACAGTAGTAAAACAGTGAATCCCGTTACCACAAAACTCCAAATCTAGATCCGTCAAAGAATATGGAAAATAGAATTCCACACGATCCAGTGAATATATATAAGTCATATAGTGTTTTAGAAAATCATAACTCAAAACTGATTTGAAAACAGAAAACACGTTCAGCCAAGAATCGGGAAAACGAATTCAAAATCAGGAAAACAGCATCAAAACTCCTCAAATAAATCCAGGAAAAAATCTGGGGTAATCCCCTATATGTCTAGTATTAAAATACAAAGTTTCATAATATTCCAGTAAAATTAGTTTAGTCAACAAAAATCATAAAACATCAAGAAACGATAGTTTGGCAAATCTGGAATTCCCAATACAGCTGTACAAAAACTGTAATATCTCGCAAACCATGAAACGAAATCCATATTCGCCAAAAGGGGATGAAAATAGACAAAATTAGTTAACTTTCATGTTTTGTAAGGATTTTTCAAACAGTAAAATTAATTAGGGTGATGTCACGCCCCGCTTCCCAAGAAGAATACGGAATACAGATACGAGACAAAAGCCCAGTGAATGATTTTTATCATCCATAAGTTGTTCAAGAAATCTTTACAACATTCTCAAGAATCATCAGAGTCGGAAGCAAAAGAATCAACCACATGCACATAATGAGTCAAAATACCAACAAGAATACTTGAAACCAAATATATAAATATCAAATAGTCATGATCTGAATAAAACAAATATCTTAGGTCACATCGCCCAAATACAAGAATAAATCCAGGTCTCAATACAATATTTTTCAAGCAAGCTATAAGAAATAATATAATGAAATGCAACACTAATACTTCATGTCTCCGATACCACCTGGAACCTGTTCTCCAAAATCTGCAATTCAATGAATGCAGAAAAGAGGAAAAGAGAAAAAAAAATAAGTACCCATCAATTGCAAGTTATGGGCCACTTATAATGTAGGATACAAGCACATGGGAAAACTAACTAGCAACATGGTATAAGTGTGATGTTAACATAAACAACTAGCATGGTAAAGTGATCAAGTGTAAACGGCATGAATCAAGGGTCAAGAAATCAAGTATCATGTAAACATGCATCAAGTATCAAGTATCATGTAATCATGTATCAAGTGTCAAGTTTCAAGTCTCATGTATCATGTAGTCAAGTATCAAGCAAGCATGTATCATGTTCAAGTATCATATTCAAGTAGCATGTATCAAGTCTTGTAGTGATTACAATCTAGGTTGCACTTCATGCAGCCCACCTTACATGGTTGCTACAGCAAATAGTTTCACTTTAGATTTCATAGTGGACTATATAGGACAGTATACTCGGGAACAAGTCAAGTAGTTGAGCTCCAAGCTCCAAGTATCATGTATCATGTAATCACGTGTAAAGTTGTGCAAGTGGCAAGTATCGTGTCTTGTGTGCAAGTGTCAAGTAATCACGTGTAAATTATCATGTCTCAAGTAATCACGTAGGATCAGTAGAAACTAATTCAAGAACAGGAAAACAGCATGAAAACACATTAAATAATTCCACGAAAAATCTGGGGTATTCTCCTATATGTCGAGTATCTAAATATAAAGTTTCAGATTTTTCCAGTAAAATTAGACCAGTCATCAAAAATAAGAAAGCATCAAGAAAACATAGTTTGGCAAATATGGAAATCCCAACAATGCTGTACGAAAACTATGATATCTCGCAACCGGTGAAACGAAATCCAATTCCACCAAAGGGATATGAAAATAGATAAAATATAATAAATTTCATATTTCACAAATATTTTTTATACAGTAAAAGGATTCATAGTAAAAATAAGGTTCTTTACAGAACAGGGAGCAAAATACAGTAAGTATAGATTTCATAGACGAGCATGAAATAACACATTAAAATCATCAATAAAATTCACCAAAATTCTGGATAATCCCTAACTAGATAAAGAAACACTGACCAAAGTTTTGGATCAAAATAATATATGTAGCATAGTTTTTTAAAACGATTTGTCATCAAAATTACCGAAAAACAGAATTTGGAAAAGATTGACACCTATGTAGTAAAACAGTCATAACTCACTCATACGGAAAACGAAATCAAGCAAGGTCAGAGGGGTTTGAAAATAGACAAAATTCTCTAAAACTCATGTTTTATACCGAAATTAAGATACTGACTTTAAGACAGTCCAAAATAGCAAACAAAACAGATCAGCGACAAAATACAGACTTTTCCCTTAAAAACAAAATCAACATAGATTCAAGAAAATTGATCCAAACACACCCAAACATGAAATAGAGTCTACCAAGTGTCCAAACATCATAATTTAGGGTATCTAACATGTCCATACCAAATATATCACATGAGTCTCAACCAAAAATACGAATTCTCACACAAGTCTCACATGCATGATCCAAATCAAGAACAGGTAAATCCTAAGTTAATTCATATCCATATGGTGTCGTGAGTCATCTATGGTCAAATTTTCACAATAGAGACTAAACCCATCAAGGAAAACACAACAAGAGTCGTCTCTAGACCCAACTACACTATAGGCGATATTTTTGACCTGTATCAACAAATGAATTGGAGTACAAGTTACTTGCCTTAACCAAAAATGAAGAACAATGCAAATCAAGAGTATGAGCAAAACCTACGAACGAAAATCCACGTATCAACGAATCCAAGCAACTAGATCGAAAATCTCCACACGAACCAAAATCTCCAAAAGCGAGATGATGAAAGTGGCTTGTGGCCACGAGGGAACACCACGAAAGGAGTCAAGGGCTTGAGTGGTGGTGTGAGGTGGTCGGGATGGCCAAGGAGGGGGAAGATGAGGGCTCGGCTGATGTGGGAGAAGGGGCTCGGGTTGAAAGTAGGCCGGGGGAGACGGGGGTGTGCTCGGCCTAAGATAGGGTTGGCCTGGGGCTTGGGGTTGTGTATGGGTCGGGATGCAAGCAAGGAGAGGAAGAGAAAGAGGGAGGCCGGGATTGTGAAGGAGGGGGGAATTAGGGTTAGGGTTTAGTGGAGAGGTTTTTATATATATAGAGTTTAGTTGTGGATTAATGGGTTAATGGGTATTAGGAGTAGAAGTAGGTTTACCAATGGCTTTTGGGTTTGGGTCGATCAAATAGGAATACAAATAGAATTGGGGATTTAAAATTGGCCTTGGTAAAATCTTATTAGGGATCAAATAATAGGTTTGGGAAATAGGACAACCAAAACGCCACCACAAACACCCAAGAAAAATAAAAAAAATAAAAATAAAGGGATCGAGGCCAAAATGAAAGAAAGACAAAATAATGAAAAACGAAATGAAAGAAACAACCAATCAAACACAAAGAGCTCAAAATAAAATAAAACGAATATATATTGAAAACAATTTCCAATACACGGTTCAGAAAAAAATACAAGAGAGAAAATACACCAAAACGAAAAAATACACTCAAAAATACACAAAACGAAAAATAGGGGTTACAGGTGAAAATACAATTCTTTATGAAACATCGAGTAAAATCCAGCAGGTATAACTTTTATATACAAGCATGAAATGGCATATAAAGCTCATTAATAAAATCTACCAAAATTCTGGGTAATCGCTAATTAGATATATAAACACTGACCAAAATTTTAGATCAAAATAACATGTTTAGAATTAGTATCAAATTATTTTAGTCATCAAAATCACCAAGAAACGAAATCTGGAAATGAAATACAGCTCTGTAGTAAAACAATCATAACTCACACATACGAAAACGAAATCGAGCAAGGTCAGAGGGGTTGGAAAGAAGAAGAATTTCTCTACAAATCATGTTTTATACTGAAATTAAGATACTGACCTTAATATGGTCTAAATTACTGATCAAGACAGAATATCGGCAAAACACAAAATTTCCTCAAAAACCAAAATCAACATAGATCCAACGAAACTTGATCCACACACAACCAAACATGAAATCGAGTCTACCAAGTGTCCAAACATCATGAAATAGGGTAATTAACATATCCAAAGCAAGTCTATCACATGGATCTCCACAAATACCCAAATTCTCACAAAATCCCACATACATGATCAATCAAGAACGGGCAAAACCTAAATTGTTTCATGTCAATATTGTGTCGTGAGATAACTATGGTCAAAACACTATAGAGACAATACTTATCAAACATACATCACCCATACGAGTTGTCTCTAGAACCCAACTACACTACAAGTGGTATTTATGACTTGTATCATACAAAGGAATTAAGTACAAGTTACTTGCCTGAGGGACGACGATAGAACGAAGCAACGAGCAAGAATAACGGGAACGAATCTCGGGGCACGAACACAAACACAACGATCGGATCAAGAACCAATCACGAACACATGATCACGAACAAGATGAAGACGATCGAGATCACGAACGCAATCGGTCGGCTGAGATCGAAGATCAAGATCAAGATGATTGGATCAGATCGAACGGTCAGATTTCTTGATGATGAAGATCAAGATCGATCGATCGAACGGCTGCGATCAAAAGAAGTTGATGAGCATCATAATCGTAATGATCAAGAAGAGATCGGACGGCTATGACCTAATCGGATGATCAAGAGGAGATTAATGGCCCACATCCAATCAAGCGTGATGATCAAGATCCAATAGATGGCCAAGAATCTATCAATCAAGATGAAGATCACATGATCAGATGGTGATCACAACTCAAGGGGATCAGACAGCTCACAACAAAGATGAAGATGATGATAATAAGATCCGACGGCCAATAATCCACTTGATCAAAACTAGCCAAACTCCAACAACACAAGTAAGGACAGCCCAGGGGGAAGAGCTGCAGCCAGGGGATGACTGCACTGCACTGGACGGCAGGCGGCGGTGCGAATGGGGTCGACGACTGGCTGCTGCAGGAGGGGGGTGCAACACAGGGTCGTTGGCTCAGGCAACGAGAGGAGACGACGCACTGCAGGCCATTGCAAGTGTAGTAGTCATCGCAGGGGGCACGCTGCAGTATTGTGGCGCTGAGGAAGTTGCTGTCGTCGAGGGGTGCAGCGGCGTGGCGGTGTTCAAACATCGTCATAGGAGAGGAGAAGTTGTAGGGAGAGGGCGCGACTGGGCAGGGGATCGGGAGGTGAGCGGGAAGGAAGAGGGGAGGTTGGGTAAACAGGAGGACGGAAGAGAGGTTGAAGAAGGCGGCTGAGGGGTTAACAAGTGAATAGGGTAGGGTTTTAATATAAAAGAGAAGAAGAAGGGGGAAACCGGGTTTTGGGTTTTGAGGGATATAGGGTAACGGGTCTGGGCTTAGGGGAAATGAACAGGGCTTTGGGGATATAGGTGTGAAGGGGGGTTAACGGGTGGTGGGTTTAGAACAAATGGGTTTGGGTATAATAGTTAATGGGTAATTGGGTATGGGGAAATTAAAATAGGGTAATTAGGTTTATATAATAAAATCCAATAAGGAAATTTAAAATTCAATAGAAAAATAAAATAAAATAAAATAACCAATACAAAAATTGTTTATAATAAAAATGTAATTTGTATTACAAAAAATAGAATTTACTTAAAATACTACACATACAATTAATAGATAAAAGTGGATTTTTAATAACTAGTCAAAAATAACAATAATAACAATAAAACTAATAACAACAAAAATAATAAGAGTAATAATAACAAAAAAATAAGAATTGAATCACAATATAATAATCATTGAAAATATTTACAAATAAGGTTATTGATCGAAAACATATTTTAATAGAAGATCCAAAATACAATTTGACAAAAGAAATTTAAAACAGAAAAAAATAATTTGCGAAAATTTTAAATACAGAAAATACACAAAAAAATACGTTTTTGGAAAAACAAGGGTTACATGATTGCTTATCGATATTATAAGGGCTGTGATATCGAGATTGGTGGGAGATTATTTGGCATTGATCTCATTGAGCTATAAGTCTTGTATGTGGATGTGATCGTGGGCATTGATTGGATGGCAATATATGATGCCACAATTGAATGCAAGAAGAAAGAGGTGTTGGTGAAAGCACCGGGAGGTCCCGCAGTAACTTTTCACGGGAAGAAGAAGGACCCGAAAGTGACTGTTATGGTATCTAAGTTGATGATTCCAAATAAAGTCAGAGGCATTCCAGTTGTCAGATATTTTTCTACAGTACTCTTAGAAGATTTACCGAGATTGCCACCGCGGCGAGATGTGGAGTTCTGCATTAATGTTCAGCCGAGGAGTGCTCCGATCTCTAAGGCTCCGTACAGGATGGCACCTATAGAGCAGGATGAAGTTAAGAAGCAAATTGAGGAATTGCTGAGTAAGGGTTTTATCAGGCCAAGTTCTTCACCATGGGGAGCACCAATGTTGTTGGTAAAGAAGAAGGATGTGTCAATGAGAATGTGCATTGACTATCGGGAATTGAACAGGGTGACTATTCATAACAAGTATCCGCTTCTACGGATTGATGATCTGTTTGATAGGCTTCAGGGAGCAGCTGTGTTTTCGAAGATTGATCTGCGATCAGAGTATCATCAGGTTTAAGTCAAGGAGGAAGATGTGAGTAAAACAGCTTTCAGGATTCGTCATGGGCTCTATGAGTTTTTGGTAATGTCATTCGGAGTGACAAATGTACCGGCAATATTCATGGATATGATGAATCAGATCATGCAGCCATTTATTAATTCCTTCGTGGTGGTTTTCATAGATGATATTTTGGTGTATTCGAAGTCGGAGGAAGAGCACTCTAAGCACTTGGCAGAGGTATTGAAGAAGTTGCAGGAGCATAGCTTGTACGTCAAGCTGTCGAAGTGGGAGTTTTGGAAGTTTGAGGTAGCTTTCCTTGGTTATATCCTTTCTAAGGAGGGAGTGGCCACTGATCCTCAGAAGGTTGAAGCAATGAAGCATTGGCCCAGGCCAACGTTAGTGAAGGAAGTCAGGAGTTTCTTGGGTTTGGCTGGGTACTACAGGAGATTCATTCAGGGCTATGCACAGGTTGCAGTTCCTTTGACAGGGTTAACTCGGAAGAATGTGGCATTCACTTGGACTGATAAGTGTGAGGCGAGTTTCCTTGAGCTAAAGAAGAGGTTGATGACTGCGCCTACCTTAGATTTGCCACAAGCTGGGAAGGATTATGATATCTTCAGCGATGCATCTCTCAGAGGTTTGGGGTGTGTCTTGATGCAGGAAAGCAAGGTTATTGCATATGGTTCAAGGCAGTTGCATCCGCATGAGAAGAACTATCCGACGCATGATTTAGTGTTGGCAGCTATTATCTTTGCCTTGAAGCAGTGGAGGCATTATGTATATGATGAAAAGGTCAACATGTATACCGACCACAAAAGCCTGAAGTACATTTATCAGCAGAAGGATATAAATCTTCGGTAGAGAAGGTGGTAGGAAGTTTTGGAAGACATTCGTCCTGAGATCAAGTATCATCCAGGCAAGGCAAATGTGGTAGCCGATGGGCTTAGTCGGAAGAGCAGTTTATTGAGTTTGATCACCACTCAGATGGAGTTGGCAGAGTTTGATCAGGCAGGTATCGAGGTGGTACTACAGCGTTTGGAAGCATCTTTGGCTCAGTTGAGGTTGCAGCCTTGTTTAAGAGAGCAGATTATGGAGGGTCAGAAATCAGATGCAGAGATTCAGGAAATGTTGCAGCAGGTATCCGAAGGCAAGTTATCAGAGTTCCGTATCCAAGATGGAGTTCTATGGTTGGGTGAGAGGTTGTGTGTTCCGAAAAATGCAGATTTGAGAGAGAGCATCTTGCAGGAGGCACACAGTACTTTGTTGTCAGTACATCCTGGAGGCACAAAGATGTACAAGGATATCAAGCAACACTTTTGGTGGTCTGGTATGAAGAGGGATGTGGCAGACTTTGTTGCAAGGTGTCTGACTTGTCAGCAAATCATAGCAGAGAATCAGAGGCCGGGAAGTTTGTTGCAGCCATTGCCTATTCCGGAATGGAAGTGGGAGAATATCAGCATTGATTTCATCACAGAGCTACCGAGGAGTCCGAAGGGCAATGACTCAATTTGGGTTATTGTGGACCGTTTGACTAAGTCAGCTCACTTTTGATTACTTGGTCATTGGAGAAATTGGCAGAGTTGCACATTGATGAGATTGCGAGACTTCATGGAGTTCCTGTATCGATTGTTTCCAACAGGGATGCGAGGTTCACATCGGAGTTTTGGAAGGGTTTGCAAGCAGCTTTGGGTACCAGAACCGATGGTCAGACTTAAAGGGTGAATCGAGTATTGGAGGATATGTTGAGGAATTGTGTTATGGATTTTGGTGGCAATTGGGAGAGATACTTGGCATTGGTTGAGTTTGTTTATAACAACAGTTACCAAGTGACTATTGAGATGGCTCTGTATCAAGCTCTGTACGGGAGGAAGTGCAGGACTCCTGTTTGTTGGTATGAAGTTGGTGAGAGGCAGATGTTTGGACCTGAGATTGTGCAGTAGACATCGGAGAAGATTGTGTTGATTCGTAAGAGGTTGGTCGAGGCTCAGAGTCGGCCGAAGAGTTATGCAGACACTTGATGATGGAACTTAGAGTTTGAGTTTTGGGATATAGTATTTATCAAGGTGTATCCAACTAAAGGAGTGATCAGGTTTGGAAAGGGAGGCAAGTTGGCACCAAGGTGCATTGGGCCATACAGGATTTTGGGGCAGATTGGTAAAACGGCATATAAGTTAGAGCTAACGGAGGAATTGGCACAGGTGCATGATGTGTTCCATGTGTCGATGTTGAGGAAGTATGTGCCTGAAGGTCTACAGTTGAACTTAAGTTACAAGGAGCAGCCTGTAGAGATTGTTGATCGTATGGAGAAGATTCTGAGGAATAAGGTGATACCTATGGTCAAGGTATTGTGGAGGAACCAGCATTTTGAGGAAGCTACTTGGGAGCCGGAGGATCACATGCAGAAGGATTTTCCTGATCTTTTTCTATGATTGTATTCTTTTGATTGAATTGTATTTCTCTTGTATGACTCTATTCATTAAACTATATTTCCATTTATGAGATTTCATTTTCTTTTGCTTATATTGTTTGGTCCCTATTAGTAATAGTTCTGAGGACAGAACTATTCTAAGGAGGGAGGGATGTAACACCATAGATTTTTAAATAATTTTTTTGAGATTAATAAATGGATTAAAATGATTTTTGATGATTTAATAAATATTTTTTGTGAAATTTATCTTTTTACACGTGCAAAACACGTGCAAATACTTTATTAGGAAGTTCAAAGTTAGAAATTATTTTTAGGAAACCTATTATTTATTATTAGGGATTATTTATGAATTTTTTGGATTTTTGTGATATTTATTTAGCTTATTTGCAAATATTACAAAAAGATGGGCTTTTGTGCAAAATTACCACTTGGAGTGAAAACTTCAGATTTTCGGATTTTTGGGCTGAGCATGATGGTTAGTCAACTCGGAGGTAAAAAGTTTACTTTTTTTTATAGATTTGGTTTATTTCGCAAATTTCTTAAAGAAGATATTTTTTGCTAATATGGCTAAAAATGGGGTTAAATCGGAACTGTTCAAATAGGGCACGAATATTAAAGTTCATAGGGAAAAAATGGTAATTTCACCTACATACGGGTCCGAAATGGGAACCAGGTCTCTTCTCTTGGGCCCAATAACCCGTGAACGGATCTGTTCAACTGAGAACGGATCACAACCCGTTAAGGACCAGTTCAACAGGATATGAGGAAATTCTGGCTCGTCCTTATCTTTAGGAGGTGGTTCTAACCACCCCTATCCAGCCACACCGGGGAGTAGGGATTCGTTCTTATCCCAAAGCAGATCTCCCAGGCGACTATAAACACCCCCTACCTCCTACCGTTACAAGGTGATCACTCTTTGTCTACCTAAAGCTCTTTCCTATTTATTTCTGAGTATTGACAAGAGTGTCGGAGGGTTCGTCACTGGGATCAACCCCGGTGTTTCGAATGTTTTTGCATGTCAACGGGAACACCAAGGAGTCAGCCTATCAACAAGGGAAGAGGCCAGGTTTATCCCATTCGAGTTCTTGTGAATCCACAAATTAATCTGATTGCCCCCACACCGAAATCAGTGGCAACAGATTGGCGTTGTCTATGGGAAATCTCGAATAACAATATGGCC
The DNA here is from genome assembly GCA_017893485.1 of Hemerocallis citrina. Classification (NCBI taxonomy): domain Eukaryota; kingdom Viridiplantae; phylum Streptophyta; class Magnoliopsida; order Asparagales; family Asphodelaceae; genus Hemerocallis; species Hemerocallis citrina. The sequence goes on along the minus strand of CM030359.1, from coordinate 204,332,904 downwards.
CTCCTCTTTCAACCAAAGCCACTCCTAGCTATGCCTCCCAAGAGGAAATCCGCGACCTCCATCCGTAGAACAACCTCTACTCTCCCTCCTCCTCCGGAGGGTCTCCCTCCGCCCGTCCAACCGGCCCCACAACTCGAATAGCCAATTCCTCAATCCGTTCAGCAGCCTCTGGGGCCTCAACTAGCCGTTGGGGAGCCCTCTCGGTGAAGCCGCCAGAAGCAACCCCTGCATCAAGTTCGTGTCTCCATCCACAATGCCTCCACAGATTCCATGGCCTTCCATAGCCCTCCAACATCGAAGGATCTGAGAGATGTTCTCAACAACCGGCAGAACAAGCCCGAGCCCGAACTTCAGATTTGTTTGAACGAGAGGTGGACCCGCAATGCGAACCCTCGCTGGGAACACCAGAGGGACCGGTCACCCCGCTGGACAGACTGCAGAGGGTCCAACTCTCCTCAGAGATGGAGAGAGTCACCCCAGGATCGCCCAAGATGAAGTCGCTCCCCGGCCGGCCGTCCTGCAGCTCGAGCCCATCGGAGCAGGAGGCCCTCGTCACGAGGGCGGAATTTCAAAAACTCCAGGAAGCAGTTCTTTGGGCACTCAACGTCGCCCCTAACAAGGGCCAGCGGGCTCCCAACCCTCAACCAGCTCCTCGTCATCGCCGCCGCTCCCTCAGTCTTCGGCCAGCTTCGAGCCATCGCTGCCGCTCTCTCAGTCCTCGGCTAGCTCCGGGCCATCACCGCCGCTCTCTCAGTCATAGGCCGGCTCCGAGCCATCACTGTCCCTCTCCCAGTCCTCGCCTACTCAAAGCTATCACCGCAGCAATCCCAACCCTCCTCCATATGAAAACGAGTCTCGACGTTCAGCGAGGCTGGACCGCTGGGAGGACTCGGTCTACCTCCGTCTCCACGAGATGGAGAGGCACCTCGGCCAGCTCGACCGAGATGAAGAACAACTGGCGAGGAACCTCCGCTCGAGCAGGCCCCCTGTAACCCCTGTTTTTCATATTGTGCATTTTTTAGTGTATTTTCTTTTTCTTTGTATTTGATTCTGTTGTATCTCTTTTGGACCGTATATTGGATTTTATTTTGAATATATATTTTTATTTAACTATTCTTGTCTTCTTTGATTTGAATTCTTCATTCTTGTTCGTCTCTCGTTTCGTTCCATTTTGATCGAGCTGATTATTTTTTATGCTCTTTATTGTTGTTCACACCCTATATTATTTTTCGATTATTTTGTTCATTTTGCCCTATCTATATTTTTGCTTGAATCCCTAATACCCATTTTAACTCCCTAATTACCCACTTTGTTATCAACCTAGTATCCATTCCTATAAAAATTCATACCCTGATTTCTATCCACTAATCTATCTATATGTAAACAAAACCCATATAACCATACCCATCTGTTAACCCAACTAAACCAAACCCATTATAAATTAATCCCTAACTACCCTACCCAACTCGTTAGCTAGTGATACCCGACCCATTACTCCCCTTGCACTGTACCGCCTCTCTCTCTCTCTCCATCACCCAATCCTAATTCTAGTGAACCCATATATATAGCCTCTTACTCCATGCAGCCGTCGCCTCTCCCTATGCTCTCTCACTTTCCCCCGACCTTGCACCTTGACTCCCGAACCCATCTCACCCCGCTCCACAGCCTTCCCCTCCATCTGCAGCAACTCCTGACACCCCCCAGTCATCCTGAGCATCCCTATCCATCGTCTCCATCTCTCTTGCCGGTCCATCCCTATCCCTGCCTCCCGCTGTGTCTCTGTCTCTGTTCAGCGCGCCCCGCAGCAGCAGCAGCAGCTAGCGACGCAGCTAGCACCGCCAGCCACTAGCCATCGCCGCTCTCCCGTGGTCGTCATCTCGTTTCCCCATTTCGTGCTCTTGCCGTGTGTTCTCTCGTTCATTGCCTTGAGTTCTTGATTTCTTTTGGTTGGTGCGTGCGTTCTTGTGCATGTAGTTTTTGGTTGTTCGTTCGTTCGAGTTCGCTCGTGGTTCATGGGTTTTCGCTTGTTTTTGGCTCATGTGTTCGTTGAGTTCGTTGGCCTTGAATCTGTTCCCGTTATTGTTGCTCTTGTGTCGTTTTCGTTGTCATCTCTCAGGCAAGTAACTTGTATCAAATTCCTTTGTAAATACAAGTACTAAATACCGCTTGTAATGTAGTTGGGTGCTAGAGACAATTTATGTGTAAATTCTCTTATTGATATTGTCTCTATTGTGTTATCTTGACCACAGTTGCCTCACGACATACATGACATGTTATAACCTAGGATTGACCATATCTTGTTGCATATATGCGTGTTATTCATATGATATCTTGTGCTCGTTCGTGTTATTTGTGATAGACTTGTTGTGGACTTGTGAAATACCCTATAACATGTTGCTTGGATATCTAGTATACTATATATCATGTTGGTTGTGTTTTGGATGAGTTCTATGTGAACTGGTGGATTTTGTGCATATGCGATATTTTCAGTTTTGCTAGTTTTCTCGTTTTGATCAGTATTTTAGACCCTATTAAGGTCAGTATTTGAAAATATTTTGTGAACATGATTTATAGAGAATTCTGTCTATTTTCCAAGCCTTTTGACAGATCTCAGTTTCGATTTTTGGTTTGTGAGTTATGTCGATTTTATTACAGTTGTGTCGAAAGATTTTCAGATTGTGTTTTCTATGATTTCTAAAGAGTAATCTATTTATCTTATGGTGTTAAAATTATTATTTTGATCTAAAATTTTGCACAGTACTTATAGACTTGATTGGGGTTTATCCAGAATTTTGGTGGATTTATTTGAGATGTTTTACAAACCTTTTCATGCTTGCGAATAAAGATTTTACATGCAGAATTTTACTACTGCTTCGTAAAGAACTTGATTTTCGACCTATTTTTACTTGTTGTTTCCAAATTATTTCTGAATATGAAAGTTAGCTTACTGTATCTATTTTATTACCCTTTATCTTATTTGGATTTCGATTTATGGTTTTTGAGATATTGCTGTTTCGTACTATAGTGTTTATGATTTCAGATTTACAAAATTGTCGTGTGTTGATGTTTTCTGATTTTACTTGACTACTCTATTTATATTAGAAAATTATGAAACTTGTTTTTCTGTTACTATACATATAGGGGAATACCCAGATTTTTCATGGATTTATTTAATGAGTTTTCATGCTATTTTCCTGTTCTATAATACGTTCTTTTGATTTCTGGCTGAACATATTTTCTGGATTCAAATTAGTTTTGAGTTATGTTTTTGTGAAATACTATATGACTTATATATGTTTTTTGGATTCGGCTGGGAGTCTATTTTCTAGACCTTTTGACGGATTCAGGTTTGCATATTTAGAACAACGGGAATCACTATTTTACTACAGTATGGTCTTGCTGTCCTGAACTAGAAATTTAGTTATTTTGTTCTTTTATGTGTTATCTTGCACCCATACATATTTATCTTGCAACTTGAACTTGTTACATGATCATGCCATGTTATTCTTGATATATTTTGTACACATACATGCTTATTTGAGACTAATAATAAATAACCAAGCTGGGGTTAAGGGAAAGATCTAATAGTGGATAATTCAGAAACGTGTACTCGGAAAGGAGATCCACTGATCCTACGTGATTGCTTGATACATGATACTTGAAACATGATTACTTGACACTTGCATGCAAGATACGTGATTACTTGCCACTTGCACGACTTGACACGTGATACATGATACATGATACTTGGAGCTTGGAGCTCGATTACTTGATACTTGTCCCTGAGTACACTGTCCACTATGAAATCTAAAACAAAATTGTTTGTTGTAGTAACCATGTAGTAAAAACTAGGATGCATGAAGTGCTACCTAGATAGTAATAACTACAAGACTTGATACATGATACTTGAACATGATACATGCTTACTTGATACTTGATTACATGATACATGAGACTTGATACTTGACACATGCTACATGTTCACATGATACTTGATACTAGTTATTTGTTTACATGATACCTGTTCACTTGACACTTGATACATGTTATTTTTACTTATTCACCTTACTATGCTAGTTGTTATATTTTGTTATCATGCATGCTATGATGTTAGTTATCTTTTTCCATGTACTTGTATCCTGCATTACCAGCGGCCCGTAACTTGCATTGACGGGAGTTTGTTTTCTTTTTTCTCTTCCTGCAATTTATTAAATTGCAAATTTTGGAGAACAGGTACCAGATGGTGTTGGTGATATGAAATATTAGTACTGGATTTTGCTATTATTATTTCTTGTTGCTTACTTGAATAATTGTATTCTTGTACTTGGATTTATTTGTATTTCGGCAATATGACCCAGGATATTGACTTATTCAGATCTGGATTATTTCAGATTAATATATTTTATTTCAAGTATTCCTTTGGTATTTTGATTCATATGTGCATGCTTGATTAATTCTTTTGCTTCCTACTCTGATTATTCTTGTGAAATATTGTAAAGATTGTTGAACAGCTTATGGATGATAAAAATTATTTGCTGGGCTTAGTCACGTATCCGTACTCCATATTCTCTTTTGGGAAGCGGGGCGTGACACCCCCATTCTCCCGCACTGTCATGGAGGCCCCTACCCCAGACAACTTCAAGTCTCCACACTTCGAGACATATACCGGGGAGTCGGACTCCGCAGATCACATTGAGAGTTTCAAAACTCTCATGATGTCTATCATGCCTCCAACGCCCTCCTTTGCAAGATCTTCCTGGCCATGCTCAAGGGGCCCGCTCGGGCGTGGTATTCCAGGCTTGCTCCGGCTTCCATCTTCTCCTTTGACCAGTTCGAAGGTCTCTTTCTCACCCATTTCGTGAGCAACTGCCGCTCTGGGAAGACTAGCACTTCGTTGCTCATCCTCGTCCAAAAGAAGGGCGAGCGGCTAAGAGATTATGTCAAGTTGTTCACTTTGGAGGCCCGGTCTATCGCTTCCCTGGATCAGTCAGTAGCTTCGGCTGCTTCCCAATCCAATGTCATCAACCCTGACCTCAGGGCGTCCCTGGCCATGAAGCCTCTTCGGGACTTCTCAGAGCTCCTTCTCAGGAGCGAGAAGTATATCCGAGCTGAATAGGCTCTCAACCGCCACTCTGGAGGGGTCATCTTCTGGTAACAAACGGAAGAATGCTGAAAAAGAAGGAGCTAAGAAGCTCCAAAAGGACAACGGAGGCCAACATCGCCCTCTCCCCCATTTCGAAAAATTCACTCTGCTTAACGCAAGTGTATCTTCCATCCTGATGGAGATCGGGAACGAGGGTCTCCTACCCCCGCCTCCGAAGATGAACACCCCCAGAAAGAAGAAAAATCGGGATAAGTGGTGGCGTTTCCACCGGGACCATGGGCATGACACAGAAAACTGTCGGGCCTTGAAGAACAAAATCGAGGCCCTCATTCAGAGAGGGAAGCTCACTCGTTTCGTAAGGAGGGATAGAGCTGATCAACCTCCACCCCCTAAGGGGCTAATTGATTAACCAAGCAACATGCGAAGACACCGAATGACGAAGCAGTGGCCATCCTACACCTGATTCATGGAGGCCCAATGGGGGGAGATTCCATCTCCTCCCGAAAAGCCTTCGTTTGGGAAGTGAACGCCGTACAGAGCCATCCCCCTCCAAAGGGTCTTGGGGTCCCGGTCACGTTCTCCGATAGATATTTGGAGGGCGTCCGCACGCCCCACTGCGACGCCCTTGTTATTAATCTCCAAATGGCAAACTTCGACGTTCACCAGGTCTTGGTGAACAATTGCAGCTCGGTTAATATCCTTTTCTTGGAGGCATTCAAGGGCCTCCAGCTATCAAGAGATCGGCTCAAGCCCGCGAGCTACACTCTTCATGGATTCACTGGGGTGCCGGGGACGATCGAGAGAGTTATAACCCTCGACATGACCGCTGGCAAAACCCCGGTCACTCACACGGAGCCGATGGACTTCATGGTGGTGGATGTCAAAGCCGCCTATAATGTTATCCTGGGTCGACCAGGTTTGGCCGCACTCCAAGCTATCCCTTCGGGGTATCACATGAAGATGAAGTTCCCCACCCCCGCAGGAGTGAGAGAAGTGAGAGGAAGCCAAGAGGCTGCTCGCAAGTGCTACATGACCTCGATGGGAGGCCCAGTTCTCTCCCTGGAAGCCCTTGAACTCCCACAGGAAAGTAGCCAGGCTATTTCCGAGCCGGTGGACGAGCTGGAGAAAGTGGCCTTCTCCGACGAAGATGCCACCAGTACCTTCAGGATTAGCAAGGCCCTTTCCACCTCCACTAAGAAAGACATCTCCCAATTCATAAGGGAGAACCGCGATATCTTTGCTGGGACCGCGGAGGATATGTCAGGGATCTCAGAGGAGCTCTTAATGCACCACCTTAGCGTCGCCCCGGGGGTCAAGCCCGTCCAGCAGAAGCGGCGTAAGTTCACTCTGGAGTGCCAACAGGCGATCAAGGAAGATGTCAAGAATCTCCTGAACACTTGATTCATCTAGGATGTGAACTACCCCGAGTGGCTGTCCAATGTGGTGATGGTCAAAAAAGCCAACGGGAGCTGGAGGATATGCATCAATTTTACCGACCTCAACAGGGCGTGCCCAAAGGATCCATTCCCCCTCCTGAGCATCGATGCTATGATCGATGCGACCTTCGGCCATAAGCTCCTTAGCTTCATGGATGCCTTCTCAGGGTACAACCAAACCGGATGTTCCCCCCGGACATCCCGAAGACCTCATTTTTGACTGACCAAGGCCTGTACTGCTACCGGGTCATGTCGTTCGGTTTGAAGAACGCGGGTGCAACCTACCAGCGCCTAGTCAACAGAGTCTTTCAAGACAAGATTGGTCGAAATATGGAAGTCTATGTCGACGACATGTTGGTCAAGAGCAAGGGCAGAAGCATGTCCTCGACCTCCAGGAAGCCTTCGGGGTGCTGAAGAGGCACAACATGAGGCTGAATCCATACAGGTGTGCGTTCGGAGTCTCATCCGTCAAGTTCTTAGGGTTCATGGTCAGCCAGAGGGGCATTAAGGCCAACCCCGAGAAGATCCAGGCCATACTCAAAATGGCTCCCCCCTGCAGTGTTAAAGATATATAGAGGCTCACCAGGTGCCTCGCGGCGATTGGGCGCTTCCTCTCCAAATCTGGGGAGAAGTGCCTTCCGTTCTTCAAGACCTTCAGGGGGGCTAATGGCTTTGAATGGGGACAAGCGCAACAAGAGTCCTTTGACCAACTCAAGACGTACTTAGCCAACCCCCCACTCTTAAGCAAGCCAAGGCCCGGAGAGGTCCTCTACCTATACCTTGCCGCCTCGGAGCAGACCCTCAGCGATGTCTTGGTAAGAGAAGAAGACAGGATGCCAGGACCCATCTACTACATGAGTAAGGTCCTCCTGGATGCTGAGCTCAGTTACCCGAAGCTGGAGAAGATGGCCCTTGCATTGGTCATGGCAGTGAGGAAACTCTGCCCATACTTTCAGTCTGATTCCGTGGTCGTTCTTACCAACCAACTGCTGAAGTAGGTGCTCCACAAGCCAGAAACGTTGGGCCGCTTGATGAAGTGGTCCATAGAGCTGAGCGAGCATGACATCAGCTAGCAACCCAGAACCGCTATCAAGGCACAAGCCTTAGTGGAATTCATTGTGGAGAGCACTATCCCCGACCCCTGCGAGTCGGTTGCTGAACCCCTGGTCTGGACTGTTTATGTTGATGGATCTTCGTGCACCGACGGAAGTGGAGCCGGCATCATCTTGACCGGCCCAGACGCTTTCGTCCTGCAATACTCCCTCCGCTTAAACTCCCCTGCATCGAACAACGAAGCAGAGTATGAGGCCCTCATAGCGGGGCTTTGTATGGCTCGCAAGGCAGGAGCTAAGCGTGTCAGAGTCTTCAGTGATTCGCAGTTGGTCGTCAACCTAGTGTCAGGGGAATACGAAGCAAGGGACAAGCGCATGGCCAAGTACTTGGCAAAGGTTAAGGGGCTGCTAGCCTTATTCAAAGACGTTCAACTCCAGCGAGTTCCTCGAGAGAAAAATGCTCAGGTAGATGCCCTCTTCAAGCTCGCCTCATCCTCCCTCCAGGGTTTAGAACGAACCGTATTGATCGAGATCCTCCTAAGGCAAAGTATTGAGGAAGACAGCTTAGAGCCAATGAAGACTATGCCCCCTCACACTTGGAGAGAATTAGATGAAGCCCTTACTCGAGTACCTTAGGGATGGAGTTCTTCTAGAAGTCCCAAAAGTGGCGAAAAGGATCAAGACCCGAGCCGAGCAGTGCACACTTCTTAATGGAGTCATGTACAAACGCTCCTACAATCAGATTGACGGCCGACCCTACCTGAAATGTCTCTCTCCCGAGGAAGCGCTCTATGTCCTGAAGGAGGCCCATGACAGTATGTGTGGCGCGCACTTGGGAGCGAGATCCCTAGCCCGTAAACTCTTAAATTACGACTACTTCTGGCCCACACTACTTAGTGACTCCGAGGAGTACGTTCGCCAATGCGACTCCTGCCAGAGATTCGCCCCAATCTGTCGCCTACCTCAAGCCCAGCTCACCTCCTTGGCAAGTCCCATCCCCTTCGCAATGTGGGGTATGGACTTACTTGGACCATTTCCTCCAGCACCAGGCCAATTGAAGTTCCTGGTCGTGGCGATAGACTACTTTTCCAAGTGGATCGAGGCCGAACCCCTTGCAACGATTACTGAGGCCAAGGTTCAGAAGTTCTTTTGGAAGAACATTATTTGCCGCTTCAGTGTGCCCCGTGTCCTCGTGTAATACCCTGATTTTTCAATTAATGAAAAATTATTTATTTTGCACGTAGTGTGCACGTGCAATATTTTGTTTGGATTATTTTATCATGATGTGTATATTTAAATATATTTTTCTCAAATTATTTTAGTACAAAAAAAGCCTTTCTTTAAAGCCTTATTTTAATTTAATGAGAAGCCCTTTTCTTAAAAAGCCCAAATGTATTTTATTTTATTTATTTTAATAAACTATTTTGGCCCAAAAATAAAGCCCATGAATAAATCTATTTTTAATTAAACTTGTCATGTAGAAGACTAATTTATCATTATTTTATTTTTGTACAAATTAAAATGTACAAATTTGGCCTAGTTGCATGCACGTGCACTACACGTACACGTGCAATGCACACTCTCTATTAGTGGCCGGGATTCATTCTTTTTGGAGGGATTTTTGATTTTGGGTATGGTGATCATGGGGGTAGTTTCATGGAAGTGGGTAGTTCTTCTAACTCCTACTTTGATCTAGACCCTTCATTCTACAACCACCAAAACAATCTTGGCCCTCCATCTCACTCATTTCCTAGTATAAATACCCCCCCCCCCCCCCTCTCATGGATAATTTTCATATGCAAAGTATATTTCAAGTTATAGTATTGTAATAGTGTGAGTTATAAAAGATAAGAGAGTTGTGTGGGTTTTTGGTTGCTTGGAGTGGCCGGCATCACAAAGGAGGAGAAGCATTCGGTTTGGGCTAAAGGAAGCATTCGGCTTTGGCTAGGAGGCTTGGAGTTGTGCACTCTTTTGGCTAGGAGGAGGTGCTTTCATCTACAAGGACTTGGTTGCTTTGTTTGTGTTTTCTCTCCATTTAAGGTGGGTAAAACATTTCATATTTCTAATATAGATCCATGCTAAGTTTCAACCATCAAAGATGCATGAAAAATATTAATAAGAGCCCACTTGAATTGAGTAGTTAGTATGTGAATTGATTGAAATGTGGTGATTAATTTATATGGCTCTAGTGTTAAAATTAAATTGTGTGTAGATTGCTCCATGTTTATTAGTATGAAGTTATGATGGTGATTAAATTTATTTAAGAATGTTGTTATTATGATTAGAGACATAATGCATGAATAAGAATGCTTGGTAATTGTGAAATTGAAACATGGAACTTATTAAGAAAGAGTACACCTTATTTTTGAAGAAAAATGAAATACTTGTATGTTTGAGATGTGATTTGTACAATCGATAAGTGAGTATACTTCATTATGACATAGGTTGATTAATGAAAGTACTACTCATAAAATTAGTAGTTGAATTGTGATGAATGGACCTTTATGTTGATATAGATGTGGACTATTATAAACATATGTATCGGTTGAATTAAGAACTAATATCAGTAAATTATCACCATGAAATCATTGAATAAAAAGACTAGTAGATCAATTATTTGGCAATGTCGAAAATACAATATATTGTAGTTTAATAAATAACTCTTGGATTTGTGTGTGAAAAATACATTTCATTAGTACCAAAAAATTATTTTTCCTTACTGGTATGAACTTTATATGAATGGGGATTAATCTGGAAGTTTTTAGAAATTTTTACCAAAGCAATAAGTTATTTGAATATCGAGTTGTTTTTAAAGCAGTACGAATGTAATACATATGGATTTTTATTTGGGTTTGTGACAACCCGAGCCAGTGGCTCAGGCGGTCTTGGACTGCGGTTTGCTTCTCTGGTTTGCACAGTTCGAATCCCAGTATCAACACTTCTTTTGTTTAAATTCTCTAAAAACTAGTAAACAGCGAACCAAGAGTATATATAACTCCCAGTAGCTTTTATACTGTGTTCGGCGACCGGCCTAGCGGTCTGGGCTCTGTGCTGCGTCGGTGCTGTGCCTGGTTCGATTATTGGGATCGGCATATATGAAAAAATATTTTTTTTGGGAGTTTTTGAAGTCCAAAAATTATGAAATAAATATGGTAATTCTCATAAAAATACAAGGAATTTTATAAGAGTGATTTGGGTATTATTTGAATGAAATACAATATGGTTTGTGGACAAAAGGCATAATTAGAGCTTTGGTTATAAGATACATACTTATGGAATTTATAACTTATAAAGATTAAGTGAAATAGGCTATTATAAAGTAATTGGCAAAAGTACTTTGTTGTGTGACATGATATTATTTATTCTCACTTGTGAATATTGTGCAAAATATGAAGTATGAATGTTTATTAGTGATATTATGAAGTGCATGAGTTCATATATGATCATGGAACTTAGAAATCATGTTGATGAAAGAAAAAGAAATTGTTGGCTATAAATATGAATTTTATGAGTTAAAAGTATTCATTATGGACTTGTGAACAAAGTGTAATCATGAATTGAAAGAGAACATACATGTGAGTTTGAGAACTCGACATGGAAATTGTTATGAGTTGAAGATTGTGAAATGAAATTTGAAATAGAGTAGCTAAGTCTCCCCGGCATTGAGAAATGAAATGAATTGAGATGAAATTAGACCAAGGTTGGTCATGATGAAACAAATGAATAAGTCCGGTTGATGGAGAGGCTAACTCTAGAGATTATTTAGTTCCTGATTTTTAAATAAAACTAAGGACTAGGACATAGTGAAGAGGTGATGAAAGTAGAAGAAAAACACGGGTATGGGGGCCAACGGATTTGCGGCGAGAGGGTATTCATAGGTCCTTCACGATGCGTCGTGACAAGGCGTGGATACGGCTCCCGAGTACCGTCCCGGTGGCGACGCTCGTGGGATGTTCGAGTGGCTATGGGTGGTGCCATTGTTCCATGGCGGAGGCTGAATTGTCCATAGGTTGCCTGCTCGATGCGTCGTGTCAGTGCGTGGGATTCCCCTCCAGGCTACCTGGACATGGGCTCATAGGTCATAGGATATCTAAGACACTACCGTAGTTACAGTAGTAGACTAAGACATAACGGGGGATTGAACCCTATCAAGATGAAGAACGAATAAGGGCTTGCCCTCGGACCTATGTAGTATGGGATGCATAGAATCCGAACAAGTGCGCATTAGTGTCATGTAACATAATAAATTGCATTAAGGACTAAGTGCACAACCACAACACGACATCAATAGGGTAGTCCCTTTAGTTTGAATTGTGACAAGTTTGTGTTTGCTAAATATGAAAAGTTAAGTTATACTATTTTCGGCATAGAGAGGATGGCCGTGTATAATGTTCGTCGATTGAATAAACTGACGTACCCACAGTCTTACATGCAGGTAAATGACTTGTTAAAGATTAAAAGAGGATGGATGCTTAAAGATTATATCATGCTGTTGTACTTTTATTCAACTGTTGTAAATTTTACTTCCGCTGTGCAAAAGAAAGATGTAATTATGATGTAAACTCTGATGTATGATGAAAAGTTTTAATTTCCCTGTAAAAGTGTACTAAAGAAAGTGAAAAGATCCTGTAGAACATCTCGAATTCAGTGTATTTGGGATTCGGGGCGTTACACCTCGTAATCGACAATGGAACCCAGTTCGCAGGGGCTATGTTTCGCAACTTCTGTACCGACCTCAGTATCCAACAACGGTTCTCTTCAATATCCCACCCTCAGTCCAACGGCCAAGTGGAGAATGCTAACCGCCAAATTCTCTCCGGCCTAAAGAAGAGGCTTGACAAGTCCACCAAGGGATTATGGTTCGAACAGCTCCCCAACGTCCTATGGAGCTACCGAACCACGAAGAGAACCCCAACAGAAGATTCCCCTTTCAACCTCACATATGGCTCCGAAGCCATCATTCCACTAGAGGTCGGCCTACCCTCGCCCCGACTAATCGCCTACAGAGAAGAGCACAATGCGAGCTAGCTCCGCAACAGTTTGGATCTCATCGATGAGGTCCGCGAAAGAGCTTCTATCCAGCAGGAGACCTACCGGTGTAGGATAATGCAATCTTACAACAAGATGGTCCGCCCCGCTAATCTCAAAGAGGGAGACCTAGTGCACCGGAAGCTATCAATTTCTCTTCCAATCAAGAAGGGCAAGCTAGCACCTAACTGGAAAGGCCCGTACAAGGTCTCCAGAGTAATTCGTCCAGGCACATATCAACTCGAAGACCCGGGGACAGGATTATACCGAGGACTTGGAATGCTGACCACTTAATAAAGTACCAAGAGGGTGTTGTAACACCGCTCCAAGCAACTTCAGACAACTCTTGAGTCGAGCAGTTTCCATTTGATGCTTTTATCTATCTTGTTTTTTTTTTTTCAAAATGTAAGAGTGGCTTGAACCTCAGAAGCATCCACTCAAATCATCTTTAATAAAGGCGAGTTACTTCCTGGGAACTTTTGTCTATAATAACCTAGTTTGCTTTCTTTGAGACACGTGAAACCCCAAGAACAATGGCTTGGAGTCAAACACTTGGTTCGATTCCGCTTCAACTACTTGCTTCTGAGTGAGTACGAAACGTTTCACCATTCAGAGTTGCTCCCACAGCTGTTGATATTTCTTTAAATGACACGCTTGGAGTCTAACACTTGGTTCGATTCCGCTTCAACTACTTGCTTCTAAGCGAGTACGAAGCATTTCACCATTCGGAGTTGCTCCCACAGCTGTTGATATTTCTCTAAAAGACATGCTTGGAGTCCAACACTTGGTTCGATTCTGCTTCAACTATTTGCTTCTAAGCGAGTACGAAGCATTCCACCATTCGGAATTGCTCCCACAGCTATTGATATTCTCTAAAACGACACGCTTGGTGTAACGCCCCAATTTCCATATACTGGAAAACCGTGACATAAGCCAGAATCTTTTCTTCAATTAGTCACAATACACAGAAAAATAGGATAATTTAAAACTTTTTATTCAACACCCAATGTATTACAAGTCTGAATATTATACAACTGCAATACATTACAATAGTGTTACAATAATACCTTTACAATCCCAAGTATTACAACTTTCAACAACTTACATCAGAGTACAAGGAAAGAAGAACAACACTTGGTAATTCCCACTTGGGTACTTTTTGACAAATAGATAATCAACATAAATATTACAGCGGAAACTAAACATGATATCGACTCCTCGCTTTCCTTGCCTTGAGTCCTCCTAATTCTCGCACCTGTGCTTTTGCGATCCAGTACCTATTGAAGTGGGGACGTCAGTATTCACTGACGCTTTAAGGCTGATAACTTAGCAGCGAATCTCCCAAACAAACATGCAACATATATGTCGGTGTAGTTTAAGTGTTTGTGAGTGCTATGACTAGAATCTAATGCAATATTAACTAAAGCTAGGATGCTCCTATTCTAATGCCAGCAAGTCTCCGAAGCAACATGCAGCCCATACTACATGCGCCCTTCTCAAGCCGTCTCTTCATTATAGGGATTTGAACCCGCGCTATGAGTTCTACTCTTGTACTCAGCTTGTTTCTGAAGATTAGACATGACTGAGGAGGTGGCCCTACAACGGTCTAGTCCCACCAGGCATACCAGACCTTCCTCAAATATCTGACGAATCCTTGGAGTTTCTGCGAAATTAGGTTAGCTCGAAGCCTCCCAACTGCCCCCTTGCCAGACCGTAGTCTATGGCCCTCGCCCTTAGATATAAGCTAAGACGGAGTTTCGGAGGGGTCCATCCCCCTAGCTCTGACAGGAATCACTCCCACTTATCAAGGCACTTGAGAAATTAACAGACGAGATACGGATTTCGTGCTCCCAACTCGTGAGAAGGCACAGACCGTATCCCTTTGACAAGAAGGGTACAACCCAATAACACCGCCTAATGCAGGCCTATAGGACAGGTCGGATCATAAGGAATCACCCTTAACACCAACTCTTTCCCTTCGGCGAAAGGTAAAGGTTAAGTAGTAAAGCCATAAGTTACTATCCTAACAATGTCGCTAACCCTAAACAACTGAGGGATGACAACAGAATTTACATAACATGCTGAGTCTTTAGTTTAAACTTCGCAAGACAACTCTACTAGGCTGCTCATCCTAGACTTACCAGAATCCCTAAGGATCTGATTCATGGCCTATTGATCCAATACCCCGGCAATACGAACATACCCGCATGCCACTACCCTGAACTTGGATTCCGTCTATACTCAGGTCCGCGATCAACTTACACCTGTTAAGATCTGACGGTACACAAGAAGTGACTCGTCCACAGTCCCTTAGGAGTAAGAAAAACATATGTCTTGATGGTCGATAGTCCCCCAGGGTAATAATATCGCCCTAGACGAGCATAACAAAACTGTGTACTAGCCAACAAGCTATATACGAGTAAACCGAATACCTACGAGCCAACAAGCTACGTATGAAACAATAACATACATACCAGCCAAATAAGCCACGTATGAGACTAATAGCTACGTACGGGCCAGTTGAGCCACGTACGAGCACAACCATATGCAAAACAACCATACAGGTAATCAAACCTAGAAGCGACCAACGTGCTCACTAGCAACCTTGATCTTCTATCATTAGAAGCAACAGAAGGATCTACTAACAGCCTAAAATAGGCATTCTACCTATAAGAAGCCGCAAGCGACATAATAACTTTTATTTAGGAAGTTACAATATACTATTCAAGCATGCATGGCTCTAGCTATGTAATCTCAAACTTGGGATTCCTTCTAGGGGATTAACTAGAACTACTTACAACACAATATTGCAACTACAACATGGTGGTTCTTCACTAACACAGCAACTACAACATGCTAGTTCTTTACCAACGCAATCTACTATAACATGATAGTTCTTTACTAACACTCTAACTACAACGTGATAGTTAACTCTACAACTACAACATGAAGGTTCTATATTAACACTACAACTACAAGCATGGATACAACTTAAGTAGAAAGCTACTAGATTTTAGCATGAATATCTCCTACTACTTTAAGCATGGTTAATGCTACAACTTACCCATGAGTACTAA
Source organism: Hemerocallis citrina (assembly GCA_017893485.1). Lineage (NCBI taxonomy): Eukaryota > Viridiplantae > Streptophyta > Magnoliopsida > Asparagales > Asphodelaceae > Hemerocallis > Hemerocallis citrina. The sequence goes on along the minus strand of CM030359.1, from coordinate 204,317,207 downwards.
CAATTTAGCATGGTATGCCACTTAAACATTATTCTACAATAATTCTTAAGCATGGTAGGAACCTATAGCAATCTTAAGCATGACATACTATTTAAGTATGCCTACAACAATCTTAGGCATGATAGGTAATCGAAATATCTATCCTACACATTCCTAAGCATGGTAGATTAATTAACATAAATCCTACAACAATCTAAGCATGGATGCATACTTAGCATCAACCTACAACATTCCTAAGAATGGTAGATAAGTATTAATCCTACAAAATCTAAGCATGATATATAATTTTCCTACAACAAGCCAACATGGTACGCTACTTAAGTATTCAACCTAAGTATGGTATACATTTCAAACATAAAGCTACAATATTTTAAACATGGTAATGCTACTTAGCATTAATCTAAGCATGGTATACATCTCAAGTAGAAAGCTACAACATCCTAAATATGATAATGCTACTTAACATCAATGTACGACATTCTTACTTGAGATATAGCACAAGTATCAATCCTTCCATAATCAAACATGGTATATAGTTTTCCTACAACAACCTAAGCATGGATTGTGCCTTCCCAAAACAACCTAAGCATGGTAGGTAATTAAACATTAATCCTACACAATCTTAGCATGGTAGGTTGATCTACCACGATCTAAGCATGAAGACGACTTAGTAGAACAACTACTATTACAATCTAACATGGATAGAACATAACATAGAATTGCTACAACTAAGCATGGATTATAATTCCTACAACAATCTAAGCATGGTATAATAATTCCTACAACAATCTAAGTATGGATTATAATTCCTACAATAATCTTGTAATACTCCGATTTTCATTATGAAAATTATTTATTTTTTGCAAGTAGTGTGCACGTGAAAATTATTTATTTTTTTGCAAGTAGTGTGCACGTGCAATTTTTGTAGTGGGAAATCTTATAATTATTTTCATTATGGATAATGTGGATATATATATATATATATATGTGTGTGTGTGTGTGTGTGTGTGTGTTCTTTAATTATTTTATAAAGGTCCATTTTTCTTCAAATAAGTATAAGCCTTTCTTTTTAGCCCGAATCTAATATAAAACTATTATTTTGGCCCATTAATTAAAGCCCATGAGTTATTTCTATTTTAATTACAACTTGTAATGTAGAACATCTTTTAAAGATTATTTTTATAGAAAATATAATGTACAATTTTTTAAATGGAGAACTAATGTATGCACGTGCATTGCACGTACATGTGCAAAAAACACCAATGTGGCTGGTTTTGGTATGGAGGGAAATGGGAAAAATGAGTGGAGTCATGGGTGGTGGTTGCTTGATCATAGTTGGTTACTACAACTCCCCCTTGAATTCTAGCCTTTTATTTCTAACTCCTAGATTGATCCTAACCCTTCATTTGTTCCAAATTTTAGTATAAATATCCCCCTAGCCTAGTTATTTTTGTACTCTTTATTTCTCCAAAACCTATAGTAGAAAATACATTGTTAGTAGTATAGTAAGTGAGATAAAAGATTGAGAATTGTGTGTGAGGAATTTGTGCTTGCATCCAAAGGAAGGCCGGCATCTAGGAAGCTCTTGGTTGGCATCTTTGAAGGTCGGGTGCGCGCATCAAGGAGGAGAAGGAACGCTCTTTTGGCAAGGACTCTTGTGTTTAGGAGGTGTTACAATTGTATTCACTCCAAATAAGGTGGGTTATTTTCCATGTTTCTAATTAGATAGCATGCTAAAATTGAATTGAAATGATAATGCATGAAAGAAAAAAATTAATAAGAGTACATTTAATTGGAAAAATAGCTTATTAGTTAATTGGAATGTTGCCAAATAGATTGTATGTGATTCCATCATTAAACTTAAGTTGTGTGTGAATTATTTATAGCTAGGATTGCTTGAAGTAAAATTCGTTGTTAGCATCAAAAACTAAATGCAAATGTTAGTAGATGAAAATATTGTTTTATGTGCTTGAATAAACCCTTTTGTGATAATGTTGTGATGAATAACTTAAAATATAATTTGTGGGTTTGTGAAAAGAATATAAACAGAGAATTGATATAGAGAATACTGATGTTAAGTTGGATAAGAAATGTCGAAAGGAAATGTGGTATTAGTAACATACAATTTAAACTAACTGTATGCAAAATATGTGTTTAATTATTGGAAAATTTATTTTTAAATTACTGGAGTATCAATTATTATTGGAATGATTATTCTGGAGATTTACAGTAGATTTTAGTGAAAGCAAAACCCAAATGAGAGCTTTTGAAACATCGAAATGTTCTATTAAACAGAGAGTTGATTTAACTAAAATATAAGTTGTATTCATGACAACTTGGGCCTATAGCTCAAGTGGTCGGGAGGCCTTTAAATGCTACAGTGTGTGCGGTTGGGTTCTCACAGATTGATGGTTCGATCCTTGATGACACCATATTTTTTTGTGCATTTAAAAAATTAACCAAGCTTCAGCCGAGAGTAGATAACTCTCTAAAATCCCCTTTATAGCGAACAGCATGATTCGCCTAGTGGCCAGAGCGTGCGGCTTGCTTCTCTTTGGTGGCTGGTTCGAATCCTGGTCTTGGCCAGTATTAAACTTTGTGGAAAAAAATGTTTTTTTTGATGGATTTTGATGTTTAAAAATTATGAAAAAAATACTATTATTATTCTAAAATTATGTGTGGCTTATGAAAAATAAATTGGAAGTTATTGAAATGAAATAGAGTATATTTTGGGAACAAAAGTGTAGTTAGAACTATGGTTCTACACTTATATTTTTGTGGAAGTTGTGTTTTGAAAAAGGACTTAAAATAAAGTGCTAGAAAAGGAAATATAACAAAGAAAGAAAATATGTGAAGTGAAGTGGTGTGAATTGTTCTTAGTGAAGAATAGTGTGACAATAATGAGTTGTGAATATTCATCTTGACCATGTAATTGATGATATGATTTTTAATGTGGAAATGAATATTTAATGAAATACACGATGAGTAATCGAACTCCATGTATGGTAATTGACTCATGAATAATTTGAAATTATGTGATTGGAAAAGAGAATGTTATTGAGTATGAAAACTCAAACATGTGAATTTGTGAAATGAAATTGAAAATTAGAGTGTAGCCAAAACTCACACCAGCAAGTGGAAAGTGATGAATTATGATTATTGACATTGAAAAGACCAATTTGGTTCATTATGAAATGAAAGAAATAAGACCGGTAGTAGTGAGAGGGCTAACTCTAAGAGATTGATTTTGTTCATGATTCATTAAATTAAGAATTAGTACATAGTGAAGAGGTGATGAAAGTGAGAGAAAAACACAAGTATGAGGGCCTCGAGTCTACGATGTGAGAGTGATTCACAGAATGCATGCTTGATGCGTCAAGACATGGCATGGGATTCCCCTCCAGGTTTTCTGTACATGAGCTTGTACTCATAGATCATCTAGGATACTTACCGTAGTTGTAGTAGTAGATTAAGTCATGACGAAGGATTGAACCCTACACGATGAAGAACGATTAAGAGGCTTGCCCTCGGACCTATGTAGTATGGGATGCATAGAATCCGAACAAGTGTGCATTAGTGTTATATAATATAAATAATTGCATTAAGGACTAAGTGCATAATCACAACACGACATCAATAGGGTATTCCCTTTAGTTGGATATGTGACAAGTTTGTGTTTATTAAATATGGAAAATCAATTATACTATTTCCGGCATAGAGAGGATGGCCGTGTATAATGTTCGTCGATTGAATAAACTGACGTACCCACAGTTTTGTATGCAGGGTAAATGACATGATAAAGATTAAAGAAGCACAGATGCTTAGAGATTATTCAAATGTTGATGTACATTTATTTAAATGCTGTAAATTTGTTTCCACTGTAAAATGTAAAGTGTAAAGTTTTCATGTAACTCTGATGTAAAGTGAAAAGTTTTAAATTCCTTGTAAAATTGTACGAAAGAAGTGTAAAGATCCTGTGGAATCTCGAATTCAGTGTATTTTTGGAATTCAGGGCGTTACAGAGTGGTATCAGAGCCACGCTTCACACTAGTCTAGTCACTAGTACAAATTTATAAGGAACGACACCCTAGAAATGGACATTAGAGTGTGTGTTTGAGTCTAGAGATTTAAATGTAAGTTACTTACATTTGTGTTGCTCTATACTTATGCTTCTTCTTCCCTATTTCTAAGATGGCTGATCACTTCGACCCTGCTGGAGACGACAATTGGCATATCATCGAGGAAGATTATTATCTAGGACAAGCAGATTCCGAGGAAGAGTACTACCTAGGGCAAGCTGAGTCCGACAGAGAAGAATGGCCTGAATCCCGAGAGATCACCCCACCTCCGGATTCATCTGATGACTCTTCTGACGAAGAAGAAGAACCAGAAAAATAAGGGTGCGCATATTCCCCGACAAACCTGTTACGGTAAGACCTGCAGAAACACATACATTAAGATTCAATCTCAGTTCGACAAAAAAATTTCTATTGCATTTTTTTTCCAAGTAGTCTTGTGATATCTCTTCAGAGACAGGTAGAAACACTGCGGGAGAGAGTCGGACTATTGGAGGCTCAATTGGCGAAGCGTAAGGATGACTTTGCAGTCATCAGTCATCGTGTATGTGAACTCGAGAAGAGGAAGAATATGACTGATGTGCTGAAGGAAGAAGTTGATGAACTACGAGGAGAACTTCGAGAAGTGAAGAGGAACCGTAAGAGTTAGACTGTTGTAGCTTCTATTGTTTTTATTCTGATGTCAAGAAATATTTTAAATTCGAATGTATAAAGTTTGAAATTCAATGAAATGAAAATATTGACTTGAAATTTCATGTTTCATACTTCGAATTTAATAGATCTTTTACATCAGAATATGGAATGAAAGCTGTTGTTTTGTTCGATACTGGATCCTCTCATACTTTTGTATCTTCTAAATTTGCTAAAGTGTTAGGAGTTGAACTGAAGATTTTTCCAGGCAAGATCTTAGCAGTAGCTACCCCATCAGGAGAAACTTTAACCACTGATCGGTATTATGCAGATTGCGAGATTGTGATTGGGGATAGAACCTTCGGAATTGATCTAATCGAGCTGACTATCTTGGGAGTCGATGTTATCATTGGCATTGATTGGATGTCAGTGTACAGTGCAAGCATCGAGTGCAAGACCAAGACGGTAATAGTGAAGGCTCCAGGTGGACCTGAATTCAATTTCCAAGGGAAGAAGAAGTGTTCTAGGCTGGTGGCAGCTATCCACGAGGAAGAGATTCCTGTGGAAGTGCAAAGGATTCCTGTGGTTCGGGACTATCCGACTGTGTTCTTGGATGATTTTCCTGGGTTACCCCCGCATTGTGATGTAGAGTTCAGCATCACTGTTCAACCGGGAAGTGCACCCATTTCTAAGGCACCATATAGGATGGCTCCAATGGAACAGGATGAGGTGAAACGGTAGATTGAGGAACTGTTGGAGAAAGGCTTTATTCAACCTAGTGCGTCACCTTGGGGAGCACCAGTGCTTTTGGTAAAGAAGAAGGATGGATCGATGAGAATATGTATCGATTACCGAGAGCTGAATAAGGTCACTGTTCAGAATAAGTATCATATTCCCCGAATTGATGACTTGTTCGATCGTCTACAAAGAGCAGCTGTTTTCTCCAAAATAGATCTTCGATCAGGATATCACCAAGTTCGAGTGAAAGCTGAAGATGTGCACAAAACTGCATTTAGAACTCGACATGGGCATTACGAATTCTTAGTTATGCCATTTGAAGTGACGAATGCACCCGCAATCTTCATGGATTTGATGAACAGAGTTCTGAGGCCGTTCATTGATTCTTTCGTCGTGGTGTTTATCGATGATATACTCATGTACTCCAAGTCAGAAGAGGAGCACACCGAGCATCTGGCAGCAGTTTTGAAGAAGCTGGAAGAGCAGGAGTTGTATGCCAAGCTATCCAAGTGTGATTTCTGGAAATCTGAAGTGGCATTCCTAGGTCACATCCTTTCTAAGGAGGAAGTGGCAACTGACCCTCAGAAGATAGAGGCAGTGAGAGATTGGGCTAGGCCTACTACAGTGAAGAAAGTCAGAAGTTTTCTTGGATTGACTGGATACTACAGGAGATTCATTCAAGGTTATGCTCAATTAGCCGCACCGCTTACTAGTTTGACCAGGAAGAATGTGAACTTCAAGTGGACTGAGCAATGTGAGGCGAGCTTTCAGGAGTTGAAAGAGAAGCTGACTACTACACCTATTTTGGCTTTGCCTAGAGTAGGTGTTGAGTATGATGTTTACAGCGATGCTTCACATCGTGGGCTTGGTTGTGTCTTAATGCAAGAAGGAAGAGTAATCGCGTATGGGTCTAGAAAACTACGACCGCATGAGAAGAATTACCCGACTCATGATCTGGAGGTTGTTGCGATTATCTTTACTTTGAAGCAATGGAGACACTACGTGTACGGTGAGAAATTGAACATATACACGGACCACAAGAGTTCGAAGTACATATACCAGCAGAAGGATCTGAATTTGAGGCAGCGAAGATGGTTGGAAGTGCTTAAGGACATGCGACCTGAGATCAAGTATCATCCTGGAAAAGCTAATGTTGTTGCTGATGCACTTAGTCGCAAGAGCAGTTTATCCAGTTTGATTACAACTCAGAAGCATCTGATGGAGGAATTGGATCGAGCAGGTATTGAAGTTGTCTTGCAAGGATTGGGAGCATCTTTAGCTCAGTTGAGGCTTCAGCCTACTTTGAATGGAAGGATTATTGCAAGTCAAGAGGTTGATGTTGATATCTTGGAGATGAAGGAGCAGGTTAGTGCTGGTAGGTTGCCCGGATTTCAAATCAGGGATGGAGTGTTGTGGTTCGGAGATAGACTATGTGTTCCAAATCAGGCGGACCTGAAAGAGAGTATTCTTCAGGAGGCACATGCTACTCTTTTGTCAGTACATCCTGGAAGTACTAAGATGTACAAAGACATCAAACCACATTTCTGGTGGTCAGGTTTGAAGCGGGATGTGGCTGAATTTGTAGCGAAGTGTAAGGTTTGTCAACAAGTCAAAGCCGAGAATCAGAGACCCGGAAGTCTATTACAGCCGTTACCTATTCCGGAATGGAAGTGGGATAATATCAGTATGGATTTCATTACGGGATTGCCCAAGAGTCCTAAGGGCAATGATGTGATTTGGGTTATAGTCGATCGACTAACCAAGTCCGCTCACTTTTTGGCAATGAAACTCACTGCTTCGATGGACAAGTTAGCTGAGTTGTATGTTGGCGAGATCGTCAGGCTTCATGGTGTTCCGTCAACTATTGTGTCTGATCGAGATGCGCGGTTTACTTCGCATTTTTGGAGGAGTCTTCAGACAGCTTTGGGTACCAAGACGGATTTCAGCACTGCTTTTCATCTGCAAACCGATGGACAGACCGAAAGAGTCAACCGTATTCTTGAGGATATGCTTCGGTGTTGTATACTAGACTTTGGAGGCAGTTGGAAAAGGTATTTACCCTTGGTAGAGTTTGCCTACAACAACAGTTTTCAGACCAGTATTGGGATGGCGCCGTACGAAGCTTTGTATGGCAGGAAGTGCAGAACACTTGTTTGTTGGTTTGAAGTTGGGGAGCGTCAGTTGTTTGGGCCTGAGCTTGTCCAGAAAATCTCTGAAAAGATTGATCTGATCAGGAAAAGGTTGGTAGAAGCTCAGAGCAGGCAGAAAAGCATGCAGACAACCGGAGAAAGGACCTTGAGTTTGAGGTAGGTGACTTCGTCTTTCTGAAAGTATCACCCAGTAAAGGTGTGATTCGATTTGGCAAAGGCGGGAAGTTAGCCCCGAGATTTATAGGCCCCGTACAAGATATTGAAAAGGATCGGGAAAATTGCTTACCGGCTTGAATTACCGGAAGAGTTATCTCAGGTGCACAATGTCTTTCATGTGTCTATGCTGAGAGGGTATATTCCAGATTCGAGTCATCATTTGCCTGAAGTGCCGGAAGGTTTGCATTTGGATCTCAACTACATCGAGTCTACTGTCGAGATTGTTGATCGTCGAGAGAAAGTCTTGAGGAATAAGACGATACCGATGGTCAAGGTAGTCTGGAGGAACCATCTGGTTGAAGAGGCTACCTGGGAGTTTGAGGAGAGGATGTTGAAAGATTATCCCGAACTTTTTGCTTGATTTGTATTTTGTATTTTCTTATGCTTGTTGTGAGTGTTTTGTTTCTCGCTCTTGACTGTAGTTCCGGGGATGGAACTATTCTAAGGAGAGAGTGTTGTAATACCCCGATTTTCATTTATGAAAATTATTTATTTTTTTGCACGTAGTGTGCACATGCAATTTTTGTAGTGGGAAATCTTATAATTATTTTCATTATGGATAATGTGGATATATATATATATATATGTGTGTGTGTGTGTGTGTGTGTGTGTGTGTGTAAATGTGTTCTTTAATTATTTTATAAAGGCCCATTTTTCTTCAAATAAGCATAAGCCTTTCTTTTTAGCCCAAATCTAATATAAAACTATTATTTTGGCCCATTAATTAAAGCCCATGAGTTATTTCTATTTTAATTACAACTTGTAATGTAGAACATCCTTTAAAGATTATTTTTATAGAAAATATAATGTACAACTTTTTAAATGGAGAACTAATATATGCACGTGCATTGCACGTACACGTGCAAAAAACACCAATGTGGCCGGTTTTGGTATGGCGGGAAATGGAAAAAATGAGTGGAGTCATGGGTGGTGGTTGCTTGATCATGGTTGGTTACTACAACTCCCCCTTCAATCCTAGCCTTTTATTTCTAACTCCTGGGTTGATCCTAACCCTTCATTTGTTCCAAATTTTAGTATAAATACCCCCCTCCCCCTAGCCTAGTTATTTTTGTACTCTTTATTTCTCCAAAACCTATAGTAGAAAATACATTGTTAGTAGTATAGTAAGTGAGATAAAAGATTGAGAATTGTTTGTGAGGGAGTTGTGCTTGCATCCAAAGGAAGGCCGGCATCTAGGAAGCTCTTGGTTGGCATCTTTGAAGGTCGGGTGCGCGCATCAAGGAGGAGGAGGAACGCTCTTTTGGCAAGGACTCATGTGTTTAGGAGGTGTTACAATTGTATTCTCTCCAAATAAGGTGGGTTATTTTCCATGTTTCTAATTAGATAGCATGCTAAAATTGAATTGAAATAATAATGCATGAAAAAAAAAATTAAGAAAAGTACATTTAATTGGAAAAATGGCTTATTAGTTGATTGGAATGTTGCTAAATAGATTGTATGTGATTCCATCATTAAACTTAGGTTGTGTGTGAATTATTTATAGCTATGGATTGCTTGAAGTAAAATTTGTTGTTAACATCAAAAACTAAATGCAAATGTTAGTAGATGAAAATATTGTTTTATGTGCTTGAATGAACCCTTTTGTGATAATGTTGTGACGAATAAATTAAAATATAATTTGTGGGTTTGTGAAAAGAATATAAACAGAGAATTGATATAGAGAATACTGATGTTAAGTTGGATAAGAAATGTCGAAAGGAAATGTGGTATTAGTAACATACAATTTAAACTAATTGTATGCAAAACATGTGTTTAATTATTGGAAAAATTATTTTTAAATTACTAGAGTATTGTGACAGTGTAAAAATGGCCTGAGGCCCAACCAGTGCCCAATACTATTCCTACTCAGAAAAGCAAGAATAACAACCTGGTTCGGCTCCGGACCCCTTCAGGGTCGGCGCCGAACCTCGTGTTTTGCCCCCACAGTGCCGGCTTCCTCGTACTGACGAGCCTCAGTATCCCCCGGAGTCCGATCCGGAGCAGTCCCTCATGCCGTCCCCCCTCTCTGGCGGGGCGGAGGGATGACCTGGCGCAGCCTAGGCCCTCCGATTCCCCCAGAGGCACAGAGGACTCACGATGGGCCACGTCAGCTCCAAATACCGCCAAGGGTTTCGCCACGTCAGCCCTATACCACTCCTGGTATCACAGCAACCGCCCTAAACCCCCTGGACCTTCTGCCACGTCAGGCCCATGGGCTTTCGGGTCCAAACCCGGCCCCCAAGCGGAACCAAACCCGGTTGGGATTTTCTATAAATACTAGACCCTCACCCACCTTTTGAAGGTAATCAATCTTTTGCCACTTAAATATACCTAGTTATTGCTACTCTCTCACAGAGACTGACTAGAGCGTCGGAGGGTCCGCCACCGGGACAAACCCCGGTGTTTCAGGACCGTCTGCAGGTACACAAGACCTCGGATCCGACCCTTCCGATCCGAGCCCAACCTTCAACGCCTTTCCGAGCTCATCGTAGGCCCCAGAAGGTCAACCGAAGGTCGGCAGACGAGCGGCAATCTCCTTCAATACAAATTGAGTTCGAACTCACACCTGGTGCTTCCACACGTGCCTCAGAAATAAACAGCATCAGGTTGGCGCCGTCTGTGGGAACCGCTGCTCCAGAAGCCGATCCGACCCAGACCCTCGAAGGCCATCGACAGCCGAATCCTCATGACCTCCAAAGGCAAGGGGGCTGCTCCCTCCGTCAACCAACGGGACCCGCCCCCACCCTCTGACGAAGCCGGGCCCCGCACGTCGAAACACAAGGCTCCCCCTCGAGAGTCCCAAACGAGCGTCGGCTGGACCGCCCAGCCGGACCTACAAAGAGTAATCCTCAACCACAAGATTACCCACAACTGGGGAAGGGCCGCTTCCAACTCGGCCCCGAACCACCCGAGGAGGACCCACAGGGATGACGGCCCACGGGATCGGCAAGGTGATAGGAACCGGGGATCACCAACCCCGAAGCCTGACCCAAGCCGCACCCAGGGTCAGGATCCCGAATACGAGGTATCCCTGGATACGCCCTTCACCCTACACTACATCCACGGGGGACCGGTGAGGGGAGAAAATGATACTTCCCAAAGAACCTTCACCCAGGGGACGAACGCCATTCAGTACAGCCCCTCCCCTGAGCTACAACCGCGGCCAGTCTCCTTCTCAGGAGAGGGCCCCGAAGGAATTCACCTCCCCCACGGCGGGGGCCTCGTCGTTAGCCTCAGCATGGCCAATTGTGAAGTTCGCCGAATCCTTGTTGACAGCGGCAACCCGGTAAATATTCTCTTCCTCAGAACCTTCGAAAGCCTCAGATTGCCCAGAGGGAAACTCAAACCAGCAGGGGGCACGTTGCTCAAGCTTGCGGGCGTCCCGATCATGGTGAAGGGAATTATTACCCTCAACGTCACCACTGGACCGGATCCTGTCAAGAGGACCGAGTCCTTGGATTTCATGGTCATCCACGCCAAGGCGGCCTACAACGCCATCCTCGGCAGACCCGGGCTAAACTCCATCCAGGCGATACCTTCGGCCCACCATCTGGAACTCAAAGGGAGAAGGGGCGTACCCCCCCTCAGCGCGGGCGTACTCCCCCTCAACGCCGTTGACCTCGAACCCGAGAAAGACGGCCCCGCCCCCGAGCCCGTGGACGAGCTGGAGGAGATCCTATTCGACGCTGAAGATGAGTCCAAATGGTTCCGGGTGAGCCGCTCACTCGCCGAGGACCTGAAGGCGGGCATCATCGCTTGCGTCCGCCGCAACGTTGATCTCTTCGCTTGGAAGCCCTCCGATATGCCCGGAATCTCCGAAGACTTGATCATGCACCGACTGAGTGTCCTCCCTGACTCTAAACCGATCGTCCAAAAGAGGCGCAAAGTCGCCCCGGAGAGGCAACTAATTATAAAAACAGAAGTAGACAAGCTCTTGTCCGCTCGATTCATCCAGGAAGTCACCTACCCCGAATGGTTGGCCAATGTCGTCATGGTGAAGAAAGCTACAGGGGGTTGGCGAATCTGCATTGACTTCACGGACCTTAACAAAGCGTGTCCTAAAGATCCTTTCCCCCTCCCGCGCATTGACGCTTTGATAGACGCGACCTCAGGGCACGAGCTACTGTCCTTCATGGACGCTTTCTCGGGGTACAATCAGATCCGGATGTTTCCGCCAGACATCTCCAAGACCTCATTCGTCACCGACCAAGGTCTTTATTGTTACCGTGTCATGCCCTTCGGGCTGAAAAACGCCGGAGCCACGTACCAGCGACTCGTCAACAGAATCTTCAAGGACCTGATCGGCCGCAACGTAGAAGTTTACGTCGACGACATGCTTGTCAAGAGCCGGGCTGGGCCGGACCACGTCGCCGACCTCGAGGAAGCCTTCGGTGTCCTCCGACGCCACAACATGAGGCTTAACCCGGCTAAATGCGCCTTCGGCGTCTCCACGGGGAAGTTCCTAGGGTTCATAGTCAGCCAGCGCGGCATCGAGGCAAACCCCGAAAAAATACAGGCCATCATCAACATGTCCCCACCCCGGAATGTCAAAGAAGTTCAGAGGCTCACGGGTCGGTTGGCGGCGATCGGCCGTTTTCTCTCCAAGTCAGGGGAGAAATCTCTCCCCTTCTTCAAGGCCTTGCGCGGGAAAGGGGGCTTCGAGTGGGGTACCCCTCAACAAGAAGCCTTCGAACAGCTGAAACGGTACCTCGCCAACCCGCCTCTCCTCAGCAAGCCCGAACCAGGCGAGCCGCTTTGGCTCTACCTGTCCGCCTCGGACCACGCCCTCAGCGCCGTCCTCGTCCGAGAGGAGGCAGGAGTTCAGAAACCCCTGTACTATGTAAGCAAAGTGCTACACCCGGCCGAGACGAGATACGCGAAGATAGAAAAGGTAGCCTATGCCCTGGTTATGGCAGCCCGAAAACTCCGACCTTACTTCCAGGCCCACTCCGTCCAAGTTCTGACCGACCAACCGCTGAAGACCGTCCTCCACAAGCCCGAAAACTCCGGCCGATTAGTCAAGTGGTCGATCGAGCTGAGCCAGTTCGACATCAGCTATCATCCCAGGGCAGCCATTAAAGGGCAGGCCCTCGCCGAATTCATAACTGAATGCACTGTCTCCGAGCAGCCTGACGTAGAAGAGCCGGATCTGACCTGGGAGGTCTTTGTTGATGGCTCATCCTGCGAAACGGGGAGTGGGGCGGGCGTCATCCTTCGTGGCCCCGACCAATTCCTACTTCAATACTCCCTGCGCCTCAACTTTCCCGCCTCCAACAACGAGGCAGAATATGAGGCCATGATCGCCGGACTGACCCTCGCCCACCGAGCCGGTGCCAAGCGAATCCGGGCGTTCAGCGACTCTCAACTCGTGATCCACCAGATCAACGGAGAGTACGAAGCCCGCGACGACCGAATGGTGAGATATTTGGCGGCGGTCCGACGACTCTTGGCGCTCTTCGACAACACTGCGGTTGTCAGAGTCCCCAGGGAACAGAACGCCCAAGCCGACGCACTATCCAAACTCGCCTCTTCTTCCTTCGAAGGCCTCGATCGTACGGTGCTCGTCGAGGTCCTCTTGGAGCCAAGCATCCTTAGCCCAGAGCCGGAAGCAATGTGCGTACAAGAAGGAACCAGCCCGGACGACTGGACCACTCCCATCCGAAAATTCTTGAGCCAGGCCGAGCTTCCTGAAGACAAAGCCGAGGCCAGGCGAATCAGAATCCGAGCGGAAAGGTTCGTCATAATCGATAACATCCTCTTCAAACGCTCGTACACCCTGGCCGACGGCAAACCCTACCTCCGCTGCCTCGCCAAGGACGAGGCCAGCTACGTCCTCAAAGACCTGCACGAGGGGATCGGCGGATGCCACATGGGGAGTAGGACGCTTGCCCGAAAGGCTCTGAATCAAGGGTACTATTGGCCCACCATGCTCCAAGACTCACAAGACTTAGTCAAGAGGTGCGGCCCCTGCCAAAGGTTCTCTCCCATCAAAAGGCTTCCTCAAGCCAACCTCCGATCCTTGGCGAGCCCTACGCCCTTCGCCATGTGGGGTATGGACCTTGTGGGGCCCTTCCCCCCAGCGGTAGGACAGAAGAAATTCCTGATTGTCGCCATCGACTACTTCACCAAGTGGATCGAAGCCGAACCGCTGTCCAGCATCACCGAACGCCAAGTGCAACAATTCTTCTAGAAGAACATCATTTGTCGATTCGGGATCCCCCGAATCCTCGTCACGGACAACGGAACCCAGTTCCAAGGGCAAAACTTCCAATCTTTCTGTCAGGACATCGGCATCCAGCAACGTTTCTCCGCCATCTGCCACCCTCAATCTAACGGCCAAGCAGAAAATGCGAACAGGCAAATCCTCGATGGCCTCAAAAAGCGCCTTGACAGTTCCCCCAAGGGGCTCTGGGTGGAGGAGCTGCCCAGCGTACTATGGGCACACCGAACCACGCAGAGGATCCCCACGGGGGAGACACCCTTCAACCTGACCTATGGGACTGAGGCAGTCATCCCCGTCGAAGTCGGATTGCCTTCCCCCCGGATCATAGCCTTCGATGAAGACGACAACGCGTCCGCCCTGAGGGCTAACCTAGACTTCGTCGCCGAGGTACGAGAAAAGTCCGCGGTCCGAAGGAGCATTTATCAGCAACGGATCGAGAGATTTTACAACAAGAAAGTCCGCCCCACCAGCATCCAGGCAGGGGACCTAGTGTTGCGAAAGCTATCTGTCTCTGACCCGACCAAGAAGAGGAAACTGGCTCCCAACTGGGAAGGCCCATACCGCGTAGTCGAGGCTGTACGCCCGGGTACATACCGACTGACGGATATGAATGACCGACCCATCAGCCGACCCTGGAACGCTGAGCACCTCATGAAATTCCGGGGAGAGCAAGCTTAGGTTCCAGCGTGGCTTAAGTAAATTAAAACCTTTGTAAACATTCATGTGTAAAGGGCCGCTTCAGCGACCCCCCCCCCCCTCTCAGTCTGGTATAAAAGAAGTCTCTTCTGTCAAAAGTTAAATACCTCGGCAACGCCGACCCGGTACCGGGCAAGGCGGGCGGCATCAGGGTTCTCCCTCGGGTCTCGTCCCCAAACGCCTCGGCAGGCGCGACCCCACTACGGGCAGGAGGTCTCCCTGTCGCCCCGCATCGATTCCTCACGAATCGGCGGAGCCCGACCTCGCCTAAACCGCCCTTCACCACTCCGATAACCAGAGCAAAGAAGGAAAAGAAAGCTTTATTCATACTCTTTTATTTTTATACGGAGAAAACAAGCAAATACCGTTACAGAACCACTCCCCTCATCTCAAACTAAAGGGGATCTCCGACTTAGGGCCCCTCGGACCCGGTGAAGGGAGGAACCACTCCGACCAAACGACTGGGGACTCTCTCCTCGTCATGACGATCCTTCGGTTCTGCCACCGTCGACACCCCGGCCACGGAGCTCTGGGCATCCACGGATCGAATGCGCTCCATCAGCGGCAACGCCGAGGGAGCCCACTCTGCTCGCCGATCCCTCGAGGAAGATGTCGAAACACCCAACATGGTCCTATAGCGGTGTATCTCCATCTCCTTTTCCACTATCACATCGCGAAGAAGCTTCTCGGAGGAAGGCCTCTGCACCGAAGAACTTGACATGGTGTATCCAAGACCAACACCCCCTAGCTCCCGATCCACCATCGCCCTCCTCAGCCGGCTCGCCTCCTCACTCAGGGCTTCAGACTTGTTCCTGTAATAATGGAAGGCCGCATCAGTGTCGCGAGCCCTCTTTCGATACCGAACCAAAGTGGCCTCTAAGGCCTCGACCTTGCCTCGAAGCCACGCCACGTCGGAACGAAGGGGGTCCACCTCAGGAAGGGGAGCCGTGACCTACAAGAGAACCAGCCCGCTCAAGACATATATGCAAGGAGGTTCAGAAATTTTTCAAAGTTGGAACACTTAGCCAGCCAGAAAACCCTCTTTTTATAAATTCAGTTTCCCCATACAAAAAATGCGGTGGCCAGTCCGCGGAAGGCAAATACAATCGAGAGAAGGAAAAAGAAGGACAAAAATTATACAGCGGGTTTTCCCACCTCGATATCAGCCGGATCCGTTGGAGGGTCGGTAACCAATTTGTCATCTGACCCTTGTCCGCCAGGAGTCTTCGGTGTCCCCTCAATCTCCATATCATACTCGAAGTTGGACAGGTCGATGGTCGGATAAAAGTGCCTCACATGGCTGAGGGCCTTCGCATAACTACTATCCTGGGCATTGATCACCAGGATCTGACACGACTTAGTCACCTCATCCTTCTCCTTCTCCGACCTCTCCTCCTGAGCCGCCCTCGCCTTCGCCCATTCCTCCTTCTCCTTGTCAAAAGCCACCTTCGTCTCCGCCTCCTTCTTACGAGAGCCTTCGAGCTCTCTCTTCAATTCCGTCACCTCCTGCTCGGCCTTGTCAGCCCGATCTCGCTCTCGCTGCAACGCCGCCTCGTAGAGGCCCCTCACATGGGCCCCCTGCACGGTCGCCTACCAGGACCAGACACTACTAAGAAATCTTCCTTAAAATAACATCACCTGAAAGCTAGGAGGTTCGATCGACTTACCAGCACCGTGGCCTGCGCAAGACGAACATACGCCTCGTCCAGGGACTGGGACTTCATATCCGAGCGGTCCCGAGGGGTCGCCAACTTATCTGCAACCTCCACGGCCTGGCGCCCCCGGACCAGGCAATCACCCTCGCGGATCGACCAATCCGGCACCCACCTTCGCCGAAGCCTCTCCTCAAGTCCGGGATCCACCGGGGGACCCTTCCCCTTATCAGGCGCGGCGGCCGCACCCTGATCCGAACCCCCCTGGACCACGGCGTCCCCACCCGTCTCTGATCGAGTCCTCTTCATCCTCGGCTGAATGGGGGCCTCGGAGACAACCTGGGACAACTCGGTGGTCTTCACCGCGACATCCTTCTTCTCGACCTTCTTCTTCTTCATGGAGAGCCTCAGCGCCTTAATCGACTCCTCATCCATTTCTGTAAAGAGATCCATTAAGAACAAATGAGCAAAAAAGTACAAGAAGAGTGTGAGGAAAGAAACAACCACGTACGAGGCACGGCCCGGCTGGGGCTCAGTCCGACGCTCGCCAGGTGGGCCTCCGTCACCTTCCCCCAATTAATGCTATGCGACAGACGGAGGCGCTCAACGAGTCTCCACTCCTCCGCCGTCAAATCCCCTGGCCCCGGTGCTGGGTAGCTCGGCTTAGTATGGTTCCACCGAGTAGGGATAGCCCAAGGGTCCTCACTCCGGATCACCAGATACTTCTTCTTCCAGAACTTAATGGAATCCGGATGACCGTGGACAACCTTCGCCTTACCTCGAGGCGAGATATAATATACCCCTTCTGCCGATGAGCCAATCAATAGCATCGCTCGGAACACGCCCAGCCGTAAGGGTACCCTCCGTTCCTCGCACAACAGCACGAAGCAGATGATCTGCTTCCAGGAGTTCGGCCCGAACTGCATCGGCGCCAGGGACGACCAATTTAACACCTCCCGAACGAATGGGTGGATGGGCAGCCTCAGGCCGGAGATAAAGGCGTCCACAGGGAAGATACAATACCTGTCCGGCAGGGGATCGGTCGGTCGAAGAGAAGAACTCGGCAGCATAAGCTCATAACTGGGCCCTATGTGGTAGGCCAACTGCAGAGCCCCCAAGTCGCTTGCCTCCAGAGCGGTCGGGGAGGCGTCCACCATCAACCTCTTCCGACTTGACGACGACGGCTGGACCCCCGAGGACTCCTTATCGGAGAGATCGTCGGGGTAGCAACGGAAAGGCCGGGGTTGTGCGGACGACCCTATCCCCAAGTCGCTCGGGCCGCCAATCTTCGATTTCTTCTTCTTCGGAACCCTCCTCCTCTTAGTCCGTTCCGGCGAAGGTGTAGACAAGCGCCCCAGAACGGGCGGATTCGGAGACCCCGCGGAACCTTCTCCCTCGGAGCCACCCTCCTCTCCGGAAGCCGACCCTAGGGTTTGGACTTCGTCTGAGCTGCCGCCCCCCTCCTCAGAGTCGCTGCTTTCTACCACGAAATGCCTCCGAGATCGCAATGGCTTCACGCTGTGTACGACCTCCTCCTTGCCTACCGGCCCCTCCCCAGAGGTCGACGCCGAAGAGCCGGACTGAGCCCTATCCATCCGTGCCTAAGTTAAAACAGGATTACCAACTAACCTGAAATCACCTCGGAAACACGACCTTGCTGCCGGAAGCTGAAGGGGCGAGCGCTGAAGAGTTGAAGGATTTTTTCAAAAAGTAAGAGGCAGGAGAGAAATGGGCGGCGGGAGGAGAGGGGGGGAACATTTATAGGGGATAAGAACAACTCCTCGATTTTCGCAGTCACTATTCACCGATTGACGTGCAACTACCGCCTAGGAAATCACGCCACATCCTCGAAGCACGTGCTGCTGACGTCACCCAGTGCCAGGCTGGCAGCACGGTACGGGGCCGGTTCGGACAAAATAACGACTCGCCTTCGCCAGCACTAAAGTACTCTTCTTCAGAAGATCCACCGGCGGGCCATCACCCTTACCAGCCCGTAATCCCCCCTCGTCTCGAGGTTCGGCTTGGCACCGGGGTACTCTTCCCAAGAAGAAACTACGGCTCGCCTTCACCCTCACCGGCCCATAATCCCTCGCCAGCTCGAGGTTCGGCTCGGCACCCGGGTACTCTTCTTCGGAAGATCCACCGGCGGGCCATCACCCTTACCAGCCCGTAATTCCCCCTCGTCTCGAGGTTAGGTCTGGCACCCGGGTACTCTTCCCAGGAAGAAGCAACGGCTCGCCTTCACCCTTACCGACCCATAATCCCTCGCCAGCTCGAGGTCCGGTCTGGCACCGGGGTACTCTTCTTCGGAAGATCCACCGGCGGGCCATCACCCTTACCAGCCCGTAATTCCCCCTCGTCTCGAGGTTCGGCCTGGCACCGGGGTACTCTTCTCAGGAAGAAACAACGGCTCGCCTTCACCCTAACCGATCCACAATCCCTCGCCAGCTCGAGGTTCGGTCTGGCACCCGGGTACTCTTCTTCGGAAGATCCATCGGCTAGTCATCACCCTTACCAGCCCATAATTCCCCCTCCTCTCGAGGTTCGGTCTGGCACCCGGGTACTCTTCTCAGGAAGAAGCAACGGCTCGCCATCACCCTTGTCGACGCGTAATCCCTCGACCCCTCGAGGTTCAATCGAACACCAGGGTACTCTTCTCCGGAAGAGACAACGGTTCGCCATCGCCTTCACCTACACCTTGACCCTCGACTAGCTCGAGGTCCTATCCAAGCTTCAGGACAGCACCACCAGAAAGGCCCTATGATCCGCCCTCCCATTTTTTACAATCATGAACACTCCTCCACGGCTAGCTCCCGCACCCCCTGCAGGAGTGGGGGGCTTGTGTGACAGTGTAAAAATGGCCTGAGGCCCAACCAGTGCCCAATACTATTCCTACTCAGAAAAGCAAGAATAACAACCTGGTTCGGCTCCGGACCCCTTCAGGGTCGGCGCCGAACCTCGTGTTTTGCCCCCACAGTGCCGGCTTCCTCGTACTGACGAGCCTCAGTATCCCCCGGAGTCCGATCCGGAGCAGTCCCTCATGCCGTCCCCCCTCTCTGGCGGGGCGGAGGGATGACCTGGCGCAGCCTAGGCCCTCCGATTCCCCCAGAGGCACAGAGGACTCACGATGGGCCACGTCAGCTCCAAATACCGCCAAGGGTTTCGCCACGTCAGCCCTATACCACTCCTGGTATCACAGCAACCGCCCTAAACCCCCTGGGCCTTCTGCCACGTCAGGCCCATGGGCTTTCGGGTCCAAACCCGGCCCCCAAGCGGAACCAAACCCGGTTGGGATTTTCTATAAATACTAGACCCTCACCCACCTTTTGAAGGTAATCAATCTTTTGCCACTTAAATATACCTAGTTATTGCTACTCTCTCACAGAGACTGACTAGAGCGTCGGAGGGTCCGCCACCGGGACAAACCCCGGTGTTTCAGGACCGTCTGCAGGTACACAAGACCTCGGATCCGACCCTTCCGATCCGAGCCCAACCTTCAACGCCTTTCCGAGCTCATCGTAGGCCCCAGAAGGTCAACCGAAGGTCGGCAGACGAGCGGCAATCTCCTTCAATACAAATTGAGTTCGAACTCACACCTGGTGCTTCCACACGTGCCTCAGAAATAAACAGCATCAAGTATCAATTATTATTGGAATGATTATTCTGGAGATTTACAGTAGATTTTAGTGAAAGCAAAACTCAAATGAGAGCTTTTGAAACATTGAAATGTTCTATTAAACAGAGAGTTGATTTAACTAAAATATAAGTTGTATTCATGACAACTTGAGTCTATAGCTCAAGTGGTCGGGAGGCCTTTAAATGCTACAGTGTGTGCGGTTGGGTTCTCACAGATCGATGGTTCGATCCTTGATGACACCATATTTTTTTGTGCATTTAAAAATTTAACCAATCTTCAGCCGAGAGTAGATAACTCTCTAAAATCCCCTTTATATCGAACAGCATGATTGGCCTAGTGGCCAGAGCGTGCGGCTTGCTTCTATTTGGTGGCTGGTTCGAATCTTGGTCTTGGCCAGTATTAAACTTTGTGGAAAAAAATATTTTTTTTGATGGATTTTGATGTTTAAAAATTATGAAAAAAATACTATTATTATTCTAAAATTATGTGTGGCTTATGAAAAATAAATTGGGAGTTATTGAAATGAAATAGAGTATATTTTGGGAACAAAAGTGTAGTTAGAACTATGGTTCTACACTTATATTTTTGTGAAAGTTGTGTTTTGAAAAAGGACTTGAAATAAAGTGCTAGAAAAGGAAATATAACAAAGAAAGAAAATATGTGAAGTGAAGTGGTGTGAATTGTTCTTAGTGAAGAATAGTGTGACAATAATGAGTTGTGAATATTCATCTTGACCATGTAATTGATGATATGATTTTTAATGTGGAAATGAATATTTAATGAAATACACGATGAGTAATCGAACTCCATGTATGGTGATTGACTCATGAATAATTTGAAATCATGTAATTGGAAAAGAGAATGTTATTGAGTATGAAAACTCAAACATGTGAATTTGTGAAATGAAATTGAAAATTAGGGTGTAGCCAAAACTCACACCGGCAAGTGAAAAGTGATGAATTATGATTATTGACATTGAAAAGACCAGTTTGGGTCATTATGAAATGAAAAAAATAAGACCGGTAGTAGTGAGAGGGCTAACTCTAAGAGATTGATTTTGTTCATGATTTCATTAAATTAAGAATTAGTACATAGTGAAGAGGTGATGAAAGTGAGAGAAAAACACAAGTATGAGAGCCTCGGGTCTACGATGTGAGAGTGATTCACAGAATGCATGCTTGATGCGTCAAGACATGGCGTGGGATTCTCCTCCAGGTTTTCTGTACACGAGCTTGTACTCATAGATCATCTAGGATACTTACCGTAGTTGTAGTAGTAGATTAAGTCATGACGAGGGATTGAACCCTACAAGATGAAGAACGATTAAGAGGCTTGCCCTCAGACCTATGTAGTATGGGATGCATAGAATCCGAACAAGTGTGCATTCGTGTCATATAATATAAATAATTGCATTAAGAACTAAGTGCACAATCACAACACGACATCAATAGGGTATTCCCTTTAGTTTGATATGTGACAAGTTTGCGTTTGTTAAATATAGAAAATCAGTTATACTATTTCCAGCATAGAGAGGATTGCCGTGTATAATGTTCGTAGGTTGAATAAACTGACGTACCCACAGTTTTGTATGCAGGGTAAATGACATAATAAAGATTA
Source organism: Hemerocallis citrina (assembly GCA_017893485.1). Taxonomy (NCBI): domain Eukaryota; kingdom Viridiplantae; phylum Streptophyta; class Magnoliopsida; order Asparagales; family Asphodelaceae; genus Hemerocallis; species Hemerocallis citrina. The sequence goes on along the minus strand of CM030359.1, from coordinate 204,295,572 downwards.
AAGAAGCACAGATGCTTAGAGATTATTCAAATGTTGATGTACATTTATTTAAATGTTGTAAATTTGCTTCCGCTGTAAAATGTAAAGTGTAAAGTTTTCATGTAACTCTGATGTAGAGTGAAAAGTTTTAAATTCCTTGTAAAATTGTACGAAAGAAGTGTAAAGTTCCTGTGGAATCTCGAATTCAGTGTATTTTTGGAATTCGGGGCGTTACAAATCTAAGTATGGATTTTAATTCCTACAACAATCTAAGCATGGTATAATAGTTCCTACAACAATCTAAGCATGGATTATAATTTCTACAACAATCTAAGCATGGTATAATAATTCCTACAACAATCTAAGCATGGTATAATGATTCCTACAACAATCTAAACATTGATGTTTATTTAAACATGGAATCTACTATAATTGAAGCATGGTTTACTACTACAAAAATATCTATTTACTACTTCAACATATCCTTGCTTATATTTAAGCATAATCAACTACTACTTTACTTAAGCATAAACATTTACTACTACTTTTCTTAAGCATGCACTACAATACTACAATTAGTCTACCTTTTTATAAATTACAAGCCCTACATAACACAACACCATTTTCTTTAATCTCTTAGTTCCTACATACAACAAGCCTATCTTTTTATTAACTAAGAGTTAACAAGATTTTGTTAATTATCAAGTAGAGAGCAAAAACCAAGAAGGTATTATTTTTGATGGTCCACAACTCCCAATTGGGTAGTAATTAGTTCTATGTGCCAAGAAATCATATGCTTGTGCCAAGTCCTTTTAGTCCTACATCCCAAAATGGGTATGTACACAATAGTCATATGCATATGTGTATGTCCAAGGTCAAGTCCTACAACCCCAAATGGGTGTACACACAAGTCTCCATATGTTTATGTTCATTTTAGTCCAATTAATAACACAAGAACAACAACCATAACCACAAAGATTCAATCTTTATGTGTTTATTTAGTACTACCACTTATTACTTTTCTTTTTATCCATAAAAAAGCTACAATATATACAACAAAACAACACACAACAACATCACAAGAACAACCTCCCCAAAAGGACAAAAGAAAACAAAACCAAGGAAGATGAGAAGAAGAAGAACCAAAAACAACAACTCAAATAAACAAGAAATTAGAGAAGCCCCCACCTTTCTTTCTTGTTGGAAGGACTAGCTAGCACTCCTTCTCCTTCCCCTAAGCTCTTAGAAAACTTCTATGGAACCTACAATGAAAACTCTCATGTTAGGTTTTTCTCTATTTCTTTTCCTTTCTTTCTTTTTGTCTTTCCAAAAAATGAGATAAGGGTGAAGGGAGGGGTATTTATAGGTGGAGGAGAGGGTGCAGAGTGCAAAATTGCACTCACCATTTGCACAAAAACCCCTAGGAGAGGTTGGGGCTGGCCATGACTTGTAGATGGGGGAGGGTATGGTGTACGGTGAGGTGGAGGTATGGGTGTGAGGGTGAGGTGGAAGAGAGAGAGTTTCTAGAAGAGTTTCCTTAATCCTCTCATGCACACATAACCTAGGTTAACCATTTAATAAGACCCTAACCATCTAATTAGGTTTTGTTATGACAAGGAGTATTTTGTACAAAATACCCACCACATAATTTGTACAATATACTAATTTGCTATAACACACATGTGTATGTATATATGTGTATATCGCAAATTCTCGCATAATCCGTATAAAAATAATTTAATTTTGAAAATAATAATAAAATAAATTTTATTATCAATTCGGAATATCACGGTACCAGTTTGATACAATACGGATATATACTGATCTGTATATGGGTACAGATAATGTTTATGAACAAAACCGGGTGAAAATCACCAAAATATTTCAATTTGGGAATTAAAACAAAATATCAATAAAATAATAATAAAATAATAATTTATACGATGTAATATCCGTCCGGGATATTACACTTGGAGTCCAACACTTGGTTCGATTTCGCTTCAACTACTTGCTTCTAAGCGAGTACGAAGCGATTCACCATTCGGAATTGCTCCTACAGCTGTCGATAATCTCTAAACGACAAGTTCGGAGTCCAACACTTGGTTCGACACAACTTTTTCTACTTGCAAACGGATGAGTACAAAGTGGCTCACCATTTGGAATTGCTCCTACAATTGTTGACAATCGCAAACGCTAGCCAGACACACAAGTCCAAGAAACAAGTACTATTTCATTAAAGTTTGAGATACAAGTCTAACTACAGACCAACAACTCATCTTTATATCGAGATACAAAACTTGTGAAACAAAGATTACAAAATTACAAAGAGCTACTTTAACCCCTCCTAGGGAGTGGGAAACTTCTATTAAGAGACAACCGAGGTTGGCGAGCGCTGTGCTGCTGTGGCCTCGCTTCCGTGGAGATATCTTGACCGGCAAGCCGAGTTGCATCTTCGGTGCCAAAAATCCTAAGTGTTTCCCCGGTAGATGCTCCGCTCGACGAGCCGGCCACTCTCCTCTGTGCATCCCCGGGGCGCCTCGAGATGGGGGGCGAGTGTAATGCCAACTCATGGAACGACCTCCCTTGGGAATATTCACCTCGGGGGCAAGAGGTGGTTCTGACGTTGCTCCCCTCGGATAGTCGTCGTAGCCGATGGTTCTCTGCCTCTAGCTCCATGACCCGTTTCTTCAGGGAGTCATCTGTCACTCTAATTTTCAGTCGAGGCATTCGGCTAGAGTTGCCCTAAAGAGAAGTGTCGGTTAGCCCTCCGAAGGTGCGCCGCTTCCAATCTCTTCTCGAGCATAATGTTCTTTAACCCCTCTCGTTTGGCCCTGACCTCGAACAAGGATTGACGAAGATACTTAAGTCGCAGGCCTTGGCTGAAGGCCACGGAGGGACACGTCTCCTCTCCATCAGGGGGCACTTCGCGGGCCTTCTCTTTTAGACGCTTCAGCTCAGAGTCACGACGAGCCAACGTCATCTTAAGGTGGTTCAGCTCCGACTCGGCATTAAAAAGCCTTTCTCGAGTCTGAGCGAACCCCAACCTCGTCACCCCTAGACCAGACCCGAGGCATGCTACTTCGGCCATCCGAGGCACTTCAACAATTTGTAATGCTTCACCGATCTGAAAAAGGCCAGAACATGAAGGTACTAAGTTTAAACGACTCCTACCGAGCAACTCAGAACAACTCAGCAAATACAACACTTGGTCAAAAAAGTTCTCATTTCATTAAATACGAAATGCGGTGGCCAGTCCACAACAAGGCAATACAAAATCGAAAAAAAAAGGAAAAAACAAGAAGAAAAAAGTGAAGTCAGGCACTACTAAACGCAATGGATTTCACGGCGTTTTTTTACCTATCCCGGCGTTTTTAAACGCCGAGATAGATCGTAGCGGTGCTTCTAAAAGTGTCGTCAGATACGCCGTTATAGCGAGCGTCGGGACAGATGAGGGGTCTATCTCGACGTTTTTGAAAATGCCGCTATAAACCTATATATCCCGGCGTTTTAACTAAAAACGCAGGGGTAGAGCATTCAATTAACAAAAGGGGAAAATACCATATGCCCGCGTGTTTAGTCAAAAACGCCGGTATACATTTTTTTATTTTTTTAAAAATCACCTATCCCGGCGTTTTTGACCTAAAACGCCGGGATAGAGTATGGTTTTTTTTTTAATTGCATTTTCACATACCACTTTCTACATCTCCAACTTTATCATTCAAATCAACATATCTACTCCCATGGATCCATTTTGCTGAATTTGGAGCTACATGGCATTTCCACTTTCATCATCCCAAATAACCTACATAAACTCTATATCTTTCTTTAATTTGTTTCCCTGAAACAATTACAACAAACTCTGGAGGGGCATTTGGCCGATGAAAAATCATACATACCAGATATAAATTTACATGTGATATTAGAACCAGGAAATCCCCTATAACGCTAATGTTACTACTCTCTCCAAGATAAAAAAAAATTTTACACAAAAAAGTACAGGCTCCAAACTCACCACATTAGAAATGGAGTAGAGAATCTTTTCTCGCTAGGCTGCTTGCCTCGTCGTCGACTTTTATGAGTTAAAGAGGCAAAGAATGGCAATATGCTAAGACATACAAGAAGATTGTCGCATAGTTCTCCATATCTAGCCAAAGCGATTTCCTCCAGGCGTAACAAACAAATTTGCTGTGCCAGGAAGAGTGTATCGAGCAGTTGAAGATGGATCCATTCCCAAATTACCATACCCGGAACCTACACTGCAAGGACTTCCAGTGCATTGATTCCTGCAACCATTATTTAACTCATAAACCAAACTTCTATTTCATGAAGAATTGATACATAAATTTAGATATCAAACTAGGCATTAACCAATCATGACCGCATTGTTATGTGGTAACTGGTGCGTGTTACTTGGCATCTGTTGTCCCACGTACTGACCTGATTAAAGAGTATAATCACTATATGATTGAATTAGCACTTGTTAATCATAACAGTTATCTATTTCTCTATGATTGAATTTTTGCTTCTTTCAATGATCACTGTCATTTAAATCAAGATTTAATGACATAAAAGCAATGCTTGTTAATCATAACAATGATCTGGGAAAGAAGCAAAATTCAACCAAAGAAAAATAGATAATTAACCATATAGTTTAGCTGCACAGCGTAGAAAATGAAAGCATGTACATACCATATAGGAATTACTAAATAGATCATAACTAAAATATCAAAGAAGAGTTGAGTCTAGTTCACCCTAAGAGAAAAACATATTGGCCTGTTAAGTTGTCAATGTTCCGCGTTCTCTGCAACAGAACTAGATGAGGAAGTATTGTAACAACTTTCACATACAAGGAGAAGATCCACATTACCTGGCACGACAAATTAAAACATCTAATGAGTTATAACAAAGTAATGAAAAAGATAGACGACGGAAAAATTAGCAAAGAAGCCATTGCATATGAGAATGTATTGCGAAATCAAAATAAGAATGATTAGTGATGGCATTCTTGTAGATAAAAAATAATTGTGTTCACTGTTCAGCAAATCAGCGTAAAAGTATGATTAGGTAAGAACTGAGAAGTATATAATACCAATTAACCTACCTCCTTAAAAGTAAACTTCTCATTGATAAATAATGCCAATACTAGACACAACAACATGACAAAGGATTAGCAGAAGGGATCCTGGTCCCTGTTATATGATCTTCGGACGATTCTGAGGTATTTCATATACCAAACATTGGTGAATGAGCTCAATAGAAATATCAGTTTCATGATAGTATTATAAAATAAGATGAACTTGGTGGAAATATCCAAGTATCGATATCTCTTGGGTCTTCAAAGAAACACCTGTAACGGAAAACAAAAGCATAAGATTCTTAACATACCTCCATAGTGTTATAAGAAGTTTAGTGGGTAAATATCACATTATAAGATTATGTAAATGAGAATATTTGTATCATTATGTGAGTAATTACATATAGACATGAAGAGACAGAATGAGCTATCATATGCGCATAGTACAAGATTAAAATGATTACATATTTCAAGTGGAGTGTCGGTAGCAGATTGCACATTTTCATGTTGTACTAGTCCAATATTCCAAAAGAGCTTTAGGATTCTATCACTTCGACTTAATTTGGCATTGCTTTTGGAGAGTCCAAAAAGTGATTCTGAGCTTTAAACTTCTTTTTAGCTTTACCAAAAATCCCTTTTATTCTATCAGAATATTTTGAAACTAAACAAGATTTTCATATACAACGCTTCTGTTACAGTGATTCTCAGCTGAAGCACCTTTTTCTCACAACAATACCCACAACAATGCCAACATAGTCGTAATCCCAATACTAGATTAGTAAGTTTATGGAACCACATTTGTTTCAATTGGCCGAAATACTAAGCCTGAATAAAAACCCTATATATATCCACTACCATTTTACTAAAAGGTGCACACTAAGACGAAACTGATATAAATATTTACTTTAACACACAATCATTGCATACAACATGCTGCAATTCTAGTTTCTATTAATAAATAGAATTTGAGTAGAAATGCTTAACAGATACATACATTATAGACAAAATTTTATCTTCGAATTAAAAGTTCTAAATCCTAGAATCACAATGTCAATAATATTGAGAACCACCAATCCAAAAACACGAAATTAGAGAGAGAGAAAAATAACCGCATGATTTGATGGTGTGAATCTTAAGGAGAAGGACAATGCTCACGAGATGCGTCATGTCCTCTTTAATCGCCTGCCGCCATGAACATTAACAAAATTTAGATAATGAAACAGGATTAGTTTTCGCAGAAGGGCAAAGAAACATAATTTAGATAATGAAAGTATCACACAACATCAATTGCCTGCAGCCATGAACATTAACAAAATTGCAATACCACTCATGATCACTCTTTTCTGACTACTCTTATCTTGATTTGAAGGATTTAATACAAATAAATGGATGAAATGGGGTATTATATTAGCATAGGACGCTGAAAAGAGAGAAGCCATGTTTTAACCTATGATGAAGTTAAAAAAAAGAACAGTTTTTCCCAGAAATTACCAAAATCGAGAATTAAAGAGGAGTTTTAAAATTACCAGAAATTGATGGAGAAAAGGGGTTAGGGTTCGAGAATGAGAGGGACTGTTTGAAGTCGATTTTGAGTGGAGGTCCGATTGGAGTAGAGGCCGGGTAGAATGGAGACCGGGTTGGAATGGAGGTCGGAGCTGGCGATGGAGGTGACGATAATGGAGTTTGAGTTGGGTTTCAGTGAAATGGGGAGAAGATGATGGTTATGGTGGTAATGATGGAAGGCAGGCTCGAGAATCGAAGATTGGTTGGAGGCGGGGGACGACGTCGACGGAGGGGAGCACGACGATGGCAAGGAAGTGGGAAGGGATTTGGGCTAGGGTTTGTGAGAGAGAGAGAGAGAGTTATAATTAATTAGAGTGGGAAATGACAATTTGGGGGGTGCGGGCAGCGGGGTTTTGGAAATTTTCGGGCCTATTGTGGCGTTTCACACAAGCAACGCTGGTATAGTTTATTCATATCTAGGCGAATTTTGTGAACGCCGGTAAACAGTGGACCTTTTTTTTTTTTGCTTTTTCTACATGTCTATCCCGACGCTTCTATCAAACGCCGGGATAGAATTGCCGGGATAAACATTTTATTTTGTAGTGAGGGAGCCACCTCGAGGTGCTGCTCCGAGGCACTCCCGCTCGGCATTGTCACGAGCGCCCCCTCCGGATTCACCACCTCATGCACCACCCCTTCGACTTCTTCCTCCCCTCCTGTTATGTTATGACCCAAATTGTTTTTGGGCCCGTTGGGCTTTGTATCTTCTTATATGTAAGAGATAAGAATCAAATGAAAGTAGATCAACATTTTGGCTGTCTCCAAAAAGCATCCGGCTGTCTCCTCTCTCTTTCCCTTCTCTTCCTCATCTCAAACCCTAACAACTTCTCTTCCAAATCCCCAAATCCTAGAAATCCTAACAAAATTGGTATCAGAGCCAAATACTCCTGCCCCCAAATCCCGCCGTCAACAACCCAGATCCGCCGTCGTCGACGATCACTTCCAACCACCGCGCCGTCGTCGAGCACCACTTCCAGCCGCCGAGCACCACTGTCAGGGCTTCTTGGTCTTCGTCGTCGTGAGCACCGGAGGAGGGAGGATATCAAGAAGGAGAAGGTTTGATTTGGTGATTTGAGTAATTAATTTTTGGGGAAAATTTTGGAGTTTTGTTGAATTGGATTCAAGAAATTTAAATGGATATATCGGGAAAATATGATATTGAGAAGTATGATGGAAAGACGAGTTTTGCATTATGGCAAGTGCATATGGCAGCAATTTTGTCGAGCCAAGGCATTAAGGATGCCATTTTTGGTCGAGAAAAATTGATGAATGCGGTGACGGATAAGAGATGGAGAGAGATGGATGATAAAGCGCTCTCTATTATCCAATTGTGTTTGAGCAATTTGACATTGCAAGAGGTCCTATCGGAGAAGACCGCTAAGGTCTTGTCAGAGAAATTGGAGAACATCTATATGAAAAAGTCTCTCATCAATCGACTGCGGTTGAAATTGCGCCTCTACACCCTTCGCATGGTTGAAGGTATATCAATTTCCGATCATATTACGGAGTTTGCATCTATTTTGAATGACTTAAGTAAGAGTGATGTTAAGGTGGAGGACGAGGACCAAGCCCTTTTGTTATTATGCTCATTACCCGCATCATACAAGGCTTTTAGAGACATGTTGATTTATAGTAGAGACAAAATTTTTCTTGAGGATGTTAAGAGCAATCTGCAAGCCAAGTTGCACATTGATAGTGAAATGACCAATAATGAGAAAGGGAGCCAAGGTGTTGGTTTGGTTGTTGATCGAGGTAGGTCATGGGACCGAAACTCGAAAGATATAAGGACCCGTTCGAAGTCTAGGCACAAGAATTTGACGTGTAACTATTGTAAGAAGAAGGAACACATTAAGGCCGATTGTTTCAAACTTAAAAATAAACAAAAGGCGAATAGTAAAGGTTCTTCTTCGAAGGAGGCCAATGTGGTCGAATGTGACACAGTTGATACTCTTTGTGTGATCGATACTAATGTTGATGATATACATTGTTGGGTGATGGATACGGGTGCTTCGCAACACATGACTCCGAATAGAGATTGGTTTGAGACTTATGAGCCTACGGATGGTAAGGTTCTCATGGGGAACAACAATATGTGTAAGGTTGCCGAAATTGGTTCGGTGACAATTAAGTTCCATGATGGAAAGGTCCGAAGGTTGACGGGTGTGAGGCATATACCCGATTTGTCTAAGAATTTGATTATTTTGGGGTCTCTTGAAGAAAAGGGGTGTAAGTTCTAAAGTGAAGGTGGATTCCTTAGAGTTTCTAAAGGGTCTCTCACAATCATGAAGGCAAAGAGAATTGGAACTCTTTATTTCCTAAAAGGTTCCACGGTCATGGGCTCGGCCGCCATTGCTCGTTCGGGTACTATCTCGGATGAGGATGCTACTAGGCTCTGGCATATGAGATTGGGGCATATGAGTGAGCGAGGAATGACCATTTTGAGCAAGAGAGACTTGTTGTGTGGCCAATGCACGGGCAACTTGAAGTTTTGTGAGCATTGTGTATTTGGCAAGCATAAGAGGTTGAGCTTCTCCATGGCCATTCATTCGACCAAGGGAACACTGGAATACATCCATTCGGATCTTTGGGGACCTTCTCGCGAGCCTTCCAAAGGTAATGGTTCTCGTTACATGCTTACTTTCATTGATGATTTCTCAAGGAAGGTTTGGGTTTATTTCTTGAAAGAAAAAAGTGATGTGTTTCGCACTTTCGAAGAATAGAAGTCACTTTTGGAGAACCAAACGGGAAGGAAAGTTAAGAGGTTGAGAACCAATAACGGTTTGGAGTTTTGCAACTGTGAGTTTGATAATTTTTGTAAGGCCGAAGGGATTGTTCGGCACAAGACGGTGGACAACACTCCACAACAAATGGTGTTGCAGAAATGATGAATAGGACACTACTTGAAAGGTCTAGAAGTATGCTTTCAAATGCGGGTTTGAGTAAGGAGTTTTGGGCGGAAGCCATTAACACATCTTGCTATTTGGTAATTCGATCTCCTACCACTTCAATTGAGTTGAAGACACCCGAAGAAGTGTGGTCGGGTAAGACGACCGATTATTCGAATTTGAGGGTGTTTGGTTGTCCCGCTTATGCACATGTGAATGAAGGAAAGTTGGAGCCTAGATCGAAGAAGTGTATTTTTATTGGGTATCCCGCAAATGTGAAGGGATATAAGTTGTGGTGTCCTGAATCATCCAAGTTTCTTATTTCAAGAGATGTCATTTTCAATGAGTCGGCCATGTTGAAGGCAAATGATGTTGCACCCGAGCCAACTATTAAGAAGAATGAGACGGTTGAGAAGAAGGTGGAGTTTGAGGTGCCGGTCCAAGAAGGCGATGATTTGATCTCACATGATGATGTCAATTTGGAGGAAGTCCAAGAAGAGGCACAACCATATGCATTGATAAGGGACCGAGCTAGAAGAGAAACACGACCACCTACAAGGTATGGATACTCCGACTTTGCTTATTGTTTGGCAATTGCAGAGGAAGTAGAGTATTGTGAGTCATCTTTCTACAAGGAAGCCATTTTTTCTAAAGATGCGGCCAATTGGGTTGCCGCTATGAATGAAGAGTTATAATCCTTGCAACAAAATAAGACTTGGTCTCTTGTGAAGCCTCCGAGTGGTAAGAGGATTGTGGGTTGCAAGTGGGTGTTTAAGAGGAAGAATGATGGCTCAAATCCCGTGGATTTTCGATACAAGGCAAGGCTAGTGGCTAAAGGGTATAGTCAAGTCCAAGGTGTGGACTTCAATGATGTGTTCTCTCCTGTAGTTAAACACACCTCCATTCGAGTTTTGCTCTCTTTGGTGGCAATGAAGGATTTGGAAATGAAACAAATGGATGTCAAAACTACCTTCTTGCATGGTGATTTGGAGGAGCAAATTTGCATGAGCCAACCGGAGGGTTTTGAGGTTGCGGGAAAGAAGGACCGTGTGTGTCTTTTGAAGAAGTCCCTTTATGGCCTTAAGCAATCACCGCGGCAATGGTATAAGAAGTTCGACTCATTCATGGTGTGTATTAATTTCCATCGTTCCAATTATGATAGTTGTGTTTATTTCAAGAAGTTGGATGGTGGATTTCATTTACTTGTTGCTCTATGTGGATGACATGTTGATTGCATCCCCAAACTTGAAAGAAGTTAGGAGGTTGAAAGAGCAATTAAATTCGGCATTTGAGATGAAAGATTTGGGGGTCGCCAAAAGGATTCTCGGGATGGAGATCACAAGGGATAGGTCCAAAAGAAAGTTATTTCTTTCACAAAAGAGTTTTACCGAGAAAGTGCTACGCCGTTTTGGCATGGAGAAAGAGAAAGTTGTTTCAACACCTCTTGCGGCGCATTTCAAGCTTTCGGCCGCTTTAAGCCCAAAATCCGATGATGAGAAGAAATATATGGAAAAGGTTCCATATTCGAGTGCGGTCGGGAGTCTCATGTACTTGATGGTGTGTACTCGACCCGACATTGCTCAAGCCGTTAGTGTGGTAAGTAGATATCTCTCTTGTCAGGGAAAAGTGCATTAGGAAGCGGTGAAGTGGATCTTCTGCTATTTGAGAGGTACTATTGATGCTCGTTTGGAGTTTGGTAATGGCAAGAAACTAACGGGTTTTGTGGATGCGGATTTTGCGGGTGATTTGGACAAGAGGCATTCTTTGACGGATTATGTTTTTACCCTTGGAGATTGTGCAATTAGTTGGAAGTCTACACTTCAAGCCACTGTTGCACTCTCAAGTACCGAGGCCGAATATATGGCAATTACTGAGGCTATTAAGGAGGATATTTGGCTCAAGGCGTTTGTTGGTGAGATGTCTTCACTCGAGGGTCCTATTACGGTGTTTTGTGACAACCAAAGTGGGATTCATTTGACCAAGGACCGCATGTACCATGAGAAGACGAAGCACATTGACATTCGATACCATTTTGTTCGAGATGTGATCTCGAAAGGCAAGGTTGCCATGAAGAAGATTGGTACCGAATCGAATCCGGCCGATATGCTCACAAAGCCTCTTCCAATTGCAAAGTTCAAGCTTTGTTCAAGTTTGATGTCGGTTTGTTTCTAGCTAGTTTGAGCTAGTTTTGTTTCTAGCATGTTGCTAGTATATCTTTATGTTTACCTTTGTTTAGGTTATGTTTGCTTTATGCATTTGCTTTATGTTTTAGTTTGTTTTAGATGCAATTTGGTTCAAGGTGGAGATTGTTATGTTATGACCCAAATTGTTTTTGGGCCCGTTGGGCTTTGTATCTTCTTACATGTAAGAGATAAGAATCAAATGAAAGTAGATCAATATTTTGGCTGTCTCCAAAAAGCATCTGGCTGCCTCCTCTCTCTTTCCCTTCTCTTCCTCATCTCGAACCCTAACAACTTCTCTTCCAAATCCCTAAATCCTAGAAATCCTAACACCTCCTTCGGGCTTGGCCTCTACTAGGGGTATAATCTCCTCGCCTTTGACCGGGTCGTAAAGGTGATATCCCGAGCTGTCGAAGTCGGGGATACGAGCCGCGATGTGCTTGAGGGCCTGAACGTAGGACTCCTCCATGTTGGTGAGCATGTGGGCCTCCGCCTCGGCTTGGATGGCCACCATCGCCTCGGCCCCCGCGGCATCCCGCTCCTTCCGAGGCCTTTATGGCCTTCTCGATCTCCACCTCGGTATGGGTCTTCCCCCTCTCCAACTCATCAGCCCTCGACGCTTCGGTCATGATGCGTCGTGCGCCTTGGCCAAGGCCGCCTCTAGGACGTTGATCTCAGCAGATCGGGACTCCGAGAGTCGTTGCTCGGCCTCGAACATTTCACTGCCTTAGCTGGCTCCGCCCGGGCCCTGTCGCTCGTCGCCTTCAGCTCCCTTTCCTGCTCAGCGAACTATTCTAGCATGTGGCTGAAGTGACAAGTGATCTGAAAGCAAGAGAGAAGGACGTGAGAATCAAAAACCAACTTCGAAATTTTGAAGAGCTTGGCAAGAACACTTACCGACATCGAGGCCCGGGCGATCACTAGCGCGTCGTTGCCCACGGTACCCGCCTTCAGTGCCGCTCAGTCCTTCGAGGTTGGCAGGTGGTGCACGGCCTGCATGCTCATCGCCGCATCGCCGAGGAATTCGTCAAGCTTCATCACCCTCCAATCGGGGACGAAGAGCTTCTTGTGCTCCTCGGTCATAATAGCTTCAGCCTCGGTAGTGAGGGGCGGCACCTCGAGCGCTAGCACGGCTTCGATGGAGAACGCCCCGCCCGAAGGCTCAGGAGCAGTGGTCGAGGGATGTGTAGCTTGGGGAGCGGAGGGGGAGTCGGAGACCAAGTCTACAACGGTCGTAGGAGCCGAGGGTGTCTGGGCTGCTCGGCCAGATGCGGGTCTAGTCGTCGTCCTCTTCCTCTTCTTGTTGTCCGGTCCCTTTGCGCCGGCCGCACTCCGCTTCGCCAACAGTGCTTTGATGTCCATACCGGGGGCTTCTGAAAGACAACAACATAAAGGAGTTAGCGCCAAAAGCGAACTGTATATAAAAAAAAAGAGAAACAAAATTAAACGGAGCATACTAGGGTCGATCGGACTGAGACCCCTACCGAAGAGGACCCCCTCGGTGATATCTTTCCAACCAAGGGTCGGAAGACCAAGGATCTTCGATACGAACCCCTCTTCTTCCTTAGTCAGCACCGGCTCGGCCTTTGCCCACTTCGGAACGTCCGCCTTCCAATTCGTCGGAAAACTCCACGGCTCGGGACCTCGGATCAAGAAATACTTCTCCTTCCAATGTTTGATGGAGTCCGGATTCTCGATCAACTTGACCCCCTTCCTCGGAGACAGATAGTACTGGTACTCCATCTTGCTCATACGGCAGATCTGGTAGAGGCTGCAGAGTATGACGAGCTGAGGCTTGACACTTATGGCCTGACTTTAGAGGATGAAGGTGATCACGTGCCGCCACATGTTCGGCATGAACTGCACCGGGCTCAAGCCGTACCATTGTAGCACTTTGACTACGAACGGTGGCAGAGGCAGCCGAAGGCCGGCGTTGAGTGCGTTGTAGGGGAAGACGCAGGTATCAGGCGAAGTCTCTGTGCACGCTCGGAAGCCCAGACCTGGGAGGAGCAAGGTGTACTCCTTCGGGATCCGGAACCCCTTCCTGATACGGTGAAGGTCTGCCTCGGTTAGAATCAAGGGGATTTCGTCTACCTCGGAAGGATCCCTCAGTAGTTATCCTCGTAGGCAGCAGACCTCCAGTACACGGCCTTGGACAGAAGGTCTCCGGAGTAGTTCCTAACTTTACCGAGGTTCGATAAAGTGGACGATAGTCGACCTAAAGCGCCAGCCCCCTTCACGGTCTCAACGATGGTCTCCACGATTGCCGACCTCGCTACTTCCTTCCCCTTGCCTACTACCGGGGGGACCACTAAGGGGCGGTCACTGTCTCGATCCGAGGTGGAGGTCTCACTCCCCGAAGACACTCTAGAAACCTCTAGATAAAGTTAAGACAATTAATTACCTTGATGTGATGGCTACGGTCGAAATAGTTTGCCGGAAAGATGAATCGCCTGGCCACGACCACTAGCAGCGCCGCTCGAGAGCAAAAATAACTAAGAGTGAAAGTGAAAATGAGAAATGAAGAAGTAGGGAGAGAGCGGTGAAGACTTATAGTACAAAGGGGGATCCGGGTGGGCTTTCAGAAGTTTTGGCCCGCCACAGAGGCCTACCAAAAGCCTAAACGCCTCTTGCATTGTGATTCATATCTGATCTCCATCAGACGGCCATGATTGTGGCACGTCGCTCAGAACCCAAATCTGAGCAACCGCAGCACTGAGCAGCGTATAGGAGAACAATGACTTTCTCCTCATGATTCGCACCTGATCTCAATCAGACGGCTCAGATCTCGCCACGTCGTCAAAAATCACTCTTATCTCGCGATTCACACCTCTTGCATCGTTATTCTCGCCTGATCTTCATCATACGGCCCAGATTGTGCCATGTCGCTCGAAACCCAAATCCGAGCAACCGAGGCACCGAGCTGCGTATTGGAGAAAAACGACTTTCTCCTCATGATTCGCATCTGATCTCAATCAGACGGCTCAGATCTTGCCATATTGTCAAAAATCACCCTTCTCTCGTGATTCACGCCTCTTGCATCGTGATTCGCGCCTGATCTTCATCCGATGACCCAGATAGTGCCACGTTGTTCAGAACCCAAATCCGAGCAACCGAGGCACCGAGCTGCGTATTAGAGAGAAACAACTTTTTCCTCATGATTCGTGCCTAATCTCAATCAGACAGCTCAGATCTTGCCACGTCGTCAAAAATCACCCTTCTCTCGTGATTCACGCCTCTTGCATTGTGATTCATGCCTAATCTTCATCAGACGGCCCAGATTGTGCCACATCGCTCGGAATCCAAATCCGAGCAATCGAGGCACCGAGCTGCGTATTGGAGAAAAACAACTTTCTCCTCATGATTCGCACCTGATCTCAATCAGACGGCTCAGATCTCGCCACATCGTCAAAAGTCACTCTTGCATCGTGATTCACGGCTCTTGCATTGTGATTCGTGCCTGATCTTCATCAGACGGCCCAGATTGTGCCACGTCGCTCGGAATCCAAATCCGAGCAACCGAGGCATCGAACTGCGCATTAGGAAAAAAATGACTTTTTCCTCGTGATTCGTGCCCGATCTCCATTCGACGGACCTGATTGTGCCATGTCACTCGGAATCCCAATCTGAGCCACCAAGACACCGAGCTGCTTACGCGGAGAAAATGCCTTCGCGTCGTGAAAACCGTCCGATCATCTCAAAATTCGTGCCAAAATCTGATCAACGGTCTAGATTGTGACACGTCGCTTGGAACCCCAATCCAAGCGATCGAAGCATCGAGCTACTCATATGGAGAAAACACTTCCGAGCCATATGAACCGTTGGATCATCTCAAAATTTGCGTCACAACCTGATCGACGTCCCAGATTCAGCCACGTCGCTAAGCACCGATCTGCCGTCTGATCGTTCAGATCTTCATGCCGATGACTGATGGACACCTCAGATCGTGCCACGTCATAAATACGGTGATTAATTCTTTTTTTATTTTCTTAATTCGAATTATTTATTTAAAAATTGCAAAAAATGATTAAAATTCAGGAAAAATAATTAAAATTCTAAAAAATAATTATATATTCGGGAAATTATTTTTTAGCCCTTGGGTAAATAATTATTAGTTAGAATAATTAATTAATGCTCCCGGAAAACAAATCATCGCTTTGCAAAATTGAATAAATGAGTCGAAAAATAATGTAAAAATCGAAAAAAATCACCAAAAATCCATAAGAGCCTAAGAGCAAACTTGGGCATGTTATCAGCTCAGGAAAACACCATTACCTCTCGAACAAGATTCGAACGTCTTTTTTGAACTCCGATAAAGCCTTATACGCCATTGAAACAACAAAACTACTTTCTAAAGGCTGTAGCACGCAGTCGTTGGGAGTGGGGGGACTCGTGATATGGCTAAAAATGGGGTTAAATCGGAGCCGTTCAAATAAGGCACGAATCTTAAAGTTCACATGAGCAAAACGGTAATTTCACCTACAGACGGGTCCGAAATGGGAACCGGGTCTCTTCTCTTGTGCCTAATAACCCGTGAACGGATCTGTTCAACTGAAAATGGGTCACAACCTGTTAAGGATAGTTCAACAGGATATGAGAAAATCCTGGCTCGTCCTTATCTCTAGGAGGTAGTTCTAACCATCCCTATCCAGCCACACCGGGGAGTAGGAATTCGTTCTTATCCCGAAGTAGATCTCCCAGGCGATTATAAATACCCCTCCCTCCTACCATTATATGGTGATCACTCTTTGTCTACCTAAAGCTCTTTCCTATTCTTTTCTGAGTATTGACAAGAGCGTCGGAGGGTTCGTCGCGGGGATCAATCCTGGTATTTCGAACATTTGTGCAGGTCAATAGGAGCACCAAGGAGTCAGCCTATCAATAAGGGAAGAGGCCAGGTTTATCCCATTAAAGTTCTTGCAAATCCACAAATTCATCTGATTGCCTCCACACCGAAATCAGCAGCAACATTTGCAAAATTGCCACTTAGAGGCAAGATTAGAAATTTCGTTTTCTGGGTTTACAAGTAGTGCTGGCCAAGATTAGATCAGTTATTTTGTTTTTAAATCTAAATTGAATTGGTTATTTAATTTCCAAGTATAATGATTTATATATGTAAAGATATATTCAAAAGGGATATTTTGCAAAACCTATTCAAAACCCTAATACCCTATTGCCGTCCTATTAAAGGAGTGGTGTAGCCGTCTCTTTGCTGCATTACACAAAGGATTTTCTTTATTATTGATTTCTTAGAGTTTCGAAGCGAGGATCTTGGTTTTCTTGTGGAAAGAAGGATTTTTCTTATTTTCTTTATTATTTTGGTTGATTCTTCAATAAGGTGAGTGATATATGTTTGTTTTCTTACTGTTCTAAGCATATTGTATATGATGATTTGTCTATTAGAAAACATATTAGGAGATTGTATGATGATATAATAAATTTTGATGGATGTGTGAATAAAAATTGAATCTTTTCATAAAAACTATGCTATTGATGATAAAAACCCTAAATAAATGACTTGAGATTGTTGAGAACCTAATAGAAATCATGAGTAGGTTGCTTTTTTTCATGTTATTGCTGATTTGATTACACATATTGGGTTTGTATGATGTTATTGCAAAAGTGAACAAAAATTGATCTTTACTGTGTATATATAGACATACACTCTGTTTTGATGTTTGGATGAAAAAGAACTTGATTAATACATGTTGTATTCACCTATATTCATTGGCAAACTATTGTAAGTGGCTGTATGTGTGTTTAATGAAGTACAGGAGGGGTTTTTGAATTAAAAAGAATCAAGTTTTGAAAGATGAAGTGGGTTTTGTTTGGGTCTGATTGTATGCAGATCGAAAATTGGATTTTTTTGAGTTTTATGAAGTTTTTGATTGGATCTTGAGTTGTTTTGATACTAAGATGGATTTGAATGTTATACTACTCAGATTTGATGGATTTTGATGATTCTAACTGTTATAAACACCCACATATACGCACTTATATATTATTTATCTCTGTTTTGAAAATTTTATGAAAAATTGCTCTTTTATGATCTTGAAGAGGTTTTGATTAGTTTTATAAACTCCAGTATGTTATACAAGTTGTATATGATCATCTTAGAAATTTTGTTTTGCAAATTTATGATTTTACAAAGATTAAACGAAGTATCAGTAAAAATATGCACGAATATTAAAGCTGTCATTTTTCGAACATGACAGTCGACCGCTCTGTTTTTGAACTAAAATGTTGGTCGACTGTCAATCCTTTAATTTTTGGATTTTGGCTTGACAGTCAACCATCGCTTTTTTAACTGTTTTTTACGGTCGACTGACAGCTGTTTTACTGATGGTTTTGTTGAGTTTTCTTCGTTTGTCTTGAACGATTATTTCTTCGATATTATGGATTATTGATCTATTGTTTTAGATTATGTTTTTACTACAGATCACAATATTTTACAAAGAGTTACATTTTTTATTAAAATAGATTTTGAATTGTGTTCTATGACTTTATTAAATGAAAGATATATGGTTTTCAAAGGATTTGATGTTGTGATATTCTACAACTTCAAAATATGATTTTCGGTTATTTAATAGATTTAATATTTTATTTCAATTCTGGAATTTGCGAGTATATTGAAGGAATTTGGGTTTGTTGATTTTTAAGAAGTTTTCTTAATGTAAGAGTATTGATAATGGAATTGAGAATTTTTATGAAATATTTTATGTTGATGGTTGAGTTGTGAGTCTCTAGAGGGTGTGTGGGACCCTAGATACCGGCAATTGAGATTTTGTGGTTTGGCCAGTTGTGGTCTTGATTGTTGATCAGTTTAGTTATGTCCGATAGGGTACACCAACTCTAGGAGATTCATAATTAATTAATTAACTTAATAAATATACGGACAGGCACTAGAATGGTGATATGATGAAATGAGGGCGAACGTCAATTATGGGCTCCAGGATTATCCGAGGAGTGAGATAATCCCCAGTATTCCGGGACGATTGCTGAAATAGGCCACAGAATGATCCAACGTGAGTGGGATTGATCTCTAATATTCCAAGCACTAGAACGACGCTCATGAGATGTTTGTGAATTGAGGGTTCCAGGATAACTTGCGGAGTGAGGCATTTCCCCGTATTCCTGGACGATGGCTGAAATAGGCCACAGAATGATCCACGTGAGAGGGATTGGTCTCTAGTATTCCAAGGACGAGAACCGATACTTGCAAAATGTCCAAATCTCTTAGTTGTCATTATAGTAAGATTAGTTGCATAATGAGAGATTTAACTCTATAAACTGGAGAATGATAAGAGCTTGCACTGGACCTATGTAGTATGAAATGCATAGAATCCGACAAGTATGCATTAGAGAGTCTTCATATTGCATTTGTGTTTTTTTGACTTGGTTTTATGCATGTGTGTTTTCTATTTTCATGTTTTATTTATTGTTATTTCATATTCCATTTGTTACTATAGCTTATATGTGTTGCTTATGATTTATTCTTTATGTTTTATTCATGTTATGTTTCTTTTGATATCACTCACACCGTTATGGCTGACCCCTATAGTTTTGGGGGTTAGGATTATCTCTAGCCTTATGTTTTATAGGTAGGTACCTATAGCATGGGATTTGGATGTATGTGGTAGAAGGATAATGTGGCTTATGTAAATGATAAAAGAATGTGTTGTAAAAGAAAGAAATTGTAATTCAAGGTATTTAATTTTCCGCTGTGTTTTTTGTAAAGAAATGTTGTAATAAAAGTTGAAAAATTTATCTGTGTTTTGGCTATGTTTACTATTACATCAGGTTGATGCTGGGAATTGTGCCACGTATTTCTGAGATATTATATTGAAAATTTGGGATGCTACAATGGACTTTGGTGGCAGTTAGGAGAAATACTTGGCATTGGTTGAGTTTGCTTACAACAACAGTTATCATGCAAATATCGGTATGGCACCTTACGAAGCTTTGTATGGGAGGATGTGCAAGAAACTTGTCTGTTGGTACGATGTTAGGGAGAGACAGTTGTTTGGGCCAGAGATTGTGCAACAAACATCGGAGAAGATAGAACTGATTCGGAAGAGATTGGTTGAAGCTCAGAGTTGGCAGAAGAGTTATGCAGATACTCGACGAAGGGACTTGGAGTTTGAGGTTCGGGATATAGTTTTCCTCAAGGTATCTTCGACAAAGGGAGTACTTATATTTGGGAAAGGAGGCAAGTTGGCGCCAAGGTATATTGGATCGTACAGAATTTTGAGGCGAATCGGTAAGAAGGCGTACAAGTTGGAATTGCCCGAAGAGATAGTACAAGTGCATGACGTGTTTCATGTATCGATGTTGAGGAAGTATGTGCCAGATCAGAGTCATCAGTTGACGGAAGTGCCAGATGGATTGCAGTTGAACTTGTGTTATAAGGAGTAGCCTGTAGAGATTGTCGATCGGCGGGAGAAGGTGTTGCAGAATAAAGTCATGCCTGTGGTCAAGGTATTGTGGAGGAACCAGTTGTTCAAGGAGGCTACTTAGGAGCCGAAGGATAGTATGAAGAAAGATTTTTCCGAACTTTTTGTGTAATTTTATTCTTTTGTTTGGAATTGTTGTTTTTCCCTATTAGCGGTAGTTCTGAGGACAGAACTATTCTAAGGACGGAGTAATGTAACAAACTAGAAATTTTAAATATGATTTGGAATTAATAAATGATGTGTGGTGAATTTTTGTGATTTATTAAATATTTTTCTGGAATTTATCTTTTTGCACGTGCAAAACACATGCAAATATTATTCTTGGCAAGTAAAAAGTCATAAATTTTATTTGGAAAATCTAATTTTTATCGGTAGAAAATAATTCTAATTTTTCTAGATTTTTACAAATATTTTATGGCTTGTTTGCAAATATTACTGTTACCGCTGAATCTGGTATGGGGGTAAACAGATAGAATTTGTGAGTTCTTGGAAAACCTGAATAGCAAACACCTAACCTGTTCCGCCGGAGTTTGACCGCTGACTCCCGCCGTTCACCTGCAAAGAAGTGCGAGACACCGGGGTTGATCCTGGCGACGCACCCTCCGACGCTCAAGTCAGTAACCAGAAATGATTATGAAAGAGCGTTTAACTAGCAAAAGATTGATTACCTCTTAATGGAGATGGGTGGGGGGTATTTATAGCCGCCTTAGGGATCAGATTAGGAATGTAATTCCTGTGATCTGATAAGGAGTAAAATCCTCGTAATCAGATTAGGAATGTAATCCCTTAATTCCCGGTGAGAGGATAGTCGCGAATCAGGCCCGTTGATTTGGTTCAATCAGAGACCCTAATTCTATCCTGTCGGACTGGGTTTGTATCGGGTCGGGACCCGTACCTAGTTGAGGTGGATCCGTTCGCGGGTTATTGGATCTGTGAGAAGGAGACCCAGTCCCCGTTTCGGACCCATTTGTATGTGAAATTACCGTTTTACCCCTGAGCTTTAAGATTCGTGTCCGATGTGAATGGTCTCGATTTAATCCTATTTTTAGCCATATCACGAGCTCCCCACTCCTGAAGACTGAGTTTGATCAGCCTTTGAGGAGTAGTTTTACTGTTCTAATGGCGTACGGGATTTTATCGGTGTTCTTAAGGGAGTTTTGATCTTGCTCAGGGTGTAACGGTGTTATTCTAGGCTTGTAAAATGCCTAAAAATATTCTCAGAATTTTCTGGATTTTTGGCGATTTTTCCAGATTTTTCTGAATTTTTTCTCATTTTTTTGAATTTTTTATTCATTTTCCGAATTAAATAATTAATTATCAAAAATATTAATTAATTATTCTAATTTAATAATTATTTTTTCAGAATTTAAAAATAATTTTTCTGAATTAATAATTATTTTTAGAATTTTTAATTGATTTTTTCGATTTTTTAATTATTTTTTCAGATTTTTTAAATAATTAAAACAAATAAATAAATAAATTAATTAATTAAATATTACCTGGACACGTGGCGTGTTCCTGACCGTCGATCATGATCAGATGTGCGCACATCGTGATGCAGATCACGTTCTGGACATGTGGCGCGTTTCTGAGCGTCGATCGTGTCGCGACGCGAATTTTGATACGATCGGACGGATCTTGTGGGTCGGCCGATTTTTTTCTCCAATTACGAGTTCGGTGCTTCGGCACCTCGGCTCGGCGCTTCGGCTCGTCTGCCCCCTCCAAATGATGCCACGTGGCCGCCTCCTTTTTTTTCCTTCTTCTTCTTCTCCGCTCTGCTTCTTTCCGCTGCTTCTATCTTTTCTTCTTCGTCCCTGTTCTTCCTTTCCCCTCCTTCGCCTTTCTCCCCCCTTCCTCATCTTTTCGCCCTTCGAGCGCCGCTACGCATTTGGGAGCTCGTCGAAGGTGTGGTTCGAAGGGGAGTTCGCGGAGGGGGGAGCTCGGTTGGTGAAGAGCACGGAGTCGAGGTCAGTGCTCGATGGTTGCAGCTCGGCCGTCGTTTGAGCTCGGCGAGGAGAAGAACTCGCGAAGGGGAGGAGCTTGACGAAGAAGATAAGGAGTTCGAGCTTGGAGCCTCCGGAGCTCGGCCATGGAGGTGGGTTTGAGTTCGGAGCTCGTCGACTCAGTAGAGAGGAGCTCGGAGGTGGGACGTCGGAGCTCGATGCTTCGGCAAGTTCAATGGAGCTCCACCAACGGAATGGAGCTTCGACAAGTTCAATGGAGCTCCGCCAACGTCGAAGCTCGATGCTTCGGAGCTTCGACTGTGGTGGCTCGACGGAGTGGAGGTAGCACAGTTCGAGCTCGGCAATGGCAGAGGAGAGCTTTGGCGATGGGAGACGAGCTCGACAGTGGACGTGGACAGGAGCTTCGACGAGTAGTGGAGCTTCTGTTTTGGAGGTGAGCTCGCGAAGGGGGCGAAGGTGGAGCTCAGCCCTGCGCTTCGGAGCTTGTCGAAGGAGACCTCGGCTGTCATGGGGAGCTCAGTGATGGCGTTTGGTCGTGGAGGAGGAGCTCGGCGGTGAGGTGTTCAGAGAAGGAGATGATGGGAGCTCGGAGCTCGGCGCTTTGGTCGGAGCTTTGTGAGCTCGGCGTTGGAGCTCGGTGATGCCGAGGCTATGGCGGATTCGACGAACGGTTGCGAGGCCAAGGCGGAGCTCGATTGCCACACGAGTTCGGCGAGGTTGAGGGTGTCGTCGAACTCGGCGGGAGTTGGAGCTCGAAGGCGACGAAGAAGAGTTTGGGTTCGTTTTTTTTTTTGTTGGTTTTGGCGGGAGATTGGAAGAGAAGAAGAAGTAGGGGAAGTGGTTTATGGGGTTCGGGTTTGGATCCTGAACCCGACCCTATAGCCCTTTTTTTTATAAATTTTTTATTCGCTCTTCTCTTCCTTGCTGCTCGGCAGATGCATCTTGCTCGGCAGATCCGAGCACGGATTTTGATGAGCATTTTTGCCACTTTGCAGTTCGGTAGATCGGTAGCTCGGATTTGAGATCCGAGCTACGTGGCTCAATTTGGACAGTTGATCACGATCGTGGCACGAATCACGAGACAAGAGGCTCAAATTTCGAGAAAGCGTTATCTTGTCGTTTTGTGGAGACATGGCGCGATCTGAGCCGTTCATCATGTTCTAGCACGTATTTTGAGACGATCCGACGGTGAGATGGGATCGGCTGAATTTTTCTCCATATGTGGAGGTCGGTACCTCGGCACCTCGGATCGATGGGATCGGCAGCTCTTCTAAGAAGAAAGAGGAAGGGGAGGAGAGGCATTTGGGTTCTCTCCTCTACCTTGTTCTTTCGCACAGTGGAGAAGAGGAGAAGAGGAAGGGGAGGAGAGGCATTTGGGTTCTTTCCTCTGCCTTGTTCTTCCGCATAGTGGAGAAGAGGAGAAGAGGAAGGGGAGGAGAGGCACTTGGGTTCTCTCCTCTGCCTTGTTCTTCCGCACAGTGGAGAAGAGGAGAAGAGAAAGGGGAGGAGAGGCACTTGGGTTCTCTCCTCTGCCTTGTTCTTTCGTACAGTAGAGAAGAGGAGAAGAGGAAGGGGAGGAGAGGCATTTGGGTTCTCTCCTCTGCCTTGTTCTTTCGCACAGTGGAGAAGAGGAGAAGTGCTGGGTACTTTTTGGAGAGGTGAAGAGGAGCTCCACTCCTAGGGGCGGAGAAGAGGCGCTGGGAAGATCCTCGTAAGAGCCTTGGGAAGACCCATTCTTTGAAGTGAGCGCAAGGAGCAACTCTAGGGGAAAGTTGTGAGCTCCGAACTCGTTGAGAAGAGGTCTGCTTTGGAGGCGAGCGGAGCGAAGAGCTCAGTTCTAGGGAAGAGCCACTTGGAGGGGGAGTGTGAGGAGGAACTCTAGGGGAGAGTTGTGCTCCGAACTCGTTTGGAAGAGGTCCGCTTTAGAGGGAGCGGAGTGATGAGCTCGGTTATAGGGAAGAGCCACTTGGAGGGCGAGTGTGAGGAGGAACTCTAGGGGAGATTTGTGCTCCGAACTCGTTTGGAAGAGGTCCGCTTTAGAGGGAGCGGAGTGAGGAGCTCGGCTCCGGGAGAGAGCGGTATGGGAGACGAGTTTGAGGAGCAACTCTAGGAGAGAGTTTTAGCTCCGAACTCGTTGAGAAGAGCTCCGCTTTGGAGGCGAGCGGAGTGAAGAGCTCGGCTCTACGAGAGCCATCTGGATGGTTGATCACGATCGTGGCGCGAATCACGAGACAAGAGGCACGAGTTTCGAGAAAACATTATCTTGTCGTTTTGTGGAGACGTGGCGAGATCTGAGCCGTTCATCATGTTTTAGAACGAATTTTGAGATGATCCAACGGTGAGATGGCTCGGCAGCATTTTTCTCCATATGTGAGGGTCGGTTCCTCGTCTGCTCGGCTCGGTGACTTAGTGGTTCACCCTCTGCCCGTAGTAGCTCGGTATCTCAAGAGGATGGGTCGGAGCTCTGCTCCTTGACTCGGGAGGATGGGTCGGCATATGGGAGAGGTGAAGGGCTCTGAAGCTCTACCTCTATTCTGTTTGGTTTTGGAGATTTTTGAAGAGGAGCTCCACTCCTAGGGTTGGAGAAGAGGTGCTAGGAAGAGGTGCTGGGAAGACCCATTCTTTGAAGTGAGTGCAAGGAGCAACTCTAGGGGAGAGTTGTGAGCTCCAAACTCGTTGAGAAGAGGCCCGCTTCGGAAGCGAGCGGAGTGAAGAGCTCGACTCTAGGAGAGAGCCATCCGGAAGACGAGTTTTGAGGAGCAACTCTAGGAGAGAGTTGTGAGCTCCGAACTTGTTTGAGAAGATCTCCGCTTTGGAGGCGAGCGGAGTGAAGAGTTTGGCATTAGAAGAGCCATCTGGCAGACGAGTTTGAGGAGCAACTCTAGGAGAGAGTTGTGCTCCGAACTCGTTTGAGAAGATCTCCGCTTTGGAGGCGAGCGGAGTGAAGAGCTTGGCTTTTAGAAGAGCCATTTGAGAGGCGAGTTTGAGGAGCAACTCTAGGAGAGAGTTGTTAGCTCCGAACTCTTTGAGAAGAGCCCCGCTTTGGGGGCGAGTGAGGTGAAGGGCTCGGCTCTAGGAGAGAGCGATCTGGAAGACGAGTTTGAGGAGCAACTCTAGGAGAGAGTTGTGAGCTCCGAACTCTTTGAGAAGAGCCCCGCTTTGGAGGCGAGCGGAGTGAAGAGCTCAGCTTTTAGAAGAGCCATTTGAGAGGCGAGTTTAAGGAGCAACTCTAGGAGAGAGTTGTAAGCTCCGAACTCTTTGAGAAGAGCCCCGCTTTGGGGGCGAGCGAGGTGAAGGGCTCGGCTCTAGGAGAGAGCGATCTGGAAGACGAGTTTGAGGAGCAACTCTAGGAGAGAGTTGTGAGCTCCGAACTCTTTGAGAAGAGCCCCGCTTTGGAGGCAAGCGGAGTGAAGAGCTCAGCTTTTAGAAGAGCCATTTGAGAAAAGTTTGAGGAGGAACTCTAGGAGAAAGTTGTGCTCCGAACTCGTGGAGAAGAGCTCCGCTTTGGAGGCGAGCGGAGTGAAGAGCTCGGCTCTGGGAGAGAGCCATCTGGAAGACGAGTTTGAGGAGCAACTCTAGGGGAGAGTTGTGGGCTCCGAACTCTTTTGAGAAGAGGTCCGCCTCCGAGGTAAGCGGAGTGAAGAGCTCGGTTCTAGGAGAGAGCCATTTGGAAGACGAGTGTAAGAAGGAACTCTAGGAGAGAGTTGTGCTCTGAACTCGTCGAGAAGAGCTCCACATTGGAGGTAAGCGAAGTGAAGAGCTCGGCCCTGAGAAGAAAGAGGAAGGGGAGGAGAGGCATTCGGGTTCTCTCCTCTGCCTCGTTTTTTTGCACAGTGAAGAAGAGCAGAAGTGTTGGGTACTTTTGGCGGGAAGACTGAAGAAGGAGAAGAATGAAGGAGCTAAGAAGGGTATGGGTCGGACCGTGGGTATCGGATCCGACCCTGACCCGTTAGCCTCTTTTTCTTTCTTCCTTTTTCTCTGCTTGCTTGTTCGGCGAATCCGAGCACGGATTTTGAGGCACATTTTCAGCCACATTGCTGCTCGGTAGCTCGGATTTCAGATCCGAGCTACGTGGCTCCATCTGGGCGGTTGATCACGATCGTGGCGCGAATCACGAGACAAGAGGCACGAGTTTCGAGAAAACGTTATCTTGTCGTTTTGTGGTGACATGGCGCGATCTGATCCGTCCATCACGCTTGAGTGCGAATTTTGAGATGATCTAACAACGAAGTTGGTTCAACAGAATTTTTCTCCATATACGAGGGTCGGTTCCTCGTCCGCTCGGCTTGGTAACTCAGTAGTTCACCTTCTGCTCGTAGTAGCTCGGTGTAGTGGAGCTCGGAGTTCGGACGGCTTGAGCGTGAGGAGAAGCTCGGTGAGTTGATGAAGGGGATGGGTCGGCATATGGAAGAGGTGATGCTCTGTTGGTTTTGGAGATTTATGAAGAGGAGCTCCACTCCTTGGGGTGGAGAAGAGGTGCTAGGAAGATCCTCGTAAGAGCCATGTGAAGACCCATCCTTTGAAGTGAGTGCAAGGAGCAACTCTAGGGGAGAGTTTGAGCTCCGAACTCGTTTTGAGAAGAGGTCCGCTTCGGAGGCGAGCAGAGTGAATAGCTCGGCTCTGGGAGAGAGCGATCTCGAAGACGAGTTTGAGAAGCAACTCTAGGAGAGAGTTTGAGCTCCGAACTCGTTTGAGAAGAGGTCCGCTTCGGAGGCGAGCGGAGTGAAGAGCTCGGCTCTGGGAGAGAGCGATCTGGAAGACGAGTTTGAGGAGCAACTCTAGGAGAGAGTTCGAGCTCCGAACTCGTTTGAGAAGAGGACCGCTTCGGAGGCGAGCGGAGTGAAGAGCTCGGCTCTGGGAGAGAGCGACTTGGAAGACGAGTTTGAGGAGCAACTCTAGGAGAGAGTTTTGGCTCCGAACTCGCTATTTTAGTGAGAGAATCAACGGTTGTGGGAGCAGTTCCGAATGGCGAACCACTTCTAACCCGCTGAAGAGCAGGTAGTTTGAAGAGGAATCAAGCCAAGTGTTGGACTCCGAACCATCGGTAGAGGTATTCAACGGTTGTGGGAGCAATTCCGAATGGCGAACCACTTCTAACCCACTGAAGAGCAGGTTATTTGAAGAGGAATCGAGCCAAGTGTTGGACTCCGAACCATCGTTAGAGTTGTTCAACGATTGTGGGAGCAATTCCGAATGGCGAACCACTTCTAACCCGCTGAAAAGCAGGTTATTCGAAGAGGAATCGAGCCAAGTGTTGGACTCCGAACCATCGTTAGAGTTTTTCAACGGTTGTGGGAGCAATTCCGAATGGCAAACCACTTCTAACCCGCTGAAGAGCAGATTATTTGAAGAGGAATCGAGCCAAGTGTTGGACTCCGAACCATCGGTAGAGTTGTTCAACAGTTGTGGGAGCAATTCCAAATGGCGAACCACTTCTAAACCGTTGAAGAGCAGGTTATTTGAAGAGGAATCGAGCCAAGTGTTTTACTCCGAACCATCGGTAGAGTTCTTCAATGGTTGTGGGAGCAATTCCGAATGGCGAACCACTTCTAACCCGCTGAAGAGCAGGTTATTTGAAGAGGAATCGAGCCAAGTGTTGGACTCCGAACCATCGTTGTTAAAGGTTAGTAAGTTGCGGGAGCAGCCATGTAGAAGAAGCTGGACTCCGAACCCACCATTTAAGAGAGTCGTGACTCGGAGAGATAGAGAAGCAAGAGCAATAATTTTCAATGAAAGATGTAAAGTTTTATTGAGATAAACTAAGTGGTTGCTCCAATAGGGTGAGCCATTATTACATGCTGTTGGCCGAGTTACAAGCATCGGCCTTATTGAAAATCAAGATCCTACTTCTACAATAAGGTGAAGACCTCTTGGGAGGAGCTGGGAGATTCCGAGTGTTGAAGATTGGCGGGCCCTTCTGTTCGTTTGTAGGCTTCCTCAGGGGGGAAACTCGACCCCCTCTTTTTGGACGAACTTGATCAGGTGCCCCCGCTGTATGAGTTCTTCACTCTCCTCCTTGAGAGCCCGACAATCATCCGTGTCGTGGCCGTGGTCCCTGTGAAAGCGGCACCACTTATCCTTGTTCCTCTTCTTGCCAGGTGTATTCATTCTCGGGGGAGCGCAGAGGAGCCCTTCCTTGTCCACCTCCATAAGAACTTCTGATATATTGGCAATGAGGGGGGTGAACTTCTCAAACCGAGGAGTCGGGCGACGCTGTCCATTGCCGTCCTTCTGGGATTTTTGGGAGCCCTCTTCGCTTGTGCTCTTCCATTTGTTCCCGGAAGATGTCTCCACAAAGCTCGGGAGATTCTCGGCTTCTTCGGCCCGAATGTACTTCTCGCTCCTGAGAAAGAGGTCGGCGAAATTATGTGGGGGCTTCTTGGCAAGGGAGGAGCGAAGGCTAGAGTTGAGGACGTTCGATTGGAAGGCGGCCGCAGCGACCGACTGGTCGAGGGATGCTATGGACCTTGCTTCAGCTGTGAACCTCTTCACATAATCTCTCAATCTCTCACCCTTCTTCTGGTGGAGGTGCAATAGTGAGATGCTGGTCTTCTCAGCTCTACGGCTGCTTACGAAATGGGTGACAAAAAAGGTCTCGAACTGCTCGAAGGAGAATATTGAGGAGGGGGCAAGGCGAGAGTACCATTCTCGAGCTGGGCCCTTGAGAGTTGCGGGGAAGGTTTTGCAGAGGAGGGCATCGGAAGCTTGATGGAGGAGCATTAGGGTCTTAAAGCTTTCGATGTGATCAACGGGGTCAGTCTCCCCGGAGTAAGTCTTGAATTGGGGAGGTTTGAAACCGATCGGCACAGGTGTCTCCATTATGGTTCGTGAGAAAGGGGGTCTACTAGGACGTAGGGTCCTCCCCCTAAGCTCTTCTTCTCGGTCTATCTGGCCCAGGCGCCTCTCTACCTCATGAAGACGGCGGTACATAGTGTCGTCGAAGCTACATAGTGTCGTCCCTTCGATGGTAATCAGTCGAGCCTCTAGACTCGTCTTCGTACGAGGGAGAGCGAGGGCTACGGCGATGGTAACTTCGGGAGCGACGAGGACTTGGGGTACGCCGGGAGTTGCTAGGAGCGGGGCGAGGAGATGGGGATCGTCGGCGAGGGCTTCGGACCGGAGGAGGAGATGGAATCTTGGGTGCGTTGGTGTTGGGACGGAGATTGAGAGCTTGTAGGACGGTCGCTTAGAACTGCTGGAACTCGGCACGTGTGATGGGTGCCTCATTGTTCCTAGGCTGTTGCCGACCTGCAGGGGAGTGCGGCCTTCTTCGGTGGTGCTCGGGGGACTCTTTGCGACCCCTTCGGTTAGGGGACCTTCTATATTCTCGGCGGTGAGGAGACTGCTCGTCCGGACGGTGTTGGCAGGAGGTTCCCTCTCGGGCCCGCTTCTCATCCAGATGGCGGCGAAGGTCATCATCTTTCTGGCGATTGAGGGCGGTATTGTGGAGACCAGAGACTCGGGGATGATGGGAGGCCATAGAGTCCGAAGAGGCGTTGTGGATGGAGACGTGGTCCTGGTGAAGAGGCTGTTTTTAAGGGTTAGGACCCTTTGGAGGTGGCTGATTTGGAGGAGGAAGGTCCTGTTGGAGTGGGTCCTCCGCTTGAGGAGGAAGCTGTCCCTGCTGTTGGGTAGGCTGGATGGGAACTTCTTGCTGCTGATCGGGGTTGGGTCCTCTGTTAGACCCTCTTGATCTGACTTTCCTAGGCGGCATGGCTGGAGAAGATCTGACCAACGGGAAGAGGGGAGGCTGCTATTCGTATGGTTCCCACAGACGGCGCCAATCTATTACCGCTGAATCTGGTGTGGGGGTAAACAGATAGAATTTGTGAGTTCTTGGAAAACCTGAATAGCAAACACCTAACCTGTTCCGCCGGAGTTTGACCGCTGACTCCCGCCGTTCACCTGCAAAGAAGTGCGAGACACCGGGGTTGATCCCGGCGACGTACCCTCCGACGCTCAAGTCAGTAACCAGAAATGATTATGAAAGAGCGTTTAGCTAGCAAAAGATTGATTACCTCTTAATGGAGATGGGTGGGGGGTATTTATAGCCGCCTTAGGGATCAGATTAGGAATGTAATTCATGTGATCTGATAAGGAGTAAAATCCTCGTAATCAGATTAGGAATGTAATCCCTTAATTCCCGGTGAGAGGATAGTCGCGAATCAGGCCCGTTGATTTGGTTCAATCAGAGACCCTAATTCTATCCTGTCGGACTGGGTTTGTATCGGGTCGGGACCCGTACCTAGTTGAGGTGGATCCGTTCGCGGGTTATTGGATCTGTGAGAAGGAGACCCAGTACCCGTTTCGGACCCATTTGTATGTGAAATTACCGTTTTACCCCTGAGCTTTAAGATTCGTGTCCGATGTGAACGGTCCCGATTTAATCCTATTTTTAGCCATATCAATTACAAAAAGAATGACTTTTGTGTAAAATTGCCACTTGAGGGTAAAAATCCGAAATTTCAATTTCTTGGCTGCACATGTTGGTCGGCCAAATCAGGAAAGTTAGGAGATTTACTGTTCATTCTAATTGATTTGATTTGATTAACGAATTATTGGAAAGATCCATATATGTAAATAAATATTTTCTTGAGGAGTATTTTTTTGTAAACTCTTGTAAAACCCTAAAACTCCAGACCCCGACCTATATCTACTGCTGCTATAGCCGCCCTCCCCCTGTACACAAGCAAAAGGTTTATTTTTCTATTATTCTTGGAGTTTTTCGCGGCTTGGATCTTGGATTTTCGTAAGGAGGAGTAGCTTTCTAATTATTATTATTATCTTCTTCGTTGAATCTCCTTTGAGGTGGGTGATACTCCTTATCTCTTGATTGTTATTTATTTGTTGAATATGATGAATTATCTTGTAGAGATTTGATGAATGAATCTCAGGCATAAATAGTCAAAATGATATCTTTCTTGAACAAAAATATAAATTGATGAGTGATTTCATGTATGGATGATTTAAGAATATAGAGATTTAGTAGTATTCATGAAAAAAATTGTTTGCATCTATACTATAGTTGTTTGATCATGTACAAAGTAATTGTTATGGAAATTTGTATGAATTGATACGCGTATGTGAATATGTGAATTGGGTGTTTACTATTTTTCCATATCATGCTCTGTTTAAATTCTTCGGTTGAGGAAACTAGATCATTGTTTGAATTAGAAACATGTAAGTGGGAGCAATTGACTTAACAATGAATGTATTCGAGTTTGATGATCAGGTAGAGTGGATTTTTGGGGGAAAGATCAAGTGTTATATGTCAAAGATTGGAATTTGAACATTCGGGCCTGCTAGTGCAGGCCAAAGACTACATTTTTTTTAGTTTTGTGAAGTTTCCAAATGAATTTGATAGATTGGAACTGAGATAGGTTGAACTATATACGCCTAATACGGCATGGATTTCTTTAATAGACAAACTATGCATATTTTCCAGTTATGGATAGAGTTATGGATAGAGTTATATCAAGAAATGCTTGGGGTTTAATTGAAAGTTGAAATTTATTATATTGTAGAGAGATTGTAATTAAAGTGTTGATTTCCGCTGTGTTGTAAAGAGATGATGTAATAAAAAATTTGAATTTCCCCTGTGTTCTGTACTATATTTATAATTGCAACTGAAGTTGATGCTGGGAATTGTGTCACTTATTTTTAATTTTATTTATTGAAAATTCGGGGCGCTACAAAAGATCTCATCAACTTCGCTTGGCCTCGTCCCTCGACATGGACTTCGAGCCTCACGGGAAAGATTTCCTCAACTTCGCTTGGTTTCGTCCCTCGGCATGGACTTTGAGCTACACGCAAGAGATTTCTTCAACTTCGCTTGGCCTCGTCCCTCGGCATGGACTTTAAGATACACGCAAAAGATTTCCTCAACTTTGCTTAGCCTCTTCCCTCGGCATGGACCTCAAGACATACGCAAAAGATCTCATCAACTTTGCTTGGCCACGTCCTTCAGCATAGACTTCGAGCCATACACGAAAGATCTTATCAACTTCGCTTGGCCTTATCCCTCAGCATGTATTTCGATCCACATGCAAAAGATTTTCTTAACTTCGCTTGGCCTCATCCCTCGGCATGGACTTCGAGCCATACATGAAAGATCTCATCTACTTCACTTGGCCTCGTCCCTCGGCATGGAATTCGAGCCACATGCAAAAGATTTCATCCGCTTCGCTTGGCCTTGTCCCTGTGCATGGACTATAAGCCACACGTAAAAGATCTCTTCAACTTTGCTTGTCCTCAACCATCAGCATGGACTTCGAGCCATACACGAAAGATCTCATAAACTCCGCTTAACCTCACCGCATCGCCTCTCCGAGGCACATAGGGCCAGTGCTTGGCATGGACTTCAAGCCACACACAAAAAATATCATAAAAGCATGGCTTCGTCGCCTCGCTGCCTCCCCTATTTGAGGCACATAAGGTTGGCGCCCTGCAAGAACTTCAAGCCACACACGAAAGACTTCATAAAGTCCGCTTGGCCTCGTCAAGGCACATAGGGTCGGCGCTCGATATAGACTTCAAGTCATGCAAGGACAAGACTCGATGCCACAGTCTCGCTGCCTCGTTGCTCGGTCTGGTCCTTGAGCCAACCACGGGCAATGCCTAGTGCATGCCACATAATCTCCTCGACATTCATGCCCTCATTTGTTTTTTTCCACACACGAGAGCATTACTCCTCGAAGGTTGTTATACCCAACCTCTAGGAGTGGGAGGCCTATGACATGAGTAAAAAACTCAGATAATCTGGGCCATTTGATCCTTTTGCGAATCTCGGGACTCATAGGGGTTTTACAGTAATCCCACAGCAACTGTAAGCCCACAGCCCAAACATGGGCCATCCTCAGGCCTATATCCAGAAACCACAGTCTAACTGTGGATGGTTGACCAACCATTTATGGTTGGTGATCAGATCCCCTAAAATCAGAGAGATAATTAACCAATCATATCCTTAATCTAAGGGATATGATTAGGCAATTAAGAAATTTTTCCTTAACTGATTCTCCGCATGCATATAAATACAGGCCCCCCTCCTCAGTACCAGGTAATCAAGATTTTGTCACTAAACCATAGTTCTCATTTTCTGGTTACTGATTTGATCGTCGGAGGGCCTTTCGCTGGAAAACTCTCGGTGTTTTGGGCGTTTTGCAGCTTTCTGGTGGCCAACAACTAGCACAGCCACCATCAGATCCATAAATCTACTTAAATAATATCCTCTCATCCAAATCAGATCAACGACTATGATCTGAGCTTTCCACATAAATACAAAAATTCATCATATGTTGCTTACACATAAAAACAAGCAGCATCGTAAAGGAAATGTTCTTCTTTTATTAAAAAAATATGAAGGAACACGTAAGAAAATTTACAAAACATAACATTTTAAAAGTTTGTGTAACTAAAATGATTGTGATTACTCTCCACAATATATTTTAAAAAATATTTGTTACTGTAGTTTTCTACATCAAACACGAAAAATACAATTATAAAAAACATATTTTTTTAGTTTTTGAAAATTACGTCCAAATATTAAAAAATTGACTTTATAGATTTTCTTGTTTATTTCAAGTCAAACAAATTACTAAAATTAAAATTTAAACGTTTCAAAAAGTTATTTTCAGAGTTTCTTTAGAATTTTTTTCTCTTAAAACAAATACATAAAATAAGAACTTTTTATATTTCTAAATTTTATATAGCCAAACCTCACCTTATTTTATTTGACAAACTCCTCATTTTAGTTGCTTTCTCATCAAAAGTGGCCTTGCGACCAATGCTTTACGAAAAAAAAGAACAAAGAAAAAGCAAAACTCTGTCGCTTTGAATCCCCATTTGGACAATCCTACCACTTTCAACTTATGTTCCCCGCAGGAACACCGCACCTCTTTCATCTGTCTCCCCACCACCTGTCCATCCCCACTTAACTCCCCAATTTTTTAACACTACATGGGGATCAAATTAAGAGGAAGAATTTTTTTTTCTTTTAAGCGGATGTGCGGTGAGTGGATCACATCGTATCACCCGTCCAGTGATTAAATTAACTGGATAATTCACGTCAAATCCCTTCTCGTAAGAGCAGAGCAACCACAGTCTTGTGCTATTTATGCATAGTAAAATTCATTTTATGGCAAACGGTGAGGTGTAATCGTTTGTTATTTATATATTTTATGCATAAATAGCTACAGTAGATTGCTATAAATGAGTGTAAATTTGAGAAAAATGCATAATATACAAGACACAACTTCACTTTGCGTCCCACTAAAAAAATTATTTTTTAATTCTCCGACGCAACTTCACTTTACGTCGCTGATCAAAAATATTTAATATAACGTAATTAAAAACCGAACAAATTCCTCTCCCCCCTTGGACGCAAATTGAATTTGCCCATGGGGGGGAATTTATCTATTTATTTATTTTTCAACCAAAAAATGATTTTAAATATTAAAATTTCGAAAAAAATTCGAAAACCCGTGGGACGCAACTTCACTTTGCATCTGTCACTTTTTTAATTTTTTTTTCCTTCTGACGCAACTTCACTTTCCGTCTAACATTAAAAAATTAATTAAATAATTCAAAAAACCCTTTCGACGCAACTTCACTTTGCGTCTAGTATATTTTTTTTCTAATCTTAAATTGCTATAAAATAGCATTGGACGACTGCAACAAATGCTAGAAATGCTATATGTAAATATGCATTTTGCCATTTTTTGACAATCAAGACTGTGGATGCTCTAAGAGCATATATGTAGTCGATCTCTATATTTCTAAAATTTGAAAATTATAGAGAACGAGCTGCTGTAGTCATTTTCTATATTTTAAAATTTTGAAAAAATAGGAACAATAACCGTCTATATTTTAGAGCTGATATAGGAAATTTTCAAATATAGTTATCAAAAGATCATCATGCGTTCGTTCTAAAAAAAATTCTAAGACGCAAAATAATCTTGCGTTTGATCAAATTTTAAAAAAAAGTGTCAGACGCAAAATGATCTAGCGTCCGATCATTTTTTTTAAAGGCATCGGACGCAAGATCTTGCATTTGACCAATTTTTTTTTATAAAAATCATTGAATGTCACCAGACGCAATAACATTTTTCGTCTGAAGAAATTTTAAAAAACAAAAACAAAACGGACGCAAGATTAACTTGAGTCCTTGATTCCCCCACCCCCCACAAAACTTTTATATTTTTTTTCATGAAATAGAGCCTATAGAATTATTATGCATATAAATCAAAATTGAGATTAGTTTGGTTTTTTTGATCAAAGGCTGAGATAGAAGCGTTCTATAGGAATTGTTATATGTTTCTTTGTGTACAAATTTTTTTTTTTTTTAATTTTTTTGCAAAAATGTTGTGACTCGAATTTGTTCAAATTTTTATCAACGGCTTAAATTCAAGAAGATAATGATTATCCACTGTTCCACCAAATTTTGGGTTTAAACAACGTCCAACTCAAAATTTCTATTTTCAAAACCTAAATATGAAAATTTTTCTTCGCGACACCGCGTTATCCAAATCTCTCTTCGCGACACCGTGTTGTCCAAATCTCTCTTCGCGACACCGCGTACCCGCCGTTATTTTCTTCTACAACAAGTACAACCCAGCCCAAACCAATCCAAATAAAAAACTCTTCTCACTCTCTCAACTTCGCAACCTAAAAAAAATCAAAATCCCTCTTTTTCAATTTAGGGTTTCAAAATCTAACAATGATAGTAATACCCCTAGATTCTCCTCCCGTCGGGTTCCGCCTCCGTCCAACCGACGAGGAGCTCGTCAACCACTACCTCAAGGGCAAGATCAACGGTCGGATCCGCTCCGAGCTTCAAGTCATCCCCGAAATAGATGTCTGCAAGTGCGAGCCGTGGGGTTCTCGGTACTCTACTCTAATCTGTCTCTTATTTTTTTTTTAATTTTCTGTTTCTTGATTTTTTTTGTTTTTGTTTTTTTTTAATAAATGTTTTTGTAATTTTGTGTGCAGATAAGTCTGTGATACGGTCGGGGGATCTGGAGTGGTTCTTCTTCTCGCCGAAGGATAGGAAGTATCCGAACGGGCAGAGGTAGAACAGGGCGACGGAGGCGGGGTACTGGAAGGCTACGGGGAAGGACAGGTTTATAAGGACGAAATGCGGTGGGGGTTTGGCGGTGATTGGTATGAAGAAGACGCTGGTTTTTCATCAAGGGAGAGCGCCGAAGGGGGTTAGGACCAGTTGGATTATGAATGAGTATAGAGCTACCGAGGCTGAGTTTGAATCTGGGGAGCAGGTATTATTGGGGTTTTAAAAAAAAAAAATTTATTATTATTATTATTATTATTATTTTTCACTTAGTATGCAACTGACGTTATATAGAATGCCATTCTGGTATTCGTGAAGACAGAAGAGTAGTATTGTGGCAGTCTTCGTCACAAACTTTCAGTATGCAAACTAATGTTGCACAATGTCCAGTACGATGACCATTTATCTAGAAAATAGGGGTGGGTGAAGATTATGTCACATCAGGGTGTGGAGTTAAATTTTTAGGCGCACATCATAGCGTGTATTCATAACAATGCCCATTACATCTTTATGTGCAATGCACGGGCATGTATTGGGAGAGCGTGCTACGCTGTTCTGCCCAATATTTATGATTGTGTTTTAAGCTCATAGATAGTGGGTTATGGTGAGAGAGATGCTAGTATTGGTATTATATCCTGTGAATGTGTAGACGGTGTTTTGTATGATGGTTTCATGCAAATCTAGAATTGTTGGAGTTATCTTTTTTTGACAAAGGATAAATTTTTTTATTTGATGCATGTAGGTACCTGGTGTGGGTAAATGAGTTAGGGAAAAAGCAACCTATGTTGAAATTATTAAAGTAATTTTCCAGATTTATGTAAATAATTAGTAGTCAAATTTGCACAAGTTCCTACCCTCGTTAATCCCTTGAAACCATACCTTTCTATTACCCATGTGCAATCCTATTACCTATGTACATGCATCATTGGAACCATATATTTCTATTACCTATGCATCATTAGAACCATACATTCCTATTACCTATACCCTAGGAAACATACACCTCCTATTTCCTATGCAACCACCTACATTTACATCCATGCATCACCTTGCCTATGTATACCCACTCATCTCTTCACATCCATTATGCTAAAAAACAAACCAAAGCCACAAATAATCCTTTCCATATTCATCCTTGTGCAAGTTTGAACTTTTAGTGTCCTTTTTTATATTATGTCCAAGCTTATGTAATCATTTTCCAATATTAATTGAAGTGTTGTCCTCTCTTTCTTCTATCTTTTGGTTGTGAGTGTTGGGCTAGTGTAACTTGTTTGTTTACACTATTTGAGAAGCAATTTAACCGGAATCTTGGAAGATCGTCGTTCTCCACATGGTATCAGAGCCACAAGGGAATTCCTTGTACTTGTGAATATCCCTTGGTGAAAGAGAAGAAGCTGCTTTAACACTCCATCATTGAACGCGGGTCGAAGTTATGGTCTTGACATTGAGGTTCTTAATAATTCAAACGACAAGGTGTGGAAGACTTGTATGGAGTCTTATCTTTTGGGTGAAGATTTGTGGGACATTGTCGGTGGAGACGAAAAGGTCGCTCCGGAGGATGCTGGCGAGTTGAAGAAGTAGAAGATTAAAAATGCAAAACCGGAGTTTGCCTTGAAAAAGTCTTATCTCTCGGGATTTTTTTTAGCATATCATGGTCTGTAAATCGGCTTGTGAGATTTGGACAACACTTGATAGTTTGTTCAATAAGAAGAACGAGGCACGGCTACAAATGCTGGAGAATGAGTTGTCCAATACAACTCAGGGAGATGTATCAATTTCTTAATTCTTTCTGAAGATAAAAAATCTTTGTTTAGAGATTTCTTCTCTTGATCCGGATGGTCAGATTTCGGATGCAAAGGTGAAGCCGCATATTATTCGTGGTATGCAAAGGTGAAGTGACATTATTCGTGGTCTTAAAAAGGAATATGTTCCTTTTGTGACATCAATTGAAGGGTGGGGAGTCTAGCCATCTTTAATGGAATTTAAAAATCTTCTTGCTGGGCAAGAGACCTTAGCTAAGCAAATGGCAGGTGTTTCTATTTCTGAAGGCGATGGAAATGTCCTATTCGAAAATAAAAAGTTTGAAAAGAAGTTCCCTAAACCAGCTAATGAGGAGTCTTCATCTAAAAATGATGGAAATCAAAAGGCCTTCAAAAATATTACATGTCATCGGTGTGAAAAAGTTGGGCATATTCGAAAGAATTGCCGAGTGAAGCTAAAAGCTGGAAATGTTGCTGAAAAAATGATGCATTTCAGAAGGAAGAAGATTGGGGAAAATGCTTTATGGCAGATCACACTACTGTGGATGTTATGGCCTCCATAAACTTCGAAGATGATTGGATCATTGATTCTGGTTGTGGTCATCATCTCACCAGAAATGATTCCAAGTTTTCTACTTTTCGTCATTACGATGGGAAGGATGCTAGTCACAGCAGATAACACCATTCATCCAATTGAAAGGGAAGGAGTAGTCACCATTGCAAATGGAAATATCTGCATTACAATTAACAGTGTGTTTCAAGTTTCTGGAATGAAGAAATTTTTTTTCTCGGTAGCTAATGCTGTTGATGCGGGTCATCATGTGCTCTTTGAACCTAGGGGTGGCATCCGGGCCACCCGGGCCGGCCCGGGCCTGAACTGCCCAGGCTTTGCCCGTTCCCGGGCCAACGCGGACCAGGCTCGAAGATTTCGCGGGCCGGGCTAGGTGTGGAAAACCTAGGCCTGGACCTAGCTCCCAGCCCTAAGGGTGGGGGCCGGGCCAGGCCGGGCTGGTTCTCGGGCCGGGTCGGGCCGATTTTCGAGTATAATTTTTTTTAAGGAAGATGAAAGATTAAGTATTAAATTGTAATTTCATAACAATTGCAAATAACTAATAAATAAAAGAAATTGAAACCAAATTGAAATTGATTTAATAAATTACAACTTGTTAAATAAAATGAAGTTCATGAATATAATTTCATACAAATTAGATCAAATTACAAAATAAGGGAATTATTTGAATTTAGAGATCGAGATGGCCTCTATTTAGATTGAAAAGAAAGCATTTGACTATTATCGTGCACTTCTACTTAACCGAAATATAGAATCTCATCCCCTTAAAATTTTCAATTATTTACAATATATTGTACATCATTTTAATGTAAGTCGACTAAATCTAATTGTTCATGCATCGCTACTTGTTGAGCCAGCTTGTGCTTCAAGTAAATTTTGGGTCCTCTCTTCCGCTTTCATCCAATCTTCGGCGCATACTAGCATCTCCAAATTTTTGGCTGTCAATCGATTCCTGTTCGGGCTCATTATCCGCCACCAAGAGAAAAAACACATTCCGATGCAACGGTTGACACCAGTGTTGTTAGCAAATCTCTAACCATACGAGAAAGAATATTAAAAATAACTTTATTGCTCTTCCAAAACTGTAACACATTTACTACATCTTCAATCGAACTTTGTGCATTATACCAATTCAACTCATTTGGTAAATTGGTTCTTGGTTTTTTTGATTTAATAAGATTTAAAACACTACTAGTTGCATGACTCTTTTCTTTTGCTAATATGGAGGAAGAAGAAGAAGAATCAACATTTTGTGTTTGTATTCGTGTAATGTTAGGTGAATAAAGTCTATCATAAGTATCATATAATCTAGTTAAAATATGCTCAAATTGACGAGTAAAAACAACATGATCAAAATCTTGTATTGCATCGTGTGGGGCATAAGTGTAAAAAATTTCAATTAAATTTTTTGTGCCATTTAATTTAATCATGAGATTCATTACACTAGCTAAACAATATAACGTAGAAAATGGATGAAAATATTTTAAAATTTTAATATATGCCGCAT
The DNA here is from genome assembly GCA_017893485.1 of Hemerocallis citrina. NCBI lineage: Eukaryota > Viridiplantae > Streptophyta > Magnoliopsida > Asparagales > Asphodelaceae > Hemerocallis > Hemerocallis citrina. Next base: position 204,255,574 of record CM030359.1, on the reverse strand, counting down.
TAACCAATCCCCAATAAAAGGGTCATTTTGCAAATATTTAATTGTTGTCATCATAGTGACAATTTCAAGTAAAATACCACTAGATGTAGATGTATATGTTTTTAAAAATTGCCAAGTAGCATTGTGGAAAGGTTCTAAATTTTATACAAACTATCGGCAAAAATCAAAAATCATCATCTAACATATAATTTTGCATACCCATTGCAACACAAAAATCTCTTAAGATTAAAACGATAATGAAGAACAATACCTAATAAATCAAATGTAGAATTTCAATGATGTCTAACATCTTTAGGAAAACGTTTATATACAATTTTCCTAAGTTTACACCAATCATGAAAAACTTTATAAATTGGACTACTCAATGTAATATAATGAACACAATCTCTCATTGCATCAAGTTTATCATTTCCATATTTTAGTGCATTTTGTACACAAAGATTTAAAATATGATAAGCACACCTAACATGAAAATTTTTGGGTTCTATAGGATCTAAAGTGATTTTCAAACTATCAATTGCCTTAGTATTATTAGAGGCGTTATCAAAACCAATATCAAATACTTTATTATAAATACCAAAAATTATTACATGCTTCTATAATGTGTGTGTGGCTATAATTTTACCCTTATGTGAGTACCTAACAAATCCAAATGAAATTATTTTCTTTTGAAGTACCCAATCCGAATCTATCCAATGACATGTTACACACATCATTGGAACGCCGTTTACTCCTACCCACCCATCCGATTTCAAAGAAACTCTAATGTTTAGTGATGTTAGTGTTGCTATCAAAAAATCCTTAGTCTCATTGTAAACTAATTTACAATCACCCTTAACTATATTCCTAGCAATCTTTTTATAGGGGTTTAAGGAGGTTTGTGCAAAAGTCTCTACACACATACTTTCCCACCAAACGAATATGGTAATTCACCCCTAATTACTAACTTAGCCATTTCCCTACGAACGATATCGTGATCGTAGATATGACTATCTACTTGACCGGTTCTAGGATGTATTTTTTGTTGTGTGAGATTGTCTTTCGAAAATTTGGGTTGACATTTGTTTAAGAGACGTTGAAGTGTACCTGTGCCCGCATTTTAAACTTATATGGTGTTTGATACTTTTTACATATTTTTAGTTCTACACATCATTTCTTGAAGGGACAAAATTGAAATAATTGTGTACTTCGGAAGTAGTCCTTCTTGTTTTACGGGTTAGAGAACCTTGTTCCGATGGTTGTGGTTCTACATAATATTCTATTTCTATAGGATTTGAATGTGTTTCATTCAAATCGGGAAAACTATCATAGTTCATGAATGTTTCTTCACTATCTATATATGAAATTGGAATGGTAGGAATGTGATGACTAGTGGACTCTTGACTACTATGTCTATTACCGCGTGATCGATTAGAAGCCATTTAAATATTAAAAACTAATGTATGTATAGTTAGAGAGAAAGCAAGTGTACGTTTTAAAATTTAAATTAAAAGAAACAACTAAATGTATGACAACTAATCATTTAAAACAACAAATTAAATAAAGAGAAACAACAAAATTTAAAACAAACAACAATCTATCTCAACTAAAAAATAACAATAATAACTAGAACTAGTGAGTAGTGTATGTATGTTTACCACTTTACCAAATTTATAAATAAAATCTAAAAAAATGAGAGGAAGAAGTTCAAGAAAACCCAAACTAATTAAGAAATATAGATGGGAATAATCAACTATGTTAAATCTACAAATTAAACATATACTAAAATACCGTATGAGTGTTTGAAGTTTGAAGAATGAAAGTTGAGAGACTTGAGAGCTTGTAGTAGTGTTGATTGTTGTTGTTGATCACTTGATTGTTGTTGATTGTTGATCCTTGCAAAATGTAGTAGAAACTTGATTTGTTGAGAGACTAGATTTGCCTGTGGACACGTGCCTACGACACGTCTTCAGAACGATACGGCATATGAAAGGCCTTGTAAACAGTAAATCAACAATTATATAACTCAAGTTTCAATAGTATGACAATAATTAGCTGTAAATAAAAGTCCATGTTTTCATTAGTATATGTTGACAATAATTATAAATTGGGGTATAAAAGTCCATGTTTCCATAAGTATATATATATATAGAGAGAGAGAGAGAGAGGAGTGATCCAATGAGATACATTTTAAAATGAGATAATGAGATACATCAATTATGACCATTAGATATGAGGGAATTGAAATGAGTGGCTCTCATTTATTTGGATTAATTAACTGAAATCGGGTTTTTTTTTTCTCTACATATCTATTATAAAAAACCTAATTTCTCTCTCACCGTCCCCCATCTCTCATCTCTCCATCTCTCTCTCTGTTTCCCTTTTCAAAACCCAACCGCCCATCTCCCAAACTCCCGTTGCCAACTCCGACCACCTTCTACCTTCACCATCATCCTCTTCACCAACCCCTCGTCACCTCCAACCCATCGTCGCCCCTCCGATAACCCCCCTCCTCGTCATCCGCCGCCTAAACTGTCTCCACCGAATCCACTGCGCCATCGCCGTTCCATCGCCACCCTCGTCCATTGCCACCGTGATCCCTCTCCACCAAACCTCCCATCAACCACCGGAGAACCTCCTCGTCGCAGTCGTCGCCGTTCCAACCGGAAAACATGGATTGCAAAAGATACGGGGAACTCTTTTAGGAGCTTAAACAAACGATTTAAGAAAATAATGTAGGCATATTGACAAAATACTAAAATTTAATCGATAGAAAGGCATCTTGCGAAAGAGTATTTGCAGAATATTAATATTTGAACTAAATGGAACATGGCATTAAGAATCATAACCTGATAAAATGGAATGATATGCTGAGGATCAGTCATGTTGATAAAAGCATAGCCCACATTGCATTTGTTCTGAAAATAAGGAGAAAAGCGAATTTTGCAGATGAATCAATCAATTAATGACATGCATTTTGCAAGCGAATTAAAAGGCATTCTGAAGGTTTTAGTTACCTTGAAATCTATGGGCAAGTAGATAAAATCGGAAGTTTCTTTGTGCTGCTCATCAAATAGTAGCCAAAAGCATTTTAGAGGTGTACCTGGTAATCAGTTATTAAACATTCCGATAAATTAAAACAAAACTTAATAATTCTGATAAATTAAAACAAAATTAGAATAGAAAAAGAATACTAATGCAAGATACATGTCACTTAAAGAGTAGATGAAAAGATGGACTTGGTAACTTGTTAGGAATGTTTTTTATCATTAGGGTTGTCCGGGAATCTTCACCTCTGATAATCCGGTCAACTTCAAGTTCATATAGCTTTCTACTGTCAGCCTGATTAGCACTAGGGTCATGTCTTTGGCTTCTATTGCGATCATTGGGTGTTTCATGTGAAGCCAGCATAGTAGTTGCATTGTTCCTTCCACGAAACATGTGACTCCTTTGCTGAGGTGAAGGAATCCCAACATGTGGTGAGGCAGTAGAAGGATCAATACAGTTCCCAGCAGCATGACGATATAGATTATGAGAGGCAAGTTCCAATGCATGAACAGGAGAACAGCTAGAGTATCCAATAGTTCCAAGAGAGCTAGGATGGAAAGAAGCCCCATCCCCAGAGTAAGTATGTCGTCCATCAAAAAGTGAGGGGTCCACAGCAGGTGCAGAACTAGCATGCTGCTGTAAATTTAGAACAGTATTTGAGATATGGGAAGGTCCTCCAGTGAACGCGTGCACTTGTGTATCTTGAGGAGACATACTATTCATGAATGGAGGCAGATTTTGCCATAGCAAGGAACCAGGGTGATGATGATGGTGAGCAGTAGAATTGTTCCAAATATATTCATGACCATTGAGAGAGCCACTTCCATTTCCCAAAACATTATATGCTGCAAAAACAAAAATGAAAAATTTATTGCAAACCACAAATTCACTAGCATCATTTTGTTTATTTCATTCATTTCATCAGCCTGATTCATTACAGTTGCCAGCTTCATTTTGCTCAAACGTATGGCTACTATGAGCGGTGGAGCTCATTTTTTAAATTTTATGTAATGATAGTATTTTGTCAATATGCCTACATTCTTTTCTTAAATCGTTTGTTTAAGCTCCTAAAAGAGTTCCCTATGTCTTTTGCAGTCCATGTTTTCCGGTTGGAACGGCGACGACTGCGACGAAGGGGTTCTTCGGTGGTTGAAGGGAGGTTTGGTGGAGATGGATCACGGTGGAAATGGACGAGGGTGGCGATGGCGCAGTGGGTTCGGTGGAGACAGTTTGGGTGGTGGATGACGAGGAGGGGGTTATCGGATGGGCGACGATGGGTTGGAGGTGACGAGGGGTTGGTGAACAGGATGATGGTGCAGGTGGAAGGTGGTCGGAGTTGGCAACGGGAGTTTGGGAGATAGGCGGTTGGGTTTTGAAAAGGGAAACAGAGAGATGAGGGATGGTGAGAGAGAAATTATGTTTTTTTTATAATAGATGTAGAAAAAACCCGATTTTCAGTTAATTAATTCAAATAAATGAGAGCCACCCATTTCAGTTTTCTTATATCTAATGGTCATAATTGATGTATCTCATTATCTCATTTTAAGATGTATCTCATTGGATCATCCCTCTCTCTCTCTATATATATATATATAGAGAGAGAGAGAGAGAGATAATTAAATAAATAAAGGAGTTGTTTTGGGCTAGGAAGCATGGATACTTCCAAATGGCCGACGTACCCGTGTCAGGTGCGTATCGGGTGCTAATACTCCTTGGGTACTCCCGGGTGCGTACCCAAGAAGTACCCATTTTTTAAATTCATTTTTCGCAACTTTTAGACACAATTATATTTAGATAAATGCATGGGATTCTAGAGTAATTTCAAAAGTTTGTTGTTTACAATTATGCTCAAACACAAAACAAGTCTATACAAACATTTCATAGTTAGATTATCATTTCTTTTCTCCAAAATGTTCATAATTATAATGTATTCTTATAGTTCTATGAAATTGTTTAAATGTTTGCATTTTTAACAGGAAAAATATTTTTACATCTGTAAATATAATATGAACTATTTTATATTTGACGCACCCACCAACGCACTCGTATCTTACTTTTTTGTAAAATCATGTATTTCCGTACCCGTATCGTATCGTACCCGCACCCCGTACCCGTACCCGTGCTTCATAGGTTTTGGGGGGGATTTGAATTTGAGTTTTAGGGAAAAACTTTCGGGAGAAAAAAATGTGTTTTATGAGGTTAGATTTGGGGCCTTTGATTTTGGGGGGATTGAAGGAGAGCCACTTGATAGCTTTCTTTGTGTTTATTATATAGATGGTGGAGAGATTTGAGAGATAGTAGAGAGATTTGAGTGAATTAGTGAAGAGAAATGAAAGAAATGATGTTGTATATATAGAATATGCAGTTTTTTTGATTTCCTAAAGTACACCCCAAAACTAGCTAGTATAGATCTGTTGGGGGAAAATTTGGTAATTTTCATTTTTTTAAAATTCTAAACCCAAAAAAAAAGAAAAAAAATACCTAACGATCGGCCCAGACCGGCTCGGGCCCGGGCGGGCCGGTTCAACCGGTCCCGGTCCAAAATCAGGTTGGGCCTAGGCGGGCTTCTTTGGAAAAAAAATGGGGACCAGACCGGACCCTGGGTTTGGGGGGCCGGTCCCGGGTTGAGCCCGCAAAAGAGGGGGCCGGTCCCGGGCAAGCACGGACCTATTGCCACCCCTATTTGGACCCAATAATGTGAAGTTTCTTCGGAATCTAACAAGTTTGGAGGCAGATATTATTCACACCGGAAAAAGGTAAAAGATCTCTGTATTATCTGCATCTAATTCTTATGTTGACAAAATGAGCACAAATGATAGCTCATCAATTTGGCATGCTAGATTGGGACATCTTAGCATGACCAAATTGAAAGCTATGGCTTTGAAAATTTTGGTCAATGGGTTGCCCAAGTCTTTTTATTCTTATGATGAAATTTGTGAAGGGTGTCAATTTGGCAAGGCACATCGTCTACCATTTTCCAATTCACATTCAAGGTGCAAGGCCCCGTTGAAGTTGATCCATAGTGATGTTATGGGACCATACAATACACCATCTTATTCGGGCTTCCGATATATGTTGCTTTTTGTTGATGGCTTTACTAGATGCACTTGGGTGTATTTCGTAAAGGAAAAGTCGGAGGTATTCTCTAAATTTCATGATTTCAAGGTGTTGGTTGAAGGCGTACTTGATAGAAGAATTAGATGCTTGCAAACTGATAATGGTGGTGCTTTCACTTCGAATTAATTTATTCAATTTTGCAAGAAGCATGGCATCACGAAGCAACTCAGTTGTTCTCACACACCGCAGCAAAATGGTGTGGCAGAGAGAAAAATTCAGCACTTGGCGGAAACTTGCAAGAGTTGGTTGTATGCAAAAAAATTACCCAAGACCTTATGGGTAGAGGGTATGTCATGTGCAACTTATGTCATTAATCGGGTTCCTCTTAGCCTGGTAAGCATGAAGTCTCCATATGAACTATTATGGGGTGAGAAGCCGAATGTCACATTTTAAAATATTTGACTCATTTGTTATGTTCATGTTCACAAAGTTGGATGCGAAGGCAAAGAAGTGTATTTTTGTTAGCTATGATGAGAGGAAGAAGGGATGGAAGTGTATGGATCCCAGTACCAACAAGTTCATTGTCTCTAGAGATGTTTTTGATGGAGTAACTTCTTATTATAAGAAGGATGGTGATGTTTCTCAATCTGAGGTGGTGGAATTGCCAATCACACATTTTGAGTCTTCTGACTCAGTTGTTTTCGATGGTTCCTCTTCTCCATCAATGGGGGAGCTAAAAGTTCTCAAAGAAGTGCACTTCGGAAGTCTTCAAGAACTATTGTAAAGTCAATATGCTATAGAGATGGAGGTTATGTTAGTATCCATTCTTGTCTTCTTGCAGGGCCACTTGATGATAGTGAACCATCTTGTTTTGATGAAGCACGTGGCGTGAAAGAATGGGATTGTGCAATGGATGAAGAGATGCAAGCACTCATCAAAAATGAAACTTGGGATCTTGTGTCAGAGCTCAAGGAAGTAAGGCCAGTTACTTGCAAATGGGTGTACAAGATTAAGCGCAAACAAGATGGGACCGTTGATAGATTCAAAGCAAGGTTGGTTGCTCGTGGGTTCTCTAAAAAATTTGGTGAAGATTATGAGGAGACTTTTAGTCCTGTTGCAAAAATGACTTCGATTCGGGTAGTCATTTCTTTCGTGACATCTCAATGTTGGAAGTTATGGCAACTTGATGTGAAGAATGCTTTCTTGTATGGAGAAATTGGCAAAGGAAATTTAGATGGAGCAATCACCTGGATATGTCTCTCAAGATCATCCACAATGTGTGCAAGCTAAAGAAAGCTCTTTATGGCTTGAAGCGAGCACCTAGGGCTTGGTATGACAAGATTGTTGAATACTTAATATTTTGTGGCTATTTTGCTTCAAATTCCGGTCCTAGCTTATTTGTTAAGAAGCATGAGAAGTTGCATATTATTGTTCTTTTGTATGGATGATATGATTGTGACTGGAAATGATGAAAAAGAGATTGCTAATCTTCGAGCTGAACTGTCATCTCGGTTCGAGATGAAAAACTTAGGTGAGCTGAGTCACTTTCTTGGGTTGGAGGTGGAAAATTTGAAGGATGGCATATTCTTATCTCAAAGAAGCTATGCAAATAAAATGGTGGAAATGTTTGGATTTATCCAAAGCAAAAATTGTTATACTCCACTTGAGGCCGACATCAAGCCAATGCGTGATGGAGGAAAGCTTTTTTAGGATCCTCGACCTTATCGTGCCTTGGTTGGAAGTCTCATTTATTTGACTATTACAAGGCCGGATATTTCCTTCTCTGTTGGACTCGTTAGTCGATTTATGCAAGAACCAAGGAAGCCTCATCTTGATGCAACTAAACACATATTGAAATACGTTCTATCTACTCTTGACATTGGTCTTATGTTCAAGAAAAAAGCTGGTTTTAGTTTGCATGGTTATGTGGATGTTGATTTTGGTGGTGACTTGGATGATCGGAAGTCTACTTTGAGCTATGTTTTCTTCAGTGGTTCGGCATGTATTTCTTGGTGCAGTAAAAAGCAAGATTCAGTATCTATTTCTGCCACTGAAGCAGAATACAAAGCATCTTCTCTTGCAGCTCAAGTGTGTCTGGTTGAGGCGGTTGATTGATGATGTGGCTTTACAAATTCATGATCCTACTATTATTTTTGGTGATGATCAAAGTGCAATCAAGCTTGCTACATATCCGATTTGTCATGCAAGGACTAAACACATTGAGATTGAGCATCACTTTATTCGTGAACATGTGCTTGAAGGGACTATCAAAATTCATGAGGTACGGAGTAATGCAAATGTTGCGGATATCTTCACCAAGTCTCTCCCCAAAGGACCGTTTGAAGTTCTTCGTTCACATTTCTCGGGGGAGTGTTGAAATTATTGAAGTAATTTTCTAGATTTATGTAAATAATTAGTAATCAAATTTGCACAAGTTCCTACCCTCATTAATCCCTTGAAACTATACATTCCTATTACCCATGTGCATTCCTATTACCTATGTACATGCATCATTGAAACCATATATTTCTATTACCTATGCATCATTGGAATCATACATTCTTATTACCTATACCCTTGGAAACATACACCTCCCATTCCCTATGCAACCACCTACATTTATATCCATGCATTACCTTGCCTATATTATACCCACTCATCTCGTCACATCCATCATGCCACAAAATTAAACGAAAGCCACAGATAGTCCTTCCCTTATTCATTCTTGTGCAAGTTTGAACTATTAGTGTCCTTTTTTATATTATGTCCAAGCTTATGTAATCATTCTTCAATATTAATTGAAGTGTTGTCTTCTCTTTCTTCTGTCTTTTGGTTGTGAATGTTGGGCTAGGGTAATTTGTTTGTTTACACTATTTGAGAAGCGATTTAACTGGAATCTTGGAAGATCGTCGTTCTCCACAACCTACCCCTGTTCTTTAACATAAGTTTATGTGTTGAATAGTTTTTAATACTATATTCAGGCACATTGAGAGTTGTTCTTCAACACTTACTCCATGGGATGCTGACTAACGCTCTATATGATATTGTCGTGGAACTTTACTTGATATGGTCGTGGGATAAATGGAATTCAAAACTAAGGATCCATGCATTGTTCGGAATATCATTTCACAAATTATAATTTTCTTCTCATTTGTCAACGAGTAACACCACTATGCCAGTGCACATGCAGTGTCGTTTATTTTATTTTGTGGACTTCCTTCTGCTATTTTTTATTTACTTGAGAGTTAGATGAGTGATTTTTGCCACTTTAAAAATTGTTGTTATGTTTCTCCATATGTTTACAGTATGCTAAAGCTGGTTTGTGATGTCAAATATGTTATATAAGTGTTGCTTCTGTTTGGTTACTTATTATGTTGTTAAGCTACTTATTATGATCTGTGCTGTATCAATATATTGACATCATATTTCTTATGTACTTCCAGTATTGTATAATAAGGTGTAGCTGCAAAATTGTTCGATTTAGGTAGAGCATCTCCATGCAGGTAGAAGTGTCATTATTGCAGTATAATCTGCTTCTTCTGAAATTCAGAGTCCTAATCACCAGATACTACAGATAACCAATGTTCAGTCACAAGTTTAGAGTCCGAATTATTGATTGATGCACAAAAGCTCTTCAGTCTAGATAAGTGCTTGTTTAATTGATGTGCCTATATTGTGATGTGTTTACTTCTGTGGTAATAACATCGTGAAAATGAATTAATTTTAGTTGCAGACTATAAAATCCCTTTTGCTATTTTTTCATGTGGTGCTATTCTGCAGTAAGTAGTGACAGACATTTATATGATTGTTTAGTTTAGAGAGATTATGCGTTGATTATTGGAAATATATCCCTCACCAAGGAGAACATGAGAGGTCGAGGTAAACTGTGCATCAATGCACTGAATATATCTAAAGTTTATTTAGTGCTTATCTTTGAATTTACCCTCTTTGGCAATGTTTACTGCTTATTCTTCTTATCTTATATATTACCACATTTTTGTTTACAGGGTGGTTATGTTCTTTATCGTCTATTCAAGAAAACTGAGGACAAGAATGAAAGTGCAATGGTGATGAAATAGAAAGGAGTGACTTGTCTCCTACTCCAACCAAGTCTTCTCCAGGCGACACACAGTACAATGGAGATGCTTATGAAGAACTTGGAGCACCATTTATGGTGACTCCACCACTAAACCAACTATCCACAGTCTCAAACTTGCAAGAAGTAGATCAACAGTTACCGCCTTATTCCTTAGAGAATCAACCATCAGGTATCACAAAATGGCGAGCTAATAAAACCGATAGCGCTTCTCCTAACAAAGCACAAGGTGACAATTGCAGAAGTCATGTGGCTTCAGAATATGAGGCTGAAACAGGAGCAGTGGTAACCACCATTTCTTAACTACTGTATCTGAGTTTCTTTTTTATTTTCCCTTAGTAGATTTCTTTCAAGCCTTGTCGGTGTGGGTGCGGGTGTTTGTAGGGTAGATGAGCATATTTTATGTAGTATAAAATAAAATCAAACATTTAATCAAATTTATAAATATGACAGTATAATGATAATAACCATCGTTAGGGTCAAAAACATCTAAACAAGTAATGATTGTTAAATGGCAATTTAACTATCTCAAATTGTCAATTCCATCTGACCCCATCCACCAATTACAAAATTTACTAACAGGTAATTCAATTTTTAGTCCGACAGACATCAAGTAGTTTTCTCACACCTCTAATTCAACAATTTGTTTATCAATTTAATTTAATTCAAGATGAATTTAACAAAAAAAATGCACACAGATGTAATGAAATATTACACTGATCTTCAAAATAGAAGCAAAAGAATTTGGATACTTTTTGGGTGCATACTTGCGTCCAATACACGTCTGGTATTGTACATTGACCTAGTTTTAGTACCTTGCTTCCAGGGCCGGCCCTGAATTTACGGGGGCCCGAGGCGAACTCCTGAAATGGGGCCTCCATACATTTTTTTAAAAATTTATTTAAAAGCTGATAAAAAATTTTTAAAAAAAATTGGTACAATTCTTAAAAACCGATATGAAGAAATACATGGAAATTTAGGGATTTGAGAAAAAAAATCTCCATACAAATTCAAGTCCAACTAAAGTAAGCCGGTTCAAGTACTAATTTTAAAAATGAAAGTCCAAAAAATTAAATTTGGGGGCCCCTAAAAAAATATTACGCTCAAAATACATATTTGTAAATACAAGGATTTTTTTTTGGGGCCCCTAAAATTGCGAAAAATTTGGGGGCCCAAGGCAGCCCGCCTTCCCGGCCTCCATTGGGGGGCCGGCCCTGCTTGCTTCTTAAAAAGATTTTGCTCCTTCATATTTCTTCATATGCATCAAACAGTCACATCCTAATTATTCCATTTTTTTTTTCAGGTGGATCCTCTGTTGGATGGATTCAAACATCTATATGACCCAAAAGACAAGGTATTAGATTTCAATGGGTTTCCTACTATCAGTTCCCCCACGCGCTTTTACGGTAACCATCCGTTCTTTGGCAATACTGACCAGAAATCGCATATGGGGTTCTATAGTAATAATCATATTGAACAAGACTCAATAGATGAGTTCTTGAACTCGATTTTGAGCAACCAAGATGAAGACCCCTTTGAAGAAGCAAATGCTCAGCCTATGCCTACTAGTGAAGTTATGCACGGTCGTTGGAGTAGTGAAATTGATACTGAAGTAGTACATCAGGTAGATTCTTCTTGTGTTAGTTTGTATTGCTTTTGAAGAACGTTCTTTCTGAACTCTTAACCACACTTTCAGGTTTAAAAAATGTCTACTGTAACAATGAATCAAGAGTAGTTTTGCTATGAATACTTCACATAAGTAGGGATTCTCTTTTTATTCACCTGAGCAAAGAAGTGATTTTAAGTCTCAATTTTTTTCATTCTCAAGCTTAAATACTTCTTACATTTTCAATGCAGGGTGAAGTAGGTATGTGTGACCCTCGGTTGTTCTACATGGACACTTCTGTTGGTTACCCTGAGATCAACTGTACTTTTAGAGACAACCAGAATGTTTTTCCTTATGAAAGCACGATGGCTGACATGTATTCGGTGGACTCTGGTGCTGAATCCTTGCAAGAATCGGCTAATAGCTTGCCCAAATCCAACAGCCATATAAATGCCTTCAGCAATGGAGATAACACAAATGGAATTAGTCGGATTAACATAAGGTCCCGACAGCAACAACACCCACCTCAAAAAGTAGCTTTCCAGGGATTCGCAAATAGAAGGATCCGTTTGCAGTGTTACGGTGAAGTCAGTGCAGTTTCCATCACTGAAAGTGAATCACGCAGCAATGAAAAAGATAATGGAGAGGTAGGTGAAGTACAATCTTTTGTCTAAGATTTACTTAAAATTTATTCTACCACTTTTGAACAGAAAAAGGAAATTGTCCACCATTTGTAAGAAATTGCAGTGCCAACGGCTACAAAAACTTATTTGGGGTTTATAATAATAAAGATATACTAGAATCGTTGACCGTGTGCACTGCACATGAAATCAAAATAACAAGAAGTTCACAATTCCTATATACTGTGAAGGAAAAAGAAATCATGCATACTGCACATGCAAGTTTCGAAAAAACACTTAATAACATGTGTACTGTCACTTCATACCAAAGAATGCAGACCATCAAGTTATGAGAAATTATAAACTTGCAGTTAACTTAGATCTTATGAGTGCAGGTAGCAAATTACAATGAACATGATGGCATTCATGGCCCTCTCATCAAGTTGGAGAGGTTGTCCATTCATGGTAATATATCAAAATTTGAAAATATTCTGATAAGATTAATGTACAGTGCTAATCAACTAGAGTTAACTTATCTTGCAGAAGATAATGCTGCACCTTCGAGTATGGAAGAACTTAAACCTCAGTTAAGGTTGAGAATAAAATTTACTATCAGCATTATCGAATCTGATATTCTCAAAGGTCCCATTCCAGAAGTAAAGACATCAAGAAGGGATGCGGCAGTGTATTATGCAATCAAGTTGTTTCTGATCATTATAATCATGATGGTGTTTTGCATTGGTAATTTGGGATGGAAAAATATTCCTAATTTGTGTACTGTAGGTGGTTCGTTATGATTTAACTATCCTTGGAGTGTACTGTACTTCTCAAATGTTGTAAATTTGCACACCTGACTTTAGCCTCCAGGGAGAATTTAGAACTTAAAAAATTTGTATTTAACGTACAATGAGACTTTGTATGTTTTTAACCGTGCTTGTTCTATTTGCTTTATTGCGGATTGGCAGGCAGTTTTTAGGAGGATGTAAAACTAATTTTCTTTTTTGATGTAATTTTATGTTAAAACTACTTGCTAGTGTGCCTCCAATGATTAGTACTTTGGTCCTATTGTTGTTCATGCAAAATATAGGCTTTCTTCAACTTACAGTGCCAGTTGTTTCTACTGTATTTCTATTTAAATCTTGGATAGTTCATGACAATGAACTTTTCTACAAATTAAACGTCATCAATGTCAGAATAAAATTGTTGTCATGCTTCTGAAATGAGAAGAACGCAGAGTCAACTTTTAGGTTTCCTTAAAATATTCGACTATATGGTGGTCCCGGGCAGCAGGACTGACAACCGATTACTATTTACCAGGTCCCAGGGCTATGAAGAGGTCGGGTTCAGGCAGGGTTTTTAAAGCTTTCCAACCTCCCCGTTACCCCAGATCGGGATTCTCTTTAAAGATTACACAAGGCCATAATTTGTAGGGATGGTATTCGGGCCACTCGGGCTGGGCCAACTTGGGCTGGGCTCGAAGACTTTGCGGGTCGGGCCGGGCTAGGCTAGTTGGGGAAAACCCAAGCCAGGACGTGGCCCCCTGCCCCAAGGGTTGGGCCGGACCGGCTGGGCCGGTTTTTTAGGGAGATATTTTTTTTATAATATATTAAAGCTAAAAAATCAAGTATTAAATTGTAATTTCATAACAATTGCAAAAAACTAAGTATTAAATTGATTTAATAAATTTAAAATACTTAAATAAAATGAAGTACATGAATAAAATTTCATACAAATTAGATCAAATTACAAAATAAGGGAATTATTTGAATTTAGAGATCGAGATGGCCTCTGTTTAGATTGAAGAGAAGACATTGGAATGTTGTCGTGCACTTCTACTTAACCTAAATATAGAATCTCATCCCTCTAAAATTTCTAATTAATTACAATATATTGTACATCATTTTAATGTCGACTAAATCTAATAGTTCATTCATCGCTACTTGTTGAGCCAGCTTGTACTTCAAGTAAATATTGGGTCATCTCTTCCGTTTTCATCCAATCTTCGGTGCATACTAGTATCTCTATATTTTTTGCTGTCAATTGAATCATGTTCGGGCTCATTATTCTGCCACTAAGAGAAAAAACACTTTCCGATGCAACGGTTGACACCAGTATTGTTAGCAAATCTTTAGCCATACGAGAAAGAATTTAAAAAATAACTCCATTACTCTTCCAAAACTGTAAAACATCTACTACTTCTTCAATCGAACTTTGTGCATTATACTAATTCAACTTATTTGGTGAATTGGTTCTTGGTTTTTTTGATTTAATAAGATTTAAAACACTATTAGTTGCATGACTCTTTCCTTTTGCTAATATGGAGGAAGAAGAAGAAGAAGAATCAATATTTTGTGTTTGTGTTCGTGTAGTGTTAGATGAATAAAGTTTATCATAAGTATCATATAACCTAGTCAAAATATGCTCAAATTGTCGAGTAAAAACAACATGATCAAAATCTTGTATTGTATCGTGTGGGGCATAAGTGTAAAAAATTTTAATTAAATTTTTTGTGCCATAATCATGGGATTCATGACACTAGCTACACAAAAAAATAACATAGGAAGTGGATGAAAATATTTTAAAATTTTAATATATGCCGTATTAACCATATCCCCAATAAAAGGGTGATTTTGCAAATTTTTAATTGTTGTCATTATAGTGACAATTTCAAGTAAAATACCACTAGATGTAGAAGTATATGTTTTTGAAAATTGCAATGTAATATCGTTAAAAGGTTCTAAAAATTTATACAAACTATTGGCAAAAAACCATAAATTATCATCTAACATACAACTTTGCATACCCATTGCAACACAAAAATCTCTAAGATTAAAACGATAATGAAGAACAACACCTAATAAATTTAATGTAGAATTCCAACGATGTCTAATATCTTTAGGAAAACGTTTATATACAATTCTCCTAAGTTTACACTAATCATGAAAAGCTTGATATATTGGACCACTCAATGTAATATAATGAACACAATCTCTCATTACATCAAGTTTATCATTTTCATATTTTAGTGCATCTTGCACACAAAGATTTGAAATATGACAGGCACACCTAACATAAAATTTTCGGGTTCTATAGGATCTAAAGTAATTTTCAAACTATCAATTGCCTTTATATTATTAGAGGCGTTATCAAAACCAATAGCAAACACTTTATTATAAATAGCAAAATTATTACATGCTTCCATAATGTGTGTGACTATAATTTCACCCTTATGTGGGTACCTAACATATCCAAATGAAATTATCCTCTTTTGAAATACCCAATCCAAATCTATCCAATGACATGTTACACGCATCATTGGAACGTCGTTTACTTCTACCCATCCATCCGATGTCAAAGAAATTCTAGTGTTTAGTGATGTTAGTGTTGCTATCAAAAAAACCTTAGTCTCATTGTAAACTAATTTACAATCACCCTTAACTACATTCCTTGCAATCTTTTTATAATTGGGGTTTAAGGAGGTTTGTGCAAAAGTCTATACATACCTACTTTCACCAAACGAATATGGTAATTCACCCATAATTACTAACTTAGCCATTTTCCTACGAACGAGAACGTGATCGTAGCTATGACTATCTACTTGACCGGTTCTAGGATATATTTTTTGTTGTGTGAGATTGTCTTTCGAAAATTGTGGTTGACATTTGTTTAAGTGACGTTGAAGTTTACCCGTACTCGATCCTATTTTAAACTTATATGGTGTTTGACACTTCTTACATATTTTTAGTCCTACACTCTTATCATTTTATGAAGGGACAAAATTGAAATAATTGTGTACTTCGGAAGTAGTCCCTCTTATTTTACGACTTAGAGAAGGATCTTGTTCCGATGGTTGTGATTCTACTTGATCTTCTATTTGTACAGGATTTGAGTGTGTTTCATTCAAATCGGAAAAACCCTCATAATTCATGAATGTTTCTTCACTATCTATATATGGAATTGAAATGGAAAGAATGTGATGACTAATGGACTCTTGACTTGTAACGCCCCGAATTTCCTATATGGAGAATTCGAGACACGAGCCAGGACCTTTACATTCAATTAGCCATAATACACTGAAAAACAGGAAAATTTAAAGCTTTTTACTTAATACAAATATTACAAGCCGAGTGTTTCCATTGTTTCAATAGATTACATCAGAGTATACATGAATGAAACAATAAACGTTGGGCTCTTCACCTTGAAGCCATGCCTTGACTAGAGTTCTCCCGAATTGGTGATCCTGTATCCACAACCTATTTGAGTGGGGACGTCAGTACATATACTGACACTTAAAGGCTGATGACTAGCAGCGAATCTCAAAAACAAACATAATATAAGCATGGTAAAAATGTGTCGGTGTAGTTTAAGTGTTCGTGGGTGCTATGACTTAGAATCTAATGCAATGTCAACTAAAGCTAGGATGTACTTATTCTAATGCAAGCGAGAACCTGGAGTCGTATGCATCCCATAACTACATACGTCCATATCACGCCGTTATCCATATTTAGGGATTTGAACCCGCATTATGAATTGTACTTTTGTACACAACCTGTTCCTGACAGATACAACATGACTGATGAGATTGCAGACATGGTCATGTCCCACCAATGCAGTACGCTTATGGTGTTTATGTTTGCCACTACTACCCGGCGTACCGGACCTCACTCAAAAACCAAACGAACGCAGGGTATCCGCAGCACAGGATAGTGCGAAGCCTACCTCGTGACACCCATAACTCATAGACCATGGTCTAGGGCCCATTCGCTTCCCCGACATAGAACGTGATGGAATTCCGGGGTCCATCCCCT
This sequence comes from Hemerocallis citrina, assembly GCA_017893485.1. Classification (NCBI taxonomy): domain Eukaryota; kingdom Viridiplantae; phylum Streptophyta; class Magnoliopsida; order Asparagales; family Asphodelaceae; genus Hemerocallis; species Hemerocallis citrina. The sequence goes on along the minus strand of CM030359.1, from coordinate 204,238,360 downwards.
AGTTCCGAAAGGAGAACCTCCCGTTCTTATCATGGTATTTCAGGAATTAATAGAGTGAGATACGCAACCCGTGCTCCCAACTCGTGAGAAGGCACCGTACGTATCCCTTTGACGGGAAGGTACAACCCAATAACACTACCTAGTGTCGGCCTATAGGACGAGTTGGATCATAGGGTATCACCCCTAATACCAACCCTTCCCTTTTGGAAAAAAATGGTTAAAGTAATGATCTTTATAAGCTACGACCCTAATGATGTCACTTAACCTAAACAATCTTACAAGGTTTTCAATTTAGACTTTCTTAAGTTTATCATGGTCCAACTCATGGCCTATCGGTCCAAGACACCGGTGACGGGATCTCCCTCACTCATCACTACCCTTAACTCGGATCTCGTCAACATTCTCGGTCCGCGATCAACCCACACCGGTTAAGATCCATCGACGCATGAGGTGTGATTTATCCATAGTTTCCAAGGTGGTAAGATACGAGTCTTGATAGTCGATGACCCCTAGGGTAACTATAAGACCCTAAACGAGCTTCTATCAAGCTAACAATAATAGTGACTTTCCCAACCATTATTACCTATACATTGAAGATGAAGAACGTTCACATGATATGGTCCAATTTTAATTAGAACCACATACAACTAGAAATTATGGGTTCTCTTTCCCAAATTTGAACTAGAACAACATGCAACTAGGTTCATGGGTTCTTTCCCAAATTTAAGCAGAACACATGTAACTTGGTTCATGGGCTCTTTATCAAATTTAAGCTAGAATCACCTAGAAACTAAATGTATGGGTTCTTCATCAAATTGAGTTAGAACTATCATGGAACTGATTTCATGGGTTTCTTTTAGAAATTGAACTAGAACAATCATGGAACTATAACATTCATGGTTTCTTTTCAATGGTTTAACTAGACTAGCATGCAAGCTATAGTCATGGGTTCCTTTAATAGTTTGACTAGATTAGCATGCAACTATAACATACAACTCAAACATGCATGAGTTCTTTTAGCAATCTAGAGTAATTAGAGCATGCTACTACAACACACTACTCAAACATGTATGGATTCTTTTCACAACATACGACTCAAGCATGCATGGGTTCTTTTAAATCTTTACTAGAACAACTACAACTCAAGCATGCATGGGTTCTTTTGAATCTTTTACTAGAACAACTACAACTCAAGTATCCATGGGTTCTTTTGAATCTTTTACTAGAACAACTACAACTCAAGCATGCGTGGGTTCTTTTAATCTTTCACTAGAACAACTACAACTCAAGCATGCATGGAAGTAAAACTTATATCAATTATTAAGGACTTTACCTACATATTACAAAGACTACTTTCTTAGGAATTTCTACATATTACAAAGATTACTTCTTTCATGAATTACAAGTCTTACATATTACAAAAATCTAATTTTATTGAATCTACAAATCCTACATATTACAAAACCTACTTTTCTTTAATCTACAAGTTTCTACATATAACAAGGTCCGCTTTTTTTAATGAACTGGGTTTAGTAAAGACTTGATCTTTAACATGGTAGGAAGCAACATACAACAAAAGAACTCATCTTTTATTAGCTTGTTGAGTCCCACAATCCCAAATTGGGTATGTAAGTCTTCTCACTTCACTAATATTTATATGCTCATAGTTTTAGTCCAAGTTGTATAGTTTTGTGTTAACAAAATAACAATAATAACAACAATAATCATATCAAGCTAAAGATTCCATCTTTATGGGTTTTTAGTGAGTTCTACCCTTCAAAACTTTTCATGTGATCATTTTTTATCCACACTACTCATATACACATAACAATTAGTCCAAGTTTTTAGTTTAGCAAAAACAACCATGACAACAACAATAACCATAATAAGGTTTAAAGACTCAACCTTTATGTTTTCTTTGAGTTCTACCATCCATCTTTTCATGTGATCATTTTGATCCATACAACCATTTTTATGCTTAAGATTTAGTCCAAGTTGTTATAGAACATACCCCATACCCCATACAATAAAAGAGAACAAAATCAATAATAAAAATAATAAGAAGTAGAGAAACCCCCACCTTTGATTTCTATGTAAGAAGCACCAGACAAGATCCTTCTCCTTCCTCCTAAATCCTATAGAAAACCTACAAATGAAGAACTCTCTAGTTAGGGTTTCTTTCTTTCTTTCTTTTGCTCTCTATTTTTTTCTTTTTGCAAATGAGGCAATAGGGGGGGGGGGGGTATTTATAGGAGGAATGAGAGGGTGAGGGTGCAAAATACACCTACGGTTTTTGCAAAAACCCGCTTGGATCATGGGGTTGCTGGCCAATTTGGATGAGGTGGAGGGTGAGGTGGACGGGTGAGGTGGAGGAGTGTTCTAGTAGAAGTACCCCTATTAAAACTCTTATGTATTTCCATTAATCTTAAAACCTAAGTTTAACCCTCCAAATAAATCCTAGCCATCCATTTTTGATTAATCATGACTGTTACCGCTGATTTCGGTGTGGGGGTAAACAGATAGAATTTGTGGATCCGAGGAAAACCTGAACAGCTGACTCGACCTTCTTGCTCCCGCCGCAACCTGCAGGGAAGTGCGAGACACCGGGGTTGATTCCGGCGACGCACCCTCCGACGCTCTTGTCAGTAATCAGTAAAAGATTAAGAAAGAGCTTAGGTGGTGAAAAAGTGATTAACCTGGTCTTGGTGGTAGAGGGGCTGTATTTATAGTCGCCTTTGGAATGATTTGGGGCCTGATTTCCTGCCTAATAGTTAGGAGCAAAATCCTCCTATTCTGTTTTAGGAAAGTAGGCCTTGATTCCCTGGTGAGAGCAAATCAAGCTTATTGATTTGATCTAATCAAATCAGTGGCCTGATTCTCCCTTGGTGGACCGGGTTCGTATCGGGTCGGAACCCGCGCCCAGTTGGGGTGGATCTATTCGCGGGCGGTTGGTTTCGTGAGGCGGAGACCCAATACCCGTTTTGGATCCATCTGTATGTGAAATTACCTTTTTACCCCTGTGCTTCAAGATTCGTGCTCGATCTGGACGGTCCCGATTTAACCCCAATTTTAGCCATATCACTAGCCCCCCACTCCTAAAGGCTGAGCGTGATCAGGCTTTGAGGAGTAGTTCAGCAGTTTCAGTGGCTGGTGGAGTTGTATCGGAGTCCAAATGTGGGATTTTGAATCTAGAAAAGGGGGTAGTGAGGTAACTTTTGACGCTGCGTGTTGTTCTTGAGCTGCGTCGGGTATCTGACAACCTTTTATCTATTTTTTTCGAAGTATTTGTCTAATTCTGCGGCGTGTTTGCTAATCGTTCGGGGGCTTTAGCGGTGCATTCTGGGTAATAATTGTTCGCTTCGGGGTTCGAAAGTGTGTCCCCGAATTTTCAATTATCTCCCAGAATTTTTAGCTAATTTTCCCGAATTTTTAGCAATTTTCTCGCAATTTTTAAACAAAGAAAACGATTAAAATAAATAAAAAACGATTTAAATACTGATTAATGGCGTGGCTCGATCTGAGCCATCGATCGTGGACAGGCGCGAACTTCGGGAAGATCTGGTGGTCGTTACCGCTCGGCAGCGTTTTTCTCCGTTTACGAGCTCGAAAAGGCACTTGCTCGGCTGCCGACCGGAGACTAGGGGGTTCGGCATTCCGAGCGACGTGGCGCAATCTGAGCTGTCGGATGGTGGCGCGCATCTCGAGACGGGCGCAGTTCCCAAGAAAACACTATCTTGTCTTTTAGCGCACGTGGCGCAATCTGGGCTCTTCATCGTTGGGAGCGCGAATTTTTGAGAGATCCAGTGGTCCACGTAGCTCGGTGTCATTTTTTCTCCATTTACCAGCTCGGGAAGGCACTTGCTCGGATGCCGACCGAAGGCATTGGTGTTCGGCAGGCCGAGGGACGTGGCGTTATCTGAGCTGTTGGATGTGGGCGCGCATCTCGAGATGGGCGCAGTTCCCAAGAAAACACTATCTTGTCTTTTAGTGCTCTCGGCGAGATCTGGGCCGTCTGATTGAGATCAGACGCGAAAGTTGAGGGGAAAGTGAGTTTCCCCCATTTACCAGCTCGGGAAGGCCCTTGCTCGGCAGCCGACCGAGGGCCTGTGGTTTTTGGCAATCTGAGATGGCTCTGTTCCCCATGGTGTTAATGGCGCTTCGTGACTTGTGTGGCGTTTCGCCTTCCCGACGTAATTAATGCGTGGCGTTTCAGCTTCCGAGGATCAGTAACTCCCTCAATTAAGACGCGGCGCTTCGATTTCCGAGGGTCATAATGGCTGGTTCTAGGAGGCAGGCTATAAGTACTCCACTCCCTTTGTCATTTTCGTCACAGCCAAATTGAGTTCCAGACCTCGGGGGCATCTGCCTTGGGTAGCTTCTCTCTTGAGGTTCGGAGAGGTGGTCGCTCTTCTGCCTGGTTTTCCCTTTGTTCCTGACGGCCCCCAAGTGGATGTCAGGAGCGAGGGGGAACGAGGTAGTAGTGGTGACGACCGTAGTCCGAAGCCGGGGGATGAGTTATCTCCGAAGGACGGGTGGTCGCTCTCTTACCTTTATCTTCTCCCGTTCCGGACGGTCCCTAGGTGGATGTCAGGAGCGGGGGAGAATAAGGCAAGAGTGGTGACGACCATAGTCCGGATCCGAGGGATGGGCCTTCTCGGAAGGACGGGTGGTCGTTCTCTCACCAAGATCTTCTGCCTTCTTTGGTTGCTCCGAAGTGAGTGCCGAAGCAGGCGGAGGTCTTGGTGGGAGAAGGACGATCCATGTCCGATGCCGATCTCCGGGCCATCCGAGTCCGTTTGTTGCAACTGTGAAGGCGCCGCTGTCAGAGTCCTCTGACAAACTGATCCTTCCAGTTGCAACCAACTAGCTCGGGATGGCGCGCTTCTCTATCATGGGTTGCAGCTCGGGCTTCTGGACCGTCCGAGCCCGTTGTTTGCAACTGTGAAGGCGCTGCGGTCGGTGTCCTCTGACAGGCCGCGCCTTCCAGTTGTAAACAACAAGCTTGGAACGGTGTGTTTCTCCTGGTTTCTGAGTGTTGATGGGTCCTCTCTCATCTCTGTCTTCCTTCCGGGCTGATGGCTTCTGATGGATGTCAGCCTGGGGAAGTTAGAGATGGGAGGAGTGCCTATCTGTTCCCGATCGGGTTTCGTGGTCGGCGGGATACCGACTGATGCACGGGACCTGGGGGGTGTTCGCCGAAGGCGGCGCCTCAAAACTGAATCAAAATTTTTCCAGGTTCCTCTAAGCATAGGTGAGGCGTCCGAGGGTCCAATCGTCCGAGCGACGTGGCGCATCTTGAGCCGCTGGATGATGGCGCGCATCTCGAGACGGGCGCAGCTCCCAAGAAAACACTATCTTGTCGTCTAGTGCTCTCGGCGAGATCTGAGCCGTCTGATCGAGATCGGGCGCGAAAGTTGAGGGGAAAGTGAGTTTTTCCCATTTACCAGCTCGGGAAGGCACTTGCTCGGATTCCGGACCCTGCCGTCGGCGTGTTCGGAATGCTCGTAGGTCGGATTATTATCCTTCGGGGCCGAGCAGTTGACTTGGTGAGAGGAGTAGTGGTGATGGGCCTTCGTGACGTTTCGAGAGTAGCCCAAAAGTCGCGAAGTTTCATTGGAAGTCCAAGGGACGTTCCAATTTTACTATAAATCTTCACCCCCCCAAGACCAAGTCTTCACTTTTCACTTTTACTCTCTTTCTTCCGTTTTTACTTTGCTTCGCAGTTTTTACCTCCCTAGGTGGCCTTGCTAGCTGTTGCGGTAGCGTTCTTAGCTCCGGTGAACTTTCCGACCGTACCTATCACTTCGAGGTCAGTTTCTTTCCCTTCTCTTTTTAAGAAAACATGGTTAAGATTTCGGCTGAGACCCCCGCCTCGGAGCAAGCCGTTGGCCGAGGTGATAAAGGGAAGGGAGTAATGGAGCCGAGCGAGCAAGAGGTTGTTCGTCCGGATAAAGAGGGTGAAGTGGCCGAAGTGCCCGAGGAGGTCGCGGCGGAGTCCCGAAAGGGTAAAGCCGTGATCACAATAGTGGAAACGCCGAAGAGAGCGGGGGCGTTCGGTCGGCAACTCATCGCCGTATCGACCGTGGGAGGTGTCCGGGATTACGCCGAGGATGACTTGGAGAGGGTCACTCAAGGTACGGCAAAACTGGTGGAGGAGAATGAGCCTAGGGAGCTGTCCGAGGTCGACCACAGGATCTCGACTCTCACCGAGGCCGATCTCCGCACGATCCGAGAGGGTTTCTGGATCCCGCTCGAGTATGCGCTGCTTCTTCCTGGGCCGGGGTTCCGAGCCAACACAAAGTTCTCGCCGGACATATGCGTCTTCCCGGTCGATTCCCTCATCGCCGGGCTCCGGTTCCCCCTACACCCGTTCGTGGTCGAAGTCTTGGTCTGGTACGGTTTGAGTCCTGCCCAACTGATGCCGAACACATGGAGGCATGTCGTGGCGTTTCTCCTCCGATGTCAAGAGGTCGATGCCAAGCCGACTATGTTCCTCTTTCGGAGTCTTTTCAAACCTTGCCAGCCGAGACGTCATGAACAGAGGTTTTTCCTTTCTCCTCGGACGGGAGTTAAGTTGATCGAGAACCCGGACTCGATCAAACATTAGAAGGATAAATACTTCCTCGTCCGAAATCTGACGCCGTGGGTGATACCGACAGCTTGGGCGACGGACGGCCTGCCTAAGCGTACAAAGAAGGACGTCCCGCTGAATGCTGAGGAGGCTGAGGTCCAGAGGAAGCTTCTCGCCCTGCCAGCGCTAAGCTGGAAGGATATTACGGAGGAGCATCTGTTCCGTGGGGGTCTCAGTCCGATCGACCCTCGTATGCTTCTGGTATTTATACTCCTTGTTTAAAGTTCATGAAAAATTTTCTAAGTTTTTTCCTCCGGCTTTTGCAGAGACAATGAAGCTTGATTATAAGGCTCTGGTGGCGAAGGGCCGGGCAGAGCAGGAGAAGAAGAAGAGGTCGGCGGCGGAGACTCAGGAGAGCCGGCCAGCGAAGAAGCCTTCGGTCGCGAAGACCGCTGAGCAGCCGAAGGTCGCGGTCCTCAAGGAGGGGGAGATCGAGGTCCTCGTCTCTCCGACGAAGGTCGTGGTCCCCGAGCAGGGGGAGGTCAATATCTCCGATCCCCCTGCCTCGGATGCACCTGTGCCGACCCCGGGGACGGACGCTCCGGGTTCGTCGAGCGGCGTGTTCGGGGTGAAGGATGCGCTGTCCATGCCGGTTCCGCCCCTCACTGCCGAGGCGGAGAAGAACTTAACCGAGCGTCACAAGCAGATCTTCGTCCTCGACTGGCAGGTGATGAACGCCGATGGTTTCCTGGGCGACGGGAACATCTGCATGGAGGCGATAAGGCACTTGCCGACCCCGAAGGATCGAGCGACCCTGAAGGCCGGGATGGCAGGTGACGCCGTGATGCAGATCGCCCGGGATTCCATGTCGGTAAGTAGGCTGATTTCTTCTTCATCTGAATTTCTTCCTTAGAAAATTTTCTAAGTACTTGGATTCGGATTGTAATTCTGTTGCTCTCTTTCAGATCGTTTGCCACTTCAATTTCTTGCTCGAGGAGATGGCGAGGAAGGATCAGGAGAAGGAGAAGGAGAGGACGGAGCGCGTCAAGGTCGCGAAGCGGCTCGATTCCGAGTTGCTTCTTTCGACGAAGAGGGCCGCCGAAGTGGAGGGGCTGCAGAAGCAGCTGGCCGATGCCGTTCAGCTGTCGAAGGATGCGGCGGCCAAGCTCGAGTCCTCGGAGAAGGAGGTCTCCAAGCTGAAGGATTCGGCGGCCAAGCTCGAGGCGTCGGTGAAGGAGGCTGCCGGCCTGAGGGAGGAGTTGGCCAAGGCTCGGTCGGAGGCGGAGGATGCTCGGAAGAGGGCCGAGAAGATCAAGGCCAAACACCTCAGGAAGGTGAAGAGGGTGAAGAAAGCCGTGCAGGAGGAGGCCGCGATGCACATGACCCAGAACATGCTGGACGCCTACGGCCGTGCCTTGCAACATGTGGTCGCCAAGAACCCGGGCTTCGACACGTCCACCTACAACTTCTATGACCTCGTAGAAGGGGAGGAGGTTGTCCCCGAGGAGTTGATCGGCCCCGAGGGGGAGACAGAACCCATCGAGGACCCGTGGAAGGCCGCGTCCGAGGAGGAGAAGGAGGACGACTCCGAGGAGGAGGAGAGCTGGAGCGAAGGAGGTGGCGGAGGCGAGGGCAAGGACAAGGCCGAGGGGTCGACGAAACCGAAAAAGGTCGACACCTGACTCGGTTGTCTTCTTTTCTCCCCTTTTTTTTTGTTTTTGTAAGCCTAACTGCGGACTGGCCACCGCTGTTGTAGAACTCCTCGAATTTTGAATGAAAAAATGTTTTGTTTGGCCAAAATTTGCCCAAGTGTTGAGTCTCGGACTTAGTGTTTGTTTTGGCATAACTTTCTCCAAGTGTTGGTCCTCGGATTTATCTCTGCATTTCAGGTGAGATTCGGTCCGATCACGGAGGCCGAATACCTTCGGCAAGAGCTGGTGAAGACGAAGGACGAGCTCTCTCAGAGCCGGTATAGGCGATATCTCCTGCTCGGCAGGCTGGAGGATACGAAGGCGGCTCTGCGGAGGTATGGTCGCGAGCTGTACCAGTACCGGAAGCGCTCTTCAGCCTCCTATCCCGAAGGCGAAGTTGAGAACCTCCGTAGAGAACTTACTGCCGTCGAGCAGAAGAATGACGACCTTTTGGCCGAGGTCCAATACTTGGAGCTAGCGGAAAAAGAACGTTCGGCGGAGAGGGAGAAGCTGGCTTCCGAACTGAAGAAAGCGTCGACCGAGCGCAAGAGGCTATCGGCCGAAGTCGGCAGGCTCAGAAGGATCACGATAGATAGGGGGATTGAAGTCACTCATTACCGACGGCTCGCGACTGATAACGCCAATCCCTCGGGCTCGCCGAAGGCCCCGCGACCGAAGAAGTTGGCGAAGGACGACGTCTTGAGGGATAGGATTATCGAACTGGAGGAAGAGATCGCGTCGCTCAAGCCGACACCGGTCAGGGCTAACGTTCGCAGCACTTCATGCACTCGCGAAGAAAGCGAGAGGGGGATTACGTTCCACGAACTCGCGATGCGCTCGCCGTTGACCAGGCGGAGTCCAGCCGACGCTCAGAGCAGTGCGGCTGCCTCGTCGAGCGGGTCTTCGGCTGTCGTCGCAGTTAGAGCTAGTAGCGAAGGGGGATCACGCTTCGTAGGTTTAGGGTCGGGCTCGGAGGGCAGGCCTCGCCGTCCTCGTGTTTCCCTAAACCGAAGCATTCCCCTTTCGAAGAGGCTCTGATTCTGTCGTTTTTTCTATTTTTGTTGATTGTTGTAACAACTTAGCTATAGGGTCGACCGACCGTTTGTAACACTATCGTGTCTGAATGCAAATAATTCTGAAAAATTTCCAAGTGTTAGACTCCGGCAGTGTATTGAAACTGTGTTATTCGTTTTCTCTTCTTTTCAGCTTGTTGTGACGATCCATGGCTCGGACTCCGAGCGTTTGAACGATGGCTCTGAATCCGAGGCCACCTCTGGAATAGTGGCTCTGAGCCTTAGGAGCGCTGACATGAAGTTACGCCGAGCCGAGAGTGAGTGGGACCACCTTTCGTTGGTCCTCAGTCTCCGGGAAGCTGAGATCCAACGCTTGGAGAATAAGATCGTCGAACTGAGCTTCGCAGGGGAGGATGAAGACTCGCAGATCGCATTCAGCAACGCTCTTCGGGTCAAAAGCATTCGGCACATTCAGTCGAGGATCGTCGCCGAGCGGGATGACCTGCTCTCAGAGATGTGGCATCTGCGTGGTGTGATGGCGAGGCTCCGAGGCGAGAAGGAGGAGTCGTCTGCCGAGGAGGGCGAACAGTTTAGTGAGGATGTTTTTGTATGAGAGACAAGTGTAGTTGGTCGGGCATTGTGTGTTTTGTTTGCCGACACTTTGTAATGGAATGTTTTGTATTATGCACCGACAATTAATAAAATTCCCTTTCGTTGCTTTGCATGTTTGTTCTTGCTTGTAACCGTATCGATCGTGCCGAGATCTTTGAGCCGAGCGCGTCTGTTTAGCCGAATGGATCTCCAGGGGTGCGGCTCTTTGTCATTTAGTGGATCTGACACGGTACGGCAAGGCTCTGTACCCAAAAAAGTGTTACTTTGTCGCTTAGAGTAGGTGGCGAGATCTGAGCCGTCGATCGTAGGCGCGAATCTCGAGGCGGCTCAGTTCCCAAGAAAACGTTATCTTGTCATTTTGTGCTGGTGGCTTGATCTGAGCCGTCTGATCGAGATCACGTACGAAAGTTGAGGGGAAAGTGCGTTTTCCCCATTTACACGCTCGGGAAGCCACTTGCTCGGAAGCCGACCGAGTTTGTGAGTCTTCGGTCTTTGGCTAGTAGTTAGGAGTGTTCGGTCTTTTGTGTCCGGACGAAGGTCCGACATTGACCTACCGGAGTAGTTTAGATGGACTAGGAACCAAGTGTTGGACCCCGGGACCATCGCTGGAGTTCGACGGGTGTAGGAGCAATTCCGAACGGCGATCTACCCCTGGTTCGTCCGGAGACGAGCCGAGGAGGTAAAGTCGAGCCGAGTGTTGGACTCCGTACCATCGGTGTAGTTCAACGGCTGTGGGAGCAATTCCGAACGGCGATCTACCTCTGGTCCGTCCAGAGACGAGCCGAGGAGGTAAAGTCGAGCCGAGTGTTGGACTCCGAACCATCGGTATAGTTCAACGGCTGTGGGAGCAATTCCGAACGGTGATCTACCCCTGGTTCGTCCGGAGACGAGCCGAGGAGGTAAAGTCGAGCCGAGTGTTGGACTCCGAACCATCGGTATAGTTCAACGGCTGTGGGAGCAATTCCGAACGGCGATCTACCCCTGGTTCGTCCGGAGACGAGCCGAGGAGGTAAAGTCGAGCCGAGTGTTGGACTCCGAACCATCGGTATAGTTCAACGGCTGTGGGAGCAGTTCCGAACGGCGATCTGCCTCTAGTCCGTCCGGGGACAAACTGAGGGAAAGAGGCCGAGCTGAACGTGGACTCCGAACCATTGGTTGAGATCGCAACATAAAACGTAGGTGATAAGAGGGAAGAGTGACATGCATATTCATAAACATAACAGAGCTTTCTTTATTGATATTTGACGGCAAACCGTTTTACATAATACAACTTGAGAAAAAATGGGTTACAAGTTGGAGGAGAGGAATGGTTCGACACCTCGGATTACTTAGAGAGGCGCCGGAGCGCTCTCTTGGTATTTCAGGAGGTGGTCGGCATTCCAGGTCCTCGGAAGCTCTCTGCCATCCAGGTCTTCGAGCCGGTATGCCCCAGGCCGGACAACCTTTGTGATTCGGTACGGCCCTTCCCAATTCGGAGCTATCTTGCTCCTCTGACTGGGGAGGGATATGGCTAGCTTTCTCAACACCAAATCTCCTTGCCCAAGGTTGGCGGGTCGGACCTTCTTATTGTACGCTAGCTCCACTCTCCTTCTGTAATTCTGTTGTCGAATCGATGCCCTTTCCCTCAGTTCATCTATCAGGTCCAAGTTTCCTCTGAGGTCCCTGGCATTCTGTGCCTCGTCATAGGCTATGAGCCGAGGGGAAGGAATTCCGACCTCGAGGGGTATCACGGCCTCGGCCCCATAGGTAAGGCTGAAAGGGGATTCTCCGGTGGGCGTCCGCTTGCTTGTGCGGTAGTTCCACAACACATTAGGGAGTTGGTCGACCCACAATCCTTTGGAGCACTTGTCCAACCTCTTCTTGATTCCTGCGAGGATCTGCTTATTAGCGTTCTCGGCCTGCCCGTTCGACTGAGGGTGTGAGACGGACGAGAAGCGCTGTTGAATGACGAGGTCGTCGCATAGGGCTCGGAATGTTGTGCCAGTGAACTGAGTCCCATTGTCCGTCACGAGGACGCGGGGGACGCCGAATCTGCATATGATGCTCTTCCAGAAGAACTGCACCACTTTGTTCTCAGTTATAGTGGCGAGGGGCTCGGCCTCGACCCACTTCGAGAAGTAGTCGATGGCTACGACTAAAAACTTGAGCTGACCCGGAGCCGGTGGGAAGGGTCCTAGTAAGTCCATTCCCCACATCGCGAAGGGGATAGGGCTTGATAGGGAGGTGAGGTTGGCCTGAGGGAGGCGTCGGATGCTGGAGTGTCTCTGGCAGGAGCTGCACTGCCGAACATGTCGCTCGGCATCCCGAAGAAGGGTCGGCCAGAAGTACCCATAGTTCAAAGCTTTCCGGGCCAAAGACCTGAATCCGGAGTGTGCCCCTCCGATGCCTTCATGAAGCTCCTGTAGGGTATATTCGGCCTGATCCGGGGAGAGGCACCTTAGGTAAGGTCGGCCATCTATTTGAGAGAAGGAGCGCTTGTATAAAATGCCCTCGATCAAGACATATCGCTCGGCCCGGGTTCTGATTCGGCGTGCTTCTTTGGGATCTGAAGGCAGAACTCCATCCCTTAAGAATTCTACCAGTGGCTTCATCCAATTGTCCTGCAGCATGACCGGCAATGACTCCACCGAGCGAGGTGTCTCGTCTTCGATGCTCGGTTTAGAGAGGACTTCAATCAGTACGGTCTGTTCGAGACCTTGCAGAGAAGACGAGGCCAACTTGGAGAGAGCGTCAGCTTGTGAGTTCTCCTCCCGGGGGACCCGTTGGATGATGGCTTCTTCGAACCGGCCCATGAGGTCCCGGACCTTGGCGAGGTACTTCGCCATTCGCTCGTCCCTGGCCTCGTATTCGCCCAAGACCTGGTTCACGACTAGTTGGGAGTCACTGTGAATCCGAAGGCGCTGCGCCCCAGCACTTCGTGCGAGTCCGAGGCCAGCTATGAGAGCCTCATACTCCGCCTCGTTGTTCGAGGCCTTGAAGTTCATGCGGATCGCGTACTGCAGGACGAAGCTGTCAGGGCCGTTCAGGATAATGCCGGCGCCACTTCCTTCACTGCAAGAGGATCCGTCTACAAAGACTGTCCAAATGGGGGGCCCATTCGGAACGTGGCCGACCTCAGGGATGGTGGACTCTACAATGAAGTCGGCGAGAGCCTGTGCCTTAATTGCCGTCCGAGGCTGATAGGAGATGTCGTGCTGACTCAGCTCTATGGACCACTTCATCAGCCGGCCCGAGGTTTCGGGCTTGTGGAGGACTTGCTTGAGGGGTTGATCGGTGAGGACGACGACCGAGTGAGACTGGAAGTAGGGCCGAAGTTTTCTTGCCGCCATGACCAGGGCGTAGGCTATCTTCTCTATCCTCGGATAGCGGAGCTCGGCGTCCCGAAGCACCTTGATCACGTAGTAAATGGGCCTTTGGGTCCAGTCCTCTTCTCTTACCAAGACAGCGCTCAGGGTCTGCTCGGAAGCGGCCAAGTAGATGAAGAGAGGCTCGCTCGGGATTGGCTTACTGAGCAGAGGGGGGGTTCACCAGATAGACTTTCAGCTGGTCGAACGATTCTTGCTGTGCCGGGCCCCATTCAAATCCTTTAGCACCCCGGAGTGCTTTGAAGAAGGGGAGGCACTTTTCCCCTGACTTGGAGAGGAACCGACCGATGGCTGCGAGCCGACCGGTGAGCTTCTGCACCTCTTTGACGTTCCGAGGCGGGGCCATGTCTAATATGGCTTTAATCTTTTCGGGGTTGGCTTCAATTCCCCGCTGGCTCACCATGAAACCGAGGAACTTGCCAGAGGAGACTCCGAACGCACACTTGTTCGGGTTTAGCCGCATGTTGTACTTCCTCCGATGGCTGCGAGCTGACCGGTGAGCTTCTGCACCTCTTTGACGTTCCGAGGCGGGGCCATGTCTAATATGGCTTTAATCTTTTCGGGGTTGGCTTCAATTCCCCGCTGGCTCACCATGAAACCGAGGAACTTGCCAGAGGAGACTCCGAACGCACACTTGTTCGGGTTTAGCCGCATGTTGTACTTCCTCAACACACCGAAAGCCTCCTGGAGGTCGGCTACATGGTCGGTGCCGCGGATGCTCTTGACGAGCATGTCATCAACGTACACCTCCATGTTTCGGCCGATCTGATGCTGAAAGACCTTGTTGACGAGGCGCTGGTAGGTGGCGCCCGCGTTCTTCAAACCGAACGGCATTACTCGGTAGCAGTAGAGGCCTTGGTCGGTGACGAAGGAGGTCTTCGGGATGTCCGGAGGGAACATCCGGATTTGGTTGTACCCCGAGAAGGCATCCATGAAGCTGAGGAGCTCATGGCCCGAGGTGGCGTCGATTAGGGTGTCGATGTTCGGGAGAGGGAAGGGGTCCTTCGGACACGCTTTGTTGAGGTCAGTGAAGTCGATGCATATCCTCCATGAGCCATTGGACTTCTTGACCATTACAACATTCGATAGCCACTCGGGATAATTCACCTCCTGGATGAACTTGGCCTTCAGCAGCTTATCCACTTCCTCCTTGATTGCTTGCTGTCGCTCGGGAGCGAACTTTCGCCTCTTCTGCTGAACCGGTTTGCACCCCGGTTCGACGCTTAGGCGGTGGACGAGCAAGTCCTCGGAGATGCCGGGCATATCTGCGGCCGACCATGCAAATAGGTCGCAGTTATCCCGGATGCACCTCACCAAGTCGGAGAACAGCACGGTCGGCAAGGACTTGCTGACGAGGAATTTTCGGCTCGGATCCTCTTCGGAGAAGAGTACTTCTTCCAACTCGTCCGCCGGCTCGGACGTTGGACGGGTCTTCGGCTCGGGGATCTCTAGTGTCTCGAGCGAGAGCACTGGTCCCCCGGTGGAAGTCATGTAGCACTTCCGAGCTGTTTCCTGACTTCCCCTGACTTCCCCTACTCCCGAGCGAGTGGGGAATTTCATCTTCAAGTGGTATGCCGAGGGGACAGCCTCAAGAGCGGCTAGGCCGGGACGACCTAGGATGACATTGTATGCTGCCGGGACGTCGACGACCATGAAGTCCATCGGCTCGGTCCGGGTAGTAGGGGTGCTTCCCGCAGTGACGTCTAGGGTTATCACCCCTTCGACGGTTACCGGGACCCCCGTGAACCCGTGGAGAGTATAACCGGCTGGCTTAAGACGGTCCCGGGACAGTTGCAGGCCTTGAAAGGCCGAGAGGAATAGGATGTTGACCGAACTCCCATTGTCCACCAAAATCCTCTGCACCTTGAAATTGGCCATGCGGAGGTCGATGACGAGGGCATCGCAATGGGGGGTTCGGACTCCTTCAAGGTCGGCATCGGAGAAAGACACAGGGACACCGAGACCCTTCGGGGGAGGGGCACTGTGGACCGAGTTGACTTCCCGGACGAAGGCCTTTCGGGAGGAATTAGAGGAGCCCCCCATCGGGCCTCCGTGGATCAGGTGCAAAACCCGTTCTTCTTCGAACTCGGGTGTCTCCTCGCGCCGCTCGGAGCGCTTGTTAGCCCCCCGAGGGGGAGGTGAGTTCCGATCTGTTCGATCGTTACCTTTCACGAACTTGGCCAACTGCCCCCTCCGAATGAGTGCTTCGATCTCATCTCTCAGAGCTCGGCAGTCATTTGTGTCGTGCCCGTGGTCTCGGTGGTAACGACACCACTTATCTTTGTTCCTCCTCTTCGCCTGAGTGTGCATCCTCGGGGCCGGAGGGATGATTCCCTCCTTCTCTACCTCCATGAGGATAGTAGAGACATTAGTGGTGAGGGGAGTGAACTTCTCGAACCTGGGGGGAGGGCGGCGCTGACTGCCCATGTCCTTCTGAGCTTTCTTGGACCCTTCTTCTCCCATCGCCTTCCTCTTCGACCCCGCGGTGGTGCCCCCGAAGCTCGGAAGGGCTTCGGCCTCCTCCGCCCGGATGTACTTCTCGCACCTCAGGAGGTGGTCGGCGAAGTCATGCGGGGGCTTCTTGGCCAGGGATGATCGGAGGTTGGCGTTAAGGACGTTCGACTGGAACGCCACGGTAGCCACGGACTGGTCCAAGGAAGCAATTGACCTGACTTCCGCGGTAAATCTTTTCACATAGTCCCGTAACTTTTCTTGTTTCTCCTGCTGCAGGTTCAGCAAGGAAAGACTCGTCTTCTCGGCTCGTCGGCTACTCACGAAGTGAGTAATGAACAGTGTCTCAAACTGTTCGAATGAGAAGATGGACGAGGGGGCGAGCCTAGAATACCATTCTCGAGCCGACCCCCGGAGGGTGGCAGGGAAGGTCCTGCAGAGCACTGCGTCGGAAGCTTGATGGATCAGCATCAGGGTCTTGAAGCTCTCGACGTGGTCGACTGGGTCGGACTCCCCAGAGTATGTTTCAAACTGTGGCGGTTTGAAGTTCCTCGGTATATGGGCCTCCATGATCGACCGAGAGAAGGGGGGTCTGCTGGGACGGAAGGTTCCGGCTCGGGACTCTTCCTCCCTGTCCATGCGGCCGATGCGCCTCTCCACCTCATGGATACGGCGGATGAGGGCGTCGTCCCTCCGCTGGTAGTCGTACGACCCTCCGGACTCCTCTTCGTAGGAAGGGGAGTGTGGACTGCGGCGCCGGTACTCCTGGGAGCGCCGAGGACTCTGTTGCCGTTGCTGTCGGCTGGGAGCCGGGGAAGGACTCCGGGTTCGGCACCGGGGACTGGGATCCCTGGGCGGCGTCGGAACCCTCTGAGCATTCTGGCCGTTCTGTCGGAGATTGAGGGCCTGCAGAACGGTCTCTTGAAACTGGAGGAACTCGGCTCGGCTGATGGGCATATCTCGGTCCCTCGGATGGCGCCGATCCCTGGGGGACCGGGACCTCCTCCTTCGGCGCTCAGGGGACGCCGCTCGGCCTCTGCGTTCCGGGGACCTTCTGCCGTCCCGACAACGTGGCGACCGCTCACCTTGACGCTGGCGGGAGGCTCCCTCTCGGGCCCGCCTCTCGTCGAGATGAGTACGGAGGTCGTCGTCCTTATGGCAGTTTTGGAGTGTGATGCGGAGGTCGGGGTGATGGGAAGCCATCGAGTCCGAGGACCCATTGTGGACCGAGACATGGCACGGATTGACAGGCTGCTTCTCCTTCCGACCATTAGGACCGGACGGACCGTTGTTGGGCTGCTGCTTGGGAGGAGGAGGAGGTGGGACCTGCTGGGTCAGCGGAGGGAGGTCGGATTGAAGGATAGGATTGACCGGAGCTTCATTTGCCGGATCGGTGGGGTTGCCTCCACGGTTCGACCCTCTGGATCGGTTCTTCTTCGGCGGCATGGCTGCAGAGGAAGGCGGAGAATGGACTGAGACTGTTCGTGTGGTTTTCCCACAGACGGCGCCAATCTGTTACCGCTGATTTCGGTGTGGGGGTAAACAGATAGAATTTGTGGATCCGAGGAAAACCTGAACAGCTGACTCGACCTTCTTGCTCCCGCCGCAACCTGCAGGGAAGTGCGAGACACCGGGGTTGATTCCGGCGACGCACCCTCCGACGCTCTTGTCAGTAATCAGTAAAAGATTAAGAAAGAGCTTAGGTGGTGAAAAAGTGATTAACCTGGTCTTGGTGGTAGAGGGGCTGTATTTATAGTCGCCTTTGGAATGATTTGGGGCCTGATTTCCTGCCTAATAGTTAGGAGCAAAATCCTCCTATTCTGTTTTAGGAAAGTAGGCCTTGATTCCCTGGTGAGAGCAAATCAAGCTTATTGATTTGATCTAATCAAATCAGTGGCCTGATTCTCCCTTGTTGGACCGGGTTCGTATCGGGTCGGAACCCGCGCCCAGTTGGGGTGGATCTATTCGCGGGCGGTTGGTTTCGTGAGGCGGAGACCCAATACCCGTTTTGGATCCATCTGTATGTGAAATTACCTTTTTACCCCCGTGCTTCAAGATTCGTGCTCGATCTGGACGGTCCCGATTTAACCCCAATTTTAGCCATATCAATGACCAAAATGAGATATTTTTGTGCAAAACACATACTACACGATTTGTACAAATGTAATAAATCGATACAATACGCATACGTATATATTAATATATATACCGATAATTTTTGTTTGTTAAACCGCACAATCCGTATAAAAATGAATTAATTCCGAAAATATTAATAAAAATAAATTTTATTATCGGCTCGGAAGATTCCAGTACCAAAACGATATAACGCAAATACATATGGACTGGTATACATACAGATGATGATTATTAATTAAACTAAGTAATATCCACCAAAAATATTTCAATTCTGAAAAATAAAATAAAATAATTAATTTTTTTTATTAATAACTGATCGGGATATTATAATACTCCCTTCTTAGAATAGTTCTGTCCTCTGAACTGTACTAAGTAGAAAAAACAAAAAACAAAAAAAAATAACACTCAAAATAACTCGGGAAAAGAAAGCTTTATCCGGCTTTCCGGCTCCCAAGTGGCTTCCTCCACGAATTGATTCTTCCAAAGAACCTTGACCATCGGAATAGTCTTGTTCCTTAGCACTTTATCCTGACGGTTAATAATTCTGACTGGCCGCTCCTTATATGTAAGATCCACTCATAGGTCTTTGGGAACATCTGGTAGTTGATGACTCAGATCTGGTACATATTTCCTCAGCATCGAAATGTGAATTACGTCGTGCACTTGGGACAATTTGGTTGGCAGCTTTAGTCTGTACGCCATCTTTCCAATCCTCTTCAAAATCTGGTATGGTCTAATATATCTTGGTGCTAACTTGCCACCTTTTCTAAACGTGATCACTCCCTTTGTAGGTGAGACTTTCAGAAATATTGAATCACCTTCTTCGAATTCCAAATCTCGTCGATGGTTGTCGGTGTTGCTCTTCTGCGTGCTTTGTGCTACTTGCATCTTTTTTTTGATTAGTTCGATCTTCCAAGATGTTTGCTGCACTATTTTAGGTCCAAATATCTGCCTTTCTCCTACTTCGAACCAGCACATGGGGGTCCTTCACCTCCTTCCAAACAAAGCTTCATATGGAGCCATCTCAATACTTGCTTGATAGCTGTTATTATAAGCAAATTCTACCAATGCTAAATGTCATTCCCAGCTCCCTCCGAAGTCCATTATACATGCTCTCAGCATATCCTCAAAAATTTTGTTAACTATCTTTGTCTGTCCATCAGTCTGTGGGAGGAAAGCTGTGCTGAACTTTGATCTCGTTCCCTAAGCTTCTTGCAGACTCTGCCAAAATCGATACGTAAACCTTGCATCTCGGTCAGAAACGATCGACACTGGCATCCTATGTAGCTTTACAATACATTCGATGTAGACTTTCACTAACTTCTCCACTGACCAAGTCGTCTTCACTAGAAGAAAATGTGCAGACTTTGTCAAACCGTCCACTATAACCCGAATTGAGTCATTCCCTTTCAAACTTCTGGGCAGTCCCGTGATAAAATCCATGCTAATATTCTTCCATTTCCACTCTGGAATAAGCAATGGTTGCAGTAGACCTCCTGGTTTCTGGTTTTCTGCCTTAACTTTCTGACATGTAAGGCATTTGGCCACAAATCCTGCCACATCCTGCTTCATTCCAGCCCACCAGAAATGCTGTTTTACGTCTTTATACATCTTTGTGCTTCCTGGGTGAACTGTGAGCAAGGTAGAGTGCACTTCCTTCATGATATCTTCTCCCAATTCATCAATTTTAGGCACACACAACCTATTTTCAAACCAAAGCGAACTTTCCTTGACACTGAACTCTGAGGCTTTTCCTTCATTGACTAGCCACTTTAGTGCTTCAATCTCTGCATCACCCATTTGAGCCTTCTTGACTCGGTCATTCAGATTCGGTTGTAATTCTAGACGTGCCAAAATCGTGCTCAAATCTTGAACAATTATTTCAATACCGGCTTGTCTGATCTCGTCATCTAGCTCTCTTCTTGTTGCCATGAGCGTGGCTATACTCCTTTTCCTACTGAGCGCATCTGCCATGACATTGGCTTTTCCCGGATGATATAAAATTTCTGGTCTGATGTCTTCCAAAACCTCCAACCATCGCCTTTGCCTGAGATTCAAATCTTTTTGCTGGTAGATATACTTCAGGCTTTTATGGTCAGTAAACATCTCTACCTTTGTCCTATAGACATAGTGCCGCCACAATTTTAGAGCAAAAATTATCGCGGCCAATTCCAAGGCGTGTGTCGGATAATTCTTCTCATGAGGTCAAAGTTGCCTCGATTCGTATGCTATGACCTTCCCTTCTTGCATGAGGACACACCCTAATCCCAAAAATGAAGCATCACTGTAGATTACATACCTTTTATCTGGTTGAGGCAGAACCAAAATCGGTGCAGAAATCAGTTTTTTCTTCAGCTCTTGGAAGCTCCCTTCGCATTTCTTAGTCCAATCAAAACTTACGTTTTTCTTAGTCAGTGCTGTAAGTGGTACAACAATTCTGGCATAGTTCTGGGTGAACTTCCTGTAGTACCCAGTCATGCCTAAGAAGCTCCTGACCTCCTTCATAGTTTTTGGCTGAGGCCAACTCTTTACTGCCTCGATCTTCTGCGGGTCTGTAGCCACTTCCTCCTTAGAAAGGACATGGCCTAAGAACGCCACTTCTGATTTCCAGAATTCACACTTTGACAGTTTGGCATAGAGCTGATGCTCCCATAGCTTGATCAGTATTGCAGTCAAATGCTCAGCATGCTCCTCTTCTGTTTTTGAATATACCAAGATGTCGTCTAAGAAGACAACCACAAATGAATCGATGAATGGCCGCAAGATGTGGTTCTTCATGTACATAAAGAACGCTGGAGCATTGGTCATCCCGAATGGCATCACCAAAAACTTGTAATGACCGTGCTGGGTTCGGAATGCTGTCTTGGGTATATCTTCTTCTTTGACTCAAACTTGATGGTTACCTGAACGCAGGTCAATCTTTGAGAACACAGTTGCCCCCTGGAGCTGATCAAACAAGTCATCGATCCTGAGAATTGGGTACTGTTTCCGAACAGTAACCTTGTTCAGCTCCCGGTAACCGATGCACACTCTCATGGTTCCATCCTTCTTCTTCACAAGTAGCACGGGTGCTCCCCAGGGTGAAGCAGTTGTCCTGATGAATCCCTTATGTAGCAGTTCTTCAATTTGCTCCTTCACTTCTTTCTGCTCCACTGGTGCCATCTGATATGGTTTCTTAGACACTGGTGCACTGCCTGGCTGGATAGTAATGCTGAACTCAACATCCCTGTGTGGTGGGAGTCCAGGTAATTCTTCCAAAAATACGCAAGGAAATTTACGTACAATTGGTATCACCTTGACTTCACCTGGCACACGTACTCCAGTGCAACTGCAAGAATTTCTTCACTCTGCTTCTTCTTTCCTTGAAACACAAGTTCTGGTCCTCCGGATGGGGTAATGGCTACCCTCTTCTCTCTATAATCGATGCTAGCCTTATGGCTGGACATCCAATCCATCCTAATAATCACGTCCGTCTCTACAAAGCCCAGCTCTAGCAAATTTATACTCATGGTCTCTCCGTCAATCAGAAGTTTGCATCCCTTATAGCACAAATTTGTAGGGAGAGTTGCTCCAGATGGGGTAGCAACCAACAAAACCGAGTCCGGAGTTGCCTCCTGGGTGCATTTCAACTTCTTTGAAAATACTTCAGACACAAAAGAATGCGATGACCCACTATCAAATAAAACAATTGCCTTGTTTTCATTTATATTAATCCATCCTATTACAAAAGTTTTTACATCATTCATTTCCTCATGCCAAATTATTCAAAATACTACAGTAAACTTAGCCATAATTTCCTTCACCTACCGATGATGACTCCCTCGTCTTCATCGGCGTCTTCCTCCGTGAGTGCGAATACTCACCCTTGGCAGGCAATCCCCTTCCCCTTGCTGTTTATCTTAGGAGCTGGCCTATTGTTGCCCCTCCGAAGCTGGGGACAGTCTGGCCGAACATGGCCAATCTTTCTGCAATTGTAACATGTGCCGGTATCATTCTGAAAGTTCTTCTTTGGGCACTGGCTCTTGAAGTGTCCTTGCTCGCCACATAGAAAACAACTCCCTGTCTTCGTGCCTCCGGTGTTGCCAATAGTCTTCTGAAATTTCTGATTTCGACCATGGTTCCTGAACCTCGATGCCGGTGCAGGCCTCTTTCCCTTGTTCCATCCTCCAGTATTAACTTGTGGTTATGGTACTCTGCTTATATCCAACTCTGTTGTAGCTGCACGACGGACCAATTTCTCGAACATCCGGATGCAAAAGGGTACCATTTTGGTTCTAAGTATGGGCCTAAGCCCCTGCTCGAACCTCTTGGCCTTTTTGACCTAGTCTTGTACCATTTCTAGAGCATAATGGGATAGCTAAGTGAACTTGGTTTCGTATTCACGAACCGTCATGCTTCCTTGCTTTAGGTTAAAGAATTCCATAGCCTTTTCCTCCTGCACATCTAAGGAAAAGTAGTGCTTCCTGAACTCCCCTAAGAAGTCTTCCCAGCCAATGGGTTCTTCACCCATGCCCCTCTTCACCGACTGCCACCAGACCCAGGCGTCTCTCTCTAGTAGAATGCTGGCCAACCTGACCTTGTTGTTCTCCGGTGTCAGCATCACCTCAAATACTGTCTCGACTTGACGAATTAGTCGTCAGCTGCCGTTGGGTCCGCCTGGACCTCAAAAATAGGCGACCTCATCCTACGAAAGGATTCGACCATCTTAACAGGGTCGGCAGCTGCAACTCTCCGGTTACCTGCGGGTGCTCCCTGTTGCTGCACATTGTTTCGGCTTGCCTCTGCTAGGTCTCCGAATGCCTGGTACATACGAACGAATTCTGCCCTATGTCCAGACCTGTGCCATTGCCTCCACTACCCTCACCCCTCGTTCGGGTCAATTCTACCGCTTCTTGTTCTGCGAGACATCTGGTAGGAAAATAATGGAATATACATAGGCATCATATTGTGATATTGCAAAAATAATATCCATCCAATCTCAACATGCACATAAGACTTGTAGAAAACGCAAGGCTAAACTTCATTTCATTATAATCCCTTATCTTACATATGCTTTTTTCCCTACATTATATCATACATGTAGGTAGGAAAATAAAAAAATAACAAAATAACCTATAGGCACCTAACCGCCTAATCGGTACTACTAGTGTCTCCTGCAGGGTTCCCTGCAGCTGGTGGCAATCCTAGTAGTGCCTGCAACTGCATGATCTGCACCTGAAGCTCCGCGCACTTGCCCTCTAGGCACGCAAACTGCACGGTGAGTGTGCTTCATGATCACTGTCCTACGGTCGGCCCTTGCCTTGACCCTTCTCAACTCTGCCACTTCCCTCTCATTATTGAGAGTCATGAACTCGCAAGAGTCCATCCTGTTCTTGAGACGGGCGTGGCACCAACCCCACATTGCGAGATCGCGGAATACCTACTCAAAGGCCTGCTCCACTGCAGTAAGCTGGGGCGGTGGTGGGGGTGGCGGTACTAGAATCTGGCCATTCGCAGGGGCACCCCCTGCTGCGGCAGCTATTGTGGCCCCATTGTCCACCTCGACCGTGATCCCATGTGCCCACCCAGCTCCATCTGGTGGCTCCTCACCATCAATGATGGGCTCTAGATCTGATTCCACCTCGACCGTGATCCCATGCGCCCACCCATTCCCAAGGGGAATCGCTCTGTCAGTCATCCTGCAAGGAGTGGACACGGGAATTAGCCTAGATATTGAAATATCATAAAACATAAGTTGAAGAAAATAACAATATGAATTATAATTATCTACTACAAGCTAAAAAACCTAACTCCTATAAGGCAGCTAAGTCTATTTCCCTACTGTGTTGGACTATAAATTGAAGTCGACTCTGATACCGCTCTGTAACGCCTCGAACTTCCTGTATGGAGAATTTGAGACACGAGCTAGGACCTTTACATTCAATTAGCCACAATACACAGAAAAACAGGAAAATTTAAAACTTTTTACTTAATACAAGTATTACAAGTCGAGTGTTTCCATTGTTTCAATAAATTACATCAGAGTATACATGAATGAAACAATAAACGTTGGGCTCTTCACTTGGAAGCCATGCCTTGACTAGAGTTCTCCCGAATTGGTGATCATGTATCCACAACCTATTTGAGTGGGGACGTCAGTACATATACTGACGCTTAAAAGCTGATGACTAGCAGCGAATCTCAAAAACAAACATATTATCAGCATGGTAAAAATGTGTCGGTATAGTTTAAGTGTTCGTGGGTGCTATGACTTAGAATCTAATGCAATGTCAACAAAAGCTAGGATGCACTTATTCTAATGCAAGCGAGAACCTGGAGTCGCATGCATCCCATAACTACATACGCCCATATCACGCCGTTCTCCATATTTAGGAATTTGAACCCGCGTTATGAATTCTACTTTTGTACACAATCTGTTCCTGACAGATACAACGTGACTGATGAGGTTGTAGACGTGGTCAAGTCCCACCAATGCAATACACTCATAGTGTCTATGTTTGCCACTACTACCCGGAGTACCGGACCTCACTCAAAAACCAGACGAACGCAGGGTATCCGCAGCACAAGATAGCGCAAAGCCTATCCTGTGACACCCATAACTCATAGACCATGGTCTAGGGCCCGTTCGCTTCTCCGGCATAGAACATTACGGAATTCCGGGGTCCATCCCCTAGTTCCGAAAGGAGAACCTCCCATTCTTATCATGGTATTTCAGGAATTAACAGAGTGAGATACGCAACGCATGCTCCCAACTCGTGAGAAGGCACCGTACGTATCCCTTTGACGGGAAGGTACAACCCAATAACACAGCCTAGTGTCGGCCAATAGAACGAGTGAGATCATAGGGTATCGGCCCTAATACCAACCCTTCCCTTTTGGCAAAAATGGTTAAGTAATGATCTTTATAAGCTACAACCCTAACGATGTCACTAAACCTAAATAATCTTACGGGGTTTTCAATTTAAACTTTCTTAAGTTTATCATGGTCCAACTCATGGCCTATCGATCCAAGACATCAGTGACGGGATCTCCCTCAATCATCACTACCCCTAACTCGGATCTCATCAACATTCTCGGCCCTCGATCAATCCACACCAGTTAAGATCCGTCTGCGCATGAGGTGTGATTTATCCATAGTTTTCAAGGTGGTAAGATACGAGTCTTGATGGTCAATAACCCCTAGGGTAACTATAAGACCCTAGGCGAGCTTCTATCAAGCTAACAATAATAGTGACTTTTCCAACCATTATTACCCATACATTGAAGATGAAGAACGTTCACATGATATAGTCCAATTTTAATTAGAATCACATACAACTAGAATTCATGGGTCCTCTTTCCCAAATTTGAACTAGAACAACATGAAACTAGGTTCATGGGTTCTTTCCCAAATTTAAGCTAGAACACATGTAACTTGGTTCATGGGTTCTTTCTCAAATTTAAGCTAGAATCACCAAGTAACTAAATGCATGAGTTCTTCATCAAATTGAGTTAGAACTACCATGGAACTAATTTCGTGGGTTTCTTTTAGAAATTGAACTAGAACAATCATGGAACTATACCATTCATGTTTTCTTTTCAATGATTTAACTAGACTAGCATGCAAGCTACATTCATGGGTTCCTTTAATAGTTTCACTAGATTAGCATGCAACTATAACATACAACTCAAACATGTATGGTTTTTTTTAGCAACCTAGAGTAATTAGAGCATGCTACTACAACACACTACTCAAACATGCATGGGTTCTTTTCATAACATACGACTCAAGCATGCATGGGTTCTTTTAAATCTTTACTAGAACAACTACAACTTAAGCATGCATGAGTTCTTTTAAATCTTTTACTAGAACAACTACAACTCAAGCATGCATGGGTTCTTTTGAATCTTTTACTAGAACAACTACAACTCAAGCATGCATGGGTTCTTTTGAATCTTTTACTAGAACAACTACAACTCAAGCATGCATGGGTTCTTTTGAATCTTTCACTAGAACAACTACAACTCAATCATGCATGGAAGTAAAACTTATAACAATTATCAAAGACTTTACCTACATATTACAAAGACTACTTCTTTCATGAATTACAAGTCTTACACATTACAAAAATCTAATTTTATTAAATCTACAAATCCTACATATTACAAAACCTACTTTTCTTTAATCTACAAGTTTCTACATATAATAAGGTCCACTTTTTTTTTATGAACTAGGGTTAGTAAAAACTTGATCTTTAACATGGTAGGAAGCAACATACAACAAAAGAACTCATCTTTTATTAGCTTGTTGAGTTCCACAACCCCAAATTGGGTATATAAGTATTCTCACTTCACTAATATTTATATGCTCATAGTTTAGTCCAAGTTGTATAGTTTTGTGTTAACAAAATAAAAATAATAACAACAATAATCATATCAAGATAAAGATTTCATCTTTAATGGTTTTTAGTGAGTTCTACCCTTCAAAACTTTTCATGTGATCATTTTTGATCCACACTACTCATATGCACATAACAATTAGTCCAAGTTTTTAGTTTAGCAAAAATAACCATGACAACAACAATAACCACAATAAAATTTAAAGACTCAACCTTTATGTTATTTGTTTGAAATCTACCAACCATCTTTTCATGTGATCATTTTGATCCATACAACCATTTTTATGCTTAAGATTTAGTCCAAATTGTTATAGAACATATCCCATACAACATACAACAAAAGAGAACAAAATCAATAATAAAAGTAATAAGAAGTAGAGAAATCCCTACCTTTGATTTCTATGTAGGAAGAATTAGACAAGATCCTTCTCCTTCCTCCTAACTCCTATAGAAAACCTACAAATAAAGAACTCTCTAGTTCGGGTTTCTTTCTCTCTTTCTTTTGCTCTCTATTTTTTTCTTTTGGCAAATGAGGCAAGAGGTGGGGGGGGGAGGGGAGGGGTATTTATAGGAGGAATGAGAGGGTGAGGGTGCAATAGACATAGGGTTTTTTCAAAAAAACCCCTGGATCAAGGGGTGGCTGGCCATGAGGTGGAGGGTGAGGTGGAGGAGTGAGGTGGAGGAGTGTTCTAGTAGAAATACACCTATTAAAGCTCTTATGTATTTCCATTAATCCTAAACCCTAAGTTTAACCCTCCAAACAAATCCTAGCCATCCATTTTTGATTAATCATGACCAAAATGAGATATTTTTGTCCAAAACACATATTACACGATTTGTACAAACGTACAAAATCGATACAATACGCATACTTATATATTAATATATATACCAATAATTTTTGTTTGTCAAACCGCACAATCCGTATAAAAAAAATTAATTCCAAAAATAATAATAAAAATAAATTTTATTATCGGCTTGGAAGATTCCAGTACCAAAATGATATAACACATATACATATGGACTGGTATACATACAGATGATGATTATTAATTAAACTAAGTAATATCCACAAAAAATATTTCAATTCTGAAAAATAAAATAAAATAATTAAATAATTAAATAATTAAAAAAAATATTATTAATAACTGATCGGGATATTACATGACTACTATGTCTACCACCGCGTATCGATTAGAAACCATTTAAATATTATAAAATTATTGTATGTATAGTTAGAGAGAAAGCAAGTGTATGTTTTAAAATTTAAATTAAAAGAAACAACTAAATGTTTGACAACTAATAATTTAAAACAACAAAATTAAATAAAGAGAAATTACAAAATTTAAAACGAACAATAATCTATCTCAACTAAAAAATAACAATAATAATAATAACTAGTGAGTAGTGTATGTATGTTTTACCACTTTACCAAATTTATAAATAAAATCTAAAAAAAGGAGAGGAAGAAGTTCAAGAAAATTCAAACTAATTAAGAGATATAGATGAGAATAATCAACTATGTTAAATCTACAAATTAAACATATACTAAAATATCGTATGTGTTTGAAGTTTGAAGGATGAATGTTGAGAGAGTTGAAACTTGAGAGCTTGTAGTAGACTAGTAGTATTGATTGTTGTTGTTGATCACTTGATTGTTGTTGCTTGTTGATCCTAGCAAAATGTAGAGAGAATTGATCCTTGCAAAGTTGAGAGAGTGTTGATTGTAGATCCTTGCAAAGTTGAGAGAGTGTTGTTGTTGTTGTTGATTTAAGAGATAGTAGAAAGATTTGAGTGAATTAGTGAAGAGAAATGAAAGAAATGATGTGATATATATAGAATATGCAAATTTTTAGATTTCCTAAAGTAGGCCCCCCCCCCCCCCCCCCTCCACACACACACACACACACACACACACAAAACTAGCTAGTATAGATCCGTTGGGGGGACAATTTGGTAATTTTAAATTTTTTTTTTTTTTAATTCTCAACAAAAAAAAATCCAACGGTTAACCCGAACCCGGCCCGAGCCCGGGCAGGCCGGTTCAGCCGGTCCCGGTCCTCAACCGGGCTGGACCAAACCGGGCTAAATGGCCAAAATTTCGAACCGAACCAGCCCCACGGTTTGGGCGGCGGGCCCCGGGGGGAGCCCGCGTAACAAGAGGCCGGGCCGGTCCGGACCTGTTGCCACACCTAATCATTTGGGGCAAAAATCTCTGATATTATAATGGGAGAGTTGGGGTTGTCATTTGTAGACATTCAACCATCTAATCTCAACTATTAATTTTTAAGTGGGAATTATATTAACCATTCATTTACTCAACTATTGTTAGTTATCATAATACCCTCAAAGTTTAAATTTATTTACAACATAATTATTTACAAAAGTGTGATTCATATAAAATAAAAGTTTACTAATCCACGCTACTCCTCTGACTAGGACCAGTTCATGACTGCGGTTCACGGTTCCTCCTTTTCTGGACCCTCTTTTGGTTCTAAGGCTGGCAAAGTTCTCTCGTCTGTCTCTCTGAAATCCCAGGCCTGGATTGATAAAAATAATTTCCTCGACGATGAATTAGCTGAATTGGGTCAACCCACAGATCAAAAGAAGGTAATTTTCAATTTCAATTTTATTTCGGTGAAGTTTTGTTTGGATAATTCTTTTTCCGGCACTCGCGGCTATAACTTTTGGTTTGGCCTCTTATCCTCGGTTGATACGAGGTTCCACCTCAATTACTGTTTCTCTTCTTTTCTCCATCTTAATTCTTCAATGTGGACTCTTTCTCCTGGAATGGTGGGTCTCAAACCTTATCGTGTTGGAGGTGAGCTATCTCACCGGGCTTCTCACCACAAACGTTTGTATTCTGCTCCTATTGTGCAAATGCACATTCCCTCCACCGATTCGGGTTTCTCGTTGGAGGAGATTATGCAATCGCCTGTCCCTTCTATTCCTG
Source organism: Hemerocallis citrina (assembly GCA_017893485.1). NCBI lineage: Eukaryota > Viridiplantae > Streptophyta > Magnoliopsida > Asparagales > Asphodelaceae > Hemerocallis > Hemerocallis citrina. The sequence goes on along the minus strand of CM030359.1, from coordinate 204,209,190 downwards.
AGCATCGGAAGTCTAATTCTGCCAAAGCTCATAAACCATTCTCTGTCATTAGATCTAGCGCGCGTATTCGGGCCAACAAGGCCGACTCTTCCTCCCCGGCTATCCCAATTTCTCTTGAGGCTCAGGTCCGCAATGTAGATATCCCCCCCTCTTTCTTCCTCTCACACAGCAAGGCTTGGATTCATCTACCAAGTGCATTTTGACTCCCTCTCTAATCCTGACATGCTTAGTCTGTCAAGGAAGATGGGGTTTCTTGTTGACTCTGGTAATTTTGTCGACTTTGATTCGATTCGTCTTCGTGAAATCTCTAGAGCTTGTGAGAACTGGGTTGTTAATGATTAGCATCTCCTAGAATATTCGGGGTCTGCGGTGTCTCGCCAAGCAACAAGCACTGCTTAGTCTTATCGCTTCTTCGCATTATGACCTGGTTTCTATCCAAGAATCCAAAATTGAATCTCCTTCCCCCTCTTTCCTTCGATCGATTGGGGGCTCCTTAATTTCCAATTGAATTTCCCTTGATCCGATTGGTTCTAGAGGAGGCATCCTTTTGGGCTTTAAGACCTCCTGTTTCTCCCTCATCTCGATTAGGAGATTTACTTTTTTCCTTGTGGTTCAACTTCATTGGGTGGAGTTTAATTGTGAACTGACTGTGGTGTCGGTCTATGGACCGTCTACCGCAGATTGGCGTCAGGCCTTTTGGAACGAATTTACCTCCTTCCAAAATGCCATTCAAGGTTTCTGGCATTTTTGTGGAGACTTTAATGCCACCAAATTCTCCTCTAAAAGATCGAGTGGTTCCGTTTCCTCCTCCGACTCATCCCGTTTTAATGATTGTATTCGCTCCCTTCACCTAACGGATCTCCCCCTCAATGGTAGATCTTTCACTTGGTCCAATATGCGGGTCTCGCCGTCCATGGCTAAGCTTGATCGCTTTCTTGTGTCTTCAGATTGGATCAATTTTTTCCACAATTTGTTTGTCTCCGCCTTACCTAATCCGTCTTCGGATCACGTTCCTATCTTGCTGTCGTCCAACTATAACTTCTCCAAACCTTTCAAATTCCGGTTTGAAAAGTTTTGGTTGGAAGACCAGACCTTTGTTAACCTTATCTCGGAATGCCTTTCTTCTATTACGGGCTCTTCCAGTCTCGGCCGTATTCTGCTCAAGCTCCATGCTATCAAATACGGTTGTAAAATTTGGCGTAAAGAAAATTTTGCTAACGCTCTTTTTCTAAAAAACTTCCTTCTCTCCACCATTCAATCCATTGACCTCTTTGAGGAACGTGGCCCGATTTCGGATTCCCTCCGCTCTGAAAGGATGTCCTGTAAAAATGGTTATGCGACCTTTCTTCACATTAAATGGGCCCAGAGGGCTAAGTTTCGCTGGCTAAAAGAGGGGGATGGTAATACCTCTTTCTTCCATAATTATGCGTCTCACCATTAGCGATGCAATCGTATTTCCTCTATTCTGGACAATGGTATTGATATTAACAATGTATCCGATATTCATGCCTCCTCCGTTTCTTTAAAGATATTTTAGGTTCCCCCAGTCCATGTTCCATTCAGCTGGACTGGCAAGTTTTGTATGGTCATCAGACGTCGGACCTTTCCAGCCTGGAAGTGCCTTTTTCTCTTGAAGAAATTAAGACCGCTGTGTTCTCTTTAAAAAGTGATTCTACCACGGGCCCAGATGGGTTCCCAGCTTTCTTCTTTCAACGCTTTTGGGACTATCTCAAGGACGACCTGCTCCAAATTTTCTCTGATTTATTCCTAGGGAATTTCTCCTTTGATAGGATCAATTATGTGCATATCGTTCTGATCCCCAAATTCTTGGGAGCGAATTTGGTTTCCAACTTTAGACCCATTAGCCTTCTTATTACTTCCTTCAAGATCATTATGAAAGTTCTTTCATCTCGCCTCAGCAAGGTGATCTCTCCCTTAATTGATCCTGCCCAATCGGGCTTCATTAAAGATAGGTTCATCCTGGATAGTGTGGCTTCGGCACAAGAAATCATTTCTGACTATCATAGGTCTAATAAGGAGGGGATTCTCTTGAAATTAGACTTTCAAAAAGCGTATGATAACGTTAGATGGGATTTCCTCTTTGAAATCCTTTTGCAGCGTGGGTTTGGTCCAAAATGGATCGCTTGGATTAAATCCAGTCTCTTCGCCGGTACTTCGTCCATTATTGTTAATGGAACGGAAGACCACAAGTTCAAGTGCAAGCGGGGTCTCCGCCAAGGAGACCCAATTTCCTTTCTCCTCTTTTCGCTTGTCGCTGATGTGTTTAGCAAGTTACTCTGTAACGCCTGGGACGCCGGGGCGATTGAAGGTCTGGGAGACTCTCCTTGTTATCGTGGCGTGTTGAACCTTCAATACGCCTATGACACCAATATCTTTGCTAAACCCAATGGGTGCTCCTTATAGAATCTTAAGTTGCTTCTCTATGTCTTTGAATGTGTGTCTGGATTAGCCATTAACTTTCAAAAGTTCTCGGTGCTTTGGCTTGGAGGGTCTTTGAACCGTCAAGCGGAAATTGCACAATTCTTTAACTGCGCTCCGACTTCTTTTCCGATCCAATATCTTGGTATCCCGTTGCGATGGGGTAAGCTTCATAAATCGGATTGGTTGCCGATGATGGAAAAAGTTGAATATAGACTTCACGGCTAGTCGGGTAAATTTCTTTCTAGAGGTGGTAGACTCATCCTTATTAACTCCGTTGTCTCTGCCATCCCTTTATATATGATGTCCTTCTTTTATCTCCCTTCCTGGGTGATTACGAGGATCGATCAACTCAGAAGGTATTTTTTCTGGTCGGGGGGGGGGAGGGGGGAGTCTTATAAAGCGGGCTCTCACCTCTGCAATTGGAAGTTGATTTGTACCCCGAAAGCTGCGGGCAGTCTCGGGGTTCTCAACCTCAGACACCAAAACTTTGCTCTTCTGGGGAAATGGTTATGGAGATTTCTTTAAAATGATCAACTTCCTTGGGTTCGCCTTATCTCTTTCAGATGCTTCTTCTGTCGCAAGATGTGGGAGTTTCCGACTCTCTCTTCTCGCAGGGCCTCTTCGTTCTAGAAGGGAGTCTGGAAAGTGGTTGAGCCGTTCTTGTGCGGTTTAGCACACGTGTGCGCGGTGGGAGCCAAGACTAAATTCTGGGAAGACCTTTGGTTCGGTAACCTCAAGCTTTCTAATGCTTTCCCTGCGTTATACCATTTAGCGTCCAATTCCTCCGCTATGGTGGAGGACTATGTTCTGGTCATCAATAACCAAAAATTCTGGTCGATTCCTTTCTTGTGCGTCTTACCGCCGCCTCTACTGGTCTGCCTTCAAGACCATTTCTATTGCATCAACCTTTACCCCTAGCATCCCATTGACAATTTCAAATGGAGATGGACCAGTTCGGGTAACTACTCTGTTAAATCCTTCTATAATTTTCTCAATTTTGGGGGTATCTACTCCCTGAGTGCTAAGTTCGTGTGGTCTAGTTGCGTGCCCCTCAAAGTTAAAATTTTAGTCTGGCTAGCGCTGAACAATAAACTTCTTACCGTTGATGTCCTTAACAAGAGGAACTTGGCCATAAGGTAACTCAGTGCTTTGTGTTCCTTGGATCATGAAGATGCTGACCATCTATTTCTAAATTGTAGCTTTATCCAACCGTTGTGGAAGATTTCTGCTATTGCGTGGCAGGCGTCGCATATCCCCTGCGATATTCCGACCTGTTGGATGAATCATTCGATCAGAAAAGAATTCCGTCAATCCTGGAACCTCTTTATGATGGCCCTTATTTGGGTTATCTGGTCTGAACTTAATAATCGTATTTTTAACCAATTGGTTTCGTCGGTTGATAGAATCATTGAGGAGTTTTTTATTTTTTGTTAAGTTCTAGCCATCTACTTTAAAGGAGGATAAAGTGGAAGGCCTGCAACTTTATCGCTTGGATTACGTGATTACTGTTTTTCGTTCATCTTAGAACTTAAACCTGATTTCTTTTCTTCTTCTAATCTGTGTTTTCTTGCCTTTTGTGTAGACCTGATGCTGTTGTGGTGGTTGCTTGCCCTCCTTTTGGCTTGCTTTTTGGGGTTTTTGTTCTGGACCATCAGGTTTGGTCTGTGTTCCTCGGGACCACTCGTTCTGATGTGGGGTTTTTTTTTTGGGCTGTGATTTTTGGGTGTTGATGTTTAGCTTGTACTTCTCCTTTACGGTGATGTTAGGTCGGAGGTCTTTGGGCATGTTTGCTAGTCATCTTTTGGCTTACCCTGCTCTTTTGTAGGCAATTGTAGTATCGTATGGCTTATTTGCCTCTTTCTTTTGTTGTATTGGTATTCTCATCTGGTTATGTCTCTTGTTGTTTCGGTTGTGAGGCTGTTACCTGCGGTCTTTGTGCTTAATGGCGGGCTTGCTGTGTGTTGGGCTCTCTGGTTCTGAGGTGGGGGTTTGAGCTCAGTTTTTTTGCATTGGATGTTTAGTGTATTCTCCTCCTTTACGGTGGTGTTAGAGGAGGTTTTCAGCGGTTTCTTTGCTTTTGAGTTTTTCTGGCTTGCTGTGTTTGTGTGCTCTGTTTCATGGGGCTTTGTTAGAGACAGTGCCCTCTTATCTCCTATGTTTCGCTCTTCCCCTCTCTGTATCGTTCTGATTGACTGTGGTTCGTTTCCTCCTTGTTGTGTTGCTGTGACTTACGCTTAGCGTATTTTGGGTTTGGTGTTTGGTTGCTTCTCCAATCCTGCTCCGCTGAGGCCGGTATTGAGCCTTTATTTTTAGAAGCATCATACCATCAGCACCTGTTATGTTGTGTTTTTTTTTCTCTCTCTATTTTCTGGGCATGCCTTGGTCCAGCGTTCTCTTGCTGTGAGGTTGGCTCCGGGGCTGGCGGCCCTCCGCTGGCTGTGCTCCTCTCTCGAGCATGGCCTTTTTTCGCGACAGGGCCTCTAGGTTACGTGGTTGGTGTTCGTGCATCGCTCCCTGGGGCCTAGGGCTTGCGGATTCTCACTGAGCTTGGTGGAGGAACGATCTGCTGCTCGCTTTGGGTCTGGGGTTTTTTGGTGTACCTCGTTTGCAGCTTTCTTTCGGGTCTTGTTTTGTTTCGTTGTTTTCTGTGGCAATTCTCTCAAATGCATTTCGTTTATTTCTAGTTGTTGCTGTTTGCGGTTGGTTTTTACCTTGGTAAATTGTAATTTGTAACTCTCTATGATTTATTTATTCATTGGGCTGGAATTGTAAGATTCTATCCATATTATCAAAAATATAAAATAAAAGTTGTCACTATGGATAATTTGTAAAGAGTATGTATGAGTAAAGAGATATCTCAACCAGATTATGTCTTATTATTTACTTTATAAAATAAGTAAAAATTTAATTAGACCGTGCATCGCACGTGCTGGTTTCTAGCATACTGAAAGCCATACCTCGATGGGTGGATTCCTGGGTATCATTATCAAAACTATTTTTCGGGTTCACACTATTTCGGATGGGTTTTCGGATGGGTCCTCACTTCTCAATGCTTAAAAAAATGCCCGGGTTTTGTTGGTTCCGTCCCGATTTGATTCAAACCATACCCGGTGCTGCAGTGCACACCCCTTGCTATACTACGTAGGAGGAATATGGAGGATCTGAATTCTGTATTTAAATATGCATTTGATATTGTGCAGCCACTGAAATTCAAACTTGTTACTTTGATATCATATGAAAGTAAGAGGTTGAGGAATTTAGTATTTATATTCTAAATTATGCTTTAAACTAATTTTAACAAATGTCTATAACCTGCTTTAAAGAAGAAAAAATCCTGTGCCTCAGCTCCTTCAACTTGGCTTCAAAATTCATTTTTTCTAATCAAAAAATATTGAGTTGTCACTTTTACTACAATCGCACTAGTATGATAGTATCTTGACTAGGGATGCTTTCGGATTGGATATGAATCGGATATTGGCTATATCAACATCCGTATCCGTAATCGAAAGACGGATTCGGATACGGAAACAGATATGACTTGAAAAATAAAATTATATCTGTATCCACAATTTTTGAATACGGATGCGAATTAGATACGGTCTACCGGATAACGGATACGAATTCGAATATCAAATATAAAGTTTTTGTAGACATCTTCGGTTCCAATAGCAATCTGCAATCAAAAAACATGCTTCAAGATTAATGTAAAAGACCAATAGCTATGATAGTAGCATTGTAAAGTAATGTTAACCTGTGCATAAGCATTGCCCTTAGTGTACCCAGTCACACCATAGTTGTATATCAACTCTAACACAGTGGATTTGTCTTCATCATCATATCCAATCATGGGTAGAGTGTGTACTGTATACAACATACAATTTCGAAAATTTTATGTTCATATATCCAAATCTAAGTCAAAGAATGACATTGCAACTATGAGAGAGAGCGCTATTTGGGTTTCATGAACTTCGTAATCCTTATTTTTTTTGTATGATTTGTTAAATTATTTTTAATGAAACACAGGTGGGCTTCAACCCACCTTTAATGATATCTATATTTATTAAATAAAAATATATAAAATTAAGCGGATATCATCCGCTTTTTTTTAGGGATGTCCATATCCGTATCCGTATCCGAATGTTTTTAGATTTGGATATCCGAATCCATATCCGTATCCGTCCGGATACATATTTTTTGTATTCGTATCAGCAAAAATTTCCGATTCAGATACGGATTGAATCGGATAGAGCATCCCTAATCTTGACCCACAGTCTAACTAGACATAATACAGATGTATGTAAAATTCAACTAGTATGATTGTATCTTGACCCAGTCTAACTTGACATAATACCGATGTATGTAAAATTCTTAGCAAATACTAGGAAAGGCAACGGTATTTCTTATTGCATTTGCTTTGATAGATAAGTTCCTTCAGGCATAAGCAATGACTATAGAAAGTGCTTGTGATGTGTGGATAAGAAATTTATTTAGTTATAGTTGCACATAGTCCGCACGCGTGTTACAAATCCCAAAGTAAATAAAATATTTGACATCCTTTTTAAACCTTAAGTTTTAAATAAATTTTTAATGCATGCTTGGGAAAGAGAAAAATTTAGATGCCACATATGTATATTGATGGTTTTATCTTAGAACATTGCTTTTCTTCACCATTACTAGATCCTTTTGCATCGACTGTGCTTGGATTTTTATTTCTTTTTCACTACTTTTATATAATTTTACACTCAACAAGAAGGTAGAATTCATACAAAATTCTTGGCAATCCACAAATTTTCAATTAATTGGGAATTGTAAACCGATAGTTATTAAAGTATAAAAATATTTATGATGTTCACTAAATTGTACTTTGTGTTTTTGAAAGAGAAAAGATACATAAACAATAAAAGTTAGGTTAACACCCCGTAAAATTGAGATAATTTTGTCCCCACATATATCACACGTGTGTTTTGTATCATTACGTATAATATCCGTAATATTATTAAAATGAATATTTGTTAAGAACTAATATGCAAAATGGATTTGTGAATTTAAGTATAATTGATTTGTTAATTAGGGGCTTCATGATTAATTGTATATTAATTATGTGTAGATGGTGTGTCCAGTGGCCTACGTGGTGAGATTATGTAAATGGTGTAATAGTGGGTTAGGAAATGGATTAGTGTCCTCGGTTAGCCTTAGAGGCTAAGTGTAGGATTAACTGAGTTGGTTTAGAGTTGAGTAATGCTACATCCAACGTCAAATTTACTATTTTTCTCTTCATTATCTTAGGTGGCCCACTATTATTAGAAAAGTTTTTATCATCGATCATACACTTTACTTTTCACTAATTGTGTGCCACCTAAGATAGTGAAGAGAAAAATAGTAAATTTGATAGTGAATTTAATAGTGAATGTAGCATTACTACACTATATACTCAAGTAAACCTGTACTAATTCTCCAGTACTACCCCAACACAGACATCACTGAGAGAAGGGGAAAAAAAGAAGAGGACAAAGAAAGAGAAGAAAAAGAGAGAAGAGGGCAAAGAAAATGAGTTGGTGCTTTACTGGCTAATGAGAAATGAAATAGTGTAGGGGTTAGGCATAAGTGCGTTGGTTATAAAAGAAAGAGGAGAAGAACGGGTAGGGAATAAGTTAAAAAAAAAGAAGCAGCCAACCCTTTTTCCCTCCTTATTAAACCATCATTATCCCCCTTAATCACCATGCAACCTTCCTCGGTTCTCCTTTATTTTGCTCTCTTTCTCTTACTCTCTTTTGAACCCGACAGCCGACTTCCATTTAGAAGAGAAAATTTGAGAGTGGGAATTAGTTGTAGTTTGGAAAACTGGAGCTTTTGGAGTTGAAGTTTTCATAAGATTAAGTTTATCGAGCTTGGTGTTAGAATGTTTCGTTCGAGACTAGAAACAATCGAATTTGGATGCGATTAAATTGGATAACAACTTTACTACTCTAATTTCAATTACATTGTAGGATGTATGCATATTAGAGAAACTATATATATTGTATTGGATAAGTATTCATGCTTAGATTGATTGAATCATGCGTGAATTGTTGTCAATTAATAATGTGAAATTACGGTAAAAATAACATGGAAACATTTTACAGCTTATGTCCTGAATTTTAGACTTACTTCCGAAGATCATTTCTCTTTAACTAGATGGAATCTAAACTTGAAATTTTTATATGTGTATCCCGTATATGTTTATAACATCTCCACAAAATTTATTGTGTTTAAATGTCATTTGGTATTTTAAATAAATCTGAACTCATTCCAGGTTAAGAACTGAAACATGACATATTCTATAATTTTGTCCTGAATATCATGCTTATTTCCAAAAATTATTTGTCTCCAAATATATGAAATTTGAAGCTGAACTTTTTATATATGAATCTAGTATATGTCTATAATAGGTTCATGAAGTTTCATGAGGATTGAATATCGTTTAATATTTTAAACAAATCCGAACTTAGGACTGGTTGACAGTTTTACCTTGGTTCGGGAAATTTGTACACTTTCTGGTTTCTGGCCATTTTAATCTCTTATATACAGTATTTTGAGGAAACTCAAAACTAAGAATTTGAAGTATATTCGTTAATATTTCTTTCGAGTCTAAGAAATTAAATTTGCACGAAGTGTGGTATTTTCGGTGATTTTTATAAGTAGTAAGAGCTGAAGTTTTCTGGAACCTAAACATACTATTTTGCATGTGGATTTAAACAAAACAATTTCAGTCAAATTGAAATGTTCTTAACTACAATGTTGTAGTAAATTCATTCAGGTTTCTTATGAATCTAAGAAGTCCATTTTTCTGATAAATATTCACTACAACACAGAACCTATTCGCCAGCATTTTTTTAGACCGTCACCGGCGGTTTTTTACGCCGGTGAAACATTCACCGGCGTTTATAAAAACGCCAGTGCAAATGCCGCCGAATCGAGCGTCGCGGAAAGATAGGCGCATTCACCGGCGTTTTAACTGGACGCCGGTATATCTTTAACATACACCGGCGGCCAGACAAACGCCGGTATATGACGATTTCTGGGTGCCGTTCTTTCTCCCAATATACATTCACTAGCGGTCACATACCGCCGGTATATATCTTTTCACCGGCGATTGTACAAACGCCGGAAAATGTGTAATATTTACCGGCGGTCATAGAGCGCCGGTGTATGCTTGTTTCTAAGCGCCCTTCTTTCCTTACTTACAAACACCGGCGTGTCGTAAAACGCCGCCATATAGATATTCACCGGCATTTTATAAAACGTCGGTGTATCGTAGGAGTGCTGCAACTTACGGGTACACCCGCCTGTGTGGAAACGCCTCTCTAACGAAATTTTCAACTAAACAATTAGATACACCGGCGTTCTATGAAACGCCGGTGTATGCTCGTTGGTTTTTCCTGCTCCAATTTTTCATTCGATTTCAATTCACAATTTCATTTAAAAAACCTGTAAACTAATTCACAACTGAATCAACCAATTTCAGGCATATTAATGCGCAAATCACAACCAAACACAAGAATTAATTAAGATAATAAAATTTCACACATTGTCCATTAATCGTCCAAATTCACCGCTTAATTAACATCATAATTAACAAATACAGTAATTAACATCCCAAATATCTCAACAACTACTTAAAACAACAATACAGAACATAACAACAACAAGAACAACATAACAACAACAAGAACAACATAACAACAACAACTAGAGGCCGCCGACCACAGATCCATACCCCTCGAGTAGCTTCAGTGCTGATCATCAGAATTTCCTTGATCTGGGTGACCGCTCTATGAAAAAAAAAAAAAAATTAGTTCAACAGTAAACCAAATATAAGAAAAATAAGTAAAATAAGAAGGGGCTCATATCAAGTGTAGTTTTAAGGAACTGTCATCGTGGAAGGAAACCAAATATAGAAGCCAGAAATGGAAACAGAGAACGGTAGAGAATGAGGATACACCAGGCTAACATAGCGGCATTTTCCTCATCTCTCTCATCCAATGGTAGAGAATGAGGATACACCAGCCTAACATAGCGGCATTTTCCTCATCTCTCTCTCATCCCTGCTTTCTATTCAGCAAACACACATAAAGAGACATCAGCAATAACAGCAAGAGCGACAAGAACAACAATAATAATAAATTATTATAAACGAGATGTCTCTATATGGGTTTCCAGATCTCCACTCGAGCCCTCTCTTTCTAATCACAGCCCAATTAAGAACATAGACGACAGCCACTAAACAATCCAATCACAGCCCAATCAAAATTTGCCATCCTGAATCTTAAATCTTCAGATACATAAATTCAGCTTCTTTAACAGTAAAAGAAAATCAAAATGACAATCAAAATCATGCTAAGATGACAATCAGATGCATGAATTCAGTTTCTTTGACAGTAAAAAAAAATAAAAATTTCCAGTATCTAAGCATATATGTTTCTCCATTAATTCATCATCCCAACTAAATCATGATGTTTGTGACTCCAAAATAAACCTGCACAAGGTTTGTTCAGCCCAATTCTTGTACAGATTTGGAGGATTTTGGTATACATACAGCATCCTCTAGTCGACAGTTAACACATTTTGGTAAAAAAAATCATGCTAAGATGACAATCAGATGCATGAATTTAGTTTCTTTAACAGTAAAAGGAAATAAAAATTTCCAGTATCTAAGCATATATGTTTCTCCATTAATTCTTCATCCCAACTAAATCATGATGTTTGTGGCTCCAAAATAAACCTGCACAAGGTTTGTTCAGCCCAATTCTTGTACAGATTTGGAGGATTTTCGTATACAGCCAGCGTCCTCTAGTTGACAGTGAAACCATTTTGGTAAAAAAATCATGCTAAGATGACAATCAGATGCATGAATTCAGTTTCTTTGACAGTAAAAGAAAATGAAAATTTTCAGTATCTAAGCATATATGTTTCTCCAATAATTCATCATCCCAACTAAATCAAGATATTTGTGGCTCCAATTGAAACCTGCACAAGGTTTGTTCAGCCCAATTCTTGTACAGATTTGGAGGATTTTGGTATACAGCCAGCATCCTTAGTTGACAGCTAACACATTTTGGTAAAAAAATCATGCTAAGATGACAATCAGATGCATGTGATCAGTTTCTTTAACAGTAAAAGGAAATGAAAATTTCCAGTATCTAAGCATATATGTTTCTCCATTAATTCTTCATCCCAACTAAATCATGATGTTTGTGGCTCCAAAAGAAACCTGCACAAGATTTGTTCAGCCCAATTCTTGTACAGATTTAGAGAATTTTGGTATACATACAGCATCCTCTAGTTGACAGTTAACACATTTTGGTAAAAAAATCATGCTAAGAAGGCAATCAGATGCATGAATTCAGCTTCTTTCACAGTAAAAGAAAATGAAAATTTCCAGTATATAAGCATATATGTTTCTCTATTAATTCTTCATCCCAACTAAATCATGATGTTTGTGGCTACAATAGAAACATGCACAAGGTTTGTTCTCACCCAATTCTTGTACAGATTTGGAGGATTTTGGTATACATACAGCATCCTTAGTTGACAGTGAACCCATTTTCGTAAAAAAAATCATGCTAAGATGACAATCAGATGCATGAATTCAGCATCTTTGACAGTAAAAGAAAATAAAAATTTCCAGTATATAAGCATATATGTTTCTCTATTAATTCTTCATCCCAACTAAATCATGATGTTTGTGGCTACAAAAGAAACCTGCACAAGGTTTGTTCTCACCCAATTCTTGTACAGCTTTGGAGGATTTTGGTATACAGCCAGCATCCTTAGTTGACAGTCAACCCATTTTGGTAAAAAAATCATGCTAAGATGACAATCAGATGCATGAATTTAGCATCTTTGATAGTGAAAGAAAATGAAAATTTCCAGTATATAAGCATTTATGTTTCTCTATTAATTCTTCATCCCAACTAAATCATGATGTTAGTGGCTACAAAAGAAACCTGCACAAGGTTTGTTCTCACCCAATTCTTGTACAGATTTGAAGGATTTTGGTATACAGCCAGCATCCTTAGTTAACAGTCAACCCATTTTGGTAAAAAAAATCATGCTAAGATGACAATCAGATGCATGAATTCAGCATCTTTGATAGTGAAAGAAAATGAAAATTTCCAGTATATAAGCATATATGTTTCTCTATTAATTCTTCATCCCAACTAAATCATGATGTTTGTGGCTACAAAAGAAAACTGCACAAGGTTTGTTCTCACCCAATTCTTGTACAGATTTGGAGGATTTTGGTATACATACAACATCCTTAGTTGACAGTGAACCCATTTTGGTAAAAAAAAAATGCTAAGAAGGCAATCAGATGCATGAACTCAGATTCTTTCGCAGTAAAAGTTAAAGAAAATTTTCAGTATCTAGGCATATATGTTTCTCTATTAATTCTTCATCCCAACTAAACCATTGATGTTTGTGGCTTAAAGAAGATTTTAGATCTAGGATGACAAATTTTGATTGGGCTTTGAATGGAGATTCTAGTCATAGATCGATTCTTCGGAGTCCGACTTTCTAAAGGAAATGCCATTTGGAAGTATGCGGGTACATGTTTGTTGGATAACCAAAACTCCCATTTTTATTGAAGAAAAATAAGAATAGGGCTCATATCAAGTGTAGTTTTAAGGACCTGTCATCGTGGAAGGAAACCAAATATAGAAGCCAAAAAGAGGAATGGTAGAGAATGAGGATACACCAGGCTAACATAGCGGCATTTTCCTCATCTCTCTCTCATCCCTGCTTTCTCTTCAGCAAACGCACATAAAGAAACATCAGCAACAACAGCAAGAGCGACAAGAACAACAATAATAATAAATTATTATGAACGAGATGTCCCTATATGGGTTTCCAGATCTCCACTCGAGCACTTTCTTTCTAATCACAGCTCAATTAAGAAACATAGACGACAGCCACAATGCAGACTCACAAACACTAGTACGTGTCTTTCATGCATTCAAAATTATAATATCTTCAAAATTACCAATTTAAAGACTTACCGGTGGAATTATTCGTGGGTTCCTTGCTATTACCACAATAAAGGATGAGAATTTGCTTGCATTATCACCAACCGGTTGCCCGACACTGTTTTCCTCCACCACAATCCTTTCGTCATTCTTAAGTTTTCATATGCTCGTCATCTTAGTTCGCCCTCGATGTTTTTTGACAGTGGGCGGCGTGCTACCCTCTCCCTCCTCTGTTTGACTGCCACTATTATCTAGGATTAACAAACCAACATAATTACAAAAAATTTAAAAAGTGAGATTTGTAACAAATTCAACTACAATGATAGTTTGATGCAAATGACACTAAGCATTGTTTAATGTAAATGACACCAAGCAGTAGAAAATAGAAAGACAATTAAACCAATTATTAAATTCACATACAACATGTTCGGAATTACAAGATATAATATTACAATAAGATTTAAGACACGAAAATTACAAGACATATAATATTGAGCTATGAAAATCAAGTAAACTACAATACGACATCTTCCAATACATCACCCTCTTCTCCATCCTTGCGGAGCCAAGTCCCGCAAATTCCGCCGTCGGTTGTGTTTACATCAAACATAGGAAACTCAGAAACAATGTAACTGTTCATGGCTTCACCGTCTTCATCGTCTGAAGTATCGCCCAGTTGGAATACATCTATTGGTTGCATCTCAAGAGCCACATACGATTTTGGAAGGGTTGGATCTTCAATGTAGAACACTTGTTGCACTTGGGATGGGAACACAAATGGTTCGTGGCTAATGTGTGTACCGATGTGAATCAATTTTGAGAAGTTTACAACTGTGAAACCTAACTTATCCTTGTTATTAGCAAAATTCCTATCAAACTCAGCCCAATCCCCATGAAATAAGACAACACGAAAATGACCAAAATAGTTCAACTCAATGATATCCGTGAGCACTCCATAGTAGTCGAGATCTACATCTACCGGCCTCGTGTCCGACTTGGAAGCATAAATTCTAGTCTTAGAAGTCACTACCATTCCACTATTTTGAGACTTCAAATTACAATTCACGATCTTTAGTACGAAATCTAAAGCCATTGAATATGTATCCTCCGTATCTTTTAGCCATCTTATAGGGACCCTTGGCAAGTACTTGTATTTCAGATGACACACCTTCAGGAGCCAAAGAATGTACCTATTAATTTTGTGCAAATCGTATCAGCACCATGGATAATGTAGATATAATGAAGATTAACTTGCATTTTCTTAATTCACCTACATGAGATTCAAACCACTTATGAAAATTTTCATTCATCAACTTGTTTTGTTCACGTGGTGGTAGTCTTCTTGGTCTAGCCCTTCGTTTGATGTCCCTGACAAATTCGCTAAAATACAAGCAATTGAAATAAGGAATAACAAAAGTAAGTTAATATCGAACTCTGCAGTTTTCACTATATTCGATTTAAATTCAAAAGCAACATACTTTCGAAATGGTTCCACTGATGCATGGTGGTCTAGCACATATCGATGTGCCTGTTCCCACGTTAAGTTATCTAGCTCAAAAGCATCAACTTTACCAATAATAGTGCCAGTGGTATCAAAAAGATATTTAGTACCATCAAGATTGGAAATGTCTGGATTTCTTCTTGGTCTAGTCAAAGATATCTCTACACCCTGCAGATACCTGGAACAAAAATGTGAACACTCCTCTGATAGATATCCCTAAGCTATTGACCCTTCAGGATATGCTCTATTTTTAACATAACCCTTGAGCCGGTATAGGTACCTGAACATGTATAATTAATGATTTAGAGCGAAGTAGGGGATTAAAAAAAATGAGCTTTTGAAAATTCTGTTTTGTAAGATGCATGAATTCTTTTATCTCTCAATGGGGTACATCCACCGATAGTGAATAGGACCGCCGACTCTGGCTTCACCAGCAAAGTGGATTATCAAGTGAATCATTATAGTGAAGAACGATGGCGGAAATATCATCTCCATTTTACTAAGTGTCAATGCCGCCCGCTGCTCCAATTGGTCAATATCTTCAACACGAAGCATTCTTGAGCAAATACCTTTATATATGCTACAAAGATCTTTCAGGACAGTAGTGATTTGCTCACACATTGAAGACCTTAGGGCCACAGGGAGGAGATCCTGCATTAGGACGTGGTAGTCGTGTGACTTTAGACCCTGAAGCCTCTTCTCTTTAAAGTTGACACATCTTGCTAGGTTAGAAGAATAGCCATCAGGAACTTTAAGTTCCAGTAGAACTTTACAAAACAATTCCAACTCCGATTTTGATATTGAATAGATGCATGAATTCAGCATCTTCGACAGTAAAGGAAAATGAAAATTTACAGTATATAAGCATATATGTTTCTCTATTAATTCTTCATCCCAACTAAATCATGATGTTTGTGGCTACAAAAGAAACCTGCACAAGGTTTGTTCTCACCCAATTCTTGTACAAATTTGGAGGATTTTAGTATACATACAGTATCCTTAGTTGACAGTGAACCCATTTTGGTAAAAAAAATCATGCTAAGATGGCAATCAGATGCATGAATTCAGCTACTTTAACAGTAAAAGAAAATGAAAATTCCCAGTATATAAGCATATATGTTTCTCTATTAATTCTTCATCCGAACTAAACCATTGATGTTTGTGCCTCCAAAAGAAACCTGCACAAGGTTTGTTCCGCCCAATTCTTGTACAGATTTGGAGGATTTTGGTATACATACAGCATACTTAGTTGAAAGTCAACACATTTTGGTAAAAAAATCATGTTAAGATGACAATCAGATGCATGAATTGAGTTTCTTTAACAGTAAAAGGAAATGAAAATTTCCAGTATCTAAGCATATATGTTTCTCCATTAATTCTTCATCCCAACTAAATCATGATGTTTGTGGCTTCAAAAGAAACCTGCATAAGGTTTGTTCAGCCCAATTCTTGTACAGATTTGGAGGATTTTGTTATACAGCCAGCATCCTCTAGTTGACAGTGAAACTATTTTGGTAAAAAAATCATGCTAAGATGACAATCAGATGCATGAATTCAGTTTCTTTGACAGTAAAAGAAAATGAAAATTTTCAGTATCTAAGCATATATGTTTCTCCATTAATTCATCATCCCAACTAAATCATGATGTTTGTGGCTCCAAAAAAAACCTGCACAAGATTTGTTCAGCCCAATTCTTGTACAGATTTGGAGGATTTTGGTATACAGCCAGCATCCTTAGTTGACAGTTAACCCATTTTGGTAAAAAAAACATGCTAAGAAGGCAATCAGATGCATGAACTCAGATTCTTTAACAGTGAAAGAAAATGAAAATTTCCAGTATCTAAGCATATATGTTTCTCTATTAATTCTTCATCCCAACTAAACCATTGATGTTTGTGGCTCCAAAAGAAACCTGCACAAAGTTTGTTCAGCCCAATTCTTATACAGATTTAGAAGATTTTGGTATACATACAGCATCCATCTTTGACAGTCAACACATTTTGGTAAAAAAATCATGCTAAGATGACAATCAGATGCATGAATTCAGTTTCTTTAACAGTAAAAGGAAATGAAAATTTCCAGTATCTAAGCATATATGTTTCTCTATTAATTCTTCATCCCAACTTAATCATGATGTTTGTGGCTCCAAAATAAACCTGCACAAGGTTTGTACTGCCCAATTCTTGTATAGATTTGGAGGATTTTGGTATACATACAGCATACTTAGTTGACAGTGAACCCATTTTGGTAAAAAAATCATGCTAAGATGCTAATCAGATGCATGAATTCAGCATCTTTGATAGTGAAAAGGTGAGAAATCAAGAGTAATTACCGAAGAGAGAGGGGGCCGACCAGCGGGGCGACGAGCGGTAGCGTAGGAGATAGAGAGAGAGCGGGGCGACGAGCGGTGGTTTTCGATCGCAAATTCACCGCGAAATAGAGAGAGGGGGGAGGGAAATCGAATTGGGTTGTCGAAGATGACGAAGGGTCGGAGGCAAAGCGCGAGAAATAGAGAGAGGGAGGAAGGAAAACGAAGGCGGCGAAAATTAGGTTTGGGAATTAGCGAGCGAAATGTTAGGGTTCGCGGGAATTTATCTCAGTTAATTCACCGGCGTTTGAAGTTACGAACGCCGGTGAATGTATCTATATATTCCCCGGCATTTGTTATTAAAATGCCGGTGAATAATACCATTCACCGACGTTTATAAATAAAATGCCGGTGAATATCATGATTCCCCGGCGTTTTATAGAGGCCTCCGGTGTATAACCATCCAATCTGACACCCCATTCCTGGTCACTCTCTACCCGGCGCGAATGGTAAAACACCGGGGAATATACGCCGGTAAATCGCACATGTTTTGTAGTGATTGAAATTTATATGGTTTTACAAGACTACTATGTTGTTGTCCAAAAACATAGTTGAATATTCAAACGGTGGATTCGGACCGAGGTTACATCTGGTAAACCCACGTGTGTGGACTAGGGGTAGGCCGTTAAGGTCCATGAATCCGAGAGAATGTCAGGTCAAATTCAAGGGAATAATTGTGACTTAGGAGAGGTCCGAGTCCGGTAGAGTTAGATGACTTTGAGGGATGAGTGGAATATGGTCGATGTGACCAAGATTCTAGTTTGTGTGAAATGTATAAGGGTGACAATAGGCCCGAACTCGACTTGGGCCCGCCTAGGCCCGACCCGATAATTAGCGGGCGTAGGCTAATAATTCACATTTCAGATTGGGCTCAGGCTCAAATTTTTAGGCCCGAGGAAAATTCAGGTCGGGCTCGAGCCCAAGTGCTTAGTCCCGATGGGCCCGAATCAAATTTTTATATGTGTGTGTATATTTTTGTATGCATCATATATATTTATGTATAATTTTTTTTCAAGAGAATATTCATGTAAGTAAGTTAAAATAAGTGTTAAAGTTAAAGATAGAGAAATTATGCCCTGTTTATAAACTTAAATGAAAATAGATAAATTAGATGTGAATTACTCAAAAGTTTATTGTATTCCTATTATTGTTATTTTTTTATCGTATATTATTCTTAATATAGTTTTATTTTATGGAAAATTTATGTATTAGGACATGCATAAGTAATTCGAGCCTAGGCCAAACCTATTTTTGGGCCTAATTCAGGCCCGGACTTGGGCCTAATTGTTTAAACCCGAAGAAAAGTCAGGTCGGGTTCGGGCTTATGTTTTCAACTTTTGGCTCGGGCCGGGCCTATATGGGTTCGGCCCAAACCCAACCCATTGCCAGCCTTAGAAATGTATGTTCGGAATATGGATTGTTCAGTTTAGAGTATAATTTTGCATTATTTAGACTAAAATCTTGCATTAGTTAAATTAAGATTTTGCATTAGAAAAAGATATGACGGAAACAATGACGGACATGCTCGGTAAAAAGCTTGCAGTTTCAAGGAATGTTCGGGACTGAGGATACGCCCTGTAAATCCCCGTGTATGGGCTAGGGGTAGGCCGGTAAGGTCCGCGAAATGGCCGGTAATGAGCTTGCAGTTCCTAGGATTGTTCGGAACTAAAGATAAGCCCACTAAATCCATGGTGTGTGGGGGTAGTCTAGGCCGGTAAGATTTGTAGTTATAGGAGATTGACTTGCTGGGATTCGTGACTAAGAATGCACCTGGTAAATTCATGATGTGTGGGCTAAGGGTAGGTCAGTAAGGTTCAATATCCTGAGGTGCGAATTACATGTGATTACGCATTGGAGTACCGATAATTGGGTTTAGGCATTGCATGGTGAGAGATTCATCCCTATAATAAGAAGAAATGCAAGTAGCTTGCATTTAGAAACTATGTTGTATAAGCGGCATATCTTCCAAACAAGCGTGCATTAGAAGAACATATCTGAATTGTGCATGTTAATATAGTAAGTGCATGTTTGACACTCTAGTAAATTAGTTCCACACTCACTTATACGACATTGTATAATTGACTATTTTTCATTTACACTTAACATATACATTGATTGAGATTTTTCTTCTATTATGCTGTGTTTTGAAAGTTAGTTGAGGTTATTGGAATTTTTACCATCGGCCACACTATCTGATGATCCCACAGATTGTGGTTTTGTAGGTAAGATTGCTTGAGGAGATAGCGTACAAGTGTAGTATCCTGAGGGCATGCCACGATATTACTCTATGTGACTTGGACATGTAGTAAGATTCTCTGTATTTCCTTATATTATATTACATTTTTGTACTCAATTGAAGTAAACAATTTTGAATGTGTCATGAACTTTTCAATGTATGGAATTTGGGGCATTACAAGTTAGCTTATAACTAAATTTGTTAAATAGGAATACTATTTATATATATATATATTGAAGTTATACTCAAAAAATACTCAGTGTTTTCTTATTCACAATGTACTCAAAAAGAGCAAAATTAGATCACACAATCAACTTATGATAATGAATTTTCATATGGGTTCCAGTTATCTAGCATCAATTGTTAAATACTGATGTAAATCTGCAAGTAGGTCCATGTGGGCTTCAGGTAGGCCCACATGTCTCCTGGTTCTGGAAAGCCATCGCTAATGCCTATGAACCCTTCATTGGCTGCGTGACATCAGTTATCGGTAACGGCAGACTCACCAGATTCTGGGGGGATAAGTGGTGTGGTGATCACACACTTAGAGCTCTGTTCCCCGATCTATATGATCATGCATCACAACTACACTGCACGGTGGCCGCAGCCTAAAAAAGAGGTGCCTGGAAACCACTCTTTAAACAATCGCTCGATCTGGGCTCTCCGATTAGACTCATGGAACTTCAGATCTACATCACCAATGTTGGAATTAGTTTCTCTCAGGATCCAGATAAGAAATCCTTGGGATTAAAAAAGAACGGCACATTCATCGCTCACTCCCTGTATAACCGCATTCACTTTAGGGGATGTACCCCAAAGTGGGCATGGGTCATTTGGAGGACGGAAACCTCGCTGAAAATCAAAGTTTTCTTATGCTTGGTGCTGAATGATGCGATTTTGACTAGAGAAAATCTCACTAAATGCCATCCGAATGTGGACTCTCGTTGTGGGTTCTGCCACGCTACCCTAGAAACTAGAGACCACCTTTTCCTACAGTGTCCTAGGAGCAAAGCGGTACTCGTTGAGGTACTCAATGCTTTGGGGATGAATCAGTACCCTGGCGTGTATGAGGACCTGTGGGTAGGTTCAAAATTACCTACTGAGAGAAGAAGTATGAAAGAAGCATGGTATATCGCTATCGCCGCAATGACTTGGGTTCTTTGGCTAGACAGAAATATTTTTTTATTTTCGCAGAACTTGTAATAATATTTCTGGTAATTTGACCCACATTATGCATTTTGTTTTATTTTGGGCTAATGTGGCCGCAGCAGGTCCCAGGGGGAGGATAACGAGCGTATTCCAGGTTGAGGATTTTGATGATGATGAAGTCAAGATCGGTCCGACGATCGACTGACAGCCAGCTTGGCCTTTTATGTTGATAGATACCCACCGCCCCAGGATTTGTTGGGGGGATATGTTGTATTTTGTTTAGTCGCATGTATGTTGCGGTCATTATGATCTTCTTTTGTTCCACCCCCCATGTTTTGGGGTGGAGTTTATGTACTTTTGTTATGATTGTAGGACCTTGTATTTGACTCATTACTCTGAGTTTGTTTTATTAATCCCTTATTAATGAAACAGGGTGGCCATTAGGGCTGCAAACGAACCCAGCTACTCGCGAGCTGCTCGGCTGGAGCTCAGTCAAAGCTCGATCAAAGCTCGACTCGAGACGCGCTCCAGCCGAGCTCGAGCTCGATAGCTTAACGAGCCGAGCTCGAGCTCGGGCTTTTTTTTATTATTAGGCTAAGCTCGCGAGCTACTCGGCTCGAACTCGGTCAAAGCCCGGTCAAAGCTCGGCTCGAAACGAGCTCGAGCCGAGCTCGAGCCGAGCTCGAGCTCGAAACTGAGCTCGATTGCTTAACGAGCCGAGCTCGAGCCTTAAGATACTCGGCTCGTTTGCAGCTCTAGTGGCCATACTCCACATTTTCTTTAAAAAAAAAAGAAAAAATCTGCAAAGGAGGTCAATGGTACACACACCCAGTAATATAGTTATTATAAATAACATAAACGAGTTGTAGAAAGCCCATAAGTATGCAAAATCAAACTACATTAAAAATAAAATATTATTAAATATTTCATGCAACCATACTTTACTAATTTAAACATTATTAAATATCTCATCCACTATACATAGATAGTGGTAAATATTTTTCTAATTTTTGAAAATGGTAAAAGAAAACACATGCATAATACATATAAATAGATCTAGTAGAGTTAAAATTATAAAGATATATCTCTATCTCTATTATTATAATGGGAGAAGGCCTTAGTGTCATTTGTCATTTTGTCATTCTACCAACATGTGCAACGCACGTACATAACTAATATAAAGTAGGTTTCCGGTTCAAATCCTCCCTATGTCAGAGTTTTTATTTTTATTTTTTAAAATTATTAAAACGTGCATTGCACGGGTAAATTACTAGTAACCAATTAATGACACATGCATGGTGGGCATTCTCACATTGATCCATATGATGCATGACTAATAAGTAGCTGAACATCTCTATCTCCATATGATGCATGACAAATAAGTAGCTGAGCAATTCTCTTTCTCGCATGTGTTCTGAAATGGTACAACTAAAAAATAGAAAAATTAACCATGAACCGTCGACATTTTTTTGGGATAGTGTCAAACAAATAGACGAAACTAGACCAAGCGGAGTATTCCCGACATTTTTCGGAGGTAGGCACAAAGAAAGGCTACTCCATATTCACGAGTAGATTGTTTACATGAAAGAACCACCAAGTGATTATAATTACTTTATTATATAAGATATTTCTTCCTTTAAATACTTCAGAATAAGCTATGGAGTATTCAGGTACTAACTACAGTAACCATTTTTTGTTTTTTGTTTAAGAAACAAATCATTTCATAAAACATGTTACAAAGGAAGGGGTCATAACTCATAACTTTCGCTTTTTAAGGAGCCTTCAAAACTCACCCACTTCAAACCTCTTGCATATGACCATCTCTAACGGGCCTTCAATCTTCATATTGAAAGCCTGGCAGTGCTCCAACCAGACTGCAAACACTTATTCATTTTGAAGGAGCCCAAATCCTTCAAATTTGAAGGCTTTGGTCCAAGCCTTCAAACTTGAAGGCTTATTCAACTTTTTAATGCCCATTCTACTCTTTTGTATCTTAACATCTTTTCAAGAATTACATTCATATTCTTTTAATATATATATATATATATATATCAAATGAATATATCTTATAAAATATTAATCCAAATTTTATTATTTTGGTACCGTTTGAAAGGTCTCGACGATACTTTCAAGTTGAGACCAATTTTGAGTATATATTTTTTTATCGTTTGAAAATAATAATTGATACAATATTAATACTTACAATTATTTATTTATTTTGTATTCGCTTAAAATAATTTCAAAATAGTACTAAATATATTGCACCAACTCACAAAATGTGATCATTAATTGGAATTAGATAAACGACAAGTGTTGAACGGTGAAATACATATAACTGAATGATAAAAATATTAAAAATATTACATTGATAATCACCAGCCTTAATCCAGTTCATTGTCATGTCTTGCCCACAAATGCTCTATCAGTGCATTTCTAGGTGTAATATGAGCATTTTTGTCTTTGAGTTGCCTGTGTGGATCAAGGATTCGTCGGAATTGCTCGGTTTCATTGACATCAATCTCTTGAACATTGTGAATAATTGTATGAGTAGACAAAATAGGTTCTACAGAATTATCGTGTTCATTCTCGATGATCATGTTTTGTAGTATAACACAAGCAGACATGATATCATGTAGTACACGTTTATTACAAAAACATGCTGGCCCCTTGAAGACGGCAAATTGTATTTGAAGGACTCCAAATGCTCGCTCGTCTTTTCGGCATGATTCCTACATCATTGCGAAATATTGTTTCTTTGGACCTTGGGGTTGGGAAATAATTTGTACTAAGGTTGATCACTTGGGGTATATGCCATCGGCAAAATAGTAACCAACATCATATTCTTTACCTTTAATTAAATAATGAGCAGGAGTAATACCTTGAGTTAGGTTAGCGAACATATTTGATGCTTGCAACACATTTATGTCATTGTTCGACCCTGGTAGTCCAAAATATGCATGCCATATCCATAAGTCGTTAGAAGCCACTGCCTTAAGAATGGTAAAAATTATTCTAAATTATAAAAATTATTTGATTAAAGTGAATTTAACATTTCATTCAATGTCATGCCCCGCTTCCCAAAAGGAATACGGAATACGAGTACGTGACAAAGCCCAGCGAATGATTTTCATCATTCATAAGCTGTAGGATCGACTCAGCATCATAACAAGAAATATAGCAAAATATACTCAACCACGCATGCATGAATAATTTATTAATCAACAAAAAACAATTGAAACAAAATATAAATATCCCAAATAATTTTCAGATCTGGATCAAAAGTAAAAACTTCGGGACTACAAGCCCGTTACAAGTTTCAAGTAGAAATAAATTTTAAATAAACTCAAATACAAATAATTGAAGCAAGCTTTCCCAAGCAAAGCCTAGAAGGTTTGCTCACCAACTCCAGCAGGCAATTCGTCTCCAAAGTCTGTATTATAATACAGAAGAAAAATGGAGAAATAAAGACAAATGCCCTTAGTGCAAGTTAGGGCCGCAAGCAGTACAAACAAGAGTATGAAAATAACTGGTATAAAACAAGATATGGAATCACGAATATACAACATGATTTGACAAGGATGCAACAAGTAGTGAAGTTCAAGAGACTAGCTAGCAAGTAAGATAACTCAAGTAACAGGATTAGGTAACAAGTACTAGTAGTGGAACAAGTAACAAGTGAACATGTAATTTGTATCAAATATCAAGTGACAAGTATCGAGTAACAAGTATCAAGTAAGGCAGGTGTCAAGTGTGAACAAGTAACAAGTTATTCTTAAGTCTAATATTTAATTCTATCTAGGTAGCACTTCATGCGTCCCAACTATTTACCACATGGTTGCTACTTACAAACAAATTTTGTTTAGTCCTAGTGGTGATTTTTATAGGGCGGTGTACTCAGACATCAAGTATCAAGCAAGCAAGGTTCATAAATACACAAAATAATGTAACAAGTTCACGGACTAGTTCGTGAATGCACTAACAAGTTCAAGAACTAACCGTGGGTTCATGAATGCAGTAAAGATACAACAAGTTCATGAACCAAGTAATGGATTCATGAATACGCTCAAGATAAAATAAGCTCATGAACCAAGTAATGGGAAACATGGACCCCCTTCCGAGTACACTTACCTATATTATCCACTACTATGGTCTTTCCCTTAAACTCCAGCTTGTTATTTATTATTATCATCAACCAAGCATGAAAGTGTGCGAAATAGGACATGTATACATGGCCAAGAACAGGGAACAAATTTAGACTAGGTTGGATACAGATTCAAGAGTCAAAACAAATTAAATTATCAAGAATGATGATAATTTCAAATCTGGACAGCATGACGTTACTGTACCAAAACAGAGATTCCTGCCACCCCAAAAATGTAAATCTAAATCCGTCAGAAAATATAGAAACTAGACTCTCTACCGAATCCAGCACATATAAATAAGATAAATAAAAGTTGTAGCATTATGTGTCAAAACAGCAAACTACACAGGATTCGTGTTCAGCCAAAATTGGTAAAACTGTGTTCTTAAATGTGAAACAGGTCTGAAGCTTCATTAATTAATTTCAGAAAAATTAGGGAATATCCTCTATTGTATCTAGTCTCAACATGAAAATTTCAAGTCATTATCTTATAGGTAGAATAGTTAAATTAATTGTAAACAAAGTTTCGCAGCAAATTTACGAATTTGCAGTTTCAGACACAGCAGCAGTAAAACGGCCATAAATCACAAACCATAACTCAGAATTCAATTTCGTAAAAAGTTTAATAAACTAGACATCTGGGGCTAAATTTTATGTTTAGGACTCAAGTCCAAATTCTGATGTTATCAGGATCAAAACAGCAAGCAAAGACAGGAATAGCAGCATAAGTGAATTTCTTTTATATAACAAGTGGCTTGATAAATGACTATTATGAGTCTAGATTAGTTTGTGATACAAATCAAGATGTAATGGGTATCAAATCAGTAAGTCACATTTATTTCTCAACTCAAAAGAAGGTAAGATCAACACATACATCATACAACACAAATCTACAAGTCTAGGTGGTTCTTAGTTTCATGTGTTCGAATAATTATGAGATAAAATGGATCCAACTAGTTTTGCAACAAATATATCAGCGAAGGGTTGTGACTCTTATGATCATGTAATTGATAAGGAATAAAATAAGATCAACAAACGATGAGCCAAAGGGGAGTCACAACTACGATCTACTTGTAGTATTTTCAATTAAAAATCTTGTACTAGAATAACAAATTGTACAAGAAGATACTTACCTTGATTGGATGAGGGCGTTGATCGACGATCAAGATCAGATGGATTGGATCGGTGCGGATCTTGATGGAAATCAAGATCAAGACAATCGGACGGCTCAGATCAGATAGGATCTGATCAAGATGATGGAGATCAGATCAGATCTGATGATGCCACGATCTTGATGAGATCGGATGGCTACAATTCAAACAACCAAATCTCTCCTTCTTCACTTACAATGACGAAGAGAAAGACAGTGGCGGGGATCGGCGGTGACTGCGGTGACGATGACTGCGACACTCACGGCGAGGCGGTGACTGCGGCAACGGTGCTGTGGTTGAGAAGCGACGGTAGTGACCAGGGATCGGAGCTCAAGTGAAGCTCTATTTTGCACCGCAACCAGAGGAGAGCGGGACGATGGCAACGAGGAGCACCAGGGTCGACGGTAATGGGTTCGGCAATGGCGAGTTGATGGGTTCGATTGAGGAGGAAGACGATGAGGTGGGTGATGGAGACAAGGGTGATGGGGAAACGATGAGGCGGCAATAAGCACGGGGATGGCAAAGGCTAGGGGATTTGGCAATGGCAGAGCTCTTCTGGAGGTAGAAGGCGATGAGCAAAAAAGGAGTTTGGGAGGGAGGCAGCTGTGTGCGAGGCTACGAGGAGTTGCACAGGGTCTAGGAGGATGACAAGAATGGGTTCGGGAGGGTGAACTGGTGGAATGGGTTCGGGAGGGTGAACTGGTGGAGAAGGAGCTGGAAGATGAAGAGGCTCTGGAGTTGGGTTTGTAAGAAACAGAGAGGGAGAGAGATCAGGGAGGCGGCGGGGGTGTAACAGTGAATAGGGGTAGGGTTATAGGTTAAGGTTAGGGTATAGGTTAGGGTATATATATAGGGTTAATGGGTATGGGTTGTTGGGTAGATGATCCAATAGGAGAATGGGTAACGGGTTTCAGTTCGGGATCCAATAGGAAATTAGAATAACCAGTAAAAAATATAATTTGCATTATAATATAGAAATTATTTTGAAATACTACAACACAATTAATAAATAGAAATATATTTTTAATAAACAGTCAAAATGAATAATAATAATAATAATAATAAAAATAATAATAATAATCATAACAATAATAGTATATATATATATATATATATATATATATATATATATATATATATATATATATATATATATATATATATATAAATGGAATTCGAGTTTAACAGATTTTTAAAAATAATCTGAACAATAATAATATATAATAAGTAGTCGATTAATTTGAAATAGAAAATAAGGTTAGAATATACTATTATTCGAAGTAAACATAATTTTCGGTTCGAAAAGATTTTAATAGAAGGTCCAAAATGAATTTAAAAACATAATGAATTTTTAATAGACAAAATACAAAAAAAAAAGAATCAGAAAATATGTATTTACGAAAAAATATTCAGAAAATATGTATTTACGAAAAATATTCAGAAAATATGAATTTTAAATTTCACTAATATTACAATTAATTTATAGTTTATTTTAGTTTAATTAATAATAATGAAGAAGTGATAATCAATTCTATCCAAAACACCGGAAAGTAGAGACAAATCGTTAACTTGAAACTGGCCCCTAAGTGACTATAAATACCCCCTTGACATCCACATAATTCAGATAATCGATATTTGGCTATTAAAAGCTCTCATATATTTCTAGAGTTCTGACTTGAGCGTCGGAGGGTCTGTTGCCGGGGTCAACCCTGGTGTTTCAGACTTTTGCAGGTCCATCGGAGTGATCGCCACCATCTAGTTCAGATCAAACCGTCCAAACGAGTCAGATTTCATAGTCAATATTAGTTTGCTGCAGTCAACATCGACGATAACTAAATTGTCAAGTTTTTTATTGTTTCTAAAAAGAATTCACATCATCTGTTTGCTGCCACACAGAAAAAACAACAACATACACATTTGTCATATCACCGTACTCATACCCGTACCTATGCTTCATAGGTAACAGATGATACATGTGAATAATTCTAGAGAGTTTGAATTTTGTATATTACAGTAAGTTTATTGTTTTCTTCCAAAAAATAAATGTAATAGTGTTTTGTAGTTGCTACTGCTGATTTTGGTGTGGGAGCAAATAAATAAATTTGTGGATTCTTGAAGAAAACAAATAAGCAAACTTGTTGACTTTCACCGGCGTTTTGACTGGTTTCTTGCCGCTGCCGTGAACCTGCAAAAAGTTCGATACACCGGGATGGACCTGGCGACGAACCCTCCGATGTCCTTATCAGTAATCAGGAAGATTATGAAAGAGCTTTATGTGGAAAAAGATTGATTACCTTGTTATAATGGGGGGAGAGGGGTATTTATTGTCGCCTTTAGAGACAGTTTAGAGATAATAATTTATCCCTATGTCCTGGTGTTTTTGGATAAGATGTAGAGTTTAAACTCGTTTCATGATAAGATAGTTGGTTAAAACCGCCTCTTAGAGATAATCACGAATTTGAATTACCCTTTAAATATTTGAATTGGTTTGTAGCGGGTCGTTACACGTACCCAATAGAACAGATCCATTTTTGGATTATTGGGCTTTGAAGAAGGACCCAATTCCCATTTCGAACTCGTTTGTAGGTGAAATTACCATTTTACCCCTGAGAGCTTTAAGATTTGTGTCTGATTTGAACGGTCCATTTTTTAATCCTATTTTTAGCCATATCACGAGCCCCCCACTCCCCAAGACTGAGTTTAATAGCATTTGAGGAGTAGTTTTATTGTTTTAATGGCGTACAGAATTTTATCAAAGTTCTTGAGAAAATTTGGATCTTGATCGAGGTGTAACGGTGTCAATCTAAGTTTGTGAAGTGCCCACATTGATTTTGCAACTTTCCTGGGTTATTCTGATTTTTTTCCTAATTTTTAAATTATTTTTTAAATTATTTATTCAATTTTGCGAATCAACAATCCGTTATAAAAAAGTATTAATTAATCGTTCTAATTAATAGTTATTCATCCAGGAGTTCAAAAATATTTTCCTGAATTTATAATTATTTTTTAGAATTTTTAATTAATTTTCTTGAATTTTTAATTAATTTTCGCAAATTTTAAACAATTAATTCGAATTAATAATTTAAATCAAGAATTAATCAGGGAATATCGACTTCGGGCGATCTGGAGCGTTGATCATGCCGTTGACGTGAATTTCGGTAGGCGGTGGATCTGGTGCTTAGGTGACGTGGCACGATCTAGGCACTCCGATCAGGTGCGCGCATCGGGAGGTAAGAGTTTTCCTATATTTAGGGGCTGGTGGCAAGAGTGCTTGACACTCGTTGCCGAAGTCCAGGGGAGCGACATGTGGCACGTTAACCATTGACCGTTGACCATTGATCAGTCAACGCATTTTCATGCGTTTGGACGTCGGTGGCAAGAGTGCTCGGTGCTTGTTACCGAAGTCCAGGAGAGCGACACGTGGCACATTGACTGTTGACCGGTCAACGCCATTTCTCACGTTTGGACGTCGTTGGCAAGAGTGCTTGTGCTTGTTGCCAAAGTCCAGAAGAGCGGTACGTGGCGCGTTGACCGTTGAGCAGTCAATGCCATTTCTCATGTTTGGAAGTCGGTGGCAAGAGTGCTCGGCGCTTGTTGTCGAAGTCCAGGAGAGCGACATGTGGCATGTTAACCGTTGACCATTCAATGCATTTTCTCGCATTTTGACGTCGGTGGCAAGAATGATCGGCACTCTTTGCCGAAGTCAAGTAGGACTTTGAGAGGGCGATGCGTGGCAGGGTTGACCGTTAACCGTTGACCAGTCAATGCATTTTCTAGCATTTTGACGTTGGTGGCAAGAACAATCGGCACTCTTTGCTGAAGTCGAGAAGGACTTCGAGAGGACAACGCGTGGCCGCGTTGACCATTGACCAGTCAAGTGTCTATTGAGTTGCCCATTTTTTGTTGTTTCGGGGAAAATGGGCCAGGCCTTTGCGCTCTTGGGGGCCTTTAAGCCTTGGTTAATGTCCCAACAACCCCTCTTTCTATAAAACTTCACCCCCCCTTTCATTTTCTCATTCTCTAGTTTTTTACTCAAGCGATTTCTTCTTTCTAACGGGAGCTTCAGGCAAGAATCTCTTACTTCCGGCGATCTTTTCCAGCAGTTGCTGTCAAATCAAGGTAATTTTTGACACTTAGCTTATTTTTAGAGAATGTCTAGCGTTCCTTCGAGGCAGGAGACCTCCCCTACTCTCGCCCCTCAGGCGACCTCTTGTTAAGTTCCCCTAATCGATAAGGGTAAGGCCATAGTAGGGTCATCTTCGGTCGTAGTAGAGACCGCAGTTGAGAGTGACCGGAGGATAGAAGAGTTCGGCAGATTGCCAGGGGTGTTAACCAGGCTTCAGAGGGTTCGGGATCTTCCGGACCACCAGGGCATGTGCATTATGTACGGTCTGGGGTGGAGCTTCGAGGAGAATGCAGTAAGAGAGACTTCGGAGGCCGATGCGACGATCTCCATTCTCAAATAGGAAAATCAAATAATCGAATGTCGATTCGGGAATGTTTTTAGATCCTGAAGGAGTACGACTTGATGTTGCCTGGTCCCGGGGTGTGGGCTAACTCGCCGATGCCAGTGGACATGTGCTTCTGGCCCGTCAATGCTTTCTTAGCCGGTATTCGGTTCCCTCTTCATCCATTCGTCGTCGAAGTACTGCGATGGTTTCGGATCAGTCCCGTTCAGTACATGCCAAACGTGTGGAGGCTGATCAACGGGTTCATTCTTCACTGACAGGCAGCGGGTCTCGAGCCGAAGTTGAGCGTGTTGTGGACCGTATACCGGGTGCATCAACAGCAGAAGTCGGAGTTCAGGTTCTACCTGGCTCCAAGGCATGCCGCAAAGCTCGTCAGCTGCTCCGACTTGATAAAAAATTGGAGGGATAAGTATTTCTGCATCCAAAGTCGAGAGCCATGGGTCATCCCGACGATTTGAGTTGAAGAAGTTTCGAGGCGGGTGAAGGAGAGCCCGGTACTTGTCCCGAAGAAGACGATATGGTCTGGATGCTCCTCGATTGACCGAAGTTCGATTTGAAGGACCTTGTTGAGGAGGTGCTCTTCAAGGGGGGTCTCAGCCTTATAAACCTCAGTATGCTTTTTATTTTTTGCCCCATTCTCTCCTTTTTCTTTTTAAGTGAGTCTTATTTGCACTTAACCTCGGTATTCTAATGTTCTTACAGAATCCATGGACTTCGATGATATGCTGGCGCAGCATGGGGTCTTGGTAGCAAGGCCCCTAGGAAGAGGAAGAAGGTGGCCTCGAAGGTGTCATCGCCGAGTGTGAAGACC
Source organism: Hemerocallis citrina (assembly GCA_017893485.1). Classification (NCBI taxonomy): domain Eukaryota; kingdom Viridiplantae; phylum Streptophyta; class Magnoliopsida; order Asparagales; family Asphodelaceae; genus Hemerocallis; species Hemerocallis citrina. The sequence goes on along the minus strand of CM030359.1, from coordinate 204,177,916 downwards.
CTCATCGCTGCTATGGAGCAGTCAGCGAAGCAGGCTACAGTTGTTTAGCGGCCTCCGACCCCCGTGATGACGTTGGCTTCTGCTGAGACTGGGGCCTTCCCCTTATCAGCGGCATTGGGCTTAGAGGCCCCGCCGTTAACTGCCGAGGTCGAGGTGTTTCTGACTGAGGAACACAAGATGATATTCGTCCCGGACTTCCAAGTCCGCAAGCTCGACGGGTTCCTTGGTGACTCGTCGTCCTGCATGCAAGCCATTCGACACCTTGCCATGCTAAAGGACAAGGTCTCAATGGATGTGGGGAGCGTTAGTGACGATGGGCTCGAGATCTCTCGAGCAGTGTGTCAGTAAACCTTGCATTGACTCATAGTTTTCGTCTTTTGTAGAGTTAGTTTTCTTTTCGTAAACTCAAGTAACGGTGCTCTGCTTCTCATAGATAACTTGCCACTTCGTTCATCTGAAAAATGACTGAGCAAGAGAGGGAGCTGAAGCAGGATGCTGATAGGGCTCGGTCAGTAAAAGCTCGGATCGCCAAAGACCTCGAGCAATCGAGGCTTGAAGCCGAGATGAAGGCTTCAAGGTTGGAGCACCTCGAGACCGTTGTTGCAAAGCTCGAGGCGGATAACACCCTGCTGCTCCAAGAGAAAGAGTTGGTAGCGTAAGACGAGGAACACGTTGTTGCCACAGTGAAGGTCACCGCAGTGAAGGAGGTCGAGGACCAAGCGATGGAGAAGGCCAAGAGGTACCTCTATGTCAATATGGCAAAGGCCTATGCTCACGTAATCGGCCAAGTAAGAGAGACCTTCCCAGAGGAAGACTACGCCGGATGGCATCTGTTCCACGACCCTATCCCCAGGTTCGACGATGCCTCCGAGGAGGACGAAGGGGACGAGGAGGTTGAAGTGGTCGAGGTGGGGACCAACGAGGCAAAGGTAGAGGCTACTGTGGATATCATGCCACTAGCCATTGTCGCCAAGACACAAGGGTCGGGGCCCTCGGCGACCGGTGATCGCTCGAAAGAGGTCCGCCCTTAACCTTGTTGCACTTTTATACTTCTTTTATGTTGGACGTTATGTACTGTAGCCTAATTGCGGAATAGCCACCACTTCTTGTATTTCTCGCCAGAATTTAATGAAAAACTATTTTGTGGACAAGTTTTGTGAAGTCTCGAAACTTTTGTGGGTTCGTTTTGCTTTCAAACCATCTCATAGTAGCTTCGTTTAGACGTAGTATCGTTATGTTGGGTCTTCGGTCTTAGAGATTTACATTTTCTTTTTTGGTTGACTTCCTAGGATAGCGAGGTGCCACGACTTCGCTTTGAGCTAGGCGTCGTCAAGTTGGGCTAGCTCGGTCTCGAGAGATGCTTTAAAGAGCGGAGCGGGAGTTGGGTCATTTAAGGGTGACCCTGGCTCGTTGAGGCATCGAGATGAGGCACCTTGAGGAAAGGGTTCGCAAAGTGACACCCGAAGGCGAGGAGTCCTGCCCCTCGATGGCCGTTAGCCAAGGCTTGGACTCAAGTTCCTTCGTCACTCTCTGTTCGAAGTGAGATCCGAGAGAGAAGAATTAAAGAACGTGGTGCTCGAGAAGAATCTAGAGTCGGCACACCTTCGAAGGGCTATTTCTGAGGTTTCACGAGGGAGTAGTTCGTGATGATTGCCTCGTTTGAAGATCAAAGTGACGGATGACTCTCTGAAAGAGTGCATCATCGAGCGAGAGGTGGAGAATCTTCGCCTATGATGACTTTCTGAGGGGAGCAATGTCAGAAGCACTTCATGCCCTCGGGGTGAGTTTTCTCAGGGAAGGTCGTTCCACGAGTTAGCACTTCGTTCGTCTCCTGTTTTACGGAATCCAGGTGATGCGCAAAGTGGAGTGGCCGGCTCGTTGAGTGTGGCATCTGTCGGGGCAACCGTTAGACTCTTGGTTGCCGACAACGTGACTCGGCTCGCTGGCTTAGAGACATCCATAGAGACGAGGCGGGATCAGCACGATGCTCGCCGCCCTCGTGTATCACTTAATAGGAGCATCCCCCTCCTTAGGAGAAGTTAGGGCTAGAGTAAGACTTGTATCTCCAACTTTGTAATCTTTTTGTCTTGTATGACCTTTTGGTCTTGTATGACTTCTTGGTCTTGAATAAGACTTGAATTTTAAATTTTGATGGAATAATATATCGCTTTTTTCGATCTGGTAACGAGTTTCTTCAAAGAATTTGTGCTTTGCTAACTTTCGCAAGAGAATTTCAACAGTTGTGGGAGCAGTTTCGAATGGCGAGCTACTTTGTACTCATTCGTTCGCAAGTAGCTAAAGCGGCATCGAACCAAGTGTTGGACTCCGAACTTGTCGTTAAGAGAGTTTCAATAGTTGTGGGAGCAATTTCGAATAGTGAGCTACTTTGTACTTGCTCGTTCGCAAGTAGCTAAAGCGGCATCGAACCAAGTGTTGGACTCCGAACTTGTCGTTAAGAGAGTTTCAATAGTTGTGGGAGCAATTTCGAATGGTGAGCTACTTTGTACTTGCTCGTTCGCAAGTAATTAACGCGACATCGAACCAAGTGTTGAACTCCGAACTTGTCGTTAAGAGAGTTTCAACAGTTGTAGGAGTAATTTCGAATGGTGAGCTACTTTGTATTCGCTCGTTCACAAGTAGCTAAAGCGGCATCGAACCAAGTGTTGGTCTCTAAACTTGTCGTTAAGAGAGTTTCAATAGTTGTGGGAGCAATTTCGAATGGTGAGCTACTTTGTACTCGCTCGTTCACAAGTAGCTAAAGCGGCATCGAACCATGTGTTGGAATCTGAATTTGTTGTTTAAGAGAGATTTTTGTACGCTCCAAAGTAAGACAACTAGAACATTTAGAATAGAGAATTTCGTGGAAGTAAATTGCTTTTATTAAAAACAACTAAGTGGCTGCTTCTGAGTTGCAAGCCATTATTACACTTCAAAAAATTGACTGAATAAAAAGAAACAAGTTTTAGAAATGCTTTAAGAACGTTTTAGGAGTTGAAATTGCTTGGAGCGGTGTTCAAACACCCTCTTGGTACTTCAACGCTCTAGGAGTTGAAGTTGCTTGGAGCGTGTTCAAACACCCACTTTGTACTTCAACAAGTGTTCTGCATTTCATGTCCTCGGCACTCTTTTGCCCCCCGGGTCTTCAAGTTGATAAGTGCCAAGCAGGAAAACTTTGGAGACCCTATATGGTCCCTCCCAATTGGGCGCCAGTTTGCCTTTCTTGCTTGGAAAAGAAATTGATAGCTTTCTGAGCACCAGGTCTCCTTCTTTGAGATTAATAGGGCAGACTCTCTTGTTGTAGGACTGCTCAATCCTACATCGATAAATTTCTTACCGGATAGAGGATCTCTCACGGATCTCATCGATGAGGTCCAAGTTACCACGAAGCTTGTTCGCGTTTTGCTCTTCGTTGTAGGCAATCAAGCGGGGGGAAGGTAGATCGACCTATAGTGGGATGACGGCTTCAGAGCCGTACGTGAGGTTGAAGGGAGATTCTCCTGTGGAGGTCCTCTTAGTAGCGCGATAGCTCCAGAGAACATTGGGGAGCTGTTCGACCCATAAACCTTTAGCAGACTTATCTAGTCTCTTTTTCAGGCTGGAGAGAATTTGCCGATTGGCATTCTTTGCTTGACCATTGGACTGGGGGTGGAAGATCGAGGAGAATCATTGCTGGATACCAAGGTCCTTACAAAAAAAGCGAAAAGCTGCCCCCGTAAATTGAGTCCCATTGTCCGTTACCAAGATTCGGGGCACACCGAATCTGCAGACAACGTTTTTCCAAAAGAAACACTGAACTCTATTCTCTGTGATCGTAGTTAGAGACTCGGCTTCGATCCATTTAGAAAAGTAGTCGATTGCCACGACAAGGAACTTCAGTTGGCCCGGTGCTGGAGGGAAATGCCCGAGCAAGTCCATTTCCCACATTGCAAAAGGGGTTGGACTGGATAAAGAGGAGAGCTGGGCTTGTGGTAAGCAGCGGATCGTAGAGAATTTTTGGCAGGGGCCGCATTGGCAACGTGTTGTTCGGCATCGCTCAGGAGAGTGGGCCAGAAGTATCCATAATTCAAGATTTTGCGGGCGAAGGACCTTGCTTCCAAGTGAGTGCCACACATCCATTAATGGACCTCCTTCAGAGCATACTGTGCTTCCTCAGAGGAGAGGCATCTCAAGTAAGGCCTTCCATTCACTTGAGTGTAAGAGCATTTGTACATGACCCCCTCGATGAGCGTGTACCGCTCGGCTCTGGTCCTGATCTTTTGAGCCTCTTTAGGATCTGGAGGGAGGATCCCATCTTTGAGGAACTCGAGCAGGGGCCTCATCCAATTCTCCTCGAGTTCTAGGGGCAGCATCTCCATCAGTTCGGGATCTTCTACCTCGATGCTAGGTCTCACGAGAACTTCTATTAGGACGGTTTGTTCGAGCCCCTGGAGGGAAGAAGAGGCTAGCTTTGAGAGGGCATTTGCTTGCGCATTCTCTTCTCGGGGGATTCTCTGGAGTTGTACATCCGCGAAAGAAGCCATCAGTTCTTTGACATTGGCCAAGTATTTGGCCATGCGACCATCTCTCGCTTCGTATTCCCCTAATACCTGGTTCACTACCAGCTGCGAGTCACTGAATATCTTGATGCGCTCGGCCCCGGCCTTACGAGTCATACACAGGCCGGTTATAAGGGCTTCATATTCAGCCTCGTTGTTGGACGCTCGAAAGTTAATACGGAGTGAGTATTGGAGCACGAAATCATCGGGGCCAGTCAGGATGACCCCAGCTCCACTCTCGTCGGTGCACGAGGACCCATCAACATACACGGTCCAGAATGGGGGTTGCTCTATCGCTTTGCTGGCATCGGGGATTGTGCTCTCTACAATGAACTCTACTAGGGCTTGGGCCTTGATAACGGTTTGGTGCTGATAGCTGATATCATGTTGGCTCATCTTTATGGACAACTTCATAAGGTGCCCCGAGGTATTGGGCTTATAGAGAACTTGTTTGAGCGGCTGGTCGGTAAGAATGACCACCGAGTGAGATTGGAGGTAGGGGCGGAGTTTCCGGGCTGCCATAACTAACGCATAAGCCATTTTTTCTAGTTTTGGTTAACAGAGTTCGGCGTCCCTATGGACCTTACTCACATAGTAGATTGGCTTCTGCGTCTTATCTTCTTCTCTTACTAGAACAGCACTGAGTGTCTGCTCCGAAGTGGCGAGGTATATGTAGAGGACTTTCCCAGGCTTTGGCTTGCTCAAGAGCGGGGGGTTGACTAGATAGGCCTTGAGCTAGTCAAAGGACTCTTGCTGTTGTTGCCCCCACTCGAAGCCTTTAGCCCCTCTGAGGGTCTTGAAGAATGGGAGACATTTTTTGCCTGACTTGGAGAGAAAATGCCCTATGGCCGCTAAGCATCCTGTGAGCTTTTGTACGTCTTTGACACTTGAAGGAGGGTTCATATTCAGAATGCCTTGAATCTTTTCCGGATTGGCATCTATGTCTCTTTGGCTGACAATGAACCCAAGAAATTTACCGAATGAGACACCGAAGGCACACTTGTTCGGATTTAGTCTCATGTTGTGTCTCCTCAACACACCAAAAGCCTCTTGAAGGTCAGAAACATGATCCGATCTGCTGACGCTCTTTACCAACATGTCATCTACATAGACTTCCATGTTCCGACCGATCTGTTCTTTGAAGACCTTGTTAACAAGGTGCTGATAGGTGATACTAGTGTTCTTGAGCCTGAAGGGCCTCACCCGGTAGCATTATAGATCCTGGTCGGTTACGAAAGAGGTCTTCGAAATATCTGGAGGGAACATCCTGATCTAGTTATACCCGGAAAATGCATCCATGAAACTTAAGAGTTCATGGCCTGAGGTTACATCAATCAGGGCATCAATGCTCGGGAACAGGAACGGATCTTTGGGGCAGGCTTTGTTTAGATCCGTGAAGTCAATGCAGCTCCTCCAGCTCCCGTTGGCTTTTTTTACCATCCCGACATTAGACAGCCATTCGGGGTAGTTGACCTCCTGTATGAACTGGGCATTTAAAAGTTTCTCCACCTCTTCTTTAATTGCCTGATGGCACTCGAGAGCGAATTCGCATCGTTTTTGCTGAATAGGTTTGGCCCCAGAAGCAACACTAAGGTGATGCATGAGAAGCTTTTCGGATATTACAGGCATATCGGTCGCAGTCCAGGCGAATAAATCGCGATTTTCTTATATACATTGAATAATGTCGATTCTGACGGGAGGGGGAAGAGCTCTACTAATTTGGAATGTCCTGGTCGGATCTCCTTCTGAGAAGGCCACCTCTTCCAGGTTGTCGATCGGCTCTGATACGGGTTGGCTACTCCCTTGGGGGAGTTCAAGAGCTTCGAGGGAGAGGACTGGCCCTCCTACCGAAGTCATGTAGCATTTGCGAGCCGCTTTCTGGCTCCGTCTGACTTCTTCCACTCCTGCTATGGTGGGGAACTTCATCTTCAGGTGGTAGGCTGAGGGTACGGCCTGGAGAGCAGCTAAGCCGGGTCGGCCCAGAATGACATTGTAAGCTGCCTTCACATCCACCACCATATAATCCATCGGCTCGGTTTGGGTGGTCGGGGTTATGCCAGTGGTTACGTCGAGAGTTATGACACCCTCGATCGTCACTGGCACCCCGGTGATCCCGTGGAGAGTATAGCCAGCAGGCTTGATTCGATCTCTTGACAGCTTAAGACCCTAAAAGGATTCCAGAAAAAAGATGTTAACCGAATTGCCATTGTCGACCAGTACCCGGCATACATCAAAGTTGGTCATATGGAGGTTGATCACCAGAGCATCACAGTGGGGCGTTCGGACGCCCTCCAAATCTTTATTTGAGAAAGTAACAGGGACCCCAAGGCTCTTGGGGGGAGGATGGTTCTGCACGGAGTTCACCTCTCGGACGAAGGCTTTTTGGGAGGAGTTCGAATCTCCCCCCATTAGGCCTCTGTGTATGAGATGTAGGATGGCTTCAGCTTCGGAGTCCGAGGTCTCCGCGTGCTGCTCGGTTCGCTTATTAGCCCCCTTGGGGGGCAGAAGAGGATCTGCCCTATCCTTTCTTCTGAACCTGGAAAGTTGCCCTCTCTGAATAAGGGCCTCGATCACCTCTTTTAAGGCCCGGCAGTCATCCATGTCGTGGCTGTGGTCCATGTGGAAGCGGCACCATTTGTCCCTGTTTCTTTTTTTGCCCGACATGTTCATCTTCGGAGGTGGTAAGTGGAGACATTTTTCCCCGACCTCCATAAGGATGGTTGAGACACTCGCGTTGAGTGGAATGAACTTCTCGAAGCGGGGAGAAGGGCAACGCTGGCCTCCATTATCTTTTTGGAGCTTCTTAGCTCCTTATTATTCAGTGCCCTTCCATTTAGTTTCGGAGGATGATCCCTCAAGAGTGGGGCGGGTAAGAGCCTCTTCTGCTCGGATGTACTTCTCACTCCCAAGCAGAAGTTCTGAGAAATCCCAAGGAGGCTTCTTGGCAAGAGAGACCCTGAGGTTGTCGTTGGTGACGTTGGATTGGAAAGTAGCAGAGGCCACCGACTGGTCTAGGGAGGCAATGGACCGGGCATCGGACGTGAAACGCTTAACATAGTCCCTTAGCCGCTCGCCCTTCCTTTGATAGAGTAACAGTAAAGAGGTTCTTGTCTTTTCAGCGCGGAGGCTACTCACGAAGTGAGTAAGGAAGAGCTCTTCGAACTGATCAAAGGAGAAGATGGAGGCCGGGGCTAGTCGTAAGTACCATTCTCTTGCTGGCCCCTTCAGCGTGGCTGATAAAGTTTTGCAAAGAAGCGCGTCTGACGCCTGGTGGATCATCATGAAAGTTTTAAAACTCTCGATGTGGTCAGCGGGGTCTAACTCCCCATTGTATGACTCAAAATGATGGGGTTTGAAGTTCTCTAGAACCAGTGCTTCCATTATGGTTCGGGAGAACGGAGATCTGTTTTGACGAAAATTCCTCGCCCGTTGTTCCTCTTCTTTGTCAAGTTGGCTAAGGTGCTTCTCCTTCTCATGGAGACGGCGGTAGACCGAATCTTTCCTTCGGTCATATCTTGCTGAGCCCTGGGACTCGTCCTCATGCGAAAGTGGACTGGGAGTGCGACGGTGATAGCTTGGGACAGGTTGAGGATTGGTAGTACGACACCAATATCTTGGGGCAGGTTGAGGACTGGGTGCCCGCTGATCGTGCTTGGGAACAACACTGAGGGCTCTCAGGACTGCTTCTTGAAACTGCTGGAACTCCACCCTTGTGACCGGTGCCTCCCGCACTCGGTGGTCCCGTGGGGCGGGTCGACCGGTCGGAAAGCGGCTCCTCCTTTGATGACGCTGGGGTGACTCCCTCCGCCTCCTAGGAGAGTTAGATCTTCTGCGGTCTGGTCTACGGGGGGATTAGGCTCTAGGGGACCGAATTGCTGGACCCCTCTGATGTTCACGGCGGGGAATCCCGTCGTGGGTCTGCCTCTCATCCAAGCGGGTTGGAAGATCTATCCCATGTTGCTAGTTGACAATAATGTGCCGGAGATCCTTCGGTGATGGAGGACTGTGAAAGGCCATGGAGTCGGATGAGGGGTTATGTATCGAAACATGGTCATGATGAGGAGGTTGCCCTTGTCGACTTCGGCGGGAGGGTCCCATGGCATCCCCTTGAGGCCCTTAAGGAGCCTGCTGGGGCTGCTAAGGAAGGGCCCGTCCAGGCTGCGGTTGCTGGACGGGTTGAGGGAGAGGCTATCGAGATTGTGGTTGCTGGACTTGTTGAAGGGCTTGAGGGGGGACCTCTGGAAGTGGGGGAGGAGAAGGAGCTAGAATGGCTCGATGGTTAGAGACCGTCGCCTTTGTAACACCCTGCAAAATTGAAAATGACAATTTTGCCCCTCGCGTGTTACACACATGTATTTTGTACCGTGACTGGTGATATCCGTAACGTATTTCATTATCTATTTTTGAATTCCGAATATTTATGCATTTTCCGTATTCTCAAAATTTGACTTTTATCCTATTTGAGTCAACTCAAATGTAAAATTTCAATATCTGTGTTTTTATGTGTTTTATGCGTGTTATCGATACACGTATCGATTACGTATTTCTCACCGCTACGTACAATATTTTCTATGTGTATCAATTTTTTATTTAATAACGTGTTCAAATTTGTTTTTTTAAATGGAAATTCATTTCTCCCTATTTTGATTAAAATATTATTATACGTATGGTGCACGTGTTTTTAATGTATATATTGATTACATTATTGAATGTGTATAAATACATTTGTTCTTATGTTGTATTTCGATTATATTTAAATACTTTTCTGTTGATAAAGTCAAAATTTGTATTTTGATATTTTACGTGTGACGCATGTGTTTGCGGTGCATGTATTTGAGCGTATTCTTTTCAAAATGAAATTTCGAAAGTGTGTGTGGTTATTTTATTTTTGCATGATGAATCTAATTTATTATTAAACTAAACTAATTTTACTTAAACATTTCCTATATATTATGAACCAATATTTTAAATTATATATATATATATATATATATATATATATATATATATATATATATATATATATGTATGTATGAATGAAGTATGTGCAAGTGCAACTCACGTGCACATGTTTGGGAAGGGAAATGGAGGCTGGCTGGTTTTTGGGAATGGAGGGAAAAATAATTTTTGAATTAGGAGAGTGGAATTAATGGGTGTAGTGGACAATTGGTTATTATAACCACTCAATTAAAATCCTACAAATAACCCCTAATACACACCTTCTCCTCATCTCATTCTTCTTTCTCCTTCTCTGTCAAATCCCGAAACCCCCTTTCCTTCTTTGATTTCCTTCTCTGCCGAAACCAGTCCATCCAGCAACCTCTTTTGCTTCTCCACCTACTCACCATACCTATATACACATATATATCTTAAGCTATTCATTATATATATATAAGTATATACATATATATATTCGCAGATACATATATATAATTATATGGTGCTCTGAGTTGGTCACTCTTCAATGAGAAGGAGTTTTCTATTGCTTGGCCACAGATGGGAGGGTGTTGTCCTTGCTTGGCCGAATTGGAGATGGGGTGATTCTCTTTGTGCACGGATTTCGATGAGACAAATTGGAGCTTCTCTTGGAGTTTATTTCTAGGAGTTCATTTGAGTACATCAATATTTCTTGGGTGGGTGTTTCTAAAATTCTTTCGAAATTAGGAGTAAGATGCATGCTAGTGATAAATGGTTTATTTGTTAGATTATAATTTGTATGATGAAAGTAGATTGCATGCTAGTTGATGTAGAATTTAATTGTTAGATTTTGATTAGTGTGGTAGATGTGAGTTGCTTAATTTATTCTCTGAAATTTGTTATGATGTTTTATTAATATATTTGCATGCTAGAATACATGCAAATTGATAAATCATGATTGTATGAAAAATTGATGCGTGGCAGAATATTTTCTATTATTGTCAAAATAATGCAATATGTATGAAAAAGGATATTTTGATGCTAATGTGATAAAGAAATGTGGAATTAATCTCACTAGTATATTTTATGAGTATAGAAATTTTCATAGAGGGATTTTTGAAGAGAGAACACTTTTTTTAAAAATTGATTATATGTGTTTCTAATACAATTTGAGAGGAAGTCTTTATTACATTGTCAAAAAGAGAATTTGATAAAGTTTAAATAAATATACTATACTGTAATTTTGATAGATTATGTTCGGGAAAAGAATTATGTTTTTGGATGAGTACAAATTGATTGAAAGATCGAGTTTATTAAAAGAAAATCAATTACAGTGCGGTATATACAAAAAGTATTTAACTCTTTTCATATCGGTTAGTCACTCAAGACCAACTGGTCTTCGGGTGCGCTTTGGGTCCGTTACTGTAGTAGAGCGGAGACTTGGGTCTTGGGTTCGAGTCTTGTTAGAGACTATGTTTTATTAAATTTTTGATTTTATATAATTCACCGACAGTATAAACAGAACTATTATTCTAGTCCTCTTTATTTCAGTTAGTCACTCTAGCCCATTTGGTCTTCGGGTGCGGTTGGGGACGGTTACTGTTCACCAGCGGGGTTTGGGTGTTTGGTTTGGGTTCAAATCCAACCATAGCTCTTTGTTTTTCTTTTTTCTTTTTTTTGTTTTGATATTTTGAGTTTTAAAGTGCAATAAAAATTGGAAAAAAAATTCTATTATTCTTCTAAAATTGTTTAGACTTTATAAAAAATATTTCTACAATATTTTGATATATTTTGTGATAATTGAAAGGGGATGTTACATTAATTAACATTAAAGAACTCGACTTTTATCATTTAAAATGAGACTCTTGTATAATTTAAGAAAAATAAAAGTTTTGGAATGCAATTATTTTCTTCTCGATGAGATTTTATGGTTATTAATATTTGATTAAGATTATTTAAATGCACACAATGTTAAAAGTGATAAAATTGATAAAAAAAAAAGTTGAATTGAATTATTTCATGTGATGAGATTATAAAGAATGTTTTCTTGAGAAAGAGATTGTGAATAAAGGAATTGAAATATTATTTGATTGAATGTGCATATTGTGATCTCTAAATAGAGATAGTTATTGGAATCTAGAGGCTAGGCGAGACCCTAGTGACCGGTAGTATTTATTTATGAATTTTAGAGCTAACTAGTGTGGGCTGAGCATCTCTTGAGAAGTACCTAGTTGGGTTGATTGTCTCTTTTGTTAGTTTAAGTCCGGTAGGATAAGCTAACTCTAGGTTGTGATAATTTTCTTCTAAAACAAATTAAAAATGTAAGGACTACACTATAGTGAAGATGTGATGAAAGTAAGAGAAAAACACAAGTATGAGGGCCTCAGATTCACGGTGTGAGATTTTCACAGGCTGTCTACAGATGTGTCATGTCATAACGTGAATCTATCTCCGGAATTATCGGGATCGTGGCGATGCTTGTGAGGTGTTTGGTGACTATGTAGTGTCATCCTCCCATGACGAAGGCAAATTGTTCATAGGTTGTCTACATGATTCGTCATGTCTTGACGTGGGGTTCCCCTCCAGATTGTCTGGACATGAGCTCGTAACTCATAGAACATCTAAGATACTTACCGTAGTTACCGTAGTAGTTAAACTCATAACGAGGGATTCAACCCTACAAGATGAAGAACGATTAAGGGCTTGCCCTCGAACCTATGTAGTATGGGATGCATAGAATCCGAACAAGTGCACATTAGTGTCATTTAATATAAATAACTGCATTAAGGATTAAGTGCACAACACCCAAGATATCAACAGGATAGTCCCTCTTTAGCTTTGTTTTGTGATCAAGTTTGTGTTTGTTAAAGTATTTAAGAATCGTTATACTTTCGGCATAGCGAGGATGACCGTGTATAATATTTCGTGGGTTGTAAGCAACTGACATGCCCACAGTTTTATATGCAGGACTTGGAGTTTACAAGAAGATATAAAGATGAATTTATTGCTGATGATTACTTAAATGCTAAAGTTGTTACAATTGTACATTTATCATTGTTGTTTTTTATTTTCTGCTGCGTGTTGATGTAAAAGACTGTTGTAAATAAAAGTTTTTAATTCCTTGTAAAATTGTACGAAGTGAAGTGTAAAGATCCTGTGGAACTTCGAATTCAGGCGTATTTGGAATTCGGGGTGTTACAGCCTTCCCCTTCTTTGAGGGCATAGACTGAAACTAATTTTGCAGATGAAATAGGGTTGGATTGCTCTCCGTTCCCACAGATGGCGCCAATCCGTTGCTGCTGATTTTGGTGTAGGAACAAACAGATGAATTTGTCTATTCTTGAAGAAAACAAATAAGCAAACCTGTTGACTTTCATCGGCGTTTTGACTGGTTTCTTACTGCTGCCGTGAACCTGCAAAAAGTTCGATACACCGGGATGGATCCCAGCGACGAACCCTCTGACGCTCTTGTCAGTAATCAGGAAGATAATGAAAGAGTATTATGTGGAAAAAGATTTATTACCTTGTTATTGTGGCGGGAGAGGGATATTTATAGTCGCCTTTAGAGTCAATTTAAAGATAGTGATTTATCCCTATGTCCCGGTGTTTTTGGATAAGATGTAGAGTATAAACTCGTTTCATGATAAGAGAATTGGTTAAAACCGCCTCTTAGAGATAATCACGAATTTGAATTACTTTTTAAATATCTGAATTGGTTTGTAGCGGGTCGTTCCCATACCCAATAGGTTAGATCCGTTTTTGGGTTATTAGGCGAGATGGTTGCCTACCACACATGTTTTCAGGACAGAAACAACGACATTTGACGGTATCGAAGAGCGGAGACATGCTCCTATAGTTAATTCTGGGTCGAATGTGTTAAAGCGGCTAGAAGGCCATCAATTCACTTTGTCAAAGGAACCTGAAGTCATTAAAAATACCAAGAAGCGTGCTAGAGATGAGCAACAAGGGAACACCGATGAATGTGTTGCAGATGAGTGTGAGAGTCATCTTGGTTCAGGGTTATGGAGGAAGAAGAGTATTGTAGCGCCCCGATTTTCATATACTGGAAAACCGAGACACGAGCCAGGACCTTTTCATTCAATTAGTCACAATACACAGAAACAGGAAAATTTTGAAACTTTTTATTGACACAATATTACAGGCCGAGTGTTCCCATTAATACAATAAATTACATCAGAGTATACATGAATGGAAAAGATAAACATTGGCCTCTTCACTTGTAGATCATGCCTCGACTAGAGTCCTTCCAATTCGTGATCTTGTATCCACAACCTATTAAAGTGGGGACGTCAGTATTCACTGACGCTTTAAGGCTGATATCATAGCAGCGAATCTCCAAAAACAACATATACAAGCAGGGTAAAGTATGTCGGTGTAGTTTAAGTGTTCGTGAGTGCAGTGACTAGAATCTAATAAAATGTTAACTAACCTAGGATGCTCCTATTCTAATGCAATGTCAGCTAAACTAGGATGCTCCTATTCTAATGTCAGCAAGTCTCCAAAGCAACATGCAGCCCATAATACATGCGACCCTTCTCAAGCCGTTTCTCCATATATAGGGATTTGAACCCGTGTTATGAATTCTAATTGTACACAACCTGTTCCTGACAGATACAACGTGACTGATGAGGTTGCAGACGTGGTCAAGTCCCATTAATGCAGTCCGCCAGTGGTGTCCATGTTGCCACCGCTACCCGGCTTACCGGACCTCACTCAAAAAAACCTAACGAACCGTCGGGGTTACTGCTAACAGGGGAGCCCCCTGCCGCCCCCTGGTCGGACCGTAGTCCACGGCCTGTTCGCCCTCTTGGCATAGGACCCGACGGAGTTCCGGGGTCCATCCCCCTAGCTCCGCCCGCCTTATCATGGCACTTCAGGAATTAACAATCAAGATACGCAACCCATGCTCCTAACTCGTGAGAAGGCATCATACGTATCCCTTTGATAGGAAGGTGCAACCCAATAACACCACCTATGATCGGCCTCAAAGAAAGGTTTGGTCGTACGGTGCACCCTACTACCAACTCCCCTTCTTTCTGGCAAAAAGGTTAAGTAATGATCTCCTAAGTCACTATCATAATGATATTACTACTCCTACACAATCTTACATAGTTTCCAACTTAGATTAACACGGTCCAACTCGTGGTCCCTCGATCTAAGACTCTGGTAATGAGATCTCTCTCACTCATCCCTACCCCTAACTTAGATTCTACCAACACTCTCGGCCCACGGTCAACCTACATCGGTTAAGATCCGTCGATGCCCGAGGTGAGATCTATCCATTTACTCTAAGGTGGTAGGACGCGGTCTTGATGGTCGATGACCCCTAGGGTAATTAGAAGACCCTAGACTAGCTTTTTATCAAGCTAACAATTATTAGAACTTTCCAACCCTGATTACCTTTAAACGAAAGTGCTCACATGCTATGGTTCCATCTTAAATTAGAACCTCTCCCGACTAGAGTCCATGGTTTCTTTTCCCAATCAACATAAAACATGGGTACATTTCAACATGTAACTAGGATGCTACACTATACCATTCGAGCCTGTATGGCTCCTTACTAACATTAACCACCACGAGGTAGTTACTACTACAATTTCAACATGACTCTTTTTTATTACTTAACCTATGGCAATTCAAGCGTGGTATGCAATTGTAAGCATCAACCTACAACAACTAATCATGGTATATATGACATAACCATCAACTTACAACATTCTTAATTATGAATACGATTTAGCATGCACTTGTAACAATCTTAAGTATGGATAGTTACTACAATCTAAACATGAGACTTACTACAATTTGAGCATAAGCTATAACTTGAGCATGGATGCTTACTACTTAGAACATGTATCTCTACTACCACCTTAAGCATAGATCTCCACTACGTAACATGATTAATCACCACAACCCAAGCATGGATATATAACTAGTATGAACATACAACATTCCAAGGCATGGTAGGTATTCTAACATTAATCCTACAACATTCTAAGCATGTATAGACTTAGCATGGGTATACATCATTCCTAAACATGGTAGAGAATTTTAACATAAATCCTACAACATTCTAAGCATGTATATAGACTTAGCATGGGTATACATCATTCCTAAACATGGTAGGGAATTTTAACATAAATCCTACAACATTCTAAGCATGTATATAGACTTAGCATGGGTATACATCATTCCTAAACATGATAGGGAATTTGAACATAAATCCTACAACATTCTAAGCATGTATATAGACTTAGCATGGGTATACATCATTCCTAAACATGGTAGAGAATTTTAACATAAATCCTACAACATTCTAAGCATGTATATAGACTTAGCATGGGTATACATCATTCCTAAACATGGTAGGAAATTTTAACATAAATCTTACAACATTCTAAGCATGTATATAGACTTAGCATGGGTATACATCATTCCTAAACATGGTAGGAAATTTTAACATAAATCCTACAACATTCTAAGCATGTATACTAGTTAAGTATCAACCTACAATATAGCATGAGTTTCTACAATAATTCTAGCATGGATAGAAAAATTGCTACAACTAATCATGGATAGTTACCTTAACTTAAGAATGAGTATCTACTATGTTTTAAGCATGATTATCATTAAGCATGAATACCATTAAGCATGAATACCTACTAACTCAAGCATAAACAACATTTAAGCATGGTATTTTCTAATCATCTAAACATGGATAACTAGTTACTAGCTATTACAAGGGCCATTTATCTTTCCTTCTTTCTTTCTTTCTTTATGATCTACAATTACACCTAATGAGTTACAAGCCCTACTTAGCATGCCTTTCTTTTTCCTTTTTCTTTTGTAACCAAAGTTAACATTTCAAGTAGAGAACAAAAAAAAAATAGAAAAAGATTTATTTATTGAGTTCACAATCTTCAATGCATGTAATAGTTCTACTATGCTTATGTCAAAGTTCTTGTTGAGTTCTACATCCCAATGGGTATGTACACACATATGCATATATGTTCATGTCAAGTTGTTCATTCCACAACACACCCAAACTCTACCATTCATCTTCTTATGCCATTGTTCCATATGCTTAGTGAAATAGTCCAAGTAGTTGGTTCTTTTTGCCAACAATAACTACTAATAACATTCTTTTCCTTATGTGTTCCATTAAAGTTCCTATCATTCTTTTCCCCTTTTTTAGGTGTTTATGCTACAACATATAAGATAAGAACAACATACTACTACACCACTACAAAACACTCATGCAAAAAGAACAAAAACAAACAAGGAAGATCAGAAGAAGAAGGATCAAAACAACCATTCAAACAAACACAACCAAAGAGAAACCTCCACCATCTTTCTTGTTGGAAGGACTAGCTAGCACTCCTACTCTTTCCTAAGCTCTTAGAACTCCTACTAAACCCACAAGAAAACTCTCAAGTTAGTAGTTCACTCAATCTTTTTCTTCCTTTCTTTTTGTCTTTCTAAAATGAGACAAAGGTGGAGGGAGGGGGTATTTATAGGTGGGGAAAAGGGTGGAGAGTGCAAATGTGCACACACAAATTTGCACAAAAGTCCCCCCATATATTGGGGCCGGTTTTTACCAGGGAGGGGGTGGTGAGGTGGAGGTAGGGTGTGATATGGTGTTATGTGGTGGAGGGTGATGTGGAAGAGTGATAGTTTCTAGAAGACTTCCTTAATCCCTTATGTCTTTGTAATCCTAAGTTTAACTATCCAACACTATCTAATTATCAACTAGGTTGTCATGGCTAAAAGATAACTCAACATGAAAGAAAATAAAAATAATTAAGTAGTTGAATACTAATAAAATAATATTATTAATATTCGATCAGGATATTACAAGTATTTTCTTCCAGTTATCGTATTGGGAGTTCAACTTACTACGCCATAATATAGATGTGATGCATATTAGAAAAAAATAATGCTGAAAATTGTATAGGAACAGTTATGGGGGATGACCGAAAGACAAAAGAAAATCTTAAGTCTCGCCTTGACTTGGTAGAAATGGACATAAGGCATGAGTTGCATTCTGAAGAATTACCCAATGGCACAGTATGACTTCCTCCTGCAATTTACTCAATGTCAAAAAACAAGTTGGAAACGTTTTGCAAAGTTTTTCAGGATCTTAAAGTCCCCGATGGCTATACATCTAATATATCAAGATGTGTCAACTATAAGGAGAAAAAATTACAGGGTCTTAAGTCACATGACTATCATATTTTGATGCAAGATCTTCTTCCCATGATATTGAGATTTTCACTATGTGAGCAAGTCACTTCCGTCCTGAAAGATATATATAGCATATATAAAGGACTTTGCTCGAGATTGTTACGTGTTGAGATATTGACAAATTGGAGCAGCATGCTGCATTGACACTTTGTCAAATGGAGAGGATATTTTTCTCATCAATCTTCACTATAATGGTTCACTTGATAAGCCACCTAGCCGATGAAGCACGACTTGGTGGACCAATACATTATCGGTGGATGTATCCCATTGAGAGGTAATTCTTCATACCTCATTCAGTTCATTAATTTTGTACTTCTTAGGTGTTGTATTTTCAAATGTTTCTCAATCTAAATATGCTTGCTTATGTACCTTTACCGACTTAAGGGTTTTGTTAGGAATAAAGCTTATCCAAAAGGCTCAATAGCAGAAGGGTATCTTTCTGAGGAGTGCTCTAATTTATGTTCAAGGTATCTTCAGGGTGTCGAGACATGCCTGAATAGACCAAGGAGAAACTCAGACACATCTAACCTCAAAGGGGCTAAATATCTCTTCCAGATCGTGGGTACTACTTTTGGAAAGATTGATGCATTTGAGTTACATGAGTTAACATGGGAACAAGTGCATCGATAAGTGTTGGATCACCATGATCATGTGAGCCATATCGAGTGTAAGTTGGATTAGTCATTAATGTGAATTTATTTATTACAATTAAGAAGCAATTAACCAAAATTCTTATCTTGTTTCAGCGAATTTATCAAAAAAATAAAAAGAAGGCATAGACCAAAAAACTTGAAGCCACGTGAACAACATGAATTAATGAATAAGCAATTCCACAAGTGGCTTGAAACTAATGTAAGTGACCGACCAAGATTTGAATTATAGATAGTAAAAAATAATTTAAAATCTTATAATAATACCATTTACTTTATAATTATAAGTTTCATCGTTGAGTAATGATGATGTGATGTCTAAAATAAAGATTCTTGCCGAAGGACCCCATAAAATGGTTAAAAGATACAATGGATATATGTACAACGGCCTCAGATTTTGTACTAAAGATCGTGAATGCAACTTGAAGTCTCAAAATAGTGGCATTGTAGTGACTTCAAAAACTAGAAGCTATGCCTCTAATAAAGACTCAAATCCTATAGACGGGGAGGTTGACTATTATGGGGTGCTCATAGATATCATTGATTTGGATTATTACGGGCACTTTCGAGTTGTATTATTTTGTGGAGATTGTGCTGAGTTAAGTATCAACCATGATAAGTTGGGTTTTATAGTTGTAGATTTCTCACATCTGATTGACACTGGTTCACACATTAGCCATGAACCATTTGTGTTCTGATCTCAAGTGCTTCAAGTTTTCTATATTCAAGATCCATCAGTACAAAAATCTTACGTGGCACTACCTATGCTGCCAAGAGATGCATTTCAACTGGGGGACGATTCAGATGATGAAGACGCTGATAGTGAGAATAATTTCACTGCTTCTGAGTTTCCTACATTTGATGTAAATGTTTTTTATGTCAATAGTTGCCCTACTTGGCGCCGTATGGATGAAGAAGAGGAAGATCTAATTGACGATGTTGTAATATAGAACCTTATACAAATTCTGGTTTTGATGTCGTTTCAATTGTGTGTCAATTATTTTCATATATGTCACTACCGTAAAAAAAAGTTTTTTTTTATCTTTTAGTGAATTATCCTTATCCTTCTGTTTGCTGCCATAAAATTCAGTTGATACATATAAGTCCTTCACTATGCTAGCTATTAGCTCTTCAAAAGCATTATAGGAGTGGAGTTTTTTAATTCTTGATGCTTTATGTTGTTAATTAATTTTGAGTTGTGTATAATTTTTCCAGGCCCTTTGAGGTCTGTTTATGTTGTTTTGAGGCTGATTGAGCTCTGTTTATATTGTTTCTCAGCATTCGAAGCTCTATTTATGCTGGTACCATGCATTTTGAGCTGTGTATATTTTTTTCCCAGGCACTTTGATGCCATAACATAGTTGTTTCGAGGCTGATTGAGCTCTGTTTATTTTGTTCTTAGCATTCTAAGCTCTATTTATGTTGTTTCCAGGCACTTTGAGCTCTGTTTATGTTGTTTCAAGACTGACTGAGCTCTGTTTATATTGTGCTGAGCATTCTAAGCTTTGTTTATGTTGTTTCGAGGCTGATTGAGCTCTGTTTATATTGTGCTGAGCATTCTAAGCTCTATTTATGTTGTTTCCATGCACTTTGAGCTCTGTTTATGTTGTTTCGAGGCTGACTGAGCTCTGTTTATATTGTTTCGAGGCTGATTGAGCTCTATTTATATTGTTTCTGAGCATTCAAAGCTCTGTTTATATCCGTTTACGGGTTATTGGATCTGTGAGAAAGAGATCCAGTACCCGCTTTGGACCCATTCGTATGCGAAATTACCGTTTTACCCATGAGCTTCAAGATTCGTGCCCAATCTGGACGGTTCCGATTTAACCCCATTTTTAGCCATATCACGAGCCCCCCACTCCTAAAGACTGAGTGTGATCAGCCTCCATGCACTTTGAGCTCTGTTTATGTTGTTTCGAGGCTAATTGAGCTCTGTTTATATTGTTTCTGAGCATTTGAAGCTTTGTTTATGTTGTTTCCATGCACTTTGAGCTCTGTTTATGTTGTTTCGAGGCTGATTGAGCTATGTTTATATTGTTTCGAGGCTGATTGAGCTATGTTTATATTGTTTCTGAGCATTCGAAGCTCTGTTTATGTTGTTTCTATGCACTTTGAGCTCTGTTTATATTGTTTCCAGGCTAATTGAGCATCTGTTTATATTGTTTCGAGGCTGATTGGGCTCTATTTATATTTCTGAGCATTTGAAGCTCTGTTTAAGTTGTTTCCATGCACTTTCAGCTGTGTTTATGTTGTTTGGAGGCTGACTGAGCTCTGTTTATATTGTTTCGAGGCTGATTGAGCTCTGTTTATATTGTTTCTCAGCATTCGAAGCTCTGTTTATGTTGTTTCCATGCACTTTGAGCTCTATTTATGTTGTTTCCAGGCTGATTGAGCATCTGTTTATATTGTTTCGAGGTTGATTGAGCTCTGTTTATATTTTTTCTGAGCATTTGAAGCTTTGTTTATGTTGTTTCCATGCACTTTCAGCTCTGTTTATGTTGTTTCGAGGCTGATTGAGCTCTGTTTATTTTGTTTTGTGGCTGGAGTTCTGTTTATAATGTTTCTGAGCATTCGAAGCTCTGTTTATGTTGTTTCCATGCATTTTGAGCTCTGTTTATGTTGTTTCGAGGCTGACTGAGCTATGTTTATATTGTTTCGAGGCTGATTGAGCTCTGTTTATATTGTTTATGTTGTTTCCAGGCATTTTCAGAATTGTATTATACTAGTTGTTTTAATGCCATTGTTTTTTTTGTATGTTTGATTTGTTGATTTATTTATAATTAATTTGAATTTTCTTTAAACATGTGACATATGGCGAGAACGAAGAGGAAGTTGGTCAGGATTGTGCATGACCAAGAGGATGTCATAGAGCAGCCTAGCACGGGACCTACTATTCAGCACTCGACTGAAGAGATTGGAGGGGCGGCGGAAAGCAGTGCTACTACAGTCGAGGCAGGTGAAGGTAGCATGTCCACCAGCTCGAGGAAGACGAGGGGGCCGACGAAGATGAAGGAAATATGGAAACTCCAAAACAACGAAAAAATATTGGTGAATAGCAACAATGTCAATCAACCAAATGGAGAAGCCGGGAGTAAGCTTGGGAAATTTTGCGGTGTAGTAACCAGAAATCCTTCCGTTAAGCTACAAGAGTTGGTCGAAAATACTAACGACAACCAAAATAATGGCCTTTGATGCAATTAAGGTATATTCCTATTTTAACTCTTATATTTAATTGCACTATATGAGACTTAAGATTTTGTACTTTATTAATAGTATCCATTCAATCAAGTAGAACAATATTTATGAGTCATTAGTATCAAAAGGTAGTAAAGCCCCTTCAAATATTTATTAATTTAAGTGATTGAGTAAAAATGGAGAAATCCTCGTATCATTGAATTTTTTTAAGCGATAGTATTATATATATCTTCAATTAATATCATTTTGCAGCAAAAGTTTGCAATCCGTGATGCTCTTGATGGATGAGTCAGTAAATCAATATCGAAGAAATTGAGGGATCACAAGAGCTTTTTAAAAGGGAAGTACTATGACGAGGATAAGATGGAGGCCGAAAATGCAAGGTCGGTTCCCGAATGCGCGACCGCACAAGATTTACAATTTCACGTCTCTTTTTGGAAATCGAATACTGCAAAGGTAATTTTATTTCATTGTTAATATATTTCATTGATGAAATATTTTATTCATTTTGGTAAACATAAGTATATATTCCGATTATCAAAATTGTATAGAGGAAAACTGAAATTCGTCTAAGCAGCTGATGGAATATGAAGGCGACGCATACCACGGGGAGCAACAGCTTTACCGTTGTGCGGGGTGACCTGGTAATGAATATTTCATTTTATAGGAAGTATTTTAAAAATGGTTTCAAACATTTTTGGGTAATTTCTGCCTTTATTTGATTTAACTACCGCATCATCTTATATATAGGAAGCGTCAAACGATAGAGAGAGTATCGGCGAGGTTGATTTTTTTTGAAACTACCCACACAAGCAAGGATGGGGCATTTCGGGATGAGTTTGCAGCCGAGATAGTGGTAAATATGAAACTTTCAAACTAATTTTATTTTGGTAATTAATTATAGAAGTAATTTATTAATATTAATGTTGTCTTTGCTCTCTTTTACAGAAGGGCTAGAGCACTAATTGCAGAGAGGTTGTCATCTTCTTCGATAGATCTATTAACGATCTAGAGTGAAGCTATCTCTAATGTGAGGGGGAGAGAGACCCGGTCATGTTCGTGGTATGGGATTGGGGCCAACACCCTCACAAGTAAGTTAGAATTGACATTTGGATTTGAATTAGCGGCACTTTTGATTGTGAGTGGAAGCTGGGATTAATGTATATCGGATATGTGTTGGATCATAGGTATTTGGTCATCGTGCATCTACCTCCGGCCATCCACCCTATCCCGATGTGTTCAAGATGTTGGCAAAGATTCAAGGCCTGAAAGATATGATTGCTGCTTTACTATCTCAACAAAATCACAATGCTGAGAATCCAATACATGGAACAGTAAGTAATATGCAAAATTTTGTGATAGTTTAATTTCTTTAGTTTAAATAGTACAAATGCATATTGTGCATTATACAGAGACAGCGAATACCATCGGTTTCTAGTCACGTTCATACATTAGGGCGAAATACCGATGGAAATGGAAGCAACACTGGACCAGACGAGGAGACTCCCCTGCCCTAGTTTTGAGGATTTGGACTTTATTTTTCTTATATTTTGTCGGAACGTTATTTATGTTTTGTAAAAACTATGTGTTATACAACTTATATATTTATAACTTTTTGTATGACAGTTTATATATGTGTTTGTTATGCTGTTATATTATAGATTTTAATATTTGAGCATTCAAATTTGATGTGATTATAGGTATTTTTAATATGTGATTAATTATCTGCATTTTTAATTTGAAAATTTGAATTTAATTGCAAAAAATAGAGAATACCTATTCCGGTGTTTTTTTTAAAAACGCCGGGATAGATATCCAACAAAAAATATCAATTTAACCTATTACGGCGTTTCGAAACACCGTTGTAGGCTTATCATATGCAACTTACAAGTGAGTTTATCCCGGCGTTGTACACACAACGCCGCCATAGATAATTAACTTTTAAAAAATAAAATATCTATCCGGCATTTGGAAACGCCGAGATAGATTAAAATTTTTAAAATACCCAAATTGAAAAGAGGCCCATACCGGCGTGTCAAAACCGCTGGCATATGTTTATGGGCTATAGCGGCATCTAGAAAAAATGCCGGGATAAACCCCTCACTTGTCTCGATGCTTGCTCTAGCGGCGTTTAGCGCGGTGTAGTCAGAAACGCCGCTATGATCTATAGCGGCGTTTTTGAACGCCATTACAGGTTAAAAAAACACTGGTATTGCCTTTGCAATTTGTAGTGTCAATTCGGATTATATTCCTTGTTGATGGCCCTTTATGATGTGGTCTCATAGCATTTTCAACTTGTGTCCATGTAAGATCATTGTCGGCTCGAACAAAGTCTTCAAGCTCTTGTGACGTGGGAGTTACCCAATCATCATTCTCATCCACTTCTCTCAAAATTATTGGATTTACATTAGCACCATCATTCATCCGAGCATAGAAGCGCCTTGCCAACTTTTTGTTGTATTGAATGTAGACGATTTGATTCAAGTTTTTTTGCAGTAAACAATTTCTCTTCTATGAGTGTATCTAGAATTAAAAACAAAAAATTTAAAATATAAAATTAGATTAAAAAATATATTTAATCAAATATTGAAAATATAATTTAATAGTTACGTTGTCGAAGGCAATCCAGTTGCGCACACAAGGAGACAGACTACAAGTTTGACTTAAGACTCGTATGGCAAGCTTGTGGAGATTCTTCGCCAAACTCCCAAAAGTAATCCACCACTCGGCTATGTATTACACACAATTATGCACACGTAAAACGTAATGAGATTACAAGGACAAGAAAAATAATTTCATAAATAAATATAGTACTAGAGTAATAAAAATACCGGGTGCCAAAGTCTCCCGTGTCCTTATTGCTTGAGGTTCTCCAAAGCTTTGCAAGACTTCTCTATATAAAACTAGCTCACCAATGAGCTTATCATTCTCATCCAAGTCGGGCACAAGCCTATTGAAAACTTTGAACAACCCTCTCTTAACTTCTGCATTTCCCTCAATAGACAATGAATCATCGCTACTTTGAGAATATTTGTAGTAGATTCCCGAGTTTAGATATAACCCTGCTACATACAAAAAATTATATACTTAAATATAAATTTGAAAAAATTGTAAAATTAATAACTCAAATAAACCATAAGAAAATTGATTTGTGAAAGTTTATTACCCACATGCAAAAGTCTATCAAGTTGATCATCCCATCTCTTATCAATCATATTCCACACAAGAATTCTAACACGCCTACATTCTGTTCTTGCTTCATTTGTCTTTGTCGTATCTTCACCAAGGTTTTTTTTTATTTGCTCATTCGCACGATCCATTGCTTCATGCAAGTGGCCCATGCACGGCTTCTATTCATTGTCCACCAATCTTATCACATCTACTAAAGGAGCCAAAATACTACAAGCAAATTTGCATTCTCCTAAATATTTTTTCCAATGCACAATTCTTGTAACTCTTCTTCCTTCAATAGTCTTTTCATAATTACTTGTTGTCTACGCATTAAAGACAAACATCATTCTTAATGCATTCTCATTTCTAATCATGCTCTCTAATGTGTAAAATTGAGTGGCAAATCTTGTAACACACGATCATTGCAACTCTTTATTGTTTGTATATTTGTGCATGAGGCTTAAGATTCTTCCACGGTTAACCATAAATAAAAACGGAGCTTGCATTTTTAGTGCAATTTCTATCTTGTCTAAAGGAGAAGCTTTGGACTCACCAAGATCTTTCATCATCAAGTTCAAGCAATGAGCCGCACAAAGAGCCCAAAACATCTTTGGATACTTTCCTTCCAATATTGAACCCGCACTCTTAAAATTTGAGCCATTGTCGGTGATAAACTACAAATTTTAAAAAGAAAAGAAGAAAATATAAATTAGTGAAATCTCAACTACAATATCACTAATTAATGGAGACAAGTAGTAATAAAATCATAATAAAATCAACTTACTTGGACAATATTATCTTCTCCCATATCTCCAATGACTTCCTCAATCATCTCCACTACAAGGTCCGCATGATTGACATGTTCGGAAGCATAAATGGACTTCAAAAAGATGGTTCCTTTTGGACAATTCACAAAAAAATTAATCAAGCTTCGGTCTTTCTCATCCGTCAAAAAATTCGACATTATGGAGCATCCATATCATTTCCAATATGTTCTAAAAGACTCAACAAATATTTTGGTATCATCATACACCTCTTTCAATAAGGTGAGCCTCATGTGATGGTAAGAGGGTCACTGTAAACCTAAACCAATATTGCATAATGAATAATTTACGATAATAAACAAACAAACATATATTCAAACATAATTATTTTAAAATAAATAAATACATCTTCCATATTTTTCAATTGCGTATATCATTGTTTAGAAGCTAGGTGCACGCACGGCATAAAGGGTAAGCCAACTTCACATGCCCATTCCTCAATAGCCTTCCAAGTATCTTTCTTCTCTTCGTCTTTATACGACTTAAAATGCTCAATTTGAGTTTGCTTCATCTTCTCATAATTCGGCTTCAAATGAGCATCCATGGACCCTCTTTGAGTTCTAACAAACTTTCTCTTCTTGTCTTTGGGGATAGAAGGCCTTGAATCATTGCTTCCACCTTCAAGAATTTGTATTTCTTCTATGCCATTGCTATGAAGAAACCATTCATGCCCTTCAAAGACATTATTAAGTCTCTTCTTCTCACTTCTTCAATTTGAATTCTTGTCACTGTAGTCTTTAATCTCCTTCATCATTTTCATTGTGACGTTAGGACAACCCGTCACATTTCCCGACTTGTGAAGCGGATGTTCCATTGCTCGAGTAATCCCTCCTGAAAACTTCTTTTGACACAATTTGCAAACAATCTTCATGCAGTTCGGGGGGCACTGTAAGCCCGTATATTTCCAAGCAGGATCTTTAGAGGGTGGTTTCTATGCAGAAGTTGCAGCACCAGACGATTGCGTAGAAGCATCTCCACCAATATGATCAATAGAACTCATTATTCTTCAAATAGCACTCGTATTTTGAGCAATCAAAAAATCCACAGTAAAGCTTTATTTGTCTAATTGTCTCCTTGCTTGAACAAACCACATAAAAAGAGTTAGTAGTAGGATAAGCATACAGTAACCATCATACACCATCATACAGTACCATCTATGGATTATGTAGAACATAACAAAACAAAATCAAGTTTAGAGCAATCAACAAATTTTAATTCACTCTTTTCATAGAACAAGGAATTGAACTCAGTACAACAAAGATAGTAGCATACAATATTAATATCTTCTTACATTAAATTTTACAGCAATCAACACATTTAGTCTGAATACTCTCCTTGAAAACCTATGTAGTTAAAATTTGAAAAGAACAGTAACAGAAAATGCTAAATAGAAAAAGGCAATAATTGCATATAATTCTTTCATTCTAGCAATCTATTAAGTTTATTAACCATTATGTTTTTTCTCTCAATTTCTTCGGCCTTTTCCTATTACCTTCAATGGTAAAGAAAAAGTAGATTTCAGGGTTGAGATTTTTAGCAATCAAAGTTTCATTTTCGCACAGTTCCTTCTGGCCTACATTTATCAGCAGGAACTCCTAACCTGTTGCTGCAGCTGCTGTTGCTGCTGTTGCTGTTGAGAGGGAGGAGGAGGTGCAATTGTCGCCGTCGAGCTGCTGTGAGGATCTGCAATTGCCGCCACTGCTATTGGAGGGAGGAGGGGTCGCTAATGTTGAACAGGAGGAGAAGGAGGTGCTGATGTTTTTTTTTTTTTTTTTTTTTTTGAGAGGGATGAGGACGAGGACGAGGACGAGGAGGTTGAGAGGTTGAGATTGGGTTTAGGGTTTGGACAAGAGATTGGGGATATTACGGGAGATTGGATAGGGTTGAAGACAGTTTGGTGTTGGATTAGGTTGGGTTTGAATGGCTTACGGGTTGGATCGGGTCGGGTTGAGAAAGATTAAAACCGATCCGATTAATTGGATAATTACATAATCGGTGTATTAGCTAATTTTTCGAAATATTGGCGATTATTCCCGATTTAATCGCTTAAAACCTATTTCCCAATAATCGGTTAAAATTTAATCGAGTTTTGCCCGATTAACGAATAATCGGCAATTAATCGCTAATAATTACCCATTTTAACTGTTTAGCAAAACACAATTTTGGCATGTTTCACATACCAATATGCGTCTTTTTTGCGCTACATTTGCATTGCATGTGGGCACATTTTACTGATGTAGTTGCTACATTATTCTTTGAAAACATAATAATTTCCTTCCAATGAGCTTTAAAATGTAAGTGCATTACACAAGGTATTTGGCACCACACAATGCATATGTTTTCATTTTGCTAATGTTCAGCCTCATTTAATCTCTCAAAACATAATAACTATCATCAGTCTCCACTAATGCTTAAAAATGTAAGTGCATGACATGCTATAATTCAACCAGACACACTTTTCTCCTATATGGTGATGTAGATGTTCAAATGCATGTGAAAGCGCACACAAGTTATTTGACATGTTTAAATGGATGTGAAAGAAGGAAGTAAAGTGATGCGTGTATCCAGGGCCGGCCCTGAGGTCCCAGGGGCTCGAGGCGAACTCCCGAAATGGGTCCCCCTATACATTATTTAAAATTTAAAAAAAAAACATGTACGGATTTTTTTTTTGCACATTGTTCAAGACAAAATATGCAAAATATATATCATCGAATAACAAGTTTACTCCAATTAGATATGCAAAATAGAGTGAAAATCATCAATCAGATATGCATCCACATAAGCATCCACACGAGAAGCTTACAAAAATATGCATAAAACTATTCAGATATGCAAAATATATAATTGAGCTTCAACAATTGTAAATGGATAATCAGATATGCTTAGGGATGGCATTCGGGCCATTCGGGCCGGGCCGGGCCGGGTTTGACCGGTCCCTGGCTTACCCGGGTCGGGCTCAAGGTAAGAAACCTTGGCCCGGACTTGGCCCCCAGCCCCTAGTGTGGGGTCCGGGCCGGGCCCGTGTATAAAAGTTTTTTTTAGTATTGTTAAAGAACAAGTATATGGATTTGTAATTGCATAACAATTGCAAAGAATAAAATTTCATAAATAATTGAAGTACATGAATAAATAAAGTACATGATTAAATAAATTTGAACTTCTTGAATAAAATTAAGTACATGAATAAAATTCATACAAATTTGTCTATTTAGCTCAAATCATCAAATTACAAATCAAGGGAATTACTTGAATTTAAAGATCGAGATGGCCTCTACTTAAATTGAAGAGAAGGCATTGGACTATTGTCGTGCACTTCAACTTAACCTAAATATAGAATCTCATTACTCTAAATTTCTCAATTAATTACAATTAATTGAACAACATTTTAATGTAAATTAACTAAATGTAATCGTTCATTCATCGCTACTTGTTGATCCACCTCGAGCTTGTGCTTCAAGTAAGTCTTGAGTCCTCTCTTCCGCTTTCATCCAATCTTCGGTGCATACTAGTATCTCTAAATTTTTGGCTGTCAATCGGTTCCTGCTTGGGCTCATTATCCTGCCACCAAGAGAAAAAGCACTTTCCGATGCAACAGTTGACACCGGTGTTGTTAGCAGATCTTTAGCCATACGAGAAAGAATATTAAAAATTGCTTCATTACTCTTCCAAAATTGTAACACATCTTCTACATCTTCAACTGCACTTTGTGCATTATACCAATTCAACTCATTAGGTGAATTGGTTCTTACCTTTTTTGATTTAATAAGATTTAAAACACCAATACTAGCTTGACTCTTTCCTTTTGCAAATATGGAGGAAGAAGAAGAAGAAGAAGATTCAATATTTTGTGTTTGTGTTTGAATAGTGTTAGTTGAATAAATCCTATCATAAGAATCATATAACCTAGTCAAAACATTCTCAAATTTACGAGTAAAAGCAACATGATCAAAATCTAATATTGCATCGTGTGGGGCATAAGTGTAGAAAATTTCAATTAAATTTTTTGTACCATCTAATTTAATCATAGGATTCATTACATTAGCTACACAATATAACATAGGAATTGGATGAAAATGTTTCAAAAATTTAACATATGCCGCATTAACCATATCTCCAATAAAAGGGTCATTTTGCAAATCTTTAATTGTTGTCATCATAGTCACAATTTCAAGTAAAATACCACTAGATGTAGATGTATATGTTTTCAAAAATTGTAAAGTTGCATCGTTAAAAGGTTGTAAAAATTTATATAAACTATCGGCAAAAAATCAAAAATCACCATCTAACATACAATTTTGCATACCCATTGCGACACAAAAATCTCTAAGATTAAAACGATAATGAAGAACAATACCTAATAATTCAAAGGTAGAATTCCAACGATGTCGCACATATTTAGGAAAACGTCTACATACAATGCCCTTAAGTTTACACCAATCATGAAAAGCTTGATAAATTGGACCACTCAATGTAATATAATGAACACAATCTCTCATTGCTTCTAGTTTGTCATTACCATATTTTAGTGCATCTTGCACACAAAGATTTAAAATGTGACAAGCACACCTAACATGAAAAATTTCGGGTTCTACAGGATCTAAAGTAATTTTTAAACTCTCAATTGCCTTAGTGTTATTGGATGCATTATCAAAACCAATAGCAAACACTTTATCATGAATAAAAAAATTATTGCATGCTTCCATAATGTGCGTGGCTATAATTTTACCCTTATGTGGGTACCTAACATATCCAAAAGAAATTATTCTCTTTTGAAGTAACCAATCCGAATCTATCCAATGACATGTTACACACATCATTGGAACCCCGTTTACTCCTACCCACCCATCCGATGTCAATGAAACTCTAGTGTTTAGTGATTTTAGTGTTGCTATCAAAAAATCCTTACTCTCATTGTAAACTAATTTACAATCACTCTTAACAACATTCCTAGCAATTTTTTTAAAATGGGGGTTGAAGGTGGTTTGTACAAAATCCTCTACATATTTTTGTTCACCAAACGAATATGGCAATTCACCCCTAATTACTAATTTA
The DNA here is from genome assembly GCA_017893485.1 of Hemerocallis citrina. Classification (NCBI taxonomy): domain Eukaryota; kingdom Viridiplantae; phylum Streptophyta; class Magnoliopsida; order Asparagales; family Asphodelaceae; genus Hemerocallis; species Hemerocallis citrina. The sequence goes on along the minus strand of CM030359.1, from coordinate 204,147,307 downwards.
GCAATTCCCCTATGAACGTGATCGTGATCATATGTATGACTATCTACTTGACCGGTTTTAGGATGTATTTTTTGTTGTGTGAGATTATCTTTCGAAAATTGTGGTTGACATTTATTTATGTGACGTTGAAGTGTACCCGTGCCCGATCCTACTTTAAACTTATATGGGGTTTGACACTTTTTACATATTTTTAGTCCTACACTCTTATCATTTTGTGAAGGGACAAAATTGAAAAAATTGTGTACTTCCGAAGTAGTCCCTCTCGTTTTCCTTGAATTTAGAGAAGGACCTTGTTCCAATGGTTGTGGTTCTACATAATCTTCTAATTCTATAGGATTTGAGTGTGTTTCATTCAAATCGGGAAAACTATCATAATTAATAAATGTTTCTTCACTATCTATATATTGGTTAGGAATGGAAGGAATGTGATGACTAGTAGATTCTTGACTACTATGCCTACCACCACCGCGTGATCGATTAGAGGTCATTTAACTATGAAAAACTAAAAATGAAGTAGTGAGTGAGTAGTGTATTTTTTTTACCACTTTACCAAAATTAAAAACAAAATCTTAAAAAAATGAGAGAAAGAAGATCAAGAAAACACAAATTATATGAGAATAATGAAGTTGTATGCTATGTTAATTCTACAAATTAAAATTATACTAAAATACTGTAAGAAAGTAGAGACTTGAGTTGTTGTTGTTGAATGTTGATGAGTTGTTGTTGATTGTTGTTGATTTCCTTCCTTCAAAATGTACAAAATTTGATCTTGATCACTTGAAAGAATGTTGATCACCAAATTGGAGAAAGAAATAGTAGAGAGAAAGAGATAGTTGAGTGAATTGGTGAAGAGAAATGAAAGGAATGGTATTGTATTTATAGAAAATGCAATTTTTTTGATTTCCTAAAGTACCCCCGAAAACTAGCCGTTATAAATCCATTGGGGGGTAGTTTCGTAATTACTTTTTTTTAATTTTCTGGAAAAAAAAAGGCAGCCAACGGTCGGCCCGGCCCGGCCCAAGCCCGGGCGGGCCGGTTCAACCGGTCCCGGGCCTCGAGCAGGCCGGGCTAGACCAGGCTAGACCGGGCTTCCCTGAACTAGGTGGGTGGGGGCCGGTTCAGGGGCTAGCCCGGGTTGGAGGGGGGCCGGGCCAGCCCGGCCCTGATGCCATCCCTAGATATGCTGTGAATTGTGAATTGAGCCTCAAAACATATAATCAAATATGCAAAACTTGTCAATGGAAAGCTTCTTTGGTGAATGGAAAGCTCTGATTCTATCTCATTTATTGCATGAAGCTACTTCAATAATTTACCTCCACCTCTACATAGATGAAATGAAAATTATGAAACTAAAACATAGGAATAGCACTTAAGTGAAAATGAAATGTTCATAATCATAAGAGAAACATTCCGTGCAACAAATTTAGGGATGGCAACCGGGCTGGGCTGACCCGCGACCCGCCCACGACCCGCTCGCCAAACCCGACCCGTTAAAAGATGGTTCGGGTCCGGGTCGAACCCGCGAGTCTAAGCGGGTCGACCCGGGTCGTCAAAAAACGGATTTCAATCCGTCGAACCCGGCTCGTGAACCCAGTGAACAGTGCCAGACCCGCTCGCCAACCCGCGATTTTCGAACCGTTAGACCCGTACGGGTCAAACGTTCGCGGGTCGACCGTTCGACCCGCAGGTCCAACGGCCTAATTCACAGCCTAACTGCTATTATAACCGTTTTTTCCCCCTATAAATACCCCTTTAACCCAAACTAAAAATTTCACACCTTATTCTCTTACTCTCTCTACTACTACTAATCAATTCAATCTCAATTCATTCCAAAATTTTGTGAAGAAAGAAGCTAGCAACAAAGAAACGATCAAACGACAAATTCCGATCGTATCGAATTCAACATTCAACTACGTGTTCAAGTCTTCAACTCCTCCAAGGCTCCAACAAAGAAGCTCTCTTTCTATCTATATACGAGTCCAGACTTCTACTTCTACTTCTACTTTTATTTTCACTCTCATTTTATATACGATTATCCGCGAAGTACGGTATCAAAATTTCATAACCCTTTTATTGTCTTGATATTTTTTGTATTTATAATTTTTTTATCATATTTGTTTGTTGATTTTTTTTATCTTTTCTCTCACAACCCTCTCATTGTTATCTAGATTTTTTTTAAACTTATCTCGCCTAGATTGTATTTAATTTTTTCACATACACTACTATATCAACATGTCTAGATCACGAGGTAGCGGCCGTAGCCAAAGTGGATAATATTCCACCGGCACTTCTCGTAGGCCTCCAATTGTCCCACAAAATGAGCCCGTCAAAGAGTACCATATGACCCAACACATTGGTACACACGATGAGTTTGTAGGAGACATAGACATAGAAGAAGAACCACAAACACAAGCAACCGAAACAACACATCCGGGTAGTAGTAGGAAAACTAGAGGAGAAATTAGTGATTGGCACAAATTTTATAATTATATTCCGGACGAAGAAAATACGGATGTAGGCATAAAAGTTTATAAAACATGTTCGAAGCCATACAAATGGAAGAGGGATAAGGGGATGAGTACAATAAGACGACACATCCAAAATGTACATAAAGAACTTCTTGTAGACCTACCCAGTCAACAAAAAATCCATCCTAGGACCAGTGTAGTTGATAGCCATTCTTATGATTCCGAACATGTTAGTCAGAAAATGGCCCGACTAGTAATCAAGGAAGAGTTACAATTTTCCTACTCCGAGAGTAGGGACATAGAAAGTTTTAATCAAACCGCATTAAACCCCCATTTTAAAAGAATCCTTAGGAATACATGCAAATTTGATTGTTTTAAAATGTACAATGAAATGAGAGAAACTTTGATTGCCATTTTATGGAGTTTAACTTGTAGAGTTTCTTTAACTTCCGATTGTTGGACGGGTTGTAACAATATTCCAATAAGGAAAATAACTTGTCATTAGATTGACAGTAATTGGATTATTCAAAAAAGGATCATATCACTTGCCGCGTTGCTCTAAACACCGATGGAACTCTACTTTTGATTTGCTACATGTTGTTACTGAATATAAAGAATGTATAAATGATTTTTGTATGCAAAAAATATGCCAAATTTTGAAATGACTCCCCAAGCTTGGTTTTATGCTAAATCTTTGTTGAAATTTTTAGAACCTTTTAAAACTGTAACTTTCAAATTTTCAAAATCTTATGAATCTACTTCTAGTAGCATTTTTATTTCAATAGTTACTATGATGCAAACTTTCAAAGAAATGATCGATGATGCTTTTATTGGTCATATTGTGAAACCTGCATACACCAAATTTTTGAAGTATTTTAATCCCCCTCCTATGTTGTATTGTATTGCTATTGTGATGGATCCTTGTATCAAATTAGAAGGTATGAAGAGTTTGATTGAAATTTTTTTTACTTTACTAGGGGAAGATAAATCTGAAATTGATTGCGGAACATTTTTAGTTAAATTTGAATCGATAATAAATAACTTGTATGATTATTATGATAGAAGTTTTGCATCTAGTAGTACAACTTTTTTAGTTAGTTCTTCTTCTGCTACTTCTAAAGGTAAGGGTAAAAGTAAATTAGATGATGCCACATTTAATTTACTTGCAAAAATTCAATCAAAAAACCTAGGACTAATCAACCAAATGAATTCCATTGGTATAATGAACAAGATTCTGAAAGTTTTACTTCTTCACTAGATATTTTACAATGGTGGAAAGACCATGAACATACTTATAGTATTCTTAAATATATGGCTAAAGATCTACTAATGCCTTATATCTCTACAGTTGCTTCAGAAATGCATTTTCTACAAGTAGCCGGGTTCTAATCGATTACAGGAATCGCTTGAAGTCCCAATCGTCGGAGATGCTCGTTTGCACGGAAGACTCGCTGAAGACCGAAGATAGAACTCAAGGAAAAGGGTTCGACACGTCTACAAGTGGAAGAAACTTGCCGGAAGAACAACAACAACAAAAATACCAACCAAAATGAAGAATTGAAGACCAACAACAACAAAAACAAATTGAAGACCAACAAATTAAAGACAATTGTAAATGTATAAAAAATTGTATAAAATCTTTGTTTGTTATAAAAAACTAGGATAATCGCTTGATAATTGGAATTGTATTGAAGAAATTTGTTATTGTATAAAACAAATTTGTAGAAAATCTTTATTTCTTATTACAAATTTGGAAACTTGTATAAGTTGAAATCATATTAATAATATATACTTTTTTTTGGCAATTTCACGCTTTGATTATTATTATTATTATTATTAAAATTACATTTTTTAAGTAAAATTAAATTAAATTTAGACGGGCCCAACCCGCGACCCGACCCGGGTTGGACCCGAATGGGTCGCGGGTTGGGCGGGTCGACTTTTTGCATTTCCGACCCGGCCCGGTTTCCACTACGACAGGACCCGAACTCGCCCTAGTTGGGTTCCAACCCGGACGACCCGACCCAGACCCGGTCGACCTGTTTGCCAACCCTAAGAAAATTTATGAAATAAAAATGAAACAGAAACATAGCACTTAAGGGGGCGTTTGGTACGCGGTAATGTATAAGGAAATCTAGGATTACCCTCTTGATTACCTGGTTTGGTAAGACATAGGTATAGTTTTGTAAATAATCTTAAATTCGCAGGGTTATCAAAATAATTAGTTTGAAAAGATAAACATTCCCCTTGAAAAGGGTGGGATTTGTGGATTCCTCCACATAAAAAATGAGTGAGATTATTGCATACCCAAAACACCCTCATTTCTCTCTCCTCCCATGTTTCTCTCTCCCCGTCAGCATGGTAATTTCTTTTATCCATTAATTCACATTCTTTACCATTTGAGTACAACACGGTATTAATCATGAAGAGTTGAAGACTTCTTATCTCCATGGCCAACATTCACACGTGCATGTACTGGAAGAATTTGCTGATGTTTGCATACCCATTATTTTCACTTTCCATTAAATTCCATAGTATTTATTAATTACTGCAAATACAACACGGTATTAAAGCATTCCTACGATCGTTGTGGGATCATAATTATGTTTAGAATGAAACATCAGCAATGAGAGTCAGATTAGATCGTACAGACACTAAGGAAATTGCTGATTGGTCCTCGACGATTTAGTAACCTTTATGATTGTGCATAGGAAGAGTTTTATAGGATCATAGCTGCGATTTATTAATGTTATTTTTGAGGTTGAGAAGTGAAAATTAACAACTAACATGTGAAGGGAAAATGTATACCCACTGTTCATCCCCACCTTCCTCCGGTCATTTCTGGCGACCTCCCTGTTCGTCGATCTCCCGTCGTCAACCCCCCTTCGTCGAAATCCCCTGTCAACGCCAGTGCCACCCAAAACTCCCCCCTCCCCCCTCCCCCCCCCGACCTCTTCCCTGTTCTCGACAAACGCCAGTTTCAATGCATATACATCAATTACTAAATTAGATAACTTTTATATTTATTTATTTTTAAATAAAGCCAAAAGGATATTTTCGGTAATGTCTACTATAGAGATGAATTGATAGAATGAATTGTTCTATACCAAATACGGTAATAAAGTATTTCCAGGCATGTAATGTCGTATACCAAACACAGTATTGCAACATTCCTGGGAATCTTCATTCCCACCCTCATATTCTTGGGAATCCACTAATTCCTGGGAATTCTCCAATCCGCGTACCAAACGCCCCCTCAGTGAAATGAAACAAAAAAATCGGAGAAACCGAAACAGAAAATTATGAAATGAAAATGAAATAGCACTTAAGTGAAGAAATGAAACATAGGAGTAACAGAAACATTAAGGAGTTATATCTGCATAATTCACCATCTCAACGCATGACTTCTTCTCACATTCCGTACAGCAAACTCACAAATTAAATGTTCATAATCAAGCTTTCCTTCCATTGCCTTCTCAATACATAGTAGGCCTAATCCATTCAATCTCTCTTGAGACAAGGTTGATCGATGATAAAACTTGATAATTTTCAACTTTGAAAAATTTCTTTCTGCATAAGCAGCAATAACTGGTATGGTCAAGAAAATCCTATACGTGATCCATGCATATGGGAAATATACCATCCATCCTTTGCAAATTATTAAGCACATCAATTGCTTTTTTTTTGCTTCCGATGGTAGAATTATTCTGAGGCGCTTCAACTCTAAAAACAGATCAACTCTAATTAAGAAACTCAATAAGCAACTCAATAAGAAACTAAGAAATAGATATCAATAAGCCCTAACATAAAATTGAACTCATTTAAAAATAGCTACCAATAACATAATGGCTAAATTTTAAAAAAACCCACTGAAGTATTGGTCATTTTAAAAAAACCCCACTGAATATTTTTTTATTAAAAAAATCTCACTGAACTATGTTTTCCAGGCATGGGTGAGTGGGTTTTTTTTATAAAAAAATTGTGTTAAAAACATAGTTTGGTGAGGTTTTTTTTATAAAAAAATATTCAGTGGGGTTTTTTTAAAAATGACAAATACTTCATGGGATTTTTAAAAATTTAGCCTAACATAAAATTGAACTCATTAAGTTATAGTCCTAACATAAAATTGAACATAAAATTGAACTCAATATTCAACTCATTAAGCCCCAACATATAATTGAGTAAGAAATAGCTGCCAATAAGCAACTCGGTCCACCTACCACCCACTGCACACAACACCCACTGCACCACACCCACCAGCCAGGCACCACCTGTAACGCTCCAATTTCTATATATTGGAAAACCGTGACATAAGCCAGAATCTTTTTCTTCAATTAGCCACAATATACAAAAAAAGGAAAATTTAAAACTTTTTATTCAACACAAATGTATTACAAGTCTGAATGTTATAAAACTGCAATACATTATATCACTGTTACCATAATACCTTTAAAAGCCCAAGTGTTACAACTTTCAACAAATTTACATCAGTGTACAATAAATAAAGAACAACACTTGGTATTTCACTTGGATACTTCCCAACATAAAATAAATTACAACAAATGTTACAATGCAACAATGGTAACCAACATATAATAAGCGGAAAATAAAATCGAGTTTGCTTCTCTCGCCTTGAGTCCTCCTGAATCCTGTACCCGTAGTTCTGCAATCCAGTACCTATTGAAGTGGGGACGTCAGTACATATACTGACGCTTTAAGGCTGATGACTAGCAGCGATTCTCAACTTTAAGCAAACAGATTGATGATAAGAGAAACGTGTATATATAATTTATGTTTTAGTGTATGCTATAACTTAGACTCTAATGCAAGATTAACTAATGCGAGGATGCTCTTATTCTAATGCAAGCAAGTCTCCAGAACAGTATGTATCCCTTACTACATACGGCCCATCTCAAGCCGTTTCTTCATATATAGGGATTTGAACCCGCACCATGAATTCTACTCTTGTACTCGACTTGTTTCTGAAGATACAACGTGACTGATGAGGTTGCTTTGAAACGGTCTAATCCCGCCATTCACAGTCATATAGTGGTATCTCCGATTGCCACTATTGCCCGACGTATCGGGCCTCACTAAAAACTCTAACGAACCCTTGGAGTTAACTACAACACAGGCTAGCTCGAAGCATCCCTTGTGGCCCCCTAGCAGATAGACCGTAGTTTATGGCTGTTCGCCCTTAGATATAGAACATGACGGAGTTCCGGGGATCTATCTCCTAGCTCCGACAGGAATCACTCCCGCCTTTATCAAGGCACTTCAGAAATTAACAGACGAGATACTGATCCCGTGCTCCCAACTCATGAGAAAGCACAGACCGTATCTCTTTGACAAGAAGAGAATAACCCAATAACACCACCTAGTGTTGGCCTATAGGACGGATCAGATCATAAGGTATCACCCTTAATACCAACTCTCCTTTCGGCGAAAAATGATAATAAATAAAGGTTAAGTAGTAATAGCCATAAGTTACTACCCTAACGATGTCACTAAACCTAAACAATCTCACAGGGTTTTCAACTTAGACTTTTTTAAGATTATCATGGTCTAACTAATGGTCTATTGATCCAGGTGACGGGATCTCCCTCGGTCATCACTACACCTAACTTGGATCTCGTCAACACTCTCGGCCCGCGATCTACCCACACCAGTTAAGATCCGTTGGTACCCGAGGTGTGATTTATCCATAACTTCCAAGGTGGTAAGATGCGAGTCTTGATGGTCGATGACCCCTAGGGTAACTATAAGACCCTAAACGAGCTTTTATCGAGCTAATAATACTAGTGACTTTCCCAACCATTATTACCCATACATTGAAGATGACGAACGTTCACATGATATGGTCCAATTTTAATTAGAACCCCACATAACTAGAATTCATGGGTTCTTTTCCAAAATTCGAACTAGGAAAATATGCAACTAGGTTCATGGGTTCTTTATCAAGTTTGAGCTAGAATCACTTAGAAACTAAATGCATGGGTTCTTCATCAATTTGAGCTAGAACCATCATGGAACTAGTTTCATGGGTTTCTTTTTAAAAGCTGAACTAGAACAAATGTGGAACATGGGTTCATTTCAATAGTTTAACTGGATGAGCATGCGAGCTAAATTCTTGGATTCCTTTTTAGAAATTTAACTAAAACCATTACAACATACAACTTAAGTATGCATGGGGTCTTTTAACTAGAATACTACAACATATAACTTAAGCATGAGTTCTTTTGAATCTAGAACAACTATACAACTCAAGCATGTGTTCTTTACTACAACAACTACAACAACTCAAGCATGGGTTCTTTACTACAACTCAAGCATGATGAGTTCTTTACTAGAACAACCTACAACTCAAGCATGAGTTCTTTACTACAACAACTACAACAACTCAAGCATGGGTTCTTTACTACAATTCAAGCATGATCGGTTCTTTACTAGAACAACCTACAACTCAAGCATGTGTTCTTTACTACAACAACTATAACTACTCAAGCATGGGTTCTTTACTACAACTCAAGCATGATGGGTTCTTTACTAGAACAACCTACAACTCAAGTATGGGTTCTTTACGACAACAACTACAACAACTCAAGCTTGGGTTCTTTACTACAACTCAAGCATGATGGGTTCTTTACTACAATAACTACAACAACTCAAGCCTGGGTTCTGTAACACCCCGCAAAATTTAAATGACAATTTTGCCCTCGGGTGTTACGCACGTGCATTTTGTGTCGTTATTGATTATATCCAAAACCCATTTTTGATATGTATTTTGAATTCCAATTATTTATGCAATCCCATATTCTTAAAATCGCATTGAGACAACTCAAATGCAAAATTTCAATCTTTGAGTTTTTACGTGCTTTTTACGTATTATCGATGCACGTGTCGATTTTGGGTATTCCACCGTTACGTGCAAAGTTTTCAATGGATTTCAATTATTTATCTTTATAAACATGCTTGAATTTGTTTTGTAAACGAAAATTCAATTTTTGACTATCTTTATTAAAATAAATTTTCTACGTGCAATACACGTGTTTTTGTACATTTGAGTATATTATCGAATATGTATATTAGATACACTTTATGTTGCATCCCAATTGATTATAAATATTTTTCGGTTCATAAATTCAATTTTGTATTTTTGAGATTTTCTGGGCAATGCACGTGTTTTGGTGCACGTGTTTTAAGCGTATTATTCTTTCAAAATAATTTTCATGAAAATGTGAGTGTCTATTTTTATTGTTCATGAAAAGTATAATTTTTAAGTTAATTTTATATATTTATTACATATATAGATAATTATTTTTAAAGGATTAAATAAATAAATTGTTTTTGTACACAAAGCACGTGCACGTGCACACGTGCGATATGCACACAATTTGGGGACCGGGCTGCTCATGAGGAGAGGGAAATTCTGGAGTTTTGATTTTGAAAGGAAGAGAGAAAGTAAGTTACAAAATTTATAATGGGTTAGTGGTGTTCATTTGGAGGTAGTTATACTAACTACCCATTAGCCTTCTTATAAAAGTGCACTCTTAGCCTCTCTTTCTCTCATCTCTTTTCTCCCTTCTCTCTTGCTGATCCGAAGCAACCATCAAACCAGCAAGCTCTGTCCATTCTCCACCTAAATCACCATTCCACTTACCTATAGACATATACTAATGTATATATATGTACATACATAGTGTGTGTACATGAAAGAAGATGAGAGATTGTTCTTGATGTTGCCGACATGGAGTGGGGGTGGAGATGCTCTTGATGATGGATGCTTGCCGATGTGGAGCTTGGAGGCTTGCTTTGGTGCACGGATTTCGAGGAGTTGCAATTGGAGCTCCTAATTCTAGGAGTTCATTTTGGTATCAATTCTTCAACTTTAGGTGGGTGTTTCTTAAATACTTTCTAATTTAGGAATATAATTTGCATGATAGATGATATGTGATTTACTTGTTTGAAATTGAATTGATTGCATGAAATTGATTATGGTAAATGTAAATTGCTATGCTTGTTACGATTGCTAGTTGAATTGCTAGAATTGAAGTGATTGTATGAAATTGATGCATATTGAGACATTACTGGAATAATGCAAAATGTGGCAAAAAGTATGATTTATAACCTCAAAATGTTATTTATACAAGTATAGAGATCTTTTATAAAGTAAATTTTGATAAAAGAAGGTAGTTTATTTGGAAAATATGTTTTGATGCATTTTGGTTGGAAAAAGAGAACTTGGGAATTGATAATATATATGATAATGTTTTAAAAGGAATATATTCGGGAAATAAATTATATTTTGTATATGGAAGTACAAATCGATTCAAAGGTCGAAAATGTATGCAAAGTTGCAAATTGTGGATTTGACAGTCGACTGATTACTTCCACAGTCGACTGGTAAGTGTTAAAAAGTTGGTTTTCATCAGCGGGACAGTCGACTGAATACAGTTACAGTCGACTGCTGCTATCATAAATTTGATGTTGAGTTTTCAAGATATTTGCGGGACAGTCGACTGATACTGCCACCAGTCGACTGAACCGAACTGTTTCCTGGTTCTTGAGTTTGAAATTGGTTTTGACAAATGAAAGTTAATAAGTTTGAATACGAGATTATAAAGATTTGATTGAGTTTTATTGTGGTTATGAAGGATGAAATTTATAAAGAAGTTAAATTGAAATTGGAACACTGCGGAACAGCCGACTGCCGTGTGCAGCAGTCGACTCTCCCGAGTGGTTATGAATAACTGAATTTGACTGGATAAGTCGACTGGTAGAGTTCCCAGTCGACTGTCCAGAGTGCTTTTGATATATCTGAAATCTTGTGAATTGTTGTGGTAAAGATTGTGAATCTGGATATTGGTAAACTCTATTTGTTGCTGCATAAATTTATATGAAATGAATCATAGATGAGGATTGAGAATTAAATGAATATGAAAGGCTAAGATCATGATGAGAAAGTCTGTGAGACTCTAAATTGAATTATGAGCTGAAAGTGCTCAATTGGAAGTTGTGAATTGTAAATTGAAACTAAAGAGTAGCTAAGTCTCCCCCGGTAATGAAATGAAATGAAATGAGAATTTGAAAGACCAAGGTTGGTCAGGTATTGTTGAATAAATGAATAAGTCCGGTTGAGTGGAGAGGCTAACTCTAGAGCTTTGATTTTTATTCATGATTCTAATAATTAATACATTGTAAGGCTGTAATGAAAGTAAGAGAAAAACATAAGTATGGGAGCCTAGGGTCTACGATGCGGATGTGATCCACAGAATGCATGCTTGATGAGTCAAGACATCGCGTGGGCAATATACTCCAGAATGATCGGGATCTTGGCGACGCTTGTGGGATGCTTGGTGACTTGCAAGAGGATCGTGTTCAGGGAGGAGGCTGAACTATCGCAGAATGCATGCTTGATGAGTCAAGACGTGGCGCGAGGTTCCCCTCCAGGGTCTTGGACACGTGCTTATAATCATGGAACGTCTATGACACTTGCCGAAATTATAGATAGATACATAGTGGAGATGTGATGAAAGTGAGAGAAAAACACGAGTATGAGAGCTAGGGTACGGTGCGGGTGTGTGAGCCGCAGAATGCATGCTTGATGAGTCAAGACATGGCGCGAGCACAACTCAGTAATGATCGGACTTTAGTCACGCTTGTGGGATGTTTTAGTGACTGCAAGAGGATCGTGTTCAGGGAGGAGGCTGAATTACCGCAGAATGCATGCTTGATGAGTCAAGACATGGCGCGGAATTCCCCTCCAGGGTCCAGGATACGTGCTTGTACTCACAGACCATCTAGGATACTCACCGTAGTTACAGTAGTAGATTAAGTCATGGCGAGGGATTGAACCCTACAATAATGAAGAATTTTGAAGGCTTGCCCTCGGACCTATGTAGTATGGGATGCATAGAATCCGAACAAGTGTGCATTAGTGTCATGTAATATAAACAACTGCATTAAGGACTAAGTGCACCGCACAACACGACATCAACAGGATAGTTCCTTTGTAGATTTGTTTGTGATCAAGTTTGTGTTTGCTAAAGCATTTGAGAATCGTTATACTGTTTTCGGCATAGAGAGGATGGCCGTGTATAATATTTCCTCAGTTGTAAGCAACTGACGCGCCCACAGTTTTATATGCAGGATGTGGAGTTACATGAAGATATAAAGATGATTGATGATGTTGTTGATTATTTAAATGTTAAAGTTGTAACAATTGTACATTCAATATTGTTGTATTTTATTGATTCCGCTGCTTATTGATGTAAAAGACTCTGATGTAATTATTGTTGAAATAAAAGTTTTAAATTCCTTGTAAAATTGTACGAAAGAAGTGAAAAGATCCTGTAGAACTCTCGAATTCAGTTGTTTTGGGATTCGGGGTGTTACAGGTTCTTTACTACAACTCAAGCATGATGTGTTCTTTACTAGAACAACCTACAACTCAAGCATGGGTTCTTTACTACAACAACTACAACAACTCAAGCATGGGTTCTTTACTACAACTCAAGCATAATGGATTCTTTACTAGAACAACCTACAACTCAAGTATGGGTTCTTTACTACAACAACTACAACAACTCAAGCATGGGTTCTTTAGCACATACAACTTAAGCATGGAAGTAAACTCATAAGGCTACTAAGGACTTATCTAGATATTACATAAACTACCTCTTTTATGAATTACAATTCCTTACATATTACAAAAACTACTTGTTTTATGAATTACAACTATCTACATATTACAAAAATTACTTTTATTGAATCTACAAATTCTACATATTACAAAACCTACTTTTATTTAATCTACTAGTTCTTACATACAACAAGGTCCACTTTTTATGGACTAGGGTTAGTAAAGATTTGATATTTAACATGGTAGAGAGCAACATACAACAAAAAGACTTATCTTTTAATAGCTTGTTGAGTTCTACAACCCCAAAATGGGTATGTAAGTATTTTTACTACACTATCTTTATATGCTTATAGTTTAGTCCAAGTTTTTAGTTTTTATTTAGCCAAAATAACCACAATAACAACAATAATCATACAAGGTCTTAAAGATTCGATCTTTATGTTATTTATTTTAGTTCTACCATCCATCTTTTTCATAGAATCATTTTGATCCCTACAACCACTTTTATGCTTAGGATTTAGTCCAAGTTGTTTTTAGAACACACATACAACATACAAAAAATAGAGAATAAAAACAATAATAAAATAACAAGAAGTAGAGAAACCTCCACATTTTTACTAAATAGGAAGAACTAACCAAGTTTTCCTTCTCCTTCCTCCTAGCTTCTACTACAACCTTCAATGGAAAACTCTCAAATTAGGGTTTTTCTTCTCTTTCTTTTCCTCTCTATTTTTTTTTCTTGTAAATGAGACAAAAGGTGAAGGGGGGGGGGGGGGGGGGGGGGGGGGGGGCTATTTATAAGAGGAAAGAGAGGGTGTGGGTGCAAAATACACCAAGGGGTTTTGCAAAAACACCCTTGGATCAAGGTTGGCTGGCCAAGTTGATGAGGTGGAGGGGTGAGGTGGAGGAGAGTGTTCTAGTAGAAATCCACCTATTTAATCTCTTATGTATCTCATTTAATCCTAAACCCTAGGTTTAACCCTCCAAACAAATCATAGCCATCCAATTTTGATTAATGATGACAAAAATAAGATTTTTTTGTCCAAAACACATATTACATGATTTGTACAAACATATGAAATCGGTACAATACTCATACGTATATATTAATATATATACCGCTAATTTTTATTTGTTAAACCGCACAATCCGTATAAAACTAAATTAATTCCGAAAATAATAATAAAAATAAATTTTATTATCTGCTCGAAAGATTTCAGTATTAATTTGACACAGTACAGATATATACAGACTAGTATATATATACAGATAATGTTTATTAACAAAACCGGATAATATCCACCAAAAATATTTCAATTCTGAAAATAAAAATAAAATAATAAAAAAAATAATTTTTAATACCAGCCCGAGATTTTACAAACATTTTCTCAAAAATGCATTTTACAGAAATTTGTACAAGTGGACAAAACCGATACAACACATATATATACTTACTAGTAAATATTCACAGGTAAGTTTTTATTTAGTGAAACCAAGAAATTTTCATAAAAATATTTTAATTTAAAATTTATAATAATACAAATATAATGTCCGACCGGGATATTACACCACCAGTCCACCCCACTCACAGATCCACTGGCCACTATCCCACGAATTTGAGATTTAGATTTCGAATTTAGGGTTAGGGTTTCGAATTTTGAAGGGAGTTGGTTGATTGGATTTAGGGTTGAGTCAAAATCAACAAGTTTGGGGAAAAGAAAACTAGGATTGGAGAATTGGAGTTGATTAAATTTGGGAATTAAGAGTTAGAGATTAGGGTTTTGAGAGTTAAAGATTGAGAGAATAAAGAATGGAGAAGAACGCAGCGTAGGCTAAGAATGAGGATATGGTTAGGTTGAAAAATTGGGGAGAAGAAAGAGGGTAAGGGAATAAGTGATTGGGTCGGATTTCGGGTTTGAGTTGTTGGGTCTGAATGTGAGTTTCGGGTTTGGGTTTCTATTAATTTGAAAGTGGATTTGTTTTAAATCACTAAAATTTAAAGCCTCAAATTCAATTAAATCCAAACCCAAATAATTATAAAAAATTCTAAAGGCTCAAATAATTATTTTTGGGCTCCATAATAACAATATTTTTTTTACGTGCAAAATGCGTGTCTATATTTACAAGGAGAATTCAAATTTAGAAGCCTGTAAAATTGGAAAAAAATCAGGGGCTTGAGGCGGCCGCCGGTCACCTACCTCAATGGGGGCCGACTCTGCATGTATCATTCAGATGCACGTCAAAATAGGAAACATAGCAACGCATCACGCATGTATGACTAACTTAGTATTTGAAAAGGTATCAAAAGAAAGAGACTTTAAGAGAAAACTGCAACACAAATGATTCAATAAAGAAGTAAAGAATGAAAAGTTTATGTTGAAAGGTCACATATACTCTATTTCAGAGGAGATGTTCACTACATTAAAATAAACAAATAAATGAAGCACCCATCAGAGCATCCACTATGGTTGGCTATTTACCTAAAAAATGCAAATTTTGGCAATTTTTACCCCACTACGGTCTGCTATAAACCTAGTTTATAGCAGACCAGTGAACAGTAGTCGGCCATATATAGCAGGGTAGAATAGCATTTGGAAATTATAGAAGACGGTAAACGATCTTCCGTCTAACAAAAAGTTTGATTTCTTTCGAATTAAAAAATCTAATAGACGGTAGAAGATCTTCCGTCTATACAATTTGACCGGTCAAAATTGTATAGACGGAAGAAGATCTTCCGTCTAAAGAATTGGAAAACATTTCAATTAAAAATATTAACAAACGGAGGATGTTGCTCCGTCTACATAATTTTTGTTTTTAATAAATTTTTTTTTGGGCAAGAGACGGAGGATGTACTCCCGTCCCTTTCCATTTATTTATTTATTTATTTTTTAATTTACATAAATAGAAGTTGTGAATTCCTAAAATACCCCTCTAACCTATTTACATAATATTGTATGGTTTTTTCAACGGCTAGCAAATAACGGTTGGATTTTTAAAAGGATCTCTTCTCCGATACTATCACCTACATATTTATATATATAGACTCACTCCATACTCAATCCAGCACTCAACTCCTCTGTCTCCTTGAATCCTTTGTATGTTAAATTTTTTTTGCACTTCATTTTCTATCTTACTGTTATTTTCTTTCATTCTATTACGATGGCCGGTAGTAGTATTAGAGGGGTTGGTGCTAGAGGAAGGGCGTACACATCTGATGAAGATATTATTCTTTCTCAAAGTTGGGTTAATATTACTCAAGATCCATTAGTTGGTAATGATCAATCTGGAACACAATTTTGGGATCGAGTACTCGGCACGTATAAATCAATACTAGGCACTCCGACCGACCGAACGTCTGGCTCTCTAGCAAGTCGTTTTTCTGCAATTTCAAAATCAGTGGCATTGTTTATTGCGAAGTTGGGAAGTGTTACAAATAGAGCTGCAAGTGGAACAACTGAGGCGGATAAGGTATGTATAATTTAGGTTATTAATTTGTAATTTATTTTTGAAAATAAATTGTACCAATTCATAGATTTTTTTTTTGTAGTTACGCGAAGCGAGATTGGTGTACATGCAGTCTTCCGGGAAAGCATTTAAATTTGATGAATGCTATGAGTTGCTCAAAGATCAACCAAAATTTTCATTGCGTACAACTCATGTGTTCGACTCATTCCGAAGCTCTCAATCGCCCGAGATGGGTAGCACAGTACGTTCCCCAGGTATGCAAGATTGGACTACAGATATTCCGACTGACGTGGAATCGCCGACCCCACTCTCTCGACCACCCGGCCGAAAAGCAGAGAAGAAAAAGGGGAAAAATTTGGCTGAATCATCGGAATACGCTGAAATGGTGGAATCCAACAAATATTTTAACTCTTTCTATAAGAATGCTCTGGATCAGAGGAACATAACATCGGTAAAGAAGATTGAGATTAAAGAAAAAGATCACGAATTGAAAAAACAATCGGAGGATGATCGCGTCATGAGCATGGACCTGAGTGTCTTATCCGAAACTCAGCGTATGTACTTCATGTCTAGACAGAATGATATCATGCGTAGTCGAGGTTTCATTTAGTATTGAATGTTGTTTTAATATGTATTTGCTAATTATGTATTCGGTTTATGTCAAGGAATGTTGTTTTTTATTTGGTATTGATATAAGCTTGTTTTGTAGTGTGTACAACTCTTTGCCAATTCCGTATTTGCATTGCCTCCAATATATATGATGTACTATTATTATCATAACTTACATAATAGACGATAAACAACTTACATAATAGACGATAACTAACTTACATAATAGATGATAATAGACGATAAAACAACTTACATAGCAGACGATAATAGTGTTTAAAACAACTTATATAATAGACGATAAACAACTTACATAATAGCCGATACTTTGATGCACTATTATTATCAGATAATATGATCAATCGTCATCTCCAAATTCCCTCCATATGTGCTCCACCAAATCTTGTCTTAGTGCATGATGTTTTTGTCTATCATGTAGTTGGACATTTCGTGCAAACCTGTTTGCATTTGTGATACTTGGAGTTCTGTTTGGTATGCTGAAGCTAGAGTCTACACTTTGATCATACCCAAAATCTTGAAGTCCTTCTTCTCGTTCGTCCTCAACTATCATATTGTGTAAAATAATACATGTTTTCATTATATAAGATAGACTGTCAGGATCCCAAAACCGTGCCGGACCTCTTACTATCGCGAATCTTGCCTGTAACACCCCAAATGCACGTTCAACATCTTTTCTTGCTGCTTCCTGCATTTGTAAAAATTTCCTCTTCTTTTGCATATCTGGTGCGGAGTATGTTTTAACTATAGTGGCCAAGGGAGGGTATATACCATCGCCTAAATAGTATCCCATGTCGTAGTTGTTATTGTTTACAGTGAAATTTACTGGCGGGGCACAACCATCAAGTAGATCATTAAATAATGTGGACCGGTTGAGTACATTCAAATCATTATTGCATCCTGGAATTCCGAAAAAAGAATGCCAAAACCAAAGGTCATACGATGCCACTGCCTCGAGAATAATGGTAGGCTCCCGAACGTGACCGGTATACTGTCCGTGCCATGCTGCCGGACAATTTTTCCAAGTCCAATGCATGCAATCAACACTACCTAACATTCCTGGAAATCCGCGAGATTTATTTTCTTCAAGAAGTCTTTGAATATCAGCGGCATTTGGAGTACGCAAATATTGAGGTCCAAAGAAATTCACAATTGCGACACAAAACCGTCGCACTGTTTTCAAAACTGTAGTTTCCCCGATTCGTACATACTCATCTACTGAATCGGCTGATGAACCATACGCCAAACACCTAATTGCTGCTGTAATTTTTTGATGTGAGGATAAACCTAAAACATGCGCTGCATCCCGTCGTTCCAAAATTCGGTTGAATAACGTTCGACGCATACGGAATCGACGTCGGAATAGGTGGTCGCCGTAAATGGGATTATCGGAAAAATAATCTTTCATCAGACGTCTATCCCCTTCTTCTCTTTGACGACGAATATGTCTGCGTCGAGTAACCTGTCGGCTTTGTAGAATAGCTGCCGAGAACAATTGCAGGTTGTTCTGAACGTGTCTCGCTATCATGAATTCTTCCTCATCATTTTCATCAGAAGAAGTAGATGATGATGAAGAAGTGAAATGAGCCATTGGCAGAGCAGACACTTAGATATGAGTTTACAGTGAATTTGTAGTGATTTTGGTAGATGGGGGTGAGAATGATAGAGTCGGAATAGGTGCTTGAAGACATATATATAGAAAACAAATTAAACGCCTCTTCATTAACCGAAACGACGTTGGCTCTTCAAAATATGTTGCCTCTTCAAACAAGTCATAATTAGGTTGATTAAGTAGGTTGGTAGAGTAGGATGGAATCAATTCCTAATAAAACAATTCACTTTTGATTGAGTAGGTTGGTAGAGTAGGATGTAATCAATTCATAAAAAAACAAATCACTTTTATCTTTGGTCGGATTTTTAGTATGTTGGTAGATTGGTCAAGGAATCATGATAAGAATCAACCAATAGTACCCAGACAAAATAAATCAATTCACCCATCAAATCTTAGCAAAAGTAATATTTGTTTAGAAAACATTTCACATCAATGTCTAAGATTGTTATTGTAGGTTACCCAAAAAGTCCTTGGAACATAATACGACAAATTATAAGTCATTGGTGTTTACAAATTATTTCATCTTGGATACGATAATTTATTCCATGCTATCAAACTGGGTGTTTGGTACAAAATCAGGTGTTGAATTCTGTCGTGAAGATTCTGGTCGTTCCATAGAAACACTACGCCTGGTAGAAACACTTCTCCTTGGAGCAGGAATTGATTCTCTTAACACTGTGTGGTTCAGGATGAATCGCCTTAAGATCGTATCATTATAAGTCAACTCGAGGTAGCGTTGGTATAAATCCTCCTGTCAATCGTAATGTCATATTTTAACTATCACTAAATTGAAATACAACAATAGAAAAATAAGAATGACATACTCACATATGACAGTGCATCGCGTGGTAGAAAAGAAACAGATCCCTCTTCAACATTCCTCGTAACTGTTCCACCAGAATAAAGTGGTACCTCAACTACGCAATCTAGGCATTCAGGAAGATCGCGTCTTGGAGCATGCGCAATATACTCGGTCGGTGCCCAATTAGAAGGAGGTGGGAATGGCAATTGAATATTAGGATCAGTTATGCTAGCTAGACCAATGAAATCGACATTTGTAGCATGTGATAGAGTCGGCATTATAGCACCTATTGATACCGTTGCCCAATACTTATCGTATACACTTTGTGGTACATCCCGGACTAATACTGATGCGTCAATAGGTGGACATAAATCATCAGCCGACACACGAGGCATGGAAGGTGGTGGGTCAACTGGGATACATATAATTCCCGTAAATTGGCGATAACAACGATCACCAAGGTACCATACACCCTACAAATGAAATCATATATTTAAGATTTAATAAATGATACTTTAAGTACTAAACGTGTGGAACTACAAAGTTTTTAATAAACAGTAAGAAATGTATCTAATAATACCTGCGAGGCATACTGAAAGATAACTCTGTGCCGAGGCAATAAGTGCGCAAACCCATTAATACCCACATATTCGTGGGACGATTTGGAATAAGGCTGCCAGATAATAGATGCAGAGGACCGCATCTCCAATTGATGTCTGGCAATGGAAAGATTATACCGAACTTGGTCTGTTATATTAGTGTCCAATTCATCTTTGTTCCATCGTGTAATTCTTGGCCATTTATCTACGATATGTTCCGTTTGTACAGTAATTGGAGCACAAATATTTGTGTATTCATACGCCCAATACTAAATAAGAAAATCATCTATTAATTTACAAACAAATATTTGAAAACTTGTATCTATTACTTTTTTTAAAAAAAAATTATAAATTTTAAGTGTTTACCTCTAGTACTTGCCATGGCCCGTTAAAAGACTTCACTTTTAGTCTGCTACAGGAATCTAGAGACATATATAGCAGTGCCATTGCTTGACCACCCCATATGTACCCACTTTTTCAAGATCTTCTATTGCTGCAAGCCAACCAGATCTTATAACGCAAGCAGCATTAGAGAAAAGAAACTCACAGAGAAAGAACATGATGAATGCTCTAGCAATCTTCAAGGCTAGAAGGTTATCCTCTTGACCTGCCTCGATGATACTCATATGGAAATACTTCTTAAGAAAAGATGAGCGTATTCCTTGTCCTTTCCAATCAGCTGCAGTAATCTCTGGAAAAACTCGATCCTGTACAACCTCGAAGGGATAAATATCATCATTACAAGGCGGTACTTCACCCGACCCGATAGATATCCCTGTTAGCATTGTCCAATCTAACGGGGTAAAGCCCAACTCACAGCACGGTAGGTGAAATGTGTGTGTGGTATCCCACCATCTCTCAACCAAAGCCTCTACAAGCTTCATCGATGATTTCTCTGTATTAATTGTCAACAGACGCTGCCACCCTGTTTGATCAATTATTTGTTTCACAGCTGGAATAAGAGAACATCGCTTGTATACTTTGATTGGACCACTCCAATTTCCTCTGAAATTGCAAAATCCACCAGCAGGCTGCTCGGTAATATATTGATGCACATGTCTGTTATCATCAACCAGTCTTTTCCACCTACTTGGATCGGCAAAATCATTTGATTCGGAGATTGGCTCAACCTCCGTACTTGTGCTACCATGATCCGATCCGCTTCGAAGAGTAGATTTTATTCTGCCAATATATTTACGGATCGACATTTTTTTTTTTGAAGTGGGAGAATTAAGAATTGAAGAATAGATGAAAGACCGAGAGTAGGAGAATATTTTTTGCTTGAAAAATAAATGAATGGCCGAGAGTGAGAGTGGCCGAGAGTGAGGAGGAATTTTGATTGAAGGATTTCACTTGAAGCGGATCAATTTAAATAGGCAGTGGAGTGGACAAGGGGTTAAATTGGCAGTGGGGGTATCCTAGTAATTAACCTATCAATTCATAAGACAAAGCACCGAAATAAAAAAATTTAAAAATACCAAACCTACTCAGACGGAAGAACAACTTCCGGCTGAGTGGTTTTTTTTTAAAAAAAAAAAAATCACTCAGACGGAAGTTCTTCTTCCGGCTGAGGATTACTTCTTTTAAATAAAAAAATTTAAAACCCCAAACGGAATAAGATCTTCCGGCTGGTTTTTTTAAAAAAAAAATTAAATTAAAATTATCTGAGACGGAGGATCTTCTACCGTTTGAAAATTTTTATTTTTTTTTCCTCATCAAACGGAACTTCTTCTTCCGTCCACCTAGTTTACGTAATAAAATTTTTTATTTTTTTAATAGACGGAGGATGTTATTCCGTCTGTATATTTTAAATATTTTTTTTTTGCAAATTATAGCTTTTACCGTAGTGACGAAAGCGATTATCTTCTAAAAGCAAATATCCAAATAGCTAAAATATAGCATGAACCGTAGTGGATGCTCTCATAAGAGCCCGTTTGTTAAATTTCCATATTATTCATAAAATTACAATCACGCTTCTCTCGTTTGCTATTTATTCATATTTTGGCAGATTTGCTACAGTAGATCACTATATTTGAGAATAGATATGAGAATATGCATATTATAGTGGACGGAACTTGAAGATCCGTCCCAAATAAAAAATAATTTTTTTATATCCGACGTTCCGTCCCAAATAAAAAAATATTTTTTTATTAAATTTTTACCTCAGACGAAACTTGAAGCTCCGTCGGAGGCGAACGAAAAAAAAAAATTTATTTTACCATGCCCCATCTAATGATTAATTATACTTAGGCTTAGTTAATGCTCTTAAATAATTAATTAGGGGTTAATTAGGGGTTATATTAATTAGTTGGTGGATTTAGGGGGTACTTAAGGCTGGTTCAAAGTGGGTTAATGTGGGGATGGGATGGGTGAAGATCCGTCCCATGGTATTTTTGGTTCCTACTTCCGACGGAGCTTCAAGTTGCGTCCGATCATATTTTATTTTTGATTGCTATATTATAGCACTTCTCCACTGCAGCAAATGAGACTTTGCTATATGTATATTATACATTTTGCTATTTTTTAGCAATTACGACTGTGGATGCTCTAAAATGCTCTAAAATAGACAGGTAGAGCACACATAAATGTACATGCAGAAAGGAAATATATTGATGCATATGACCCAATATCCAAAAGGTATCAAAAGTAAGACTTTAATTATAGGATAAATTTTTTTCAAACCCCTGGTCATAAAAGTTCTTCCTTCTAGCCTCTATGACATTCCATACTACTCTTTCAACACCTCGGTATATGAAAAGTTCCAAATAAGCCCCTAAAAGCATTCACAGTCGTTTGCTATTTTCGCCATTTTCTCATTTTATGAGAAATGAGCATCTGCAGTCGTTTGCTATTTTGCCATTTTTTTGACAAAAACGCTACAGTCGCTTCTCGTATTTGAGAAACGAAATTGATGATTCTCAAATTATAGGACGGAATGTGTTGTTCCGTACCTATTTTATTTTAATGGGATCAAACGATACATGTTATTTCGTCTGACCCTTTTTTTTCTTCTTTTTTTAATGATCAGACGGTACATATTGTACAGTCTGGGAAAAAAAATCCCGTAAATCATCAAACGGGACATGTTGTCCCGTATGAAGCCAATTTTGGCTTGGACGGGACAACATGTCCCGTCCATCCCTTTGGTGAGTTCAGCCAATTTAATTATAGTTTCAGTCTTAGGTTAGTGTATTAATTAGGTAGCTTAGTATATAATACAATATTTAATTTATTTAATTAACCTATTTTAATATTTAATCATTAGTTAACTAACTGTTAAAAACAGACAAAACAAGATGTTCCGTCTGACCTTCTTTTTTAATATTTCTTTCTCAAATTATAGCAAATGACGACTACTGCAAATTGCGATTTTTGCTATATGCTATTTTGCCATATTCTCATATTTGAGAAATACCATTGTGGATGCTCTGAGTACATTTGTACATACAGTTAGTAAACCAGGGCTTCATTTTAAGTAAAAATCTATTTTTTCTTGCTTAGAAGAAAAATATCCCCTATTATATATAGACCTCATACTCGTTGCAGGAAAAAAATGTAAACAAATGTAGTTCATCTCCAAAAAAAACAGGGGCGGATCCAGGATTGAAAAGTGAGGGGGGCTGGTAATTTTTTTTCCATACAATGTAACATTCAAAAATCAAAAAATATATAAAATTGTTATAAATACTAGAGGGATATACCAAATTCTCCACATCTTTTAAAATATACATTCTTAAATCATTTTAGTTGCACCCGACGATGTTTGATAGAGTAAAATTCATCAACAATCACATTAAAATCAAGGTCTTCAACAAAATCTCTCTCAATAAAGATTGTCAAACAATCTGTAAGAAAATCATCTTCCATCTTGCTCCGAATTGCCGTTGAAACAGGAATAGTCAACACCAAGCGAATGAGTCTATCAACCAAAAAATAGATCCTTGATTTTTTTGTTTCCACCAACTTCTGACATAATT
Organism: Hemerocallis citrina; assembly: GCA_017893485.1. NCBI lineage: Eukaryota > Viridiplantae > Streptophyta > Magnoliopsida > Asparagales > Asphodelaceae > Hemerocallis > Hemerocallis citrina. The sequence goes on along the minus strand of CM030359.1, from coordinate 204,123,115 downwards.
CAGAAAGAGAAGACATATTCTGAAACAAAGGATGACGAATCACATCGACCTCATAATGTTGTAACTCCCTCTCAAAGCATACAACTCAGTTGTGGTAAAATCTTCAGGATAGAACTTATCTGCAAGAGTACAAATATATATCATCTATCTTGAATGATTTGAACTCATCAATAGGATCTAAAGCTGTACTGAGAATAAGTAGTTCAACTGTCGACTCAGGAAACCTGCTACACAACTCCGAAATATGAAAATCTATTACTGCATTGAAAATATCAACATGATAGTAATGTTAAAATGTGATATTATCTCGTTGTTGACAAGAGTGACCAGTACCATCCATGTAAGGAGCATTCATATCAGGTATTAAAATACCATGTTTCTCACAAAATGAAATCAAATCCTGGATAAAAGTCTCCCAACCATTTTCCCTCAACTTCTAAAGTACTGCTTTTGTTGATGAGACTAAATCCATTGCATTTAAGATGTCTAAAGATTTGTGCTGCAATTCTAAACAAAGAATGTTGGTGATACCCATCACTTTAAACATCAAATGCAAGATAAAACAAAATTCAAATGACCTTACTGCCTTAAATAGATCTTTAGCTTCACATTTAATTTTAAAACCATTTTCATTATGAATAATGTTACCAAGAACTGTAGAAGTTGCACCAAACATATCAATCAAGCTACTCACTGAAGCAAAGTGGGAGCCCCAACGGGTTGTTTCAGCGCGTTGCAAAATACATTTCTGATTAGCAAATCTTCCAGAACCAAGTTTCCCGGATGCTAGTTTATCTGCTATCTCTGCTTCTCGAACCGATTTTAATTCCATATGGCATTCAGCAAAAATACTAACGAAGTTAACAGTTGCACCTAAGCTTGAGAAAAATAACCAAACATTATGTACTTGCTGAGCCCCTACAAGTAATGCTAGTTGCAACTTATGAGCAAAACAATGTACGAAATAAGCATATGGGCAGTATCTAAGAAATCACTACAAGAAAATCCCTTTTTCGCAACAATGTTTTGGCAACGACTTTTTAGTTGTTGTGCAAATTAGTTACGGCAACGCAAAAGTCGTTGCTCAAAATAAAATAAAATTTTCATCCTCCAAAATGACTTGTGCGGGCCTTTGCAAATCCCCTCGTCAGATTGTGTAAATTGAAAACGATAAATGTCGTTGCGTATATTTTCTTATATCTACTGCAACGACAGTATTGTAGCCAAAAATATAAAGAAATAAAAATAAATAAAATAATTTAAATTAATCCCCTCATCTTTCCTAATTCTCCAAAAATTTTCCCATATCCCAGCCAGCCCTAGCATCGATTTGAACCAAAAAGCCAAAACCAAAATCAAAATACCCAAATCGAAAACCCTACTTGAACCCCAAATCAAAACCCCAGTCTGCCCAAATCGCGAACCCTAACCCTAGGCGAAATCCCCAAAGGCCAAATCTCAAAAATGCCAAACTTCGGCATCGACAAAGTCTCCTCTCTCTCTCTCTCCCTCTTTTGATCTCCAATTTTGAGGTAACTTCCTAAATCCTAATTTCATCTGTATTTTTCCTATTTCAAACACTTTGATTTTGGGGGATTTTGCAGATGTGAGTGGGGTTGATTTTGTAGCTCAAATCGATGTAAGACTTCGAAAGGGAAGAGACCTGGAAAGGTGGGAAGTGGGAATTGTTTCAAGTTTGAGAAGAGCAATGGGGCTTGGAATCAAGGATTCTAAGTGAGGCAGTCGAAATTCGAAGGTATTTCAATGTATAAGCATACGTAACATAATAGCCACTTTGAGTTATTTATATGGATGCCGCAATCAAATATGTCCAAACTCTAGAGAAATCCAAAGCAATTTGATGCCATCCCCAAACCAATTATACATATCAGAACAAAATTGAGTATCAATACTAGAAAAATTGCAATTTGGTACCTGAATGATTCCTACATATTAAGATTTGTGAATGCTCTATTGAATTGTGTGTTAGAGTCGTTAGACACGGCGTTTTCTATCTTCTGTAGTATTGTAGAATTTTTCATGTGTGTGTCCTGTTGCATATTATCTTATCAGTAAACTTGATTATCGAATCCAATTTTCATTGATACTTGCTTAAATCGAGACTAACTAAAGGGTCTGCTCTGGAGTTGAAGTAATTTTGGTTATATGAACAGTCAAGGCATAATGATAATTATACTAATACTAGTAGTTGGGTGCATGGTTAATAATATGGTTATTCTTATCATTTTCCCCTTAAGTTTGTTAATACATATACCAACATTTGAAACCAAATTATTTGGACATGACGATGGATGGCATTATCTAAGGACTTAGTTAGTCCGAATGACATTTATGGATCACAGTTTTTTTTATATAAAAATATTGTTTTTGCTAATCCAAATTTATGGATCATAGCTACTCATTGTATTCTCAAGCTGCCTATAATTAGTGTAGCTATGTAGTTGTATTATCTAGATTTTGATTTTCTTAGCAAAAAAAATTAAATTTTGATCTCTTTTTTGTTGCTCAAGTTTTTTCTCATCTGTAAAAATATATACTATTAAGTATTGATATGTGAAGATTTGATGTATACAAGCATTATAATGTATGATAATATGTATCATTGTTGGGTATACTTCAATATGTTTGAAGAATCAAGAAGTAAGTTTATTTTAATGTTTTTCTCCTATTTGTAATGTTGTTGGTTGGTGCTGCAATTTGAAATCCTTTATTGCGAAGAATTTATCAGTTTGAGGATTAAAATATAGGGCTAGCTGGTAACTGTGTTAGGGTTTCTAGATCTCCTAGTTTCCAACAGTTTATTTATTTTTTGGTGTGTGTGTGTGTGTCGGGGGGGGGGGGGGGGGGGGGGGGGGGGGGTTGTAGTATATCAAGTTCATTTGTTTATTCTTTTTAATTCTCTGCGGTCTGCACCTTGTAAGATTAGTGCATGCTTACGTTGTGCACCGTAAGATACCGCAGAACCCAAAACTTCGTACACATAGCATGCTACACACCTGCTGCCCCCGCTGTTGTCGTTTTAACCATTTATCGTATTATTTTAACCTTTTTTTTATCTTGGTTAAATATAGTGGTATATTGTAAATTATTTGGTTCCTTGTTGTCTTAATTGTCAGCAGCATTTCTTGTACAGATTTGTTCCTTTTATTAACTTGGCTGTTACTTGGCAGCTTCATGAATATCAATATAATATGGGGCTTCTCCTGATTGAGAAAAAAGAATGGTCTTCTGGATATGATGACATCCGGCAACGTTTATCGGAAGCAGAGGAGATTCTAAAACGAGAGCAAACAGCACACATAATTGCTATCACTGAATCAGAAAACCGGGAAGAGAATCTGCGGAAGGCGTTAGGAGTTGAAAAGCAATGTGTCACTGATGTAAGTGTCCTAATTAATTATTCTCTTATGTTTGTGCTCCTAGTTTTGTACATGCAAAAAATTAGTACTTCTTTATCTTTGTGTGTAAAGAGGTAAACATTTCTTACCCATAAAATATCTAGATTGGATTGAACTAGTGCAAATTGAGTCTCGCTGTTATTCCGTTAATAAAATTATTGTTCGATTGAGTTGCAAAATTCTTGGAAATCATCAATATTGCATTTCAATTTATTCTTATTGCTTGTGGGTAATGTTTATAACAGCTAATTGTTCTTGGATTTTTGTTGTTTTTGCTTTTTGTTAGTTGTCACCAAGTTGCTGGTAAGTTTTATTGTTTAATATGTCATAAGATGCATGTTTCTAGCCGTTGACTTGGTTAAGAAATGTAGTTAGATTGCATTTTGTTTAATTCTTATTGTTCGCGCGGGTAAAGTTTATTACAACTAATTACTTTTGGACTTTTTTTTTGTTAATTTTACTTCTTGTTACTTTTGGAGTAATAGTCGTCGAGATGTATGTTTCTAGTTGTTAACTTTAACTTGGTTAAGAATTGATGTTATCGATTTAGTGTGATGAAGTATGACAATATATGAGTGTACAAAACATGTATTCTTAGGAGAATTTTCATTAACAGCAGAAGTTCCTGATTTTTTTTACTAGTAATAGAAAGACATCGTTCTCTGTTTGCTGCAAGTGATTCTGTTGCAGCTAAGTTGTTGGATGCTAGTTGCAAGCAGGTCACATGCATCCCTCATCTTAGTCATCTAGGGTAGTGATGGCCTACAACATGTTTAAGTTCCTAAGATTTTGAAGCATTGATGCTTCAAGTGTGAAGCACAAAAGTGTTTTTCCTCACCTTCTGTGCCCTTATTAACAGGTGGTCATGAGAAGGTGATCTTTGTAATATAGTTTAGGTTTAATTGTTTGACTTGGAACCATGGCTGCTTGTCCGGTAAGTAGTGCTTTAGAACGTTAGGAAACAGTAAGGTTTCCATACATAAATAAATAAACACATAAAAACTTGGACTATTTTGGATTTTGTATTGTGTATTTACACAAGTATGCTTGTATTATACATTTGAATTGCAGTTAGATTATATTTATATTGTCAGCCGGATGTGGGTCATGAGCTAGCCTTAATCATGAAATTTATCTGATGTTCTCTTGATATACACAGTTGGAAAAGGCAATACGAGAGATGCGTTCTGAAGTTGCAGAAGTAAAGTTTATGTCTGAAAAGAAGTTGGCTGAAGCGCATGCTTTGGAAGCAAATATTGAAGAAAAATACTTAGAAGTGGAAAGAAAGTTGCACTCTGCTGATGCAAAACTTGCAGAAGCAAGCAGAAAGACTTCTGAGGTGGATAGAAAATTAGAAGACGTGGAAGCCCTTCAATGTAATATGCTGGGCATTGCTTCTTATATGACATAAATGTAATATGTTGGACAAGTTTAATATTATAGTTTTTGGAATGATGTTGGTTTTTAATGTTTTTGAAGTGTATGCTAGTTTGGACAGGGCTGATGCAACAACAATATATAATTTGTCTCGAAAAGAATTAAACTTTCGCAACGACAATTGGTAGCTTTAGTAACGACTATAGTTGTTACCAAAATACAAGTAATGCAAAGCAATAATAAAAATAATTGCAAAACAGTCGAGATTTGTCAACGACAGTAGTCGTTGCAAAAATAGAAAGAATGTAAGGCAACGACAATAATTCATTGCGAAAAAAACATCTTTAGCAAGGACATGAGTCGTTGCCAAATATATGAAGTATGTTTGGCAACGACAAAAGTTGTTGCGATTGATTTTATACCTTAGCACGGGTGAAATTAGGTATGACAACGACAAAATATATTGCAACGAAAATGTCGTTGCGAAAAATCTATGTTTGGCAACGACAGAAAGTCGTAGTCAAAATCTTTCGCGACGCCCGGACGCGCAACGACCTTGCAACGACAAATGTCGTTGCCAAAAATATTTTTCGCAACGACAAACGAGTTTTAGCAACGACATTTGGCGTTGCGAAAAAATATTTTTCTTGTAGTGAATAATGCTTGCAGTCCATTCCACACCCCACGCATATTGCTAGCACCATCGTATCCTCACGTAGATTTTCAATTTGAAGATTGTAACGACCAAGAACATCACAAATAGTTGTTTTGAGTGTTAACGCCGAAGTATCACAAATACTGGCAACCTCAAAAAATCTTTTTCGAATAAATCCGACAGAATCAACAAACCTTAAAACCACAGCCATTTGCTCCTTACCAGATTCATCAACAGCTTCATCAACAATAATACAAAATTTGTCATCCCCTACTTCTTCTCATATCCTCCTCTTCACAATATTGGCAATAATGTGAAAGATCTCTTTTTGGATATTTGGTGCTATATATTTCGCATTTCCAGGAGTATTTTCCAACACTACTTTGCCAATATCTTCATTCACCTCAGCAAAAGCCTTCACCATTGCAATAAAATTCCCACGATTTGAAGACTCAACAGATTCATCATGGCCTCTAAAAGGACATCCTTGCAATGCAAGCCACATAACACTCCTTATTGTAGTTTTCAGTCTCAGTCGATTTTGCCTAACTTGTTCAGAAGACATAGCATTCAAGAATTTATCAATATGTTTAGTAGGAGTCTTCAAGCTATCTCATTTGCGCATAGAAAAATTATGTGCAGAAGAAGGTCCGCCTACATGATGCATAAATCTACATTTTTCTTCATTGTTAACCCTCTTCCAATTTTAGAATCCTTCAACAGTAAATGTCGGAAATTTCGATGGATTAATGTCAAAAAGATAGCATTGAAAGCAAAATGCTTTATCTTCTAATTCTGAATACTCAAGCTAAGAGAATTGAGTGAACCATTGATATTGAAATCGCCGATATTGTTTTCCATCTAATGAGCGTGGATATTCAATTAATTTCGGTTGGCATGGTCTGATATCTATATATGATCTTCGAATATTGTCTTGTTGATTGATTGGATAAGACCATATTGGACGACGCAATGCTGGGTCACGCTCAAGAGAATTGAGATCCACATCTATGGATGGTTCTTGTTGAATAGAAATTGGAACATTATCCAATGTTGAAAAATCATCCAAAATTGGAACTTGGACACTTGATGATTGACCAACACTTTTTTTACTAAAAAAGTTGAGAAGGGAAGGTGTAGTTTATTTCCTTTTTGCATTTTTCATATTATCAGATTGCAAAAGTTTAATTCCTGTAAATAGGATAATATGAAAATATTAATCCTACTTTCAAGAAGTTTCACTTAAACAAATAAAACTCCAAGAACACTGGGTGAACTTGAAACAAATAAAATAAATAACTGAATGCATTGCCTCATATATATAAGAGAGTACGGAGAGTAATCTAAATTTAATTTCGATGTGCGACTAACTAAGACTACTTTAACAATTTTGTATTATCAAATTTATTCTAGTAGTACCTGCATCTTAATTCATATACATCTAAATCTTTTATCAATGAATTTGTTTGTTGGATTGAGAATGCTGTTGTATGTAACATGTTACTATTTTTTCTTGTTCACCAAAAATGAGCACATCAGTTTTGTTCCTTATTCTGCATATTAATTAGTTTTAGGTTTGTCTCACTGGCTAATTGAGTTGATTCTTTCTTCCGAAGCACACATTTCATTGCTAGAGACTCATTCTTTCGAAGCACACATTTTTTGTCCTGTCTCATATTGCTTTGTTCTTAGTAGAATTTTAATACTAAGGAGTTAATTCAAATTTCAATTTCTTTATCTAATTCAATTAATCAAGATTAACCTATCATTTCAAATTTTTGCAACTCCAAATCCAATTCATTTTTGCAACTCCAAATCAAATCAAGATTATCCTCTCTTAGTATCATTATTAATCTAATTCAGTTAATCTAATTCAATTTTGCAACTTCAAAATCCAAATAGAAATAGAGACAAAGAGTTAGAGAGAGAAAGACTGAAAGAGTACCAAAGAGAGAGAGAGAGAGAGAGGCAGCAATGCTGCCAAGTGCCAACGCAAGTCGACGTCACTCGTCAGGCAGAGGTAGGCGGTAGGTTGCAGGAGTCGTCCGTTCTGGTCGACGGTCATCGCGTAGCGTAGCGTCGCTGACTCGCTTCGTCAATCGTTGCTCTTCGATTGAAGTAGCAGAGAGAGGGAGAAAGGCTGAGAGGCCGCCGCCGCTAGCTGAGATGATCTAGGGCTAGGGTTTGGGACCGTAATATTTTGTGGAAAATATTAAAAGAAGAAAAGAAGAAGAAGCCAAAAGGACTGGCTGATTTAGAGAGGGCTCAGAGAGTTGAGTCGACTTTTAATTTTAATTGGGGGGCTAAAGAACAAGCCCAAATAAAAATTTCAAAAAAAAAAAAAAAAAAGGGTAAATCTCTAAACAAAAGTAGTTCATTTCTACACAAAAATGTTGAAGTGTCAGTAAAAAAAAGTATGGTAGGAGTCCTGAAACACCCCAAAATTAAGAAACCTCCTGCGGATCATCCGCCAAATGATGTCATATTCATCTTTTATATTTTTCTGACTTATGAAATGAGTAAAATGTCTTTAACTATATTAAAAGGAATAAAAAAAGATTTTCTGTTTTAAAAATGCAAAAGCCCCAACCCCTCTCTTTCTGTCTCTGTCTCATTCCTCCACCGATCAAACCCAACGCTGACTTACTTCTCCACCCCGCCCGCCTCACCTTTCTGAAAACCACCTCTGCTCGTCTCCCCCCGAAAGCCTGAAGCCCACTCTTTCTTCATCCCGCTGCAGCACACTCCACCACTTGCTCGCCCCCCTCAAAACCCAACCCCGACCTAACTCCAAACCTCACCACCACCACCACCACCACCACCACCACCACCTCCACATTCACCTCCTCCTACTCACACCCTCACAAATCAACAACAAATCAAATTAACATCAAACCAAAAAATAAACCCGATCTCATCCCCAAAATGTTACTTATTTAATTGTCTAATTTACTCAATTAGAAATTCTAAATTAATCAGCCACTCTCAATTTTATTAAAAATTCCAAATCAAATAGAAATTCCAAATCAGATAAGGAGATGGCGATGACGGCAATGGACGTCATAGGCTGGACGAGGATGGGGCTGAAGAGGAGGTTGGTGAAGGTTGTTTAGAGGGCAGTGAAGATGATGGGTGATGGAGATGTGAAGGTCGCTGACGAGGGAGAGGGCGAGCATAGTGGGTTTTGTGGTCGAAGGAGGTGGAGAGGATGGAGGGGTGGGGAGCAGTGGTAGAAGAGAATGAGGTTGAGGTCCATCATGATCATGATGATGATGATGATGATGATGCCATTTTTTGGGATGGGTGTGAGGTTGAGGCTGATGATGATGGAGTTTTAGCTTTTAGGAGTGAAAGGGTGGGGAGGGTTTTGGTGGTTGGATTGTAGGCGAGGTGGGTTAAACTGTCAAAAGTGATGATGGAGGTGGGTGGGCTAAATTGCAAAATATCTCATTCAACGATGGTAATGCTACACCTATTATCAAATCTACTATATTTTTCTTTACTACTTAAGTGACACACTATTAGTGGAGGTTATTATAGAGTAGGTGGTAGGAATATTCAATAGTAACTAGTAATTTACACGTGCGATGCACGTTTTGATAATTTCAAAACAAAAATAAAACTCTAACGTAGGGAGGATTTGAACCGCGAACCTCTTTTATATTAGTTATGTACGTGCATCACACATGCTGGTAGATTGATAAATGACACTAAGACCTTCTCCCATTAAAACATTAGAGATTAGAGATGTGCCACCCAAGGTAGTAAAGGAAAAGTTAGTAGATTTGGTAGTAGGTGTAGCATTACCCATTCAACTATGATCATCTTTCAACAAACCACACTAAATTTTTTTGTGTGTAAAAGTTTGCTGTCAACTATGTTTTTAATAAGGGGGTGAGTGCGGTTTAAAAAAAATATTTATGTTGAAAACATAGTTGATGGCGTTTTTTTCACCAAATTTTTTTTAGTGTGGTTTGTTAAAAAAGGAACATAGTTGAGTGAGGATTTTTACAATTTAGCCCGGTGGTTGATGGTGGTGATGGGATTTGGTCGATGGAATCATGGAAGGAGGAGGCAGAGAGAAGGGGGTGATTGGGAGAGAAGAGAAAGGGGGTTCATTTTCCCACCTTTATTTTTAACATTCTAGGGGCAGTTTGGTCATTTTAAATATAAGGAAAAATCTATATAATAAAACACAAAGAAAGCTATCAAGGGGCCCTCCTTCAATTCCTAAAAAATCAAAGGCCAAGATCTAACCTCACAAAACATATTTTTCCGCCCCAAAATTTAAATTCAAATCCCCACCCAAAACAACTCCTATATTTATTTAATTATTTTCTCTCTTTCTCTCTCTCTTTCTCTCTCTCTCCCTCCCTCTTCTATTCAAAAAATTATTTTTTTTTATAAAAATTTTAAAAAATTAAAAACTAAAAAACTAAAGAATTTAAAATTTTAAAAACTCCAAAAATAATTCAAAAAAATCAAAAAAAATCAAAAAAAATGTTTTTTGCTGGACCTCTAAAAGTTTCTCATATAATATGTTTGCTACTTCAATTAATTTGCTGGACCTCCAAAACTATTGTCTATGATCAAATAAGGTGCACCGTTCCGAAGACGTGCCGTAGGCACGTGTCAACGGGCAAACCTAGTATTAAAATGAAGTATGATGTCATCCGGGATAAGTTGATCGAATTCAAACAATATGATGTTTCTTAATTAAATTGCTAAATGTTGGGGAGTTTCTTGATTTTTACCCAGAAAGTATAAATATAATAAAAATGGCTTATTTCAAGATGAACAGCTTAGCTTCATAGGAACAGTTCATATCTACTAAGAATAATAAGGTTTATATATATATATATATATATATATATATATATATATATATGTTAGAAAAGTAGTCGATTTCTAAATGGAACAACTTATCTTCCATTTAAACAGTGCATTTTAAAACAAGTCATTTTAAAAACGACCCAATGTTTGGGGTTGATTGGAAACTTTTTATATACTTAGAAGATGAAAGAATAGTTTGAGCATGAAAAGTCAAGGGTCAGAAGAAAGAACGTTAATGCCTATGAGCCTAAGAAAAATTTAGCCATAATTATAACATAAATTATTTAATAAAGAATGAAATGTTAGCCTTGAAAGTTCGCATACACTTTGGTTATTTTAAAGAAGGGCAAAAGCCAAAGTATCCCCCAACATTTGAACCGAGTACAAAATATCCATACAACGTTTGAAAAAATACAATAAACTCATTCTTCCGTTAACTTAACCCTTTCCGTTAAGTTATAATTATTAAATTACTTTTTTACCCTTATCCTTTCATATTCATTCTCTTCTTTCCCTTTCTTCATTTCTTTTTTCTTCCTTTATTTTGTATGGATTTTGTACTATACTTAATTTCGTGAATGGAATATAGATTTTGTAGATTTTGTAGTTTATATAGATTTTGTAGATTTAAACCTTACTATATAGATTTTGTAGTTTATATTTTATATTTAATATGTCGAAGAGAAACCATATCTTGTACAAACAATTGCACGTGAGATGAAACTAGGTAATTCCTATTAAGTAAATAAGTGACCGCAAAATCAGAAGAACAATTATCCAATACAGAAGTAAGAGAAAGCAAAAAGAAATAAGTATTATATCCATGAAAAAGTTTCCAGTGGTTTACATGTACATGCTAAGCAATTTCTTGCCAGACAGAATCAAAAGACCAAGTTTTTCTTTTCTTTTTCTTTTTTTTTCTTCTGATCCCCAGTTGTTGCAAGAACAACTTCATCAGGAAAAGCAATGTAGGAAAATCCAACTCATCAGAACATTCCATAAATAAGATTGCCAACGGGAACAACTCAAAAAACGATTACCGATTTCCGGCCGTCTTGCTCTTTTCTGGAGCCTCAGTTCCATATGATACACAACTTCAAATTCAAGGTATACCGGCTAGTTTTTTGTATCTTCTCATGTTCTGTTCAAACTCATAGGTTGGAAGAGCCACGGAGGCCTCTGTATTTTGCTGTCTCTTTCACTGCTTTCATCTCCTCTCTCGGGTCTACCACTTGAACTGACTTAATTTTGTATGGATTTTGTACTATACTCAATTATACTACATAACAGCAGAATATAATGACAAATACTGCTTCAAGATATAATATATGACAAGTAGAACACAAACTATTACCATACAGACATATTTCTCCTTGCAAGTCCTTCAATATAGATAGATCATATAAGGCAATGAGAAGGAAAAAAAAAGTAAGTTTGCATGCTTATATTGCAATTGCAAAAGGAAGAACCTAACAGATGAGGTTACCATAATACCATTATAAAAGAGGAACCAGGATTCAATGTGCTCATCAATTATTCGATGATGCATTGACAAGCCGAAAGAATTCCAATATCAAGTAGATGGCTGAAAGCCATGTAATCAAAAAAAGCACTAACAGAAAATACTATCTTTTCTACATGGGCAAGAAAATTGATAAAACAAAATATCGAAATGCTATTTGAGGCTGCACAATATAACAAAACCATCCATCTCACCAATTTTTATTTTCATAAAGATGGTACATCCGTACATGCCTTATTGACGTACATCTGGTGATTCTCCTTCGCCAATCACCTCAAGCTGAGAAAAGAAACATAAGAAAGTTCACATAACAACCAAGCTGAAGCCAGAACAATCAACCAATACTTTCTACGTATGCCATCTGATATTTATATTTAAATTTAAAGGACAATATAGTAGAATAATTTACCACAAAGTACTGGGAACACACAGGGCATTCATGTGGCTTGTCTTTCTCCAACCAGAACCAGACAACATCATGCTCATCCTCTGCAAACATATGGTTTCAAAATAACTTGTTATCCCGAATGATGACATAAACATATAAAACCATTTAATCCATATCCAATATATATAACTGAACATAAGTTAAATGAATAGCTGATGCAACCTATCTCTATCTGTTCAAACCATCTCTATCTGTTCAAACCAAACCAGATCTCGAAGGAAAATAATAGTTAGAGCGACTTACCGACTTCACCACCAGGACAACCAACTATTCTTTTGTTATAGTAGGACTGGATGACAACAAGTGCTTCCTACAAACATACCAAGAAAATTTATTTTAAGAAATGATAGAAAAAATAGCAATAGTCTATTTAGCACCAACACTTATACATTCACAAAGATGGTACTTTTATAAGGGTAAAAAAGTAATTTAATAATTATAACTTAACGGAAAGGGTTATGTTAACGGAAGAATGTGTTTATTGTATTTTTTCAAACATTGTATGTACATTTTGTACTTGGGCCAAACGTTGGGGGGTACTTTGGCTTTTGCTCTTTAAAGAAAGCGTCCACTACTTTAAAATAAACAAATAAAGCAATTGATACACACCTCTTATCCAATCTAAGTTTAGACAGATAGATGAATGTATATCCAGAAATCTGTCTGTATGGACAGCATAAACACACAAACACAACACTACAACTAAATGACCCTACGCTGGCGTTTTTACCCTGGCGCTTTCAATAAACGCCGGGGGAAAATAAAATTATTAATTGAAGTAAAAAAAAGCCTTAATTCCCTGGCGTTTTCTATAAAACGGGGTTGGAATATGTTCCCCGGCGTTGGATAGGAGACGCGGGGTATACTCTCTAATTATTTTAGCCCTCGATTAATCAGCAACGCTCACACATTATCTTTCGCCTCTCTCTCTCTCCTGTTTATGCGTGAAACCCAAAAAACCCTAGCGCTCGTCTCCAAATCTCTCTGGTCTCAAACCCTAGCGCTCGTCTCCAAATCCCCACGCTCGTCTCCAAATCTCTCTGTTCTCAAACCCTAGCGCTCGTCTCCTCCGTCGTGCTTCCCCCGCTCGTCTCCTCTGTCGTGCTCCCTGCCGTCGGATCTCCGGCCTCCTAATCGCCTCTAGCTCAAAACCTACCCTATCTTGTCTTCTTCCCTGTCTCAAAACCTAGCTCCTCTCCTTATTGCCATCTCCATCTCTCTCCTATCTTCGCAATCGCCGTCGCAAATTGGGTTCAAAAGCAAGGTAAGATTTCCAAAATTTTAGATAATATTTATTCTAAATTTATTAGAATGTTGTTTAATTTATCCATTTTGTATTTAGATATATTAGGTTTGGGTCTACCAGCAAGAATAGGAAAGGTCAGCAAGTAAATGGTAATTTTCTTTTTGTATTATGTTATGTTTCATTCTTTTATCCAACTCATTTCCTAGTTAGTATATTAGATTTTCTGTTTTCCTTTTCACTATTTTCAAAACAGAGACTGTATAGATTGGTATAAATTTGTACTTTAGTTCCTTAAGTTTTCGCATTAATTTATGGTTTATTATTGATAATTTATTTTAGTTCAAATCTGTTATGGTAAAGTTCATGCATGTAGATAATGTTAAACTACCTAAATCTGAACAACTTAAGAGATTTAAGTGTATTATATGATTTATAATTTACAATTTATGACAGATGATTTTCTATGCAAAATAACTCAAATGAGGATAAAGTGAGATATGCACCAAGACCATTGATTAAATTTCCCCCAAATCATTCATAGCAATTAGTTTGCATCTAGCATAGACCAATTGTTAAAATGTTGATTATATTACAAATTTGGAATTAAGGATTTGATATTGCTTTTGGTATGTTCATCTTGCTTCATCACTATTAAGCTCACAATTCTTTCAAGATGCTTTTAAATAACACCCTTAGAAGCACTGCCACGGACATAGGACACACGCATGACTGATGACTTTACAATTTTTCCAACATGAGAATTTCTTAAATTGTAGGAAACAAGTACTATAAGAGAAAATTGATGGAGTTTTATTTTTAATTTTAATCTTCATCTTTGGCACAGGAGGAATTGAAGGCAATATATATGCAGGTGCTGGAGAAGAAGGAGGCAATTGATCAAATTATTAAAGCTGCCTATGCAGTTGATCAAATTATTTAGTGTTCTTAAGTTTTAACTTCCTTGTCATGCATTTTTGAATTATTTTGCTTTCTTACGAGTTCCTATGGATGGATTTTAGTAACAGCAATACTCACTTAATCAGGTAGCAGCTTCATGTTTGATTATTTGTGACTATTTTGTGCCTTTTCTCCAGGTCGGACAAAGAGTTTCTTTACCATATTCTTGCTGAGGTTATTAAAGCAGGGGCAACAACCCTTAATATTCCTGATACAGTTGGTTATACTCTACCTTTTGAGTTTGGGAAGCTGATTGCTGATATAAAAGAGAACACGTACACCTGGTATTGAGAATGCAATTATTTCAACACACTGCCAAAATGATCTTGGCCTTTCAACAGCCAATACAATTGAAGTACGAATTCAACTAAGTTTAATGGAGTTAGTTTCTTTAATGGGTTACAGGTTTGTATTTATGCTGACTACCTTTACTATTTGATTACAGGGTGCTCTTGCTGGGGCAAGGCAAGTGGAGGTCACTGTTAATGGTATCGGCGAAAGAGCCGGAAATGCTTCGTTGGAAGAAGTAAGGGTTTTTTCTTAGCTATTTATTATTTGTTGGGTGGTGCATTTCATGTATGGCTAGATTGATTGGTTTTAAACTTCCAGATTTGATTGAGTCAAACAGAAACTTCTAGATTTGTTCCAAGTAGACAAAACTTAGGTTATTTCTGCATGAACACCTCATATTGTTTCTCTTGCTGAAATCCTACTGAATATAACCAACAGTGTTTACTATGAAAATTGTCTCTTCCCTCGTAGTTTTAGAAGACAACACTATTTTTCTACCAGAGGGTGGCAATGTAGCATAAGTCAGTTTATTTTTATTTTATTTTTATATATTCTAATACTCAAAAAAATAGCATTATCATTGTCCATGATTCAAATATCTGCTCACCTACATCATAATGTCACTGTTAATTGATTTTACAAGATAATCAGTGGCTTTTTAATTTGGTTTTATCATTCAAAATGAGGATCTAAGTTGAGGTGTGTGGGTACATCCGTACATGACTGAGTGCTCATGTTTCATTTGTTTGGTTTGTGAGCTAGTATCTGTTTATTTATAGTGCAATTGTAACTATTTTTTAACTTGCAATGTTTCAGTTTCACATGTAATATTAAATGCTTTCTTTGTAGGTTGTCATGGCCATACACTGCCGCAAGGACCTAGTAGGAGGTCTCTACACTGGAATTGACACAAAGCATATTTATTTGTCAAGCAAGATGGTAATTTTATATTTTTGTTGGAGAACCTGTGAAATGTTCATGCAAATACCTTTAGCTTGATGCACAATTATTTTTATTTCAGGTGTCTGAGTATACTGGATTGCATGTGCAACCACACAAAGCTATTGTTGGAGCTAATGCTTTTGCCCATGAAAGTGGCATTCACCAGGTATTGTCTTTGTGATTCATGTCAAACTGGTCATAGTGGCAACAGGACGACATACCAAATATTCCTTTTTTTATTTAGCGGAGGGGATTTTATGTGAAGTCCAACCTATGAAATTATGTCTCCTGAAGTTATTGGGTTGACTCGGTCCAATGAATCTGGTATTGTGCTTGGAAAGCTTAGGTATGAATTGCTTCAGATATGATTGTCCATAGGTATAGTTTGCTTTTTCTGCAAATTTATATTTACTGAAATTCTCTGTTTACTATTTTCTTTCTGTGTAGAATAAATGGGAATTGACAATGTGTCATCCAGTTATCTTATATGTTATTCAAATATTCTTTTGAAGGTGAATGCATTCCCTATAACCATCATGTTTGGCATGTGCTCTATTTTCCTTTTCAAACTATTTCCTGAGCTAATAGCCCTTGGTTCTCAACAAATTCAATGAAAAGAAGAAGTTTGCTAATTGAGTTAAATTTGATGCAGAGTTGTATGGATTTTTTACTTGTTGTATGGATTTTTTACTTGAGCTAATAGCCCTTGGATTTTTTTGAGTTAATTTGATGACGAGTTGTATGCAAAATTTGATGCAGAGTTGTATGCAAAATTTGATGCAGAGTTGTATGCAGAGTTCAATTTGATGCAGAGTTCTATTTGATGCAGAGTTTGCTAATTGAGTTAAATTCTTGAGCTAATAGCTTTAGTTAATACTCTTTGTATAAGATTTTTTACTTGTTGTATGGATTACCATAATTTATTATGGATTTTGAATATATTCCTCCATTAAAAAATTGTATTAATTTTTTTTAATTTTTAAAATTTAAAATTTTTAAATTAAATTTTTTTTTTTAAAAAAATGTTACACCTACCCCGGCGTTTTGTAGGCGTTTTACAAAACGCCGGGGTAGATTAAATTTCGTTTAAAAAAAAAAAAATAGATCCACCGGCGCTTTTGAAAGCGCCGGCCATTAAAGAACATGTACCGGCGGTTGTGGAAGCGCCGGTGAAGGCTGCCCATGAAAGCCCGGCACGCGCACCACCGGCGGTTCGTGCGGCGATTCTCAATGCGCCGGTAGGGTGTTCACCGGCGTTTATAAACGCCGGTGAAGCCATCCGAAACCGCCGGTGAAGCCTTCGCCGGTTGTAGTGCAAGATTGCAGTCAATGCACTCTTCTCTCTTTTTAGTTATTGTTGGAAATCAGTTCCATCGTATTCTACTCATCAAGACGTATAAAATGATGTGCTCACATGTCCAAAATGGATTTCAAATAAATGAAATATTTGCCTCTGAAGTTAGCTTGTTAAAATGAAGAATTGGACTTTTTTGCTTGATATGTGACATTGAAAGTTAGTCCCATATCGGAAAGGAGCAAAAAGCAAATGAAGTTATGTAACACCCCAATTTTTTTTTTTTTTGAAAACTAAGTCTCCAAATTCAATTCTTTCAATTTCTATATCACTTTGATCATAAACTAAGAAAGTTATATTTCAGGAAAAATTTTGACAGAGTCACCCCTGTAAATTTTGCCTCGAAACACAAAAAGTTTACGGAATTTTGCTCAAAATTCCGTAGCTCACAATCCACATAATATTTTCATGGGCTCCCCAGGCCAAAATGAGCAGATACACGCAGGCAATATAATATAATGCTCTGGGGGCCAAACTCATAACGGATTATCAAATATCAATTAAAAAACTATAAATTTCTTTGAAAAACGAGGTAAAATTTTAGAAAAATCCTTGTAAAACCTATCACAGAGCCCGGTACTCCACAACGAGATGGGTACGGGTCACAAACATACCACACCACCCCACACTACACTCATCATCGTCATATACATGCTTATACATCCCTAATACAATTTAAATCATAAATTTTACTCTTCCTATAACTAAATAATACAAATTTTTAAATTAAAACTTCATCCTACCAATCCACGCTTCACCCCTGCACTGATGAGAACCTGTAACAGTAGGGGATCTAGGGTAGTCCTCAGACTCCCCTAACCCCCCAAACACTAAGGGGTTAGCCATTTCTGGTGTGAGTATAGTTATTAATCTAATGACAAATTAAAATAGTATAAAGAAAATAATTAAAACTTATGAATACCAAATTAAGATAATGCAACCTGAATCCTGAACACAACAACATCGTCAATACAATGATATATCAAATACTTTGCCAATCCTGCATTCAACTATTTAATTACCCATAACTTCCCACATTTCATAATATACTTCACATCAACCTCGTATATATATACATATTTATTCAACATCCGCATAGTACGAATACACATACCATCCATTACTTTTTAATTTAACTACTCTAACCCAATATTCATTCTTCCACAAGTATCGTCATAATAGCATTATACCCATTTGTATGTTATTACTCCTTTCATTAATAACAATTTGTATGAATACAACTCATAATACACATACTCTCTTAATAACCAGTTTCATAACCAATCCCATAATACGGGTATTTATTTTATTATGCCCTATCCAGTATCATTTCTTACAATTGCTTATATTCTCTTATTACCACATTCATTCAAGTCTTATAACACAAACATAACATCTAATTGCTTATTGCAAAGCTCTTACACCTCATCACATCATTCACACATTATTGATCGAATGCTTATACTTATTACATTAAAAACATGCTTTATGGGTCATTTCCATCTCATTATACCACTTTAGAAATTCTCATTCTTATAAGTAATATATCTTATTATCATTTTCACTTAATCCCCAACACAATCTGGGGCAACAACATATCACATCCCATAGCCGATAGCTTGGGTAATAATCACTGTACCTCAAACACACAGTTTGGGTAATATCACATCACATCTCAAGCCGATATCTTGATTATTAATTTACTTCAATCACTTATCAACTTCACTTCACTTTATTTCTCATTTCTATCAATCATTACCACTATTATAACCACTCACCCTGCGAATTATGCCAAGGCAGGTAGTTCCCACAATTTCCACACAAATTGCGGGCGGGTAGTTCCTTGACACAATTTCAAGGTACAACTCATATCAATCTGTATTTACTTTAATGATCACACACATAATACAATTACTTCGTATTATTCATGATAACACATCTCTTTTATTATTTTCATCTTAAATTAATCACATGCTGCATTTATCATTTCTTTTCATACACTAACTCATAACACGTTCACTTTCACATTTACTTCATTCACAACAACTTTCTTTCCCACACACAGTTCACATTTCACTATCCACTTTCTTTTCCACACGCAATTCACATTTTACTATCCACTTTCTTTTCCACGCACAATTCACAATTTACTATCCACTTTCTTTTCCACGCACAATTCACAATTTACTATCCACTTTCTTTACTCTCACATTTTTATTAGCCCAAAGTTATTTTATTAGTTTGTCGACCAGTGAGCCACAGTATCCCAACATACTGAAAGCCGACAGCCCAGTAAACACGCGGTCCGATGCTCACACAGAGTCTTACTCGTCCGAGGCTATATCTTCCTCCTAGCCGAACTAGCGAGGGAAAAACCACGCCCCAGGTAAACTGGGTACTTCCTCGCGACGTCTGTCATCGAGGGAAAAACCACGCCCCAGGTAAACTGGGTACTTCCTCCCAGCTGATAGCCAGGAGGGAAAAACCACGCCCCAGGTAAACTGGGTACTTCCTCGCGACGGCTGTCATCGAGGGAAAAACCACGCCCCAGGTAAACTGGGTACTTCCTCCCAGCCGATAGCCAGGAGGGAAAAACCACGCCCCAGATAAACTGGGTACTTCCTCGCGACAGCTGTCATCGAGGAAAACCGGGCCTCAAGCCGATAGCTTGGGCAATAAAATCCACGCACCCCAAACATAGTTTGGGTCCACTATTCCCAAGCCGGTCCTTGGGCGTTAGGAGGTCTAGCCAAAACCCCCAGGATTGCTGTAGGTACTGGTCAACAAAACCATTTGTTATTAGCATTAATCATTTCTTTTTTTCAGCTTACTTTATCAACACACACATTTCACTTATGAATTCAATAATTTCCACACCTTGACTTTAATCACAAAATTAATACCACATTTAATTAGCACGTACCGGCTGAACTTTTATTTTCATATCAATATACCAGGTTATGCACACACCCTGTTATTCCACACATAACTCATCATATCATATTATTACATAATATTAATGCGCCAAGATAATTATTTTGCCATAACAATCCACATTAAGGGTATCATGATATTTACTACTTCATTAAATCACACATAGACATACGCCAAGTTATATCCTTAATAAAAGAATTATAAGGTGTTATTCCGTATCATAAGCATATTAAAATATACTTCATCACATAATAATATCATATGATTACCCATTACTTGTCTTCGAATGTGATTAGAATGTAAACATGCACCCACTTATTTAATTTCATCAATTATTGCATCACACATCATAATCATCTATATATATATTACAAATAAACACCACACATGCGGGTTTCCCATCATAAGGGGCCAAAACCACTTATTTCCTCTAATTAAATCTTATAATATCTAATTATAGCATACTAGCTCATACATCATGTTTCATATAAGTAAAATCACCTATAAGGGCTTATATGTCCCAAAACATGCACAAAACGGGCACTATAATTACACGGATTTTCAAAACATGATCACAATCACTAATTTCGTCTAATTACATCCTATAACATCCATCCATAGCATGCTAGCCCATGCACCAGGCTCCGCATATACCCAATTGCCTATATCGGCCTATATACCCCAAAAACATGCACAAAACATGCATGGGGTAAAAATATGCATAAACGATTTAATATATTTAATTTTTATATTTCAACACGTCACATTAACCCATAATATAGGTTTTGTATACTTAAAATAGTTAATTTCCTCAAATATCACAAAAACTCAGTTTCGGACCCTTAAAAATCCGTATTTTCATTCAAAATCAGTTTTTAATATAACTTCTACGAAATACATCACAAAGCCACGAAATTCGGCCACAATATAAAATATTTATAAATACAACATACTCACCTGACGGATCGAGCAAACGATGTCCCACGTCCGTCCTGTAGCCAGTCAAAGCTCGACTTTTTCCACCTAATTGAAAATTTATAGAACCGATTCGTTTAAAGCTCAAAACTCGACCCACGGACCTCCAAATTTGAATCTGTCTTCACCCACGCGTTACAACTGACATATGTAGGCGAGCTACATCGACGGATTTCAAATTCGAACCCCGATGCAAGAACTCACATATTGATGGAGGCTTTCTAATTGGAAAATTTCCTATTTCCTAATTTCTTCAATCCCTTGGTCCTAATATCTCAAATTAGGGTTAACAACAATAATGGAACTCATCTATACCTCCGAATTCATGAAATTCTCACCTCTATATCGCGCGGGCATTTCACCGAACACCCGGCGTGCACTTTTCACCTATAATCCATTTCACTCAATTTAATTGAGCTGGAAGCCTATAAAAATCACCCTAAATTTATATTAATACTTTCATAATACTCTACACCCTCACATGCATTTTCTACAATTATTTGGATTGAGTTTTCTACCCGATTTCATAAACTCTATAATTCGAGTTTATACCAAAATTACTACTCCCTATTTTATTCTAATGACTCACTACAATTTTTACCACCATACCAGAGATAATTCTTATATATATATATCTCTATTTTACAAACCCAAAACCCTAATTTACTAACAAATTGCAATTTCTCTAACAACCCACTAATTCCCCAAATCTTCTACTTCCAACACCTCTAAATCTCTCTACCATCATAATCCTACTCAATAAAACTAACCACACTAAATTTTATACGAATAAATAAAATAGGGTATACCTTTTCGGAATCCTTTCGGAAATCCGATGCTACCACGTTGTAGAGAACCCTTCGATTAGCCATCCCATGGAATTAATTTGAAAATTATGAAGAAATGAGAGGGGATTTGGGCTGGGATCGATGAGGCCGAATGGGTTTCGGTATGGATCGGGAGAAGGGAACGGGAAGGGAGAAGAAAGAAGGAAAGAAAGAAAATGGGGAGGGTTTTTAATAAAAAATAATGTATATAATAATAATAAGAATAAGGTATATTTACCTATAAACCCTCCACATCAAAAATATTACAATTAAACCCCCAACTCTTTTCTATAATAATACAAACAATACAAAATACATTAAAATTATCTTATAATAATCCCCCATAATGATAAAATAAAATAAACTATATTTCCTCACACAAAATCTCAACTCTTAACTCTAATATAACAATAATATCAATCTACCACAAATATTCACACTAATATCAATATTTTATTAAAATACACCAAAAATAATTTTCACCACTCAAAATATATAAAAATAGGCATTTTCGGTATTTTACAAATTCGAGGTGTTACAAGTTATAAGTTAAAAACTGAGCCAAAAGGTTGTGCCCTTTGGGGTATGAATATTTTCTTCGGAGGGAGAACAAACCCAACATGGGCATCGGTGTGAAACACGCGCGCGCCCGCCCGGCCGGGCCGGACCCGGACCAGAAAACTTAATTTTTTCAAAAAAACCAGTTATGATTTTGTATACGGGCTAGATAAGGATACGGGAAGTTGTAACTGTCATGATAGTTTTTGTCTGAACAGTTGCAAAAATTACCAAGGACTTAGGGCTATAAATAGGACTGGATTCTGATCAAATCCGAGCCTACCTACCACCCTATATCAGTGCAGATATCACAAAACCCGCTGTCACATCCTTTCTCGCTCGAGTCTCCATTATTCTAGTGTAAGTTAGTAGAGTTCTGACTGTTGTATCTTGGGAGAAGATTGCCGGATAACCTGTATAATCGTAGCTGTGGCAAAATAATCGTCTTAAGGACATTGTTTTCAACAAGCCTCAGCCTGTCTATTTCTCTTCACCATATTCAAGGTCGAATTGAAGATAATTTATCTTTTTTCTGTGCTTTGTGTACAGTGATATACGCTATTTGTGAAACAGTCCCTTTAATTAGCGATTATCAAGGTTTGAATTGAAGATACCATATATTCCTTTTGTTCTTTGCTGATAGTGAATTATACTGTTTACGTAACAGTATAATTATTATTAAATTCGAGTAGGAATTTAATTCATTGTCATTAATTTTTCATTAAAAATTAACCTTGTCTACTTAAGGCATAACAACTTAAGTCGTTTACCTATTTTTTTGTTTTCTTTTGTAGACACAAATATGACTACCAAAACAGAACTCCCGAAAATGGTCAATAGTATGCACAACAAGCCCGAAAATTTCAAAGGGCCTGACTTCAAGATTTGGTAGAGCAAAATGCTCTTCTATCTCATAACCCTCGGGTTGGATAGGTTCCTCGAGGAGGAGGAACCAAAGCTCGCTGAGGGGCAGATTCCAGAAACTCACAAGGAGACATTTGCAGCAGTGGATGCGTGGAGGCATTCGGACTTTCTTTGCCGGAACTACATCCATAACTGTTTGGATGAAGTTCTGTACAAGATATACAGTCCACTCACTACTGCAAAGACCTTGTGGACCACTCTGGCCTACAAATACAAGACTGAGAATGCCAGCTTGAAGAAATTTATCGTGGATAAATTTATGGACTACAAAATGGTGGACTCTAAGTTCGTCACTGTCCAGATGCAGGAGCTTCAAATCATTATTCACAAGATTGAAGCTGAAGGCCATAAGGTTGGCGAATCCTTTCTAGTGGAAGCAATCATTGAAAAGTTGCCACCATCTTGGAAAGACTTCAGGTATTACCTCAAGCACAAAAAGAAGGAAATATCCTTAGAAGATCTTATTGTCAGGTTAAAGATTGAAACAGACAACCGAGGAACAATCAAGTTCAAAAGTGAGGAGGCTAAAGTACATATTGTGGAAAGTTCCAACAAGCGAAAGGGCAACTCCAACAACAACAAGAAGAATTCCAAGAAGAGGAAAGCTTCAGATCATGGATTCAAAGACAAGAAGCTCAACAAGAAGTTCAATGGAAATTGTTGGATTTGTGGGAAGCCTGGTCACTCTGCTAGAGACTGCCGTTTCAAGAAAACTCGTGGCACTTCAGAAGCAAATGTCACTGAGAACATCACTTCAAACATCAATGACCTAAACTTGTCTGCTGTTGTTTCTGAATGTAACCTTGTCCAACATCTCGGACAATGGTGGGTAGACACAGGTGCTACTCGGCACATATGTTTTGATAAGTCACTGTTCTCGACTTATCAGAATCTGGACCAAGAAGAAAAACTTTATATGGGCAATTCTGCTGTGTCGATGGTCAAAGGCTGTGGACAGGTCATCCTGAAGTTCACGTCTGGAAAGAACATCATGCTGAACGACGTGCTTCACGTACCAGACATCTGCAAGAACCTTATTTCTGGATTTGTGCTCTCCAAGAAAGGCTTTCGAATTGTGATTGAGTCAGACAAGTTGGTGCTGACCAAGGCTGAGGTTTATGTTAGGAGGGGATATCTGTGTGATGGATTATTCAAAGCTAATGTAGCCGTAATCGAAAATAACCCAATGTACTTTAATTTTATGATTAATAAAAATTCAGTTTCTTATTTGCTTGAGTCTGAAACAATTTTATGGCATGATAGATTAGGGCACATAAATTTTTGAAAGATGAAAAACCTTGCAAATTTAGGTTTGATTCCAAACTTTAAATTTGATAAAAATCACAAGTGTGAGACCTGTGTAGAAGGGAAAATGGTCAAGAAACCATTCAACACAGTGGACAGGAGTATTGAGCCGTTATGCTTAATTCATACTGATTTATGTGATTTCAAATCCTTACCCACGAGCGGTGGGAAAAAGTATTTTATCTCGTTTATCGATGATTGCACTCGGTATTGTTCTGTATATTTACTAAATAGTAAAGACGAAACAATTGCAGCATTCACAAAATACAAGGTTGAAGTAGAAAATCAGCTTAACAAAAAGATCAAAGTATTGAGGTCTGATCGAGGTGAAAAATATGAGTCTCCATTTGCACATCTGTGTGAAGAGTATGGAATTATCCACCAAACAACTATCCCATACTCACCTCAGCAAAATGAAATTGCAGAAAGAAAGAACAGAACGTTAAAAGATATGATTAATGTCTTGCTTATAACTTCTGGACTACCTACAAACTTGTGGGGAGAAGCCTTATATATGTCGAATCACATATTAAATAGAGTCACATACAAGAAAGCTGATTCCATTCCATATGAGTTATGGAAAGGACATATGCCTAATTACAAATACCTCAAAGTGTGGGGGTGTTTGGCTAAGGTCTCGGTTCCTCTTCCCAAGAGAACCAAACTTGGACCAAAAACTGTAGATTGCTATTTTCTAGGCCATGCCGAAAATAGCAGTGCGTACAGATTCTGAGTCTTCAAGTCTGAAGTATGTGACATCAGTGTAAACACAATCATTAAGTCAAGAGATGCCATATTCTTTGAAAATGTGTTTCCACACAAAAGAAATATTGGAAACCCTGATCTTAAAAGAATATGAGAAGTGTCAATTGAGAAACACGATGAAACTCATCATGAAAATGGTGAATCCGAACCAAGAAGAAGTGTAAGACCTAAAACTTCTAAGTCTTTCGATCGAGATTTTCTAACATACATGTTAGAGGCTGAACCTCCGACTTACAAAGAGGCAGTCTCATCCTCGGAGTCTCCATATCGGAAAGAAGCTATCAATAGTGAGATTGAATCGATTCTAAGCAATCACACCTGAAAATTGGTTGGCCTTCCACCAGGTCATAAACCAATTAGATGTAAATGGATCTTCAAACGGAAGATGAAACCAGATGGGTCCATTGACAAATATGTAAGGCTAGATTAGTAACTAAAGGGTATCGCCAGAAGGAGGGCATAGACTTCTTTTGTAGCACCCCAAATTCCTAACATATGAACACGTGGCACTCTCCAGGATCTTTCTTCAAATGAGTCACAATACAACAAAAATCACAGGAAATTAAAAACTTTTATTACATCAAACTGTTATTATAATGTCCAATGATTACAACAATTATAATGACTTGTTACAACAAGAAATGTACAAGAAAATTTTGGGCGGTAACTTTCACTTGGATGCTTTCTCCTGCTTCTGCTTTCCCGTGATCCCAAGTCGACGATCCTGCACTGATAACTGTGGGCACGTCAGTTGATTACAACTGACGAAATACTATATTCAGCTATCCTCTATATGCCATAATATAGCGATTCCAACCTCAACTCCCACAAATAATATTTGATGCAAAGAAAAAGGTGGTCTCAAACAAGTGTCGGCGTATGCCATGGCCTAAACTAAAACACACACTATGCACACATACTCCTAAGGCTAATACATGCTTGGTTGAAAGATATGCATTCCATACTACACACCTCCCAACCAAACGATGTTCTTCAATTTAATGGGGCTCTATCCCCCGCTATGCATTCTAACCTTGTGCTCTCTCCTGTTTCTAATTCCAGTGATGGTGAGGCTGCAGGCTTATCATGCTAGTCATTAGTGGTGTCCAATCCTCATAGTTTTATCCACTATGCTAGGGACTCCAGTCGCAGGCTTACCCTGCGTGACTGAAATCATGGTCAGTCGCAGGCTTACCCTGCGTGACTGTAATCAAATCGGTTTACCTGATATGTTCACTGTAATCCAATCGGATTACCCGATATGTTGTCTCCCCGGACTTCACCAAAAGCTGATATACGGATACCAGGGCTTCCCGCCGAAGGAATTAAAGCCTTTCCCGTAGAGTCTCGCTTACCGGGCCTTTCTCTAATACTCCTGCCCGCATTGATCAACAAAGGACCTGACGGATATAGGGTTTTCCCAACTCTGCTACACTCGTCCTTACACTAGAATAGAACTTGCAGTCGAGACGACGTCCCCCTGATAGGCGAACATCCTCGCTAGTGCCTGTCCTTACAATCAACCAAGACTCGATCTAGCCCTATCAAAATATCCATGCTACACCTTTCCCTTAGGTAGGCGATCTATCTACCATAACCAAAACCCTAACTTGGTAATCAACTTGCTTGCCATGATCAACTAATTCAGTTCCATTTAGACTGTCCCTAGTTAGTCACCTTTATCAAAAATAGATCCCAACCCATTTTACACTAGGACTCAACTAGCCCTCTAGTCCGGCCCAAGAGTTGACCCGCCTCGGCCCACACTTGGCACGAACCCCCGGTGAATTATCCACATCGACTGCCGCAACCACATCGATGCTTGGAGTTTGATTACAACCTAGGCCCGACCAACAAATAACCTCCTGCTAAACTTAACGCTCTACGGTCCTCAACAAGTGGTAGCTCCAAACACAAACCATGAAATCCATCCATGCACAGCGAGCACGTCGGCACACGAGCCATCTCCTCCAACGCATTTGATGTACATTCCACCCTTCTAGATTTGTCAACAAGACTAAATTTTAGGGTCTCAACTTATCCAATGTATCCCAACAAGGTGCACTACACTAGGAGTAAGTCCTAACCCATGAATTCACAAAACGGGGTTCTAAGAGTCCTAAAAACAATAATTTAAGTTTCCAAACAGCAAGCACCCACTTGACATTTATGCCAAAACGGAGTCATTCTTGGTCCTGTTCCCTTGAGGAATCGCGATCGGGAACTCCCCATGTTTCTACTCAAAGTAGACAGCAAGTACAAGCACACAATGGGCATGAATTTCATCTCAAAGTGGTTTACAATAATACCCCAACATTCAATACAATTTTCACTTGAAAACATTGAACAATGTGGTCTATAATGGGGTCTATAAGCAACTATGGATTACTCTTAGCAAGAAACCTTAGATCACTTAAGTCCTAACCCATACTCACATCCATGACATATTTCTTGACCTCAACCAACAACTCTAAGCTAGTGAAGTACAAGTTCAAACCCATTTCTATGAACATGGTGCAAACCAGTGAGCTCTATGTTTAACTGTGTTCCTATCATCACTTGCAAAAATTATATAAAATCGAATACTTGTCCAAATTAGAATTTGTTGGTCATTCCAGAAATCTCTATTTGTCTACTAAAACTTTCTAGTTTCAAGTTTCTTCATACAGGGTCATTTACAAAGCCGTATGGTCTCATCTTTAACAAGTGTATATGAATCTCAGAACAGAACATCATGCCAACACAGTCGTGAGGTAAAATCAGATTAAAATAGTAAACAGTGTCAGATCATTCTGAAATTTTAGAATCTAGTTCTTTACACATGATGTTACAACTCTTCCAAAAATCAAGTGATTCTACCAAGTAGATTTCCATTTATATCCTTTTGAATATCATCCAAAAACAGGGCGAGCAGATCTATTCACTAAAATATCTAGTTCAACTTGCACGATTTTATTGACATAGCTACAGTGGTCCAAATCTCATGAAATTTGAAACATAGTTCTTTGATGCACTTAACATAGACATAATAAAATTTTGAGTCATTCCGATAAGCATGCATCAAGATACAAGTCATTCTTCTCACAACAGTAACAACAAAAACTGTTTCTTTCTATTCTGACCAGCATGCAAGTTGACATTTTATTTTAATAGCAAAAAAAATCATCAAAACCTGTAAAAGTTACTGAAGGTGAACGACACATAAATGAACAACATGTAAAAATTTCAAGTCAATACAACCAGTAGAGTTCAAGTTATGAGCTACGGACTGACATCAAAAAATTCAGCTTTCTAACAGGATTTTCTGATTTGGGTTTCTTAGCACAAAACGAGTTATCTAAGTTCATACAAGAGCATGCATGTCATTTTTCAGTCACTAAAACCATCATTTAACATTGAAAACAATCAAGAGATTAGAATCATCCACCTTAGCTTGTAGCTTGTTCTTTTGCTTGAAGGCCCTCCTTCTTGACTCTTCTAGCTCCTTGCCTCTTCTCCTTTGCTATGGCTCTTTGTTCTTCTTCTGCTTTTCTTTCCTTATTGTTCTCTTCCCAAATCAGTATCTAAGTGTATTAGGAATGGGGTTTGGAGGTATAGGAAGAGAGTTCTGGAGCCAACGTCACACAATCTTCCCCTATGAGCATTGGCTCTCGTGGGTGGTGATGTGATGGGGTTCTTACAAAACTCATCATGGTGTTTTTTTGGTTCAAACCCTAACCCTAAACTCATTTTCTCTCTCTTTTTCCTTCCACAAAGTGGCCGGCCATTTAGGGCTTGACCCACTTGATTGAAATCAATTGTGGTGGTTGGGTTTGTCTCATTTGGGCTCATAAGTCCAACTCAACATGTACATACATACATGTATATATCTATACACATATTCGTATGCACAATGTAGGCTATTAGTGAAAAAAATAATTTCTTTATCCAAAAATATAATTTCCATAACTAGTAGCACTCAGTTCGTTTACAAGATATATTCGTCAAAAAATCAGGGTTGTTACATCACTCCCTCCTTAGAATAGTTCTGTCCTCAGAACTATGCTTAGTGGGAGAAAACAAAAAAGAAAAAGAAAAAATTTTACACAAACAACTCCGGATGAGTCTCCTGCATTCGGCTCTCGTCCCGAGAAAGTCAACCTCACTTCGAGGATCGTCCTGGGGCCTATTTCATCCCTCGTCCCGAAAATCCTAGCGTTCAAACACCAGCTGTGGATGTCGCTCTCTTTTCGAAATACTGGAGATCAATCCCACTCCACCGAACATTCTGGGGCCTCATCACACGAACTCCCCGTGAGTGTTGCTCTCGTCCCAAAATACTGGAGATCAATCCCACTCCACCGAACATTCTGGGACCTATTTCATTTCTCGTCTCGGATATTGGGGAATATCTCACTCCTTGGATCATTCTGGAGCCCTCACTTATCCTTAAATTTCTTCGTGGGTATTACTCTCGTCCTCGAAATACTGGAGATCAATCACACTCCACAGAACATTCTGAGGCCTATTTCATTCCACAATATGGGAAATTGGGGAATATCTCACTCCTTGGATCTTTCTGGAGTCAATGTCCTATTAACCTGCTTGTGAATGTTGCTTTCGTTCCTGGAATACTGGAGATCAATCCCACTCCACAGAACATTCTGGGACTATTTCATCCCTTGTCTGGAATACTGGGGAATATCTCGCTCCATTGATCATTCTGGAGCCCTCACTCATTCTTGAATTCCTTCGTGGGTATTACTCTCGTCCTCGGAATACTGGATATCAATTCCACTCCACATAACATTTTGGGGCCTATTTCATCCCTCGTCTGGAATACTGGGGATTACCTCACTCCTTGGATCATCCTTGAGTCAATGTCCCACTAACCTGCTTGTGGATGTTGCTCTCGTCCCTGAAATACTGGAGATCAATCCCACTCCACAGAACATTCTAGGGCCTATTTCATCCCACGTTTCGGAATACTGTGGAATATCTCGCTCCATGGATCATTCTGGAGCCAACGTCACACAATTTTCCCCTATGAGCGTCGCCCTCGTCCCTGGAATACTGGAGACCAATTCCTACTCCACAGATCATCCTGGGACCTATTTCATCCCTCGTCTGGAATACTGAGGAATGTCTTACTCCATGGATTATTTTGGAGCCGGCCTCATCACACGAACTCCCCGTGAGTATCGCTTTCGTCTCGAAATACTGGAGATCAATCACACTCCACAGAACACTCTGGGGCATATTTCATCCCTCATCTGGAATACTTGGGAATATCTCACTTCGTGGATCATTCTAGAGCCTCCCTACTCACGATCGTTCTTTCTTCATCATATCTCCCTTCTAGTGCCCGAGTCAAGTTCTCAGCATGCCTTCTAGCTCTTGGTAGCTCTATTTGATGGTCAGTGACCACTCCCTCCTTAGAATAAAGATAAGACCAAGATATGCAGCTTTAGCTCTCTCGTATGAGGGCCGCTTCGTTGCAATCCACCACAACTTTGGTTGCAAGGTTGCCTCTCTGACACCTTGCTAGTATTCCAAAAGAATTTAACCCTCACGAATAGCATAACACACCATTTCAAAACACAACATCATAATTAACTTAGCATCCCAAAAATCCAGGTACATAAGGGAGATTACAACCTTTCGTTACCTAATCAAAAGGCAGAATGATCCACTATGGATCCTCTATGCTAGTGATAGCATCGCAGTTCCCTGCATCTCCTTCAGTTCCTCAAAACTTACTTCACACTCATCAGCCCATTCAAATTTATTATCCTTCCTGGTCAGGGCCGTGAGCGGTACTGCAATCTTGGCATAATCTTGAATAAACTTCTTGTAGTATCCGGTCGGGCCCAAAAGCTCCTAATCCCCTTCACCGTCCTTGGTTGAGGCCAATCCTTCACTCCCTCAATCTTCTGCGGATCAGTGTCCAAGAAAAGCAACTTCTGACTTCCATAACTCGCATTTGGATATCTTGGCATACAACTGATGCTCCTGAAGCTTCCTCAAAACTGCTGTCAGGTGCTTCGTGTGATCCTCTTTCATCGTGAATACACTAGAATTTCATCGATGAAGACCACCCCGAACGAGTCGATAGACGGCCGTAGAATTCGGTTCATTAAGTCCACGGAGATTGCTGGAGTGTTAGTCACTCCAAACAGCATCACTAGGAATTCATAGTGCCCATGTCTAGTCCTGAAGGCTATCTTAGGTATGTCCTCCTCCTTTACATGGACCTGATGGTAACCTGACTGTAGATCTATCTTTAAGAATACTGCTGCTCCCTGTAGTTGATCGAACAAGTCATCGATCCTGGGAATTGGATACTTATAGTGGACTTTAACTTTGTTCAATTCTTGCTAGTTGATGCACATTCTCGACGTTCCGTCCTTCTTCTTTACTAGCAATACTGGTGCCATGCGATATGGGGTCTTCGACACTGGTGGACTTCCTGGTTGGGTGGCAATGCTGAACTCTACATCTCTGGGTGGGGGTAGTCCTGGCAACTCCTCAAAAATACGAGAGGGAAATCTCGTATAATGGGTATTTCCATTACTTCCTTTGGTACTTTAGTTCCAGTTGCAGCCGCCAATTTCTTCTCATTCACCTTCTTCCCTTACAGTCAAAGTGAATCATGTGCTTAGACATCCAGTTGAATTCTCACCTCGACATTGAGGTCCCCGCCATGGGCTCCTCCGCTTCCTTCCTCGACTCTTGCATCATGGGCTCTCCTTTGTTGATGCCCGGCTGCATGCCTGCCTCCTAGACATCAGGCGGCATATTTGCCTCCTCGACATCCAGTTGAATCAAAAAAATTAGTAAAAGAATAACCGCAGTGGGGTTGGTCAGACATAGGAAAAATTCGTAAACATAAGTTGCAAAAGTGCAACAATATGATTTACGTCCATCCCACTATCAAAACTAACCCTACTGACGCACCCAAGTCTAATCTCCTGTGGTGTTGGACTACAATTTGAAGTAAGCTTTGATACCACTTCTGTAGCGTCCCGAATTCCTAACTTAGGAACTCGTGGCACTCTCCAGGATCTTTCTTCAAATGAGTCACAACACAACAAAAATCACAGAAAATTAAAAACTTTTATTACATCAAATTGTTATTACAATGTCCAATGATTACAACAATTATAATTACTTGTTACAACAAGAAATGTACAATAAAACTTTGGGCAGTAACTTTCACTTGGATGCTTTCCCCTGCTTCTGCTTTCCCGTGATCCCAAGTCGGCGATCCTGCACTGATAATTGTGGGCACGTCAGTTGATTACAACTGACGAAATACTATATTTGGCTATCCTCTCTACGCCATAATATAACGATTCCAACCTCAACAACCATAAATAATATTTAATGTAAAGAAAAAGGTGGTTTCAAACAAGTGTCGGTGTATGCCATGGCCTAAACTAAAACACACACTATGCACACATGCTCCTAAGGCTAATGCATGCTTGGTTGAAAGATATGCATCACATACTACACCCCCCCAACCAAACGACATTCTTCAATTTAATGGGGCTCGATCCCCCGCTATGCATTCTAACCTTGTGCTCTCTCCTGTTTCTAATTCCAGTGACGGTGAGGCTGCAGGCTTACCCTGCTAGTCGTTAGTGGTGTCCAATCCTCATAGTTTTATCCACTATGCTCGGGACTTCAGTCGCAGGCTTACCCCGCGTGACTAAAATCATGGTCGGTCGCAGGCTCACCCTGTGTGATTGTAATCAAATAGGCTTACCCGATATGTTGACTGTAATCCAATTGGCTTACTTGATATGTTGTCTCCCCGGACCTCACCAAAAGCTGATATACAGACACCAGGGCTCCCCATCGAAGGACTAAGAGCCTTTCCCGTAGAGTCTCGCTCATCGGGACTTTCTCTAATCATCCTGCCCGCATTGATCAACAAAGGACCTGACGGATATAGGGTTTTCCCAATTCCGCTACACTCGACCTTACACTAGAATAGAACTTGCAGTCGAGACGACATCCCCCTGACAGGCGAACACCCTCGCTAGTGCCTGTCCTTACAATCAACAAAGACTCGATCAAGCCCTACCAAAATATCCATGCTACACCTTTCCCTTAGGTAGGCGATCTATCTACCATAACCAAAACCCTAACTTGGTAATCAACTTGCTTGCCATAATCAACTAGTTCAATTCCATTAGTAGACTCTCCCTAGTTAGTCACCTTTATCAAATATAGATCTCTACCCATTTTACACTAGGACTCAACTAGCCTTCTAGTACGGCCCAAGAGTTGACCCGCCTCGGCCCATACTTAGCACGAACTCCAGGCGAATCGTCCACATCGATTACCGCAATCACATCGATGCTTGGAGTTTGATTGCAACCTCGGTCTGACCAACAAATAGCCTCCTGCTAAACTTAATGCTCCACGGTCCTCGACAAGTGGTAGCTCCAAACACAAACCATGGAATCCATCCTTGCACAGCGAGTACGTCGGCACATGAGCCATCTCTTCCAATGCGTTCGATGTACATTCCACCCATCTAGATTTGTCAACAAGACTAAATCTTAGGGTCTCAACGTAACCAATGTATCCCAACAAGGTGCACTACACTAGAAGTAAGTCCTAACCCATGAATCCACAAAACGGAGTTCTAAGAGTCCTAAAAACAAAAATTTAAGTTTCCAAACAGCAAGCACCCACTTGGCGTTTATGCCAAAACGAAGTCATTTCTGGTCCCGTTCCCTTGAGGAATCGCGATCGGGCGCTCCCCATGCTTCTACTCAAAGTAGACAGAAAGTACAAGCACACAATAGGCATGAATTTCATCCCAAAGTGGTTTACAACAATACCCCAACATCCAATACAATTTTGACTTCAAAACATTGAACAATGTGGTCTATAATGGGGTCTACAAGCAACTATGGGCTACTTTTCGCAAGAAACCTTAGATCACTTAAGTCCTAACCCATACTCACATCCATGACATGTTTCATGACCTCAACCAACAACTCTAAGCTAGTGAAGTACAAGTTCAAATCCATTTCTATGAACATGGTGCAAACCAGTGAGCTCTATGTTTCACTGTGTTTCTGTCATCACTTGCAAAAATCATATAAAATCGAATACTTGTCCAAATCAGGATTTATTGGTCATTCCAGAAATCTCTATGTGTCTACTAAAACTTTCTAGTTTCAAGTTTCTTCATACAAGGTCGTTTACAAAGCCGTATGGTCTCATCTTTAACAAGTATACAGAATCTCATAATAGAACATCATGTCAACATAGTCATGGGGTAAAATCAGATTTAAATACTAAACAGTGTCAGATCATCATGAAATTTTAGAATCTAGTTCCTGACATATAATGTTAGAACTCTTCCAAAAATCAAGTGATTCTACCAAGTAGATTACTATTTATGTCCTTTTGAATATCATCATAAAACAGGGCAGCAACAACAGCACATCTGTTCACTAAAATATCTAGTTCAACTTGCAGGATTTTATTGACATAGCTATAGTGGTCCAAATCTCATGAAATTTGAAACATAGTTCTTTGATACACTTAACAAAGACATACTAAAATTTTGGATCATTCCCATTAGCATGCATCAATATACAAGTCATTCTTCTCACAACAGTAACAACAAAAACTGTTTCTTTCTATTCTGACCAGCATGCAAGTTGACATTATATTTTAATAGCAGAAAATATCATAAAAACCTGGAAAAATTACTGATGGTGCACTACACATAAATTAACAACATGTAAAGGTTTCAAGTCAATCCAACCAGTAGAGTTCAAGTTATGAGCTACGGACTCACAGCAAAAAAATCAGCTTTTTAACAAGATTTTCTGATTTGGGTTTCTTAGCACAAAACGAGTTATCTAAGTTCATACAAGAGCATGCATGTCATTTTTCAGTCACTAAAACCATCATTTAACATTGAAAATAAACAAGAGATTAGAATCACCCACCTTAGCTTGTAGCTTGTTCTTTTGCTTGAAGGCCCTCCTTCTTGACTCTTCTAGCTCCTTGCTTCTTCTCCTTTGATTTGGCTCTTTGTTCTTCTTCTCCTTTACTTTCCTTCTTCTTCTTTCCCTAAATCAGTAACTAAGTGTATTAGGAATGGGGTTTGGAGGTATAGGAAGAGAGTAAGAGTAGAAGGAGAGAATGGTAGAAGGGATGGGGTTTTAAAATAAAAAGAGAAGAGAGGGAGAGAGGGGGTGGCCGGATTTCATGGGCATGGGGAAGAAGGAGAGGTTTCCCATCAAGTAAAAGGTTGGCTCTCTCGGGTGGTGATGTGATGGAGTTCTTACAAAACTCATTATGGTATTTTTTTGGTTCAAACCCTAACCATAAACACATTTTTTCTCTCTTTTTCCCTCCACAAAGTGGCCGGCCATTTAGGGCTTGACCCACTTGATTGAGATCAAGTGTGGTGGTTGGGTTTGTCTCATTTGGGCTCATAAGTCCAATTCATCATGTACGTACATACATATATATATATCTATACACATATTCGTATGCATAATATAGGCTATTAGTTAGAAAAATAATTTCTTTATCCAAAAATGTAATTTCCATAACTAGTAGCACTCAGTTCGTTTACAAGACGCATTCGTAAAAAAAATTAGGGTTGTTACATCTTTGATACCTATTCACCGGTTACGCGGATAACCTCTATAAGAATATTGATAGCAATAGCATCTATCTATAATCTTGAAATTCATCAAATGGATGTCAAGACGGCATTTTTAAATGGGGATCTCGAAGAAGAGATCTACTTGGAGCAACCGGAAGGGTTTGTTTCAAAGGGAGCTGAAAATAAAGTATGCAGACTTGTTAAATCCCTATATGGACTTAAACAAGCTCCGAAACAATGTCATGATGAAAAATAGTTTTCGAATTAATGAATGTGATAAATATGTTTATTACAAACAAATGGGACAGTCATGCGTGATTGTTTGCCTGTATGTGGATGATATGCTAATCTTTGGTCATAACCTAGAAGTCATCAAGACTGTAAAGAAAATGCTAATCAACCACTTTGATATGAAAGACTTAGGTATGGAAGATGTTATTTTGGGTATCGAAATAATAAGAACACCTAGTGGCATTGAATTATCTCAATCACATTATGTGAAAAAAGTGCTAGACAGATTCAAGGAACATGGGATTAAAGGAGTATTAAACCCTTTTTAACCATCCGTAGTTTTGCACAAAAATACTGGTGAAAGTATAATGCAACTAGAATATTCTCGTGTAATAGGCAATTTAATGTACCTCATGAACTGCACGAGACCAGATATTGCTTATGCAGTGAGCAAACTAAGAAGATTCACCAGTAACCCAGGGAGAGGTCACTGGATGTCACTGCGAAGAGTACTTGGGTATTTAAAGAACACCACAAATTTTTTACTGCATTATGGTAGATATCCTGCCATTCTTGAAAGATATAGTGATGCAAATTAGATATCGGATTCGGAAGAATCAAAATCCACAAGTGGTTATGTCTTTACCCTAGCAGGAGCTGCTATATCTTGGAAATCTTCTAAACAAACGTGTATTGACCGATCCACACTGGAATCCGAGTTCATTGCTTTAGATAAAGCAGGTGAAGAAGCTGAATGGCTTCGCCACTTCTTAGAAGATATTCCATTTTGACCTAAACCAATGACGACCATTTGTATCCATTCCGATAATCAAGCAGCGCTAAGTAGAGCGCACAACTCTATATATAATGGCAAATCATGACATATTCGTAGACGCCATAATACTGTTCGACAGTTACTCTCCAATGGAATTATTTCCGTTGACTTTGTGAGGTCACAGGATAACTTAGCGGATCCATTTACTAAGGGATTATCCAGAGAGAAAATTAACTGTGTAGCGAGGGGAATGGGGTTAAAAGCCTAAAACAATACGAGTTACCTTATACGGAAAGCTAACTTGGCGACTGGAGATCCCACAGACCAGGTTCAATAGGACAACCAGTTATGATTAACTCAAACTGTAATGCATTTGGACTCAGGTCCATCTCATACCTATGGTGCAAAATAAATGCATGCCTACAAAAGTATTAAAAGGTTAAGCTATGCTTTTAATGACATCCATATCTTGAAAAATCACAAGTGGAGTGTTGGAGGGTACTCTTTTTGGATGCAGTCACCTATGTAAGTGTGAGCTGGGTCGGCTCTATGAGAACTTTAAAAGGCTGGAGTTCTCTAAAAACACTCGCAGAACTGAGATTTGTTCAGGGCCAAAATGAACACAACCGAGAGATTGGATGTGAATAACACAATATTGTGTACAGTTTATTGTTTGGGCATACACTAACGGCTGACGGTTCAAGATGAAAAATTTCACCAATTAGCTAAGTATGTACGATAAACTTTAACTAGGGAAGGTTCAAAGTGAAATATCTACATATCCACGATGCGACATTGTTTCAATTGCACTCTGTGATATGTACCTGCTGTATGGTGGGAGACGAAAATTGTCATGCCCCGCTTTCCAAAAAGAATATGGAATATGGATACGCGACTCAACCCACTGAATGATTTGCATCATCCATAAGCTGTTCAGGAATCTTTACAATATCTCACAATATAATCAGAGTCAGAAGCAAAAAGAGTCAACCACACATGCATAATTGAATTAATAAACCAACAGAATTTACTTGAATTAAAACACATTAAGCTCAAATAAATCAGAATCTGGACAAGACAAATATCCTGGTCACATCGCCCAAATACAAAGTAATCATCCAAGTACTCAAAATATATTATTCAAAGCAAAAATAATAGCAATACTAATAAGCAAGAAATTCAGCACTAATATCTCATTTTGCCAATGCCGTCGGGCAGCTGACCATCCTGATCTGCAATTAATAATTGCAGGAGAAGAAAATAGAAAATAAGTACCCGACAATGCAAGTTACGGGCCACTTATAATATAGGATACAAGTACATGGAATGATCAAATCTAAAATAACAGCGGAAATAAACATAGCATAGTATAATGCATCAAAAGTAATAACTAGCATGAATCAGTAAAACAAAGTCAACTAGCATGGAATACTAACAGTACAAATGAATGTGTCAAGTATAGTGTCATATGGTAACTAAAAGTGTCAAGTAACAGTAAGCTCAGTATTTTTGACTTGTATCATTCAAAGGAATTGGAGTACAAGTTATTTGCCTTAACCGAAAACGGAAATAAGGTACACCAAGAATAACGGGAACGGATCTCGACAACGAACAAAACCCATGAACACAAATTACGAACCAAAGCAAATACAAACCAAAACCAACGATCCACATGTGCAAACTTGAGCACGTGCAACCAAGAGAGAGGGGGAATGTCGGGGTAGCGGTGGCTGGCGTTGCGATGCTGGCTGCTGCTGTTTTTGCTGACGATCGACGATGGCAATGGGCGGCAAGGGGACGGGAGAGAGATGGAGAGGTGAAGTGCTCAGTGTATGGGGTTGCGGCTTGGGGAGTTGGTTGGGTTCAATGGCGATTGGGAGTAGAGGGTGTGCAGGTCGGATGGGGTGTCGGGATGCAGTCGGAGGGCTAGTCGGGCTGGGGTTGACGGCGCAAACAGGGGGAGGCCGGGGGATAACTTAGTGTTAGGGTTTAGTGGAGAGAGAGAGAGAGAGAGAGAGAGAGAGAGAGAGAGAGAGAGAGATTTATATAGGGTTTTAGTTTAGGGTTTGGGTATGTGGGTATTTGGGTTAATGGGTAGTTTAGGAGTAGTAGTAGGATTAGTCTCATAGGATTTGATTAGGATAAAATTTGTATAGGATTTAAAATAGGATTGTAGGTTAATTTGGCTTTGGTAATCAATTAAGGGTCAAAAGCAATAGGATTAGAGATAGGGTAACCAACCAAAATACCATGAACACCCAAGAGCAAAATAAAGAGAACACAAATCCAATAAAGAGAAAAGAATAACAATTGATCGAGAACGAAGCAAAAGATGAACAAATCAACCCAAAGTGCTCAAAATAAAACAAAAATGAGTATATATTGAAACAACTCCAATATACGGTCCAAGAAAAATACAAGAGAGTACAAATACTCAAGAAGAAGCAAAATACATCAAAAATATGAAAAACGAAAAACAGGGGTTACAATCCTACCCACCTAACAAAAAGAATTTTTTCCTCGAAATTCAAAAAGAAGATACATAGGGTAACCCCAAAAGAAAAGAAACAAAACAAAACAAAAAGCTACTCAAACAAATGAGGAAACTTCTGCTAATCTCCTCCTCCAGCTCCCAAGTCGACTCACTAGGCGAGTGAGGATTCCAAGCAACATGAACCAACTTGAAGACCATGTTCTTAAGCACTTTCTCCCACCGATCCACAATAGCAACTGGCAGAATCTCACAAGTCAAATCTGGCCGCACGGTCAACTCAGAGTAGTTGATCACGTGACTCTCATCGTGGATATATCTCCTGAGTTGTGAGACATGGAAAACATCGTGCACTCCTGATAACACCGACGGCAAAGCAAGACGATAGGGCACCTTGCCTACTCGCTCCAAAATCTCAAACGGTCCAATAAACCTAGGGCTAAGCTTGCCCCCACCACCGAACCGAATGACACCGCGCCACGGTGATACCTTAAGGAAAACATGGTCACCAACAATAAAATCCAAAGCCCTCCGATGGACCTCGGCCCACTGCTTCTGTCTATCCTGAGCTGCCTGAAGATGCTTTCTGATCTGAGTCACAGCATCAACTGTCCCGGTGATCAACTCCAGACCCAACAACTTTCTCTCACCAATATCATCCAGCACACTGGTGATCTGCATTTACGTCCATAAAGTCCTCGAACGGTGCAGCTTTAAGACTGGCTTGAAAGCTGTTATTGTACGAGAACTCTACGAGATGCAAATGGTCCTCCTAAGATCCACCGAACTGCAACATACAGGATCACAATATGTCCTCAAGAATCTGAATAGTCCGCTCTGACTATCCATCAGTCTGGGGATGAAAAGCTGTACTGAACTTCAACTTACTCTCCAAACTAGCCTGAAGAATCTCCCAAAACTGAGATCTGAATCTCGTATCTCTGTCGGATACAATACTGACTGGAACCCCATGAAGCCTGACAATCTCTTGTATGTACTTCTTAGCAAGGCTCTCAGTAGACTGACCGACACGAAAAGGAATGAAATGAGCACTCTTCGTCAAACGATCGACAATCACCCAAACAGCATTGTGACCCTTAGAACTCCTCAGCAAAGCGGTCAAAAAATCCATGGTGATATGCTCCCACTTCCACTCTGGAATAGGAAGCAGTTGAAGAAGTCTAGCGGTTCTCTGATGCTCTGCCTTAACCTACTGACAGATCAAACACTGAGCAACAAATCGAGCTACAACCCTTTTCATACCATGCCACCAGAAATGAAGCTTCAAATCTCAATACATTTTAGTACCGCCAGGATGGATAGAATACGAGGACTGATGAGCTTTCTCAAGCAACCTCTGACGAATTTCATCCTTAGGGACACACAACCGGGAACCAAAACGAAGCGAACCATCGGCACAAATAACCATGTCCGTTCTGGACCCAGACTCAACCTCAGCTCGAAAACCCTGCAACTGTGCATCACCAGCCTGAGCCTCCTTTGATCAACAAGAGAAGACTGAAGCTAGAGCGCAAGACAACTCCGACCAGAACTCGACAATAAAACCTCCAAATCCAACCTCCTCATCTGCTCATTGAGATCACTCTGCTGAGTAAGAAACATAACTGTCGGTCTCCTGCTCAAAGCATCTGGCACCAAGTTTACTTTACCAGAATGGTATTGCAAACTGATGTCATAATCGGCCATAAGCTCCAACCATTACCTTTGCCTCATGTTTAATTCCTTCTAGCTGAAAATGTACTTGAGACTTTTGTGGTCTGTAAAGATCTCCACACGGTCTCCAAGTAAATAATGTCTCCACAGCTTCAAAGCATAGATCACTGCCGCTAACTCCAAGTCATGAGTAGGATAGTTCTTTTCATGCGGCCTCAACTGCCTCGATGCATATGCAACGACACGGCCCTTCTACATAAGAACTGCTCCAAGACCCTTAACAGAAGTATCACAGTGAATTACAAATCCGCCTGAACCATCTGGAATAGTCAACATAGGCGCTGACGTCAATCTGTTCTTCAACTCAACAAAAGCCTCATTGCACTCACCAGACCAACAAAACTTCTGATCCTTTCCTGTCAGTTTAGTTAACGGCCCTGCAATCTTCGAAAAATCTTGAACGAATTTTCGATAATAGCCCGCAAGACCAAGAAAACTCCAAACTTCGGAAACTGACTTAGGAATAGGCCAATCCTTCACAACCTCAACCTTGGATGGATCCACAGAAAAGCCATCGCTAAAAATAATGTGCCCCAAGAAAGAAACGTTGTCGAGCCAAAACTCGCACTTGCTGAGTTTCCCATAGAGCTAATTCACTCTCAAAGTCTGCAGAACCACTCTAAGATGCTCGGCATGATCTTCTTGATTTCGAGAATATACTAGAATATCATCAATGAAGACCACCACAAATCTATCCAAGAACTGAGAGAAAACCCGGTTCATAAGACTCATGAATACAGCCGGTGCATTAGTGACCCCGAACGGCATCACAAGATACTCATAGTGCCCGTATCTAGACCTGAATGCAGTCTTCTGTATATCAGCATCCTTCACCTTAACTTGGTGATACCCAGAACGAAGATCCAACTTCGAGAAAATAGCAGCCCCACTCAACTGGTCGAACAAATCATCGATCCTAGGCAAAGGATACCGGTTCCTCACAGTAACACTATTTAGTTACCGATAATCCACACACAGTCGATGACTACCGTCCTTCTTGTTGACAAAAAGGACCGGAGCACCCCAAGGCGAAACACTTGGTCTGATGAAACCCAAATCAAGAAGCTCCTGAATCTACACCTTAAGCTTTGCTAATTCAACTGGTGCCATCCTGTAGGGACTCTTCGATATCGGTGCCGTTCCAGGCTGAACATCAATACCGAACTCCACTTTTCTATCAAAGGGTAAGCCAGGCAACTC
This sequence comes from Hemerocallis citrina, assembly GCA_017893485.1. Taxonomy (NCBI): domain Eukaryota; kingdom Viridiplantae; phylum Streptophyta; class Magnoliopsida; order Asparagales; family Asphodelaceae; genus Hemerocallis; species Hemerocallis citrina. The sequence goes on along the minus strand of CM030359.1, from coordinate 204,080,725 downwards.
ATCTGGAAAAACATCTAAGAAATCCCGAATTACTAGAAGCACAGCCTCACAGTCTAAGTGCAATTCCATCGCATAATCCACCTGTACAACTGCAGTCTTTGCTCAGCCAAGGAAAGACTCCCCGGCATGGAACTCAAATTCTTCTCGATCTGAAATTCTGAAAACAACTTTCTTTGCACGACAATCAATAATGGCATGGGCTTCACCCAACCAATCCATACCCAGAATAATGTCGAATCCTGAATTCCCAATGATAATCAGGTTGGCTTTGAAATTTGCATCCCCAATAACAACGGAACATTGCCTGCACTTACGGAAACAAATGACAACACCACCACCTGTCAAAATGTTCCAAGCCTCAGACATGTTGCTGCAATCCAACTGATGGCGAGCAAAAAATTGTGAGGAGACAAAAGAATGGGTTGCCCCAGAATCAAAGAGAACACAAGCAGAAAAAGAGCAAACAAGGATGACACCTAAGAGAGCAAAAGACAAGAAGAAAGAAAAAGCAGACAATCAAGGGTAAGGAAAACAACAATACAGCAAGATAACGGAAAGAAAGCAAAACAAGACCAAAAGAAAGAAATAAGGAGAAAGTAAAATAACAACAACAAAACAAAAAGCAAAAAGATACCTGCCACAACTCTTTCAGCTGTCTCAGCATCTACAGCAGTCATGTTGAAAGCCTGACCTCTCCTCGAAACAGCAGTCCTCAGACCGACAATCTGACGCTGAGGAGGAAGCAGAGGCCTAACTGGACCACGAGCTGGGCCTGCTTGCTAAACAGGACCCCTGGCTGGAAGAGCCACCTGCTGCTACTGCAGACAATCGCGTACTGAATGATCAGCGGCACCACACCTAAAGCACTGGCGGTTGATGCGCCAACAATTCTTACGCTCATGCCCAGACATCTGATAGAAGTCGCAAAAACCACCCTTCTGGAAACCAGCAGAAAGATACGGAGTTGCCCTAACCAGATGAGTTGGGATAGGGCTCCGAACAAGACCATCAGAAGGCCTAGCAGCAGGATGCGGAACAGTATGCAGAGAAGGAACCAAACCACCACGAGCTTGCTCTTGAGCTCGAGCTGCCTCAAGAGCTTCAGCATAAGTACGCAAACGGAGAGAGACAAGATGCCTCTTGATATCCTGCTCAAGCCCATTTGTGAATCTACGAGCCCTATCCTCTTCGGTAGCAACAAGAACGACAGCGAAGCAGCTAAGTCTAGTAAACTCAGCTGCGTACTCATCCACTGACCTGGAAACCTATTTAGAGAAGTCTATGTTACAACATTGTTTGAACAATTATGTAACAAAATTCCAAAATAGAATGACTTAACCTGTTTTAGGGTCAGGAATTGCTATTCCATCTTAACTCGAGTACTACTGGGAAAGAATTTCTCCAAGAATCCCCGAGTGAAAGTAGTCCAAGCAATAGGCCTCTCAAGTCGCTCGGACTCGGCCATCCACCAAATATGAGCCAAATCCACCAGCTGGATGGAAACCACATCCACCCTATCAGCCTCGGCAACACGTGCCGCCAAGAGAAAGTGCTCGGTTCAGATCAACCACTGTTTAGCCTCCAAGGCATCCCAGTACCGGAATAACGATCGGAATGTAGCCTCATAAAATCCGTAACTGTTCCTAGACGAGGCGGAAGATTTGCTTGTACAGGCACAACGGGAGGCGAAACCCGGGCAGCTTCAAGAGCAGCCATCACTAGATCGCTGTGGTTTTGCTGCTGATTGATCAGCCGCTCAAGCACAGCAGTGACAGCCTCAATTGAATCAGGCTGAGAAGAATTCACACGAGCCATAGCTGCACAAAAATCAAAACAATTAGCATCCAGAATCAAAGTTGATAATAATTCATTTACGTATGCATGGTTAGTGAAATATTGAGCCGATCCCAGTTCGAACCAAGCTTGCCTAATATATTAGGCAACTAATACATTAGCCAAACCTGGGCTCTGATACCACTAAAAACCTTGTCATGCTCTGCTTTCCAAAAAGAATATAGAATACGGATACGCGACTCAACCTAACGAATGATTTACATCATCCATAAGCTGTTCAGAAATCTTTACAACATCTCACAATATAATTAGAGTCGAAAGTAAAAGAGTCACCCACACATGCATAATTAAATTAATAAACCAACAGAATTTACTTGAAACAAAACACATTAAGCTCAAATAAATCAGAATCTGGACAAGACAAATATCCTGTGTCACATCGCCCAAATACAAAGTAATCATCCAAGTACTCAAAATACATTATTCAAAGCAACAATAATAGTAATACTAATAAGCAAAAAATTCAGCACTAATATCTCATTTCGCCAATGCTGTCGGGCAGCTGACCATCCTGATCTGCAATTAATAATTGCAGGAGAAGAAAATAGAAAACAAGTACCCGACAATGCAAGTTACGGGCCACTTATAATGTAGGATACAAGTACATGGAATGATCAAATCTAAAATAATAGCGGAAATAAGCATAGCATAGTATAATGCATCAAAAGTAATAACTAGCATGAATTAGTAAAACAAAGTCAACTAGCATGGAATACTAACAGTACAAATGACTGTGTCAAGTATAGTGTCATATGGCAACTAACAGTGTCTAGTAACAGTAAGCTCAGTATATCGGTGTAACAGTATACAGTATCAGTCCAACAATATCAATCTAACATTATCAGTTTAACAGTATCAGTCTAACAGTATCAATTTTATGTTCTTACTGTCTTGTGTGTATTACTAGCTAGGTAGCACTTTATCCATTCCGGTTTTTACTACATGGTTACTACAACAAACAGTTTCGCCTTTAGATTTCGTAGTGGACCATAATGGGACATTGTACTCAGGTATCAGTAACAGTAGCAGTAGCAGTAAAAATAACAGTAACAGTAGCAGTAAAAGTAAAAATAACAGTAAAAGTATGGAACACTAGTTTTCTTCCAATTACACGTTTCCATATTTTCCACTACTAGATATTCCTTTAAGAAACCCCGGCTTGATCACTTTTATTATGGTTATCAACATACATGATAATGCATGAAATAGTGTCAAACTAATATGATACAATCAGTATTAGGTTCAGAAAAATAAATAAACATGCATAGATGATATACAGTCACATAAACGAGCAAAACAGTGTATATTCATATTCAGGACAGCATGACAATACAGTACTAAAACAGTGATTTTCATTACTACAGAAATCCAAACCTGAATTCACCAAAGAATCTGGAAAATAGACTTCCACACAAATTCAGCGATTATATTAAGCCATATAGTGTTTCACAAAATCATAACTCAAAACTGATTTGAATCCAAAAAATATCTCGCAAACCGTGAAACGAAATTCAATTCCGTCAAAAAGAGATGAAAATAGACAAAATAAGCTAACTTTCATCTTTGATAAATATTTTCCATACAGTAAAAGGAAATAGGGTGAAAATACGATTCCTTACAGAACAGCGAGCAAAATACAGCAAGTATAGCTTTCATAAACAAGCATGAAACGGAAAATAAAACTCATCAATAAAATCCTCCAAAATTCTGGGTAATCCCTAGATAGGTATAGAAATACTGTTCAAAGTTTCAGATCAAAATAATATAATTAGGACTAGTATCAATATAGTTTAATCATCAAAATCATCAAGAAACGAAATCTGGAAATAGAATACACCTCTGTAGTAAAATAGTCATAACTCACTCATACGAAAACGAAATCGATCAAGGTCAGAGAGTTTGAAAAGAAGACATATTTCTCTACAATTTATGTCTAATACAAAAATTAAGAATTCTGACCTTAATAGGGTCTAAAATACAAATAAAAACTGATCATCGACAAATACAGATTTTCTCTTGAAAACAAAACCAACATAAACCACACGAAACTCGTTCCAATTACAATCAAACATGGTATGAAGTCTACTAAGTGTCCAAACTTCATGAAATAGAGTATATAATATATTCACAACCATCATATCACATGGATCTCATCAAACACATAATTTCAACTAATTATCTCACATATATGAATAGATCAAGAACGGTCAAATCTTAATATTGTACTACTCGAAAAATGTATTTTTCATTTTTATTTTTTTGAAATAATATCAATTCAAATGACAACAAGAAACTATTATTATAAATGATACAAATAAACAAAAAATGATTAAAAACTATATGTATAAGAATATAAGTTATATTCAAAATTCAAACTCAAAACTGAATACAATTTGAAGAAAACTATATGAATTAAGGCCATAAATAAATAATAAACTGAAAATCTAGATTATTCAAAATTTTAAACAAAGAAAAATTGTCTCTCTATTTACACTACAGAAAAGTTCTATCATTATAAAAACTAATTCAAATTAGAAAAACAACTACCATTTAAGCTACATATATAACTAAGGACTTTATCCCTAAAACAAACTAAAAAGGTTAATTTAAAACTTAACTAACTTACTAATTTTGTCTACTCAAAGTTAAGAAGATAATCACAAGAAAACATAAAGTAGTTTGCTTTTATCTCAAAGACTATTAAAAGACAATTAAGTATTACAATTAAGATCGAATGATTTACTTTGAGGGGGGAAATCCCAGTATATCGCTGTTCTTGACTCTTTCTTCGTTGTATATGCCATCATCTTAACCCATCTCTAATCTCTAATCTCTAATATTATAATGGAAGAAGGCCTTAGTGTCATTTGTAAATCTAACAACGTGTGCATTGCACGTGCATAACTAATATGAATGAGGTCTCAGATTCGAATCCTCACTCCATCAGACTTTTTACTTTAATTTTTTATAATATATTAAATGTGCATCACACGTGTAAATTACTATCTATCTATCTATCTATCTATTTATCTATCTATCTATAATATAATACATTATAACTATTATAATGGAAAAGTTGGAGTTATAAATCTACCTACTTACGTGCAACTCCAACTCTCTTATTATAGTCTTCACATTTATTTTTAAAAATATATAATCCTATATATTAAGACATGCAACGCACGTGTAAATTAGAATTTTACTTAAATTTTTTTAAAAAAATTAATACGTGTAATATTGGAAGAATTGGGGTTGTCATGTGTAGACAACTTGTAATTTGTAGATAAAAAACTATTTAATCTCACCCATTTAATTTTTAAGTGGAAGTTATATTAACCATTCAGTTACTCAACTGTTGCTAGTTACCATAATATCATTAAAGTTCAAATTTATTAATTACTAGGTTTTCCCGTTGACACGTGCCTACGGCACGTCTTCGGAACGGTGCACCTTGTTTGATCATATAAAATAGTTTTGGAGGTCCAGCAAATTAATTGAAGTAGTAAACATAGAGCGAAAAACATATTATATAATTTTTTTTGAATTTTTAAAATTACTTTTAAAGTTTTTAAAGTTTTTTAAATTTTTAATTTTTTAATATTTAAAATTTTTTATTTTCTCAATTTTTTTGATAGAAGAGGGAGGGAGAGAGAGAGAAAAGAAAATTAAATAAATATAGGAGTTGTTTTGGGTGGGAGATTTGAATTTGAGTGTTTGGGAAAACTTTTGGGGGAAAAATATGTTTTGTAAGATTAGATTCGGGCCTTTGATTTTTTGAGAGATTGAAGGAGAACCACTTGATAGCTTTCTTTGTGTTTTATTATATAGATTTACAAAAATGTTACTCATATAAAATAAATTTGATGTCAGTATGTCACTAGGTGTAATGTGTAAAGAGTATGTGATGAGTAAAGTAATGTCTCAAGTGTCTTAGTATTTTACTTTATATATATATATATATATATATATATATATATATATATATATATATATATATATATATATATATATATATATATATATATCTTTTCAATTCTGTTGGATATTTAATTCTTCTTTTAGGGTATCAGAGGTGGTCCTATGATTTTAGGGGCCTGAAGCAAACTCTGAAAAAGTGGTCCCACATATACCAAAAAAAAAAACGATTCATGAATTAGAAAAAAAATAAAAAAAGTATACATGAGAAATCATGGATTTTAGGGACCTGAAGCTAATATAAAAATTTTTAGGGGCCTAAAGCTAATATAAAATCATGAAAAAAATAAAACGATTCATAAATTTTAGGTGCCTGAAGCTAATATAATTTTTTTTTCTTTTATGAAAATAGGGACCCTTTTTTTTTTGGTGATTTGGGAGCTTGATGCAGTTGCAACGGTTGCCTCCAAGGAGGGCCGGGCCTGAAGGGTAGTCATGGCTTAATTATAATCTTAGTTGTGTGTTAGATCACTATCCAGAAAGTAATATATTAATTACTCTCTAGTAATGTTCCTATCAGTTGTTAGTTATTTCATCCATTTTGTTAATTATATAAACATTTGTTCTATTTTCTTGTCTCCAAAATTTGCATTATAAGCACAATGTCGAATGTCAACTCTTTTTTGGGAATGGTACCAGTGACTTCTCACTTAAGAGTGAAAAGTCGTGTAAACTGTACTACATGTGTTTGACCGTCAATTGTTAAAGATTTTTGTTTTTTTTTTAATTGTCAACTATCAAAGTTACTCTAATATGTTGGTATGATGGAGAACTAATTACTGATGAATATATCGGTCCTAAAAATATTGGTGGAATGCCCAAATCCTAATTTAAAAAAAAAAAAATTCTATGTTCACAGAAAAATGTTGCCAAAATTTCAATTAGAAAAAAATCTTCGTAAAAATATACATTACTAAATATTTTGCATCAACTTTTAACTTTAAGAAAAAGATATCTTCGGCCAAATATCAATGCCTACCATCAACTTAAAATCAATCACCAATATAAACATCAACAACTCATATGTAAGTCAAAATTATATCTATCATCTACTAAAAGAGAAAGATGAAAATAGTTGGTAGTATATGTGTAATTAACTACTCTATTCAAAACTTACAGTTTAAAGAAAAACAACGAACTATAAGCAATAAAAGGCAAGCTAAACTTAAAATATAGACTTCAAAAAATTAAACAAATAAAAGTTCTATTTTAATCCAAATTAATTCAAATTAAAAATAAAATAAAACTAACATCTACCTAAGCTACAAATATAACTCATGGCCTTATCCATAGGAAACAAAAAGAAAAAAAATAATATTTTTTAAAATTTAACTGACATAATTTACTCAATATGATTAAAGTTAAGAAGAAGAAGATGTTACACATATCAACAATCAATTGCTAGTACGAGGTGATGGAGGTACGAGATGTTTTTTAGCTTCTGTTTTAAATTTCATGTCAGATTTAGAAATTTTTTTACTAACTCATACCTGTGGTCTAGAAGTTTGTGACAGAGAGCGGAACGCTCTTCTGCTCAACAAAATTAGAGGGTGGGAAACGGATCGGGCTAAGATGAATTCTCAGATAAACACACAGTCTACCTCTGACTCGATGGAGGCTGGGGAGGAACACTCCCCCCGCCCCACACATACGATTAACCTTAACACAGTCACCCAATGAATACACTATTCTGGAATGTTAGGGGACTGGGGGATAGGGGGAAGAGAGATATGGTTAGGGAAGTTATTAAAAGTTCCAAGGCGGATGTAGTCGGGTTACAAGAGACCAAACTGGAGAATGGATTTAAACTCAAAAGAGTTGGGGGCAGCAGGATCAAGGAATGGGTGCTGCGCCTAGCTGTAGGAGCATCAAGGGGGATTGCTATTGGGTTCAACCCGGATGTCTTCACCTGCTCAGAGGAGCACTGCGGAACGTTTTTCCTGACTATCCGGCTAAAGCGACGATCTGATAATTGGATGCAGACTATCACGGTCGTCTATGGACCGAACGTGGCTGCAGAGTGTGAAGCCTTCTGGTAAGAACTTTTCGGTATTCGCCAACGTTGGTAGGGAGCGTGGATAGTCGGAGGGGACTTCAATATCACCAGATTTGCTTTTGAGCACAAGGAAAGAGGGTCCAACGACAGGCACAGAGAAGAGTTCAATAGGGTGATCGCAGAACTAGAACTAATTGATATCCCTATCAATGACAGACTATTTACATGGTCCAACATGCAAGCAACCCCGATTATGGCAAAATTGGATAGAATTCTTATGTCGATGGATTGGGAGGCTAAATTCCCATTAGCAAGCGCTAAATCTATCCCTAGACCGACGTTAGATCACACCTCGGTCCTACTTGATGCCGGGGTACAGGGATCTCAAAGGCCAAGGAGATTTAGATTTGAGAAGGCCTGGCTGGAAATTCAAGGATTTACCACATGGTTATGGAAAACTAGGCGCTGCCAATTACTAGTACGGATGCAGCATCCCGATGGTGTGAAAAAGTCTGCAGTTTGAGAAAGCGGATACGTAGGTGGAACCAGTCTAGATTTTCGACCATCTGGCGTGCAAAAGACTCCTTTTTGGAAGGCATTGACGAACTAGAAAGACTGGAGGAAATAAGAGTCCTGTCACAAGAGGAAAGAAATAGGCTGCTAGACCTACGCAAAAATATCGCCAATCTTTATAAGCTGGAAGAGATCAAATGGCAGCAAAGGTCGAGGCTTACGTGGCTCAAAGAGGGAGACTGTTGTTGGAAATCTAGCTACCTAAATAAATAGATAAAACTAGACACAAATTATAAAACCTCGCAAGTGCACGAATCGTTTATAGAATCGTAGTAATAGCAAGGGTCGATCCCACAGAGATTGTAGACCTTAACTTACTAATCAATAAAACTAATAATAAAAATGAATAAGAGTTGTCATAATATTCTAAAAGAACTGAAAGATTAAAACTAAGATGAGAGGTGTTGAATCACAAATATCTCTTGAATAGTTGGGTTGTTGATCTCCACCAATAGTTAATAATGCTAAGTTACCTTCTGAACTTACTTCTAATTACTCATGTTTGTTCACTTTAAGGGCATGGTATCTACTCCTTAAAGTAATGTTTCCCTAAGCTAAGAATTAGGCATGGTATCTACTCTAATTCGTTTATTTCCGTAAGTATCTAGCATGGTATCTACTAAGTTATACTTAGAGAAAACATAAGAACAGTGGAAACGAACAAACACTTAAAGTTCTAGAAATTGGTGTCAGATCTAGATACTCTAAGTTGATTGAACCAAGAACCCCTAAAGATTCCTTTGTTACAAATTATGAGCACGAGATTCGGTCGTCTCAATATGCTCATATAACAGATTCAGATAAATGATATCCAAACTTGAGCTTCCCAAATTCTGTGCGTCAGTCGACTGGCTCTCACCTCAGTCGACTGCTCTCAGTCTTGAGAACTAGTTTGACTATCATAAACCTATACCAATTCAATTAGATTCAATCAATAAGTAACATAGAAGAGTTCAGAAGAAGATAGCATTACATAACTACGGTTTCGATCTACCCAACTATGAAATTAGTTCCTCATAATAATAACTTTATTGCTTAACAAGTTTGAATACATGATCAACATAAAAGAATAAAGAGAGAAGAAGAAATAAACTAATGGATTCCGGCAATATGGTCGACTGGCTGTCACACAGTCGACTGCCTTCTGGTTGCTGGATCTTCTCTCTCCTTCTTCGATGTTGATGGAGTGATGCTCTCGATGTTGTTCAGGAACTTGGTGATTGAGTCACTTCCCAGAGATATATGATGATCCCCTCTCTAAGTCGATCTCTTCTGATATTTATAGAGTACGGCTGAGAATTAGGGTTTCCACTTTTTCAGGAAGATCCTTCTTTATTTGATTTGATGATTAATATCTTTCTCTTTTCTCCTTTCCTTCCTTATCTGTTCACCACGTCCACTTGGAAATACCCTGTCTTTAGATTTGATTCGCTGCATAAAATCTTGATTCAAATAGATTTGAAATTAGATTCAGGTGTATCTTTAAAGATTTGATTTGTTTACTCCGCCGCAGACCAGTCGACTTATCTCTGACCAGTCGACTGAGTCGAGACTTCTGTAGATTTCATCTTTGATCAGGCCAGTCGACTGCTCTTGGGAATAAGTCGACTGTGTCGAGAGTTGTGGAAAATCAGCTTCTCTTGTCCAGTCGCCTGTGTTGGGGAACCAGTCGACTTATCCTCTGCAGTTCTTTGTGTATTATCCTTGAAGTCCTGAAACTGCTTCGTTTTGCTGTTATAAGCTGTTTCCTGTGGAAAAGAGGAAATAAGAGTTAAATACCATATATAGAGCTTTTAAATGTCTAATTATATTAAGATTATTGCTCTAAAAAGTGAATAATAATGTGTTCATCAAATACCCCCACACTTAGCTTTTGCTTGTCCTCAAGCAAACTAGAATTATGAATAGGGAGAATAATAATAACAATAGATTCAACCACCAAGATTTCTTATTATGTGGACATCAAAATGAAAAATATAAAACTACAAACAATTTCAGATAAAGTAAAATTAAACAGACCCACTTTCTCTAGTGCAATTGTTCAGTCATAATCCCCAAACTTAATCATATTTGTCATGCGATTAATGTAGTTATAGTATGCATCTACTCAGTCTGTGATTATCCCTTTTCTCTACTACAAATCCAGTAGCAAACTAGAGTTTTTTTTTTTATTTTTTTATTTTTTTTTATTTTTATTTTTATTTTTTTTATATATAGTCTCTTCTTTAAAGTTGTCACTTGTGTTACTCAACAAGTCACAAACATTTTTATATATAGTCTCTTCTTTAAAGTTGTCACTTGTCTTTTGACGCGAATGCGAAACATTTGTGATGTATCCACCTGGTTACTCAACAAGTCACAAACATTAAAGTGCTTTGCATACTCATATTTCAAGTTGCCGTTTGACGTAAAGGTAAACATTGGTGATGAATACCCCTAGTTACTAAGCGCTCAAAACATTGGAGTAGACTGACTTTATTCAATTCTATATATATATATTGTATCACTCTATTTACTTAAACTCGATTTAGGACTAGATCTAAAGGGAATAATTATCAGAAAAAACATCACATTTGTTTATTATGTATAATCGCATGACGCACAATTTTGTAGGGAATTATGAAACTCAACAATCCTAAAGTAAATAAGTATCCTTACTCTTACTTTATAAGAAATTGTTTAATCCTAAAAATTCAAAAGATTCCAAATATAACTAACTAATACCCCCACACTTAGATGGAACATTGTCCTCAATGTTCGCACAAAACATAAGATATAGGCATGTGTTACCATCTAGTAAGGAGAGACTGAAAAATAAAAATGAATAACTAAAGAAAGTAAAGGAAAGTGTAAATACTCCCCTAAAAAGTTGGGTTGCCTCCCAATAAGCGCTGTGTTTCGTGTCTTCAGCTAGACATGATGAGTCATGCTATGTATTGAATGGTTTGAAGATTCACATCTTCCTCTTGCGGTTCTAGACTCATCTCTATGTATGGCTTCGCTCTATGCCCGTTCACCTTGAATGTTTGATTTTTTTCTTCACTGTGGACTTCCAATGCACCATGTGGAAAGAATTTTGTGACAATATATGGTCCATACCATCGTGACTTAAGCTTGCCTGGAAAGAGTCTTAATCTTGAGTTGTAGAGCAATACCTTTTGTCCTTCATAAAACTCCTTCCTTGCTAATTGTTTATCATGATACAACTTGGTTCTTTCCTTGTACAATTTTGCATTTTCATATGCATCGTGCCTCAATTCTTCAAGCTCATTTAATTGCAATCTCCTTTTGTCACCTGCCTGTTTCATATCAAAGTTGAACTTTTTGATAGCCCAATAAGCTCTGTGTTCCAATTCTACCGGCAGATGACATGCTTTTCCAAAGACCAAACGGTATGGTGACATGCCAATGGGTGTCTTGAAAGTGGTTCTGTAAGCCCATAATGCATCGTTCAAGCGTAGTGACCAATCCCTTCTGCTTGTATTGACTGTCTTTTCCAAGATGCTCTTGATCTCTCTGTTGCTAATCTCCACCTGCCCACTGGTTTGAGGATGATATGGAGTTCCCACTCTATGTGTAATCCCATATTTCTTCATCAAAGAAGCAAATGGGTAGTTATTGAAGTGGCTCCCTCCATCACTTATTATTGCTCGTGGTGTACCAAACCTAGTGAAAATGTTCTCCTGCAAAAACTTGACAACAACTTTGTGATCATTAGTTTTTGAGGGGACAGCCTCGACCCATTTAGACACATAATCCACACCAACAAGTATATATAAATAACCAAATGAGTTAGGAAATGGACCCATGAAGTCGATTCCCCAAACATCGAAAAGCTCGATTACTTGTATGTTGTGTAGTGGCATTTGATTTCTAGAAGAGATGTTGCCAGTCCTTTGGCATTTGTCGCAAGTCCTGCAAAAAGAAAAAGCATCTTTGAATACTTTAGGCCAATAAAAACCAGATTGCAATACCTTAAGTGCTGTTCTCTTTGGCCCAAAATGTCCTCCACATGCATATTGGTGGCAATGTTGTAGAATACTCCTTTGTTCCTCGTCTGCCACACATCTTCTTATAATTTGATCAGAGCAAAATTTGAATAAATAAGGATCATCCCAATAATAGTGTTTGCTCAGATCCACCAATCTTTTCCTTTCCTGATGTGTCATACCTGGAGGAAAAACATGAGCAGTTAGAAAATTGACAATATCAGCAAACCAGGGGAACTGTTCAGAGAGTCCAGTCGACTGGTTGAAGGACCAGTCGACTGCCCTGAGAGTTTGAACATTTATTTCAAATAGATGTTCATCTGGGAAATTTTCATTCAGCGGGGGCACATTTCTCTCTTCCTCGTGCAGTAATCTGGACATGTGATCTGCCACAACATTATCGCTTCCTTTCTTGTCTCTAATCTCAAGATCGAATTCTTGAAGCAACAGCACCCATCTGATTAACCTAGGCTTAGCATCCTTTTTAGCAAACAAATATCTCAAGGCAGCATGGTCAGTAAAAACAATAACTTTAGAACCAATTAAGTATGATCTAAACTTCTCTATAGCAAAAATAACAGCTAACATTTCTTTTTCAGTGGTGGAATAATTTAGCTGTGCATTGTTTAAAGTTCGAGAAGCATAGTAGATAACATGAGGTTTCTTATTGATTCGTTGACCTAGAATAGCCCCTAAAGCATAATCACTTGCATCACACATAAGCTCGAAAGGATGGCTCCAATCTGGTGCCATGACTATAGGTGCAGAACTGAGAAGATTTTTCAATGTATTAAAAGCATTTGTACATTCTTTTGTCCATATAAACTCAGCATCCTTAGCTAACAAGTCACAAAGGGGTTTAGAGATTTTTGAAAAGTCTTTTATAAATCGTCTATAAAAACCTGCATGTCCTAGAAAACTCCTAACACCCTTAACTGTAGTGGGAGGGGGTAGCTTTGATATGATGTCAATTTTTGCCTTGTCCACCTCTATTCCCCCTTTGGACACCACATGTCCCAACACAATACCTTGTTGTACCATGAAATGGCACTTTTCCCAATTCAGCACTAAATTGCATTCTTCACATCTTTTAAGCACAAGCTGCAAATGGTTAAGGCATTCATCAAAACAAGATCCAAAAACACTAAAGTCATCCATAAATACCTCAATAAACCTTTCCACCATATCTGAAAATATGCTCATCATGCATCTTTGAAATGTAGCTGGAGCATTGCACAATCCAAAAGGCATCCTCCTGTAAGCAAAAGTACCAAAAGGGCATGTAAAAGTGGTCTTTTCTTGATCTTCTGGAGCAATAGCAATTTGATTATAGCCACTATAACCATCTAGAAAACAATAATGACTATATCCTGCTAATCTTTCTAACATTTGATCAATAAAAGGAAGAGGGAAGTGATCTTTCCTGGTTTCATTATTCAACTTCCTATAGTCAATGCATACCCTCCATCCTGTGGTTACTCTTGTTGGGATAAGTTCATTCTCTTCATTTGTTACCACTGTAACTCCACTTTTCTTAGGTACTACATGTATAGGACTTACCCATTTGCTATCTGAGATAGGATAGATGATGCCAACATCTAGTAGCTTCAAAATTTCTGCTCTTACCACTTCCTTCATGTTGGGGTTGAGCCTTCGTTGTGCCTCTCTGCTAGGTTTTGCATCGTTCTCAAGGAGTATTCTATGCATGCACTTGGATGGACTTATTCCTTTGATGTCTGCAATGGTCCATCCTATTGCATTTTTGTGTTCTCGCAATACCTTCAGCAGCTTTTCTTCTTCCTGTGCACTCAAGTTCGCAGCAATTATTACTGGTAACGTCTGGTTCTCGCCTAAAAATGCATGTTTCAAATGATCGGGCAGCTGCTTGAGTTCTATGTCTGGACGCTTCTGTACAGTCGACTGGTCCATGTCAGCAATCGACTTGTTCTGGGTGTCTGGGTTTGGTCGACTGGTTAGAACACCAGTCGACTTACTCTGTTCATCAGTCGCCTGATCTGTAGAAGAACAATTTTTATCAGACACCAATTTTTCAAATAAAGGTGCAGGCTTACCTGAATATGACTGTGGAGTTTCAAGGTGATGTACTGTCTCTGCAATCTCCCAGTCATCGTATTCCTGTTCAACATGAGATAAAGTTAGAGATTGAGTGATTGTGGCTTGTAGTGGTTCAACGCTATGTACCTGAAATGTTTGATCAACAATCTCCTGCACCACATCAGTATTATAGCATTCATGATCATCTTGTGGTAATTTCAGTGTATCAAACATTTTAAATTCCACTTTTTCTCCGTTTATCTTCATACTTATAATGCCCTTTTTAACACAAATTTTTATATCAGCTGTACTCATAAAGGGCCTACCTAATATGATCGGTAGAGATGATGACATTGAAGATTCCTCCATATCTAACACAACAAAATCAGCAGGCAAAATAAAATCATTTACCTGAACTAGGACATCTTCTAAAATACCTCTAGGTCTTTTTATGCTGCGATCAGCCAATTGCAAAGTGATGGATGTTGGCTTGAGTTCCCCCAATCCAAGCTTTTCGTAAACAGAATAAGGAAGAAGATTTATGCTTGCTCCCAAGTCTAGCAGTGCCTTTTTAAAGAAGTGCTCACCAACCTTGCAAGGAATGGTAAAACTACCTGGATCCTTCAGTTTAGGTGGTAATTTTCTTAATAAAACAGCACTCACTTCTTCTGTCAAGGCCACATCCTCCTTAACCTGAAATGTTCTTTTGTGAGTACAACAGTCTTTCAAAAATTTGGCATAAGAAGGAATTTGTTTAATCGCATCAAGTAGGGGAATATTAATTTCTACCTTTTTGAGAGTTTCAAAGATGTCATATAAATGTTGTTCTTTCTTTTTATTGACTAACCTTTGAGGGAATGGTGGTGGGACTGTCCCTACTTTTTCACTTACCTTGTTGGAATCCACAGCCTTTGGTAGTTGTGTTTCTGATTTGTCTGTGCAGTCGACTGGTTTGTAAAAACAGTCGACTGGTTTACTGACTGGCTTGTCTGTGTGTGTTCCAACCTTGTTGTCAATTATCTTACCATTTCTTAGGGTTGTTACTGCTTGGAGCTGTTCTTGACCTCCTGGGTTTGGTATGGTTTGTGAAGGGAGTTCTCCTGCCTTTCTTTCGCTTAGCTCTTTTGCAATCTAACCAATTTGGGTTTCTAACTTCTGAATTACTTGCCCTTGTTGGTTGCTTGTTTGATGTTGTTGTTGGAGCAATTGAAGAACGGTGGACTCAAAATCCAACTTCTTCTGTTCTGGGGCTGGTCTTTCAAATCCACTTCCCATCTGAGGGTTCCTTGCATGTCCTTGTGTGAATTGATTCCCTTGATTATTTTGATTATTGCTCCATGAGAAGTTTGGATGATTTCTCCATCCTGGGTTATATGTGTTCGAGTATGGATTGTTCTTTGGTGGAAATACTCCTCGACCCACATAGTTCGCATGCTCCTGATCTATGAAAGTAGACATGGGACATGTATCAGTTGTGTGATCTAAATGAGAACAAATTGCACACATCTCATTTGTTTGATTTTTAACTCCACCCATCGTCGACATTGCATTAACAAGCATATCAATTTTCTTATTCATGTTTGCCATTTCTAATTGAATGTTATTATTATTAGAGATCTCGTAAACTCCCTGTTTTTTCGTGGGTCCCCTTCTTGTTGAGAATTGTTGGGAGTTCTCGCTGAGTTCTTCAAAAAGTTCAATGGCTTCTTCTCCACTTTTCCTCATCAAAATTCCATTGCAAGCTGCATCAACAATTGCCTTGTTAGTGTCATTTAAACCTTCATAAAAAGCTTGTACCTGATCATCCTTAGGCAGATTGTGAGTGGGACACTTGAGAAGTTTGCTTTTGAAATCCTTCCATGCTTCGAAGAATAAATCTCCATCCTTTTGTTGGAAGAGTTGAATCTCCCTTTTCAGCTGTTTGGTCTTTTGGGCTGGAAAGAATTCTTTCAAAAATTTCGTTGCCAATTGCTCCCATGAATTAATTGATCCTGGTTCCAAAGAATTATACCACAACTTAGCATTAAGTTTTAAAGAAAAAGGAAACAAGATTAACCTGATTTGTTCAGCGGTAAGCCCTTGGATGCTTTGTGTCCTGCAGAGATCGAAAAAGTCTTGCAAGTGAAGATGAGGCTCTTCATCTGGTTTGCCACTAAAGTGGGGAACCATACTAAGTAAATGAGGAGATAGGTGCATGTTCCCTGTAGCATTAGGTTGAAAAGCAATGCAGGAAGGTTGCTCAATATTCTTAGGAGTGAATTTGTCCTGCATTGGTACTCGATTTTGTATTTCTTCAGCCATTCTTTCCTGTGAAATCTGTCTCTGTGCAGTCGACTGGGTCAGTACAGCAGTTGACTGGTTGGCTGAAAATAGCTTACCTAGTCTGTGCAAAGTTCGTTCTGTTTCTGCGTCAATAGGTAGTAGCTCTGGTCGAAGTGATCGTCTACCGTGCATTCACCGAAGTCCTGTAACCTAAAAGAAAAATTATTAATAAAAGAAAAGAAAAACTAATAAAAATTCTATTGACTTGTAAGTTAAAATACTAAACAATCCCCGGCAACGGCGCCAAAAACTTGTTGTTGGAAATCTAGCTACCTAAATAAATAGATAAAACTAGACACAAATTATAAAACCTCGCAAGTGCACGAATCGTTTATAGAATCGTAGTAATAGCAAGGGTCGATCCCACAGAGATTGTAGACCTTAACTTACTAATCAATAAAACTAATAATAAAAATGAATAAGAGTTGTCATAATATTCTAAAAGAACTGAAAGATTAAAACTAAGATGAGAGGTGTTGAATCACAAATATCTCTTGAATAGTTGGGTTGTTGATCTCCACCAATAGTTAATAATGCTAAGTTACCTTCTGAACTTACTTCTAATTACTCATGTTTGTTCACTTTAAGGGCATGGTATCTACTCCTTAAAGTAATGTTTCCCTAAGCTAAGAATTAGGCATGGTATCTACTCTAATTCGTTTATTTCCGTAAGTATCTAGCATGGTATCTACTAAGTTATACTTAGAGAAAACATAAGAACAATGGAAACGAACAAACACTTAAAGTTCTAGAAATTGGTGTCAGATCTAGATCCTCTAAGTTGATTGAACCAAGAACCCCTAAAGATTCCTTTGTTACAAATTATGAGCACGAGATTCGGTCGTCTCAATATGCTCATATAACAGATTCAGATAAATAATATCCAAACTTGAGCTTCCCAAATTCTGTGCGTCAGTCGACTGGCTCTCACCTCAGTCGACTGCTCTCAGTCTTGAGAACTAGTTTGACTATCATAAACCTATACCAATTCAATTAGATTCAATCAATAAGTAACATAGAAGAGTTCAGAAGAAGATAGCATTACATAACTACGGTTTCGATCTACCCAACTATGAAATTAGTTCCTCATAATAATAACTTTATTGCTTAACAAGTTTGAATACATGATCAACATAAAAGAATAAAGAGAGAAGAAGAAATAAACTAATGGATTCCGGCAATATGGTCGACTGGCTGTCACACAGTCGACTGCCTTCTGGTTGCTGGATCTTCTCTCTCCTTCTTCGATGTTGATGGAGTGATGCTCTCGATGTTGTTCAGGAACTTGGTGATTGAGTCGCTTCCCAGAGATATATGATGATCCCCTCTCTAAGTCGATCTCTTCTGATATTTATAGAGTACGGCTGAGAATTAGGGTTTCCACTTTTTCAGGAAGATCCTTCTTTATTTGATTTGATGATTAATATCTTTCTCTTTTCTCCTTTCCTTCCTTATCTGTTCACCACGTCCACTTGGAAATACCCTGTCTTTAGATTTGATTCGCTGCATAAAATCTTGATTCAAATAGATTTGAAATTAGATTCAGGTGTATCTTTGAAGATTTGATTTGTTTACTCCACCGCAGACCAGTCGACTTATCTCTGACCAGTCGACTGAGTCGAGACTTCTGTAGATTTCATCTTTGATCAAGCCAGTCGACTGCTCTTGGGAATAAGTCGACTGTGTCGAGAGTTGTGGAAAATCAGCTTCTCTTGTCCAGTCGCCTGTGTTGGGGAACCAGTCGACTTATCCTCTGCAGTTCTTTGTGTATTATCCTTGAAGTCCTGAAACTGCTTCGTTTTGCTGTTATAAGCTGTTTCCTGTGGAAAAGAGGAAATAAGAGTTAAATACCATATATAGAGCTTTTAAATGTCTAATTATATTAAGATTATTGCTCTAAAAAGTGAATAATAATGTGTTCATCAGAGACACGAACATTGCCTACTTCCACCGAGTGGCTAGCGCAAGATGCAAGTCCAATCTAATGTTGTCACTACAAACGGATATGGGAACCTCGCAAGATGAAGCTGTGATTTCCAAAACCTTTCATAATTACTACAAAGGCCTCTTTGGGAAGAAGAACAATTTCAGGGTCCCGCTCAGGGAAGACTTCTGACAGGACTGTCAGAATGAGTCAGCGCAAACGCTTTCTAACTTGGAAACTCCTTTCTCGGAAGTGGAAGTGGAAAATGCCATCAAACAAATGGGAGCAGACAAGTTGCCTAGGCCGGACGGATTCCTAATGTTATTTTACAAGGTATTCTGGGAGGAGATAAAAGGGAACATTATGGCGTTGATGGATGAATTCTTCCATAACAATCTCAGATTGGGCATGTTCAACTTTGCGGAAGTTGTGCTGATCCCTAAGAGGGCGGAATCTTCAAAGGTGGGGGATTTTAGGCCGATCAGCCTCATAAACTACTCGGCTAAGATCATCACAAAGGTCCTGGCCATCCACTTGGGAAGCTTAATGGACGGTTTAATTTCCAAAACTCAGACTGGTTTCATCAAGGGCAGATGTATCCTGGAATGTGTGGCTACTACAGAACAGGTCATCCACCACTGCCATACGGGCCAATCTAAGAATTTCCTCCTCAAACTAGACTTCGAGAAAGCATATGACTCTGTCGACTGAGAGTGCTTGATGGAAGCTCTCAGAGGAAGAGGCTTCGGAGATAAATGGGTTAGGTGGATCAAACAGTGTTTATACACTGGTAAAACGACAATCTCGGTTAATGGGCGGTCGGGTCCACCATTTCCTTGCAAGAAGGGGCTTCGACAGGGGGATCCACTGTCTCCCCTACTTTTCACCATCATCTCAGATGTTCTGAGGGGCATGCTAGACAACTGTCGGAGGAATGGCTGGATAACGCCTGTGGCTAGCAGTCACTCTAACCAAGGATGCACGATTCTCTAATATGCTGATGACACCCTACTATTTGGTAACGGGAACAGGTCCGAGATAGTCTGCTTTAAAGGGGCCCTCTACTACTTTGAAGTATGGTCAGGTCTCAGGATTAATTTCCACAAAAGTGCTTTGATTCCCATTGCACTATCAGGTGTAGAGGCACAGGACCATGCGACCATTCTATACTGTATGAAAGATGAGTTCCCGATCAAATATTTAGGGCTTCCACTCAAGTCAGAAAAGCTTACTAAGTCGGACTGGCTCCCTATCATAGATAGGGTGGAGGACAGGTTGTCGGGGTGGAAAGGAAAATCGCTTTCCCTCGGTGGCAGAGTGGTCCTCATCAATTTAGTTTTGTCTAATCTGTCCATTTATTATGTCATTTTTTGAGATTTCTAAATGGGCAATCCAATGGATCTACCGAATCCATAAAAGGTTCCTTTGGAAAGGGGCAGACTCGAACAGGGAAGGATACCACCTGATCAAATGGAGTATGACTTGCATGAAGAAGAAGCATGGAGGGCTAGGCATCGTCGACCTTAGAGACATGAACCTCGCCCTTCTGGAAAAATGGTGGTGGAAGGTATTTCACCACAGCGGAAAAGGCTGGCAGGACTTCATTCAACCATACCTTCGGGAAAAAGGTACGAGAAGTTTAGGATTTCGAGTAGGGTCTAGAGTCTCTCGATTCTGGAAAGGAATTACCAAAGCAAGCGGACCGTTCAACTCAGCAGTTACCTCAACTATCGGTAATGGACGGTCCACCTGATTCTGGTGGGACAAATGGTGTGGTGCCCATACACTCAAGAAAACCTTCGCAGAACTGTATGAGAAAACGAAGCGACCAAATATATCGGTGGTCGAGACCTGGAAGAGGGGTAATTGGAGACCGCCGTTTTAAGGAACCCTTACTCCGGAACTACACCAGCAACTGCTTGAATTACAAGCGCACGCCACACGGACCGGGGCAAGGTGTGTTCAAGGCCCAGATCAGATGTGCTGGGAACTCGAGTCCATTGGATCTTTCACGATTAGGTCCTTGTATCACCGAATTCACTATCGAGGATGCAGACCCAGCTGGGTCCAGGTGTTATGGAAGGCGAAAATCCCCTTAAAGTTAGGGTCTTCCTCTGGTTAGTGCTCAACAATGTAATCCTTACCATAGAGAACCTTGTCAAAAGATAATCCCAGATAGCGACCAACTATGGATTCTGCAACATGCATGTGGAGAGTTTGAATTACCTCTTTATTCACTACCCGAGGAGTAAGGCAACTATGGTAGAGTTGTTACGAGCCTTAGCAACAGGTGACTATCCCAGCGAATACGAGGATTTGTGAATTGGCCCCAAATTTGCCTCGGTTCGCCACGAAATGAAGGATGTGTGGTACATTGCCATTGCGGCAACTACATGAGTGTTATGGCTAGACAGAAATAATTTCTATTTTCGTGCTTCATGTAATAGTATTTCTGGTAACCTTACTCATATCATGCATCTTATCTCTTTTTGGGCTATAGCTGCTACCACAGGAGCGAGAGGGAGAATTGCCAGAGTCTTCCAGGTGGAAGAATTTGATGATGAGGAGATAGAGTTTGGGCCGACACTGGACTGAGGAGTTGCGCCCTCCACAATCGGCAGAGTTTCATTAGCCACAGTCTCCACTATTCGGTTTTTTTGTATCGACCCACTGTACTTTTGGGTGTATGATGTTTGGATGACTAGACCTACCCCCCAGGGTTTTGTTGGGGGATTATGTTTTATTTCCTGCACTGTACTTTTGTATTCTCCAGGTACACCGGGTTTGTTTTATTAACTTCTTATTAATGAAACAGGGTGTCGTTATTCCACCTTTTCCCTAAAAAAAAAACAATCAATTGCTAGTAATGAATGAAAAGATCAAATAAGAAAAATTATAATCATAAACAATATGAAATAAACAAAAAAGATAATGAAAGAATAAAAAAAGAGAGACATATCAATCTTTTGAAAAGAAAAGAGAGAGGGAAGGGATGACAACAAACCAGAGTAGAATTGAAAAAATCTCTATGTGGATGTTTCTCCTCGAGTTACTTTTAATTTGTCCTTCAGGAGAGGAAAAAAGATCATGTGAGATTTCTAAGAAAGAAAAAAAATAATAACAATAATTAAAATCGACCATATAATTTATAACATAGAAAAGTACCAAAAAAGTTTTGAACACATGAATTCAATACAATATTTTTACCATTGTCACCATCTCATCATCGTTGTTATTGTCATCATCATCGTAAAAAAAGGTGTTTCTAAACATACATGAATATAAAAACTTGTTAATTATTATAATTAATCAAAACTCTATTAACATGCCTAATTATAGAATATTCTTCCTATTAACTTGAGAAATTTACCTAAACTTTAAAAAGAAAAATATGTTCCCACATATTTCAACCCTTTTTTCTCTTGACTGAAGACCAACCAGATTACATACAAAATGGATTGGTTGAAATGTGTGTCAACCAGGGGAGATTCTGGAAAAGTCGATAATTTGTGACTTAGGTACTAGGGTGAAGAGATGGTAGAGGACTAGTGTCGTACACCTTTACTTAATCTAAAACCTAGATCACATATTCCCTCCCATCTCCAGTTGTGTCTTCCTTGATATAATTGTATGAAGATCAATTCAAACCAAAACAAATATATCCTCAGAGTAACAGTATCAGAATATTACAAACCAGGTTTAAAAACACTAAGTCTAAAACCACAGAATTTAGAAAAATAAGATCTATCAGCATAGCTCCAAAAAAGTGTCTTGAATTATCTGTCAATATCTGGGTCAGAATTTTGAATGTGTCAGAAGAGGATGAAGTTGTTGGATATATTGGTATATTCTCTCTATATAAATATTGCATGTGCATATGAGTAATACGTGTATTGAACGTACAATTGATTGGATATTGGAATGCGGGTTTGTGAGCTTATAACCCGATACCTAAATCAGTATTTAGGAATAAATACTGGCTTGTGATAGCAGTCTAGGTATTCCAATCTTGATACTTAGGTTGAATATCTCAAGCAACTTAGATCTAGATATTAACCCTAATTCCCAATTGTTAATTTCTCACAAAACCTAATAATCTTGAGATATCATTAATCAATTTGTGAGATTAATTAAGAGGGAAAAGAGACTCGCTGGATCTAGTCGGAGCCGTCGGAGCCGTCAGAGCCCCATTACTGACCATCGTTATCATCGCCTCCGGGGTCGGTGTCATCGCACACCGCTGCGAACCCCTCACGAGCGAGCCGAAGTGCTCCCCATCACGGGCGAGGTCCATCCTTCTCCTTGCCTCTTTCCCAAACACCGCGAGTGAACCCATCTCAGATCGATCAGATCTGATCGAAGATCTGGTCCTTCCTATAGGCCGGAGTTGCTGTTTTGAGCTTGGGGCAGGGAGCAGATTCGCCGTAGTGCTGCAGATCCCATCACTATTCTTGGGTTCGGATCTACACAGCAAAGATTTGTTCTTTGCTCTTGAAATCTAAATCCATTTTGGTTTTGATCTTGAAAGATTTGTTCTTTTGTATTATCGGATCCGAACTCGACCCAGTAAGAATTCTGGTGAAGGAGATGGGAGAGGATTACTCTTGTGTGGTCCCCAACTTCAAGCTTCATCCATGGTTTTTTATGGAGAGGTCGCCGAATTGGTTGAATTTGTTGAGGATTTGTTCGCGACAATGCCTTCTACTACATTTGAGGAGCTTGCAGTTTAGACGCATGCAAGGTGTTCGATGCTGGGTCTCTTTGGTGCAGAATGGTTTGTTGTTTGGATTTGTTCCCAAACATACATGAGTCTAATCAATTGAAGGGGAAGAGATGGTGAAAGATAAGTTCTTTACTTTCGTATTAAATTTTTGTTAAATATTTTGCTATGTGCTGGAAGTTCAAAACATTCGTTGTAATTTTATGTTTTGAATTATAGAATTACTATGATGCTAAGTGGTTAAGTTTAAGACTGTATTAATCATTTTTTCAATTAAATACAAGCTGAACAGTTATTTTGGCAATGTGCTAAAATGAAATATCTATTTTTGATAAGTTAAACTATATGTTTTGACTATAAAGTATGGATCTCCAAATTAAATTGTTGCTAGAATTAAACAGTGTCAACAATTCATTTAATTGGCTAATCTTTAACAATTTGATGAATATAGGAACTTCGAAGTTACTTACAAATTGTGTGTATTGGAGAAGATGGATTTGCATCACGGTATGATAAGTCTGCACTACGCAGGCTTCTCCATCGATTTTGAAAAACACTTCTAACTTGAAGTGTCGGTAAGATCTACTCTAATCTTTCTTAGTATTTTTCTTGTGATGAATGTGTTAACATTTTGTGCATTTGATCATACGATTGAGAGTTTTAGATCATAGTTATTCTCGCTTTGAAAAACTAGCATGTTTAGGGTTGTTAAGTATTTTATCATACTATGTGTATAGATATTTTGACAAATCCATTGTTAGCAGTTTGTGTGAGATCATATATTTGCTTCTCTAATAAAATAAAATAAAATTCTTTGATGTATAAAATGTATAACAAATATGTATAACTTAGGAGAGAGCATCTCTTTATGTAGGATATGACTCTATTAGTTACATTTTGTTCTTTTTCGTTCATTGTACTGTGTGTGCAAAGTTGAATTATAATATATTAGTCATTATCTTATTTAGCATTATGAAGATGATGAAAAACGAATAAAGGAAAGAACTCTTCGCTCAATATGTTTGAGCAAGTGGACATTGTTAGAACCATTAGAGAAAACAAATAATTTTATAAAATGTGATAGAGTAATTTTGTATTAACTCTTATAAAGTGCATATATTGTCAATCGCATGTATAAGTTGAGTTTAACAAATGAGACAATTAATAATAATAGTTCTAATAGTGTTCTTGAACATAGCGTAATTGGCTAGGATTTGAAAACAATATATTCAATTGTTTGTGAGAAAATATGATCAAATTATCAAAACTGTGGGGAAAATGGAATTAAAAGCTATTGAGTAAAAGCTTTAACATCCAAGTTGTTTTGAAATTTAGAATCACTATGAACTATATATTAAATTGTTTGTTCTTGTTAAAACTTATAATTCTACTAAATGACACTTCATTAAATATGACAAATGTGAAGTTTGAATTCAGATTTTGATCACTAGAAAATCATTTTGTATGGTCACTAGGAGTTCACAACCTTTTGAGTCAATACATTCTGATACTTGTGATCTCAGTAGCTTTGTGACTATGTGAGATAATTGTTGGTCAAAAGTATTTTAATCGCTTTTGTAGATGGTTAATATAAGTCTGTCATATATATAAAGAATGAAGCACTTGTTATTCTTAATGAATTAAAAATTATAGTTAAATGCTAAAAATCAAGGGTTCAGATTTGATAGAGGTGGTGAATATGTTTTAACAATTTAAGAGAAGTTTGCATTTAGCATCATCTCTACTGCACTCTACTTACAATAGTTAAACAATATTGATAAAAGTTAGAATCAAATACTGAGTGAAATGTTGAATTGTATATTATTGATTGTTGTTTGTTTTGTATAATTATGAGTAATGTTGTATTGTTAATCATATCTCTAATATGTGTTACTACACTCTAAATTGAATACATCTTGTAAATCATGGCATGAAAACACAAATAATTTTGTTAAAGTGAAAAGTTGTATTGTGATACATTTGTTAGTGTACATGACCCTAGAAGGCCTAAAGTAGGACCTACAATAAATATTTGTGTGTATTTAGAAAGTGCAGAATGTAGTTTTGTGGACAGATGTTGGATCTATCTAATTTGTATTAGAAGAATCTAGACTTGCAGAGTTCTTTGAGGATATATTCATCAAAGATAAATGTATAAAATAATCTAGTCCTATTGACACGTTCAATGATTCACAGTTAAAATCAAGAACCAGCCTTACTGACACTTAAAAAACCGAATGACAAATGAGCTAAGAAGAGTTTTTAGTAAACAATGAGATGATTTTGAGTCATACAATAATACTTTAATTTAGTTGATCTGCCGAAAGGGGCTAAAACTATGTAAGTAAGTGGGGTTTTGTAGAAGAACTTAATTTTGATTGTTCAGTAGCAAATTTAATGCTTTTTAGTAGCTAACAGATTGACTAAGAAAAAATGGGGTAGATTTATTTGATGTCTACTCACATGTTTGTCATATTACTACAATAAGTATTCTTCTTACCCTTACATCTATTGAAAATTTTATCATTCATAAAGGATATTTAAAAAGTTTTTTACTTCATGTTTTGTACTGGAAAGTTTTGAACTAATATATTTAGTGAACAAGATTTACAATTTAGTAAAATCATTGTATGTTCTTAAAATATGTATAGCCGACGAATAAATAATTTAACAAATTTTTGAAAGAGCCTAGTATATGAATCAAGTAATTCAGATTGGTGCCTTCAACTTTGTGGTGTGTCAAATATAGTGACTATTATTTACTTATTCTGTTGACATGCATGTTCTTGGAAATGACATCTCTATTACAAATAAAGTTAAAATTGTGCTATCTAAAGAATTCAACATGAATACCTAGGTACTGTGGACACCATAGGTATAAGGATGAGTTTTAGTTGGCAAGGGATAACTCTTAGTCAAACTCATCAAATCAAAATGTGTCTCAAAAGTGGGGATATAGTGATTGAAAGTGTGTTTTGAAACACCTTATGATTATGATAAAAGGTTGACACCTAATGATGGTGCAACTATGAGACATAGAGATCATTCTAAAGGAATTGGCAGTCTCATGTATACAAACATCTGCATTAGAATAGACATAGAGTTTGAGGTAGGTATGATATGCAGATTCACTAATTATCCCATACACATGTGAGTGCCCTTAAGAGACTAATGAGATACCTAAGTCGTATTCAAGAGTTTGCTTTGTGCTACTCTAGTCATTCTTTGAATGAATGGCTGATCTGATGCATTTTGATGCTCAAAATTTAGTGAAAGTCGATAACTAGTAGATATGTGTTTACACTAAGAGGAACAGAAATGTAATGGAAATAAAAGGCAAATAGGCACTGTGCTATCATCCATGAAATCAGACCTCTATGTGTTATCCTCTGCAGGAGAAAAGGCTGAGTGGATTGAAGAAATTGTTGCTAGTTATCCATTAAGAAGTTTAAGTAATTCTCTAATTCTATTATGCGACTATTAAGCTACAATGCACTGTAGCTCATAACTCACTCTATAATAGTAAGAGGTGTATATTAAGGCTGAAAGAAGCCTAGTTGAACTTTCTCATAGATAAAGTGCAATTGTGACATGTAAGCCTAATGCTCTTGCTAAGAGACTTGAAAGTGATCTAATTACCAAAATTGTGGGGGAAATGAAGTTGAAAGCTATTGAGTCAAAGCTTTAACATCCTAATTCTTTTGAAATTTAGAATCCAATTGGAGCCATAGAGAAGTTCAAACTTAAGCATCGATTTTAGGCAGTTGATATGTTTTAGATAATTTTGACGATTCCATATAAATTCTACAAATATATAATGTCATTCTAATTTTGATGGTATTATATATCTAGGAAATTTACTTAGAATAATCATATTATTCCAATACGAAACATGAAAACTTATCGATGTATTTCCGATTATTAAATTGTCTTAAATATCATTCCAACTTTGATGATATGTCTTTTATGGATACATGTTTCATTTCAATTTTGATGATTCAATGTAAATCATGATTGAAGTGGCAGTCTTTCATTCCAATATGAAATATAGTATGGTTCTTGTGTAGAAACTATAAAAGTTCATGTTCTTTATTTAGTTAAAGAAATTTGATTGTGATGCTTGCATTATATTTTTGCTAAGCTAATTATGAATTGTAATAAGTTCTTTTGTGGAACTAGATACTTTGTGAAATTCGTTGGAATTCTTAGAAATGTGTCTCTTGATATTCTTGTTTTCAATAAGCTAGCAAAGATAGAGGAGTTGAATCTGTCAACATAGATTTCAAAAATAATGATTTGCTCAAAATGGAGGAGTAAACATAAAGTAGTGTGCAAAGATAGAGTTTCAGTTTATTTCTTTCGAGAATAAATTAGTCACTTGCTTGGTAAAACTTCTGTTGAGTTTAAAACTCTTGTGTTCATGAGCTTAAAAGTCATATTTTGTTCTTGAAGTTTATTTGCTTTGTTTGATTTTGAAACTATGATAGATTATTCCAGTTGGTTTAGTCTTTGTGAACTATTCTGAATTGGATATAGTTTGGAACTATTTAATTATATTGGTTTAGTCATGATTGAACTATTCAGATTTGTAATTATATTAGCTCTTATGAAACTATACCTTTATGATGCTTTTCTTTGTTATGGACTGCTATCAGCCAGTCAGTTTTATACTGAACTGATGAGATAATCCTGTACTTTATATATTGAGAATATAGGAAGAGATTGTTGGATATATTAGTATATTCTCTCTATATAAATATTGCATGTGCATATGAGTAGCACGTATATTGAACATACAATTGATTGGATAATGGAACGCGGGTTTGTGGGCTTATAACCCAATACCCAAACCAGTATTTAGGAATAAATACTAGTTTATGATAGCAGTCTATGTATTCCAATCTTGATACCTAGGGTGAATATCTCAAGCAATTTAGATATTAACCCTAATTCCCAATTGTTAATTTCTCACAAAACCTAACAGAAGTCACCAGGATCTTCTCCTTCTTCACTATTGCTGGTGCTCGGATAACTGGGTTTGCTTATGTCTGGTCTTGGGTTGAGCTTGAGCTCAGGAGTTCATGTTGAAAAGCAGTAGCTCCATGTTCCTCTAGAATTTTTAGCATTTTGACCCTCTTCTTGCTTCACGAAGTTGCATTTATCCATTATGAGACATGAAAGTTACATCAGAAATCAGCTTAGAAGAATTAGGATTTGAGAATTGGAAACCCTATTGTTTTTTTCTAGCCACAACAACTAACAAACTGCCATAGAAATAACTCCACACATATACAATTTGTGGTTTTGATGGTGCAAAGACCCATGAGGAGAAGTTATCCTGTAAGGACCTAGGTAAACTGGTGATGTGGAGGATATTCATCAAGTATGACCATACTTCTAAGGCAATGGGGCACAAAGTGCACAAAAGTTTTGGGATAGTTTTTGGCCAGTTTAAAAAAGTACACAAAAGTTTTCTTTTTTTAGAAAGGACAAAATGTTTAAATAAACTCCACTGGGTTAGTTTTGGGTCAGTTTTGGGCCACATTCATCTTTTATTTGTGTTTAAAAAAAATCACTTAACTAATCAGATGTTTAAATACCCCCCCCCCCCCCCCCCCCCCCCCCGCCCGAACTAACCCTAACCCTAACTCTAATCCTAACTAACCCAATGAAGTTTATTTAAACATTGTGTCTTTAAAAAAAAAAAACTTTTGTATACTTTTTTTAAACTGACCCAAATTTTGTGTACTTTTTTTATATTTAGCCTACAAACATAATATAGAAGCAGGTTTCAGAGATACATGCACAACATGTGCATGTTTCATCTCTAGGCCATCCCTTCCTACTTAAGATTTGCTCTTGAATGAAGTTTATCTGATGAGCCATAGAACGATTTTTGCATTTGAGGGTGCAAAATTTCCCCAAGTAACAACTGTAAATGGAGATCTAACTCCACCATCAATGAAAACACTGTAAGCTGACTTTACTGTATATATCCTAGCTGTTGTGTGCTTCCATCTTGGTTTAACAGGGAGATGGAGCTAACAACTTCTAGCAGTCTTTCTCTTCAACCATGTCACCAACCAGTATGCTCTTGAGTCTATGTCTCCATTGCCACCCTGATTCAGTCCAAGTACCTCGTGTGACTAATGGAGCTTGTATGTTTCATGCAACACTTTCCAAGGATAGGAAATAGTTCATATTGCAAGTGCCATCAATCCCATTATGTTGCTAAAGAGAATGGAGGACCCATCTCTAACTTCCCAACAGATGTTGGAGAAAAATTGATGCTTGAGACTAAACAAGTACATCCAGAAGGCAGAGGAACATGTAGAAGCATGGCGTTGAAGTACAGAGACCTCAGTGTTTTAGGTTCAAGGCACTAGCTATATGGGATTATTGTTGGGAAAAACACAACACTTTTCCCTTTCACCAGATTAGCAAGAATGCAAAATGTAAGCGAAAATAGCACACAAAAAATTGATAAGGAGTTCGGTATAATTTGGTGCCTACGTCTACGGAGCTGCTACAGATCTTCACTTTACGGAAGAAAATTGTACAAAGTATTTTTTCCTCACAAAACACTCAAAAAATACTCACAATCCAAAACCCCAAGAATTTTTTCACAAAAAAAAAAATTCTCTCTCTACAAAGTGTTTACACACTCAAAAGACCCAAACCAAAATTTCTCTCGAATTCTCTATCTTTCTTTTCTTCTCTTGAAGGAGCTTTGGATGACAGAAAGGGAGGGGAAAGGAGGCTTTATATAGCCTCCCAAAATAGTAGGTGGAGGAAGAAAGTCTTGGGGATGGTAGGTGGAGGGTTTGGTGGGGGGTTTGGTGCTCCAACCCCATGACAATCTCCCACTTGAAGACAGATTTTAATTAGTCTTCATACCTCGATCAATGCAGCAGCTCTTTCCGGTCTCATCATTTATGTAGGCCAACTGAAGCTGAGCATAGCTTCAGTTTGTCAATAGTCACCGTCTTTGTTAGCATGTCCGCCAGATTTTGACTTCCACTGATCTTTTCTAACTTCAAAATTCCATCTTCTAGCAGAGACCAGATGAAATGATATCACACTTGTATGTATTTTGTTCTGGAATGAAAAGACGAATTTTTTGCCATATGGATAGCACTCTGACTGTCACAATATAAGACATTGTGTTCTTGTTTCTGCCCAATTCTTCCAAGAAACTTTGTAGCCAAACCATTTCCTTGCTGGCTTCTATAACAGTGACATATTATGCATCAGTTGTAGAGAGAGCAACTATTTTCTGCAGCTGAGAGACCCAACTCACGGCTGTACCTCCTAAAGTATAGACATACCCTGTAGTGCTCTTTCTGATATCGACATTTCCTGCTAAACTAGCATCCACATAGCCTGTAAGTGTCGTATCTCTACCTTTGAAACAAAGTGCTTTATCTGTGGTACCTCGCAGAGATCTGAGGATCCATTTAACTGCTTCCCAGTGTACTTTACCGGGATTATTCATGTACTTGCTAACAACTCCCACTGCTTGAGCAATATCTTGTCTAGTAAAAACCATGGCATACATCAGACTACCAATTGCTGAGGCGTACGAAACTTTCTCCATGTGTGCATGCTCTTCTTCCGTCTTCGGTGACTGTTCTTTGGAAAGTCTGAAATGAACACCCAAAGGTGTGCTCACTGGCTGAGCATTCTGCATGTTGAACTTGGAGAGTACTCTGTTAATGTACTCAGCCTGTGATAACATCAAAGTCCTCGACTTCGTGTCCCTCTTAATCCTCATTCCAAGAATCTACTTCGTAGCGCCTAGATCTTTCATTGCGAACTGCTTCGACAATTCCTGCTTCAGATTGATAATCTCTTGCTTGTCAGGACCTGCAACGAGCATATCATTTACGTACAATAATAGAATAATGAAACTATTATCGAACTTCTTGATGTAGCAACAATGATCTGCATAGCATCTTCTGAAATCGCTACTGCTCATGAAGCTATCAAACTTCATGTACCATTGTCTGGGAGCTTGTTTTAAGCCATACAGGCTCTTCTTCAGTCTGCATACGAGGTTCTTCTTGTTTGCCTGTATGAAGCCTTCTGGTTGCTTCATATAAATCTCCTCATCCAAATCACCATGAAGGAAAGTTGTCTTTACATCTAACTATTCAAGATGTAAATTCTCTACAGTTATAATTTTCAATACCATTCTGATTGTAGTCAGTTTCATGACTGGAGAAAAAATTTCATTGTAATCAATACCTTCTTTTTCTGAAAGCCTTTGACTACTAATCTTGCTTTGTAGAGCTTGCTTCCATTATGCTCTTCTTTGATCCTGAAAATCCACTTGTTATGGAGAGCTTTCTTGCCTGGTGGTAGTTCAGATAATTCCCACGTCTGATTTGGCATGAGTGAGTCCATCTCATCTTTCATGGCAGACTCCCACTTGACTGAATCCTCCACTTGCATTGCTTTATCATAACACTTTGGTTCTCCACTGTCGGTCAGTAACAAGTAGTGCAAAGAAGGTGAATAGCACTGGATTGGTTTAGGAATTCTGGAGGAGCGTCTCACTTCTGGCGTGCTTGGTTCTTCATGAACTTCTTCAGGACTAATCTAGACATCACTTCCAGATATCTCCTCGAACTCTACGAATTCCTTCATTTTAGCATGTGTACTGGAGCTACTTGATTCTGCAATTGATCTGTCTTTGTACATCACATTCTCATTGAATATGACATCCCGGCTTCAGATGATCTTTCGATTTTCATAATCCTAAAATCGGTAGCCGAACTCGTCACCACCATATCCAATAAAAACATATTTATTAGATTTCGGATCTAATTTACTTCTTTTAGCAGAATTAATATACACATAAGAAATACAACCAAACACTTTCAAGTGTGAAAAGTTGACCTCTTTTCTGCTCCAAACTTTCTCTGGTATTCCACCATCCAAAGGTACTGATGGCCCACGGTTGATCAAGTAGGCAGCAGAGTTGACGGCTTCAGCCCAGAACATCTTGGGTAAGTTGGCGTGTATCCTCATGCTTCTGGCACGTTCATTTAGAGTTCTGTTCATGCGCTCTGCTATGCCATTCTGCTGCGGTATCATGGGAATTGTTTTCTCCATCTTGATGTCATTGTTCACGCAGAATTCTCTGAATCTACGATCTGTGTACTCTCCACCATTGTCAGACCTCAGATGCTTGACTTTCAAACTAGTTTCATTTTCCACCATGGCTTCCATTTTCTGAAGGTATCAAAAACTTCTGATTTCTTCTTCAGAAAATATACCCACACCTTCCTTGTAGAATCATTAATGAAGGTGACATAATACAACGAGCCTGTTAGAGATTGAATCGGAGATGGTCCCCATACATCAGTATGAACCAACTCTAACTTTTCTGCCTTGGGTGCCTTGCCAATCTTTGCAAAGCTGACCTTCTTCTGTTTACCGAAGATACAATCCTCGCATAGGCCAACATCCACGCTCTTCAGATCTGGCATCTTTCCCTTTGACATTAGTGTCTTCATCCTTTCTCGCTCATATGACCAAGCCTTTGGTGCCATAGATTTGATTTTCCATCAGCATCTACACTTGCAATGATACTCTCCAAGTTTGAGGTCACATAGAGAGTATCGTTCTTCTTACCACGAGCAATGACGAGTGCTCCTTTGGTAATCTTCCATTCACAGCCTGAAAAGGTTGTACAATAACCTTCTCCATCTAGCAGTTCCATTGAGATCAAATTTCTTTTGAGGCCAGGAATATGTCTCACTCCTTGCAGCTTCCATGTAGTCCGGTTCGGCAACTTTATTCGAATCTCCCTTTTCCACGATCTTCAAGGTCTCATCATCAGCTAGATGAACCTTCCCAAAATCACCACTGGCGTAGTTCTCCATGATTTCTCTACATGGGGTAGAGTGGAAAGATGCCCCTAAATCTAATATCCATGATTCAATCAGACTGTTGACGCTTAGAATCATTGCATCACCTGCTTCCTCGGTCACGTTGGCAGATTCCTGTGCGCCGGTAGCTTTTTCCGGTGCTCGGCAATCTCGTTGAAAGTGACCCTTCTTGTCACAATTATAGCAGTTGAAAGCTTTCTTTCCCGATCTAGATTCACCTCGTCTAGATTGCGATCTGCTGCGATTAGAGTTTCTTTCTGAAGTCCTTCCTCTGATTGACTCCGTGTGTAAAGTTGAGGAGGATGTTGATGCTTCACATGATTCTCTCCGCCGAATTTCTCCACTCAATAGCAGATCCCGAACATCGTCGAACTTCAATTTATTATTTCCCGACGAACTACTGACTGTTGTAACAGTAGCATTTCAACTGTCTGGTAGAGAGGATAAGAGAATCAAAGCTCGAACTTCATCATCAAACTCAATTTCTACTGAACTCAACTGGGTTGTGATTGTGTTGAGTTCGTTCAGATGTTGAGCCACCGATGTGCCTTCCGTCATCCGCAAGTTGAATAACTGCCTCATCAAGTGAAATTTGTTTGAGGCCGATGGCTTCTCTTACATGCTGGAGAGAGCTGCCATAAGATCCACCGTAGTCTTTTCATTCGCTATGTTAAAAGCAACATTACGGAAGAGCGTCAATCGGATAACTCCAAGGGCTTGTCGGTCGAGAAGAGCCCAGTCTTCCTCCTCCATGTCTTTTGGTTTTTTTCCGAAGAGAGATTGATACAATTTTTTTCTGATACAGATAATATTCAATCTGCATCTTCCAAAAGTCGAAGTCCGCACCATCGAACTTTTCAATTTTCACCTTCCCTTCGTCTACGGCCATCGCTCTCACTCGAATCTGGCTTCTCCTGGATCGTTTCTGACTATTCTTTCACAGAAATCACAACTAGAGCTCTGATACTAGCTGTTGTGGATAACACAACACTTTCCCTTTCACCAGATTAGCAAGAATGCAAAATGTAAGCAAAAATAGCACACACAAAAATTGATAAGGAGTTCGACACAATTTGGTGCCTACGTTTTCGGAGCTGCTGCAGATCTTCACTTTAAGGGAAAAAATTGTACAAAGTTTTTTTTCATCAAAAAACACTCAAAAAATACTTACAACCCAAAACCCCAAGAATTTTTCCTCACACAAAAAAAATTCTCTCTCTACAAAGTGTTTACATACTCAAAAAATCCAAACCCAAATTTCTCTCCAATTCCTCTCTTTCTTTTCTTCTCTTGAAGGAGTTTTGGATGAGGTGGGGGGTTTGGTGCACCAATCCCATGACAATTATTTCCACCACCACCTTATCATAAGAGACTAATTAAAATTATGCAGTTTAAGAATTCCTAATCCACCTGAAGCTTTGGGGAGACCGAATTTCTTCCAAGATACATTGGCTTTGCCGCTACAGTCAGAATCTGAGCATTCCATCGAAACCTGCTTCTGATTTGGTATATTTTTTTGATGACCCATTTAGGAAGCTTAAAACATAAAGCAAAATCGACAAGCAGGGAGGTAAGGATTGGGTTGATCAGAACCAATCTACCTGCTTTAGAGAGTAACCTACCATTCCAAGATGCAAGTCTATTCTTAATATTACTGATGATTTGTAATATTTCTCTCTTCCTGGGTCTTCCTCTAGTTAGTGGCAATCCTAGATACTTCATAGGGAACTTGTTTTTTTGGACAGTTAAGAATAGATGAAAAACACAGTCGGTTTGGACCTTGATGCACCAAAGTACAGTTTTGCGAACTTGGTGAAGTTGATATCTGGTCCTGATACATCTGCAAAGATATGGAGCAGTAGTTTCAAATGAATCACTTCTTGCTCTTTTCTCCCCTGCAAAAGACCAATGTGTCATCTTCAAATTGAAGGATAGAAAGATTTGCAAGAGGCCTCTGACATTAGAGGGGGGGGGGGGGGGGTTATTTCCTTTGCGCAAACTCAGTATATGTGCTAATGTGTCTACTGCTAGGATGAAAAGCATCAGTGGATCCCCCTTCTTAAGCATCTCTTACTTGGGATAATAGAGCTCCTATCTCCTTTGATAAAGATAGAGAACTTGGCTGAATGTAGAATACATGAATCCATCTACACCAATTTGGGCCAAACCCACTTGCCAGTAATATCTCCTTCTATTCCCAGTTTACTGAGTTAAAAGCCTTCTTAAAATCGATCTCCATCATGAGAACAGCTGATTTCTTCCTTGAACACAAGTTAACAAGCTCATGAGCTACCAAGAAACAGTCCAAAGTAGACTTACCCTTCAGGAATGTGCTTTGGGAAGAAGAGACCAAGCTATCAAGAAATGAGTCCAATCTGTTAGCTAGAACATTTGTAAATATTTTGAAGGAGCGGTTGATGAGGCTTATTGGCATGAATTCGAGATTTTTGTTGGTACCATCACATTTGGGAATAAGTACAATGTCAGAATAATTAAGATAAGAGATATCTCCTATTCCAGCATGTATAATAGCAAACATAATGAATATATCTGGAAGGATGCAATCCCAGAATATCTTGTAAAAGCTCATGGAGAAACCAGCTGGGCCTGGGGCGTTGTCCCCATTCATATCAAACACAGTTATAAAATCATATCATATCATTTATTTACCTAACAATTATGGGTGACTCCCGCTTTAAAAGCTCAACAGAAGAAAAAAAAAGAAGTTTGAATGAAAATCTTATGCATCCATTCTTGGACATAAAATATTTATTTTTTCATTATTTATTTCTAAAGATAGAAAAGAAAAAAGAATAAGTTAATTATCTTCTCTTTTAATTGACGTATAAAAATTGAATTAAAACTCAAAATTTTGATTTAAATTAAAACTCTAATTCCTTCATTTTCTTCTCTACTTCTCTACAATCCAGAACAACTCTCCAAGCTCAACACAAAAAAAATCAATAGATAATAAATATATTGAAAAAGTGGTTATGGTTTTATTTAAATCATAATTACATGTTTTATTCAATATTTTCTTAACTTAAAGTAGATCAAGTCAGTTAAGTTTTGAATGAGTTTTTGTTGGTTTGATTTCCTATAGGCCATTAGTTATATAGGTGTTTTGATTTTTTTTATCTTTAATTTTTAATTATTTTTAATTATTTTTAATTTTTAATTTTATTTAATTTAATTTAATTTAATTTATTATTATTATTATTATTATTATTATTATTATTATTATTATTATTATTATTATTATTTAATTCCGCCATTGTCTGTCCTAAACTAGGAATCCGACCACTATCCGGGTAAGGAGGAGAGTTGCGTTAGCTAGTTGACAACCAGCATAAAACTTTATCAATTCCTATAAACATGAATTCTAAAAATATACGAGCAAATGCTAGAGTATTCCCTGGAAGTGATGTATTGTGCCTGCCTCCGGGTGCTTCAAAAAATGTGCAAGGGTGTCGCTCCGACGCCCGGGTGCGGTGAAAAATTGGAAAGACTTCTTGTACCAATCTAGACGTATGTAGGTAAAGAAGCTAGTATAGGAAAATAGGCTTAGGTTAGAGGCTTGAAATATAGGAACATTGACAAGAAAATGCATAGAACTAGTAGATACTATGATTAGAAGGAATATTAATATAGCTTGTTTACAAGAAACAAAGTGGGTAAGGGAGGAAGGTAAAGAGATATATGGTTTTAAATTATATTATACAGGTAAATTAGAAATAGAAATGGAGTAGGAACTTTATTAAATAAGAAATTCGAAGGAGATGTAGTAGGTGTTAATTGGAAATGAGATAGAATAATACAATTAAGCTTGTATTATGGAGAAACATAATTAATATCATTAGTTCTTATGCACCCTAAGTAGGATTAAATGCAAAAGCGAAAAATAAATTTTGTAAAGATATGGATGAGATAATTCAAGGAGTACACTAAGATAAGAAATTATTCTTAGGAGGAAATTTCAATGGACATATAGGAGAAAATAACATGAGATATGAGAGAGTGCATGGAGGACATGGATTTGAAAATAAGAACGATGGTGGAGATGTCTATTAGATTTCGCGACAACGTATGATCTTATACTAGTAAATACTTATTTTCGGAAGATGGAGGAGCATTTGATAACCTTTAAAAGTGGGGCAAATAAGAGCCCAATTGATTTTTTCATTACTGGAAAAATCGATCACTTGACATGTAAAAATTATAATGTTATACCAAGAGAGTGTTTAATCTTACAACATAAATTAATGGTGTTGGATGCTAAGATTGAGAAACAAATATGTGCGAGGAAGGAGACTATGAACCTAAGAATTTGGTGGTGAAACTTGAAGGGAGATAAACTAGAGAATTTTAGAGATAAAGTCATTAAAGGAGAAACATGTAATTGGGAAGGAAAGAAAAATATGATGTGAACTAAAATGGCTACGTGCATAAGAGAAATCTCAAAGGAGAAACTTGGAGATCTAAAAAAGAGTTGCAAACTCAAGAAACATGGTGTTGGCAAGAAGAATTCCAAACTATTATGAGAGAAAAAAAAATCAACTTTGAAAATATGGCAAAATTGTAGAAATGAAGAGGATTTGGAGAGATATAGGACCGTTGAAAAATAAGTTAAGAAAGCGGTAATAGATGTAAAAGAAAATAAGTTAGTAAGCTTATAGATGTTATCCAAATGTAATTACCTTTAGCCATCTTAGTTTAAGTTAGTACTTCATTTCAATATTCTTCTTAGTTTAGTTTATCATCTTCACTCACCAAGCTGTATTAGTTTAAGTTAGTACTTCATTTCAATATTCTTCTTAGTTTAGTTTATCATCTTCACTCACCAAGCTGTATATATATATATATATATATATATATATATATATATATATATATATATATATATATATATATATATATATATATATATATATAAACCTTCCGTTGTACACTTGCCTCCATGTGCACTCGACCTTTCGGCCTTCGTATCGACTATCCGAACTATTCATATTGATCTACATGTCTAAATTAGTCTAAATATGTAAAATAAAGTCATTTAAAATTCATTTGTCCATCCATCATGTTATTATAAAAAATTACGATATTCAGCCATATAATTTTGTAACGCTTCAATGCATGGGCAGATAAATTTCAAATGACTTGGTTTTCTATTTTTAGACTAATTTAGACGTATAGATCAATGTGAACAGTTAGGATCGTCGATACAAAGGCCAAAAGGCTGAGTGCACAACGGAAGGGGACTCCCCCCCCCCCCCCCCCTAATATATATATATATATATATATATATATATATCACCCCTAATTTTGAGCCTGATATGTGACCCCATTAATACAAACCCCCCATGAAAATTTTGAACCGTTAATTTTGTTCTAAATGCCTTAGATAGCCAAAGAATGTAAAATCAAGTTATTTGAATTTCATTTATTTATGTTCTTATACAACGTGACAAAATTGCAGTCTTTATTTTTCTTACTACGACACTATAAAAATGCTAACCCTCATTCCAAACACATGATCCACTATGTTCAAAGTTTTGAACATGTCATTGAACACAAGCAGATGCAATATTATCAAAATTGAATGTGTTTTGCCTATATATTTAATGATCACAATAGTGATATTTCTAGAAAACCGTTAATTTTGCAACCTCATGATGGATGCGCAAACTAAATTCAAATTTAATAACTTTTCTTCAGTGTATGTTTTGTGATATGAAAATCAATTTGAACGGTGCGGATCGTGAATTTTGATTGCGAAGAATATGTTTTTTGTGCGCCATCAGAGGAAATTTTGTCCTATAGGATATAACCCCTCTATCCTCTATCCTCACCAAAAAAACTCCATCTCACCATCTCATAATAGCGTTATATATATATATATATATATATATATATATATATATATATATATATATATATATAATGCTATTATGAGATGGTGAGATGGAGTTTTTTTGTGAGATGAGCGATTTAAATCATCCAAATCTCGATCACACCGTTCACATCATTCTACATGTCATCTAGTGGATGTGTAGAAGATTTCAAGCGATTTGGAGACCTCTAGCCTATGCATCAAAGTGTTCAACATATCATGAAGATGGTGCGAAATACATATATATGCATTTATTACAATGCTTTGATACATAGGCTAAATGTCTCCAAATCGCTTAAAATTTTATGCACATAATCTAGATGACATGTAGAATGATGTGAACGGTGTGATCGAGATTTTGATGATTCAAATCATTCATCTCGCAAAAAATATTTTTATCTCAGCCCATCTCACCATCTCATATTAGCATTTTTCTATATATATATATATATATATATATATATATATATATATATATATATAGGGTAAAAGGGATATGAGCAACTTGCTCATTTAGTATATGAGCAATTGATTATGTGGCATGCATGTGATACATTGGACAACTAACCCTTTTAAGGATTTTCCAATCACATGTATGCCACATCATCAATTGCTTATTTATTAAATGAGCAAGTTGTTCATACCCCTTTTTCCCATATATATATTAATGTTCCGTTGTGCACTAGGCCTCCATGTGCACTCGGCCTTCGTATTGACGATCTGAACCATTCACATTGATCTACACATATATATTAGTCTAAATATGTAAAATCAAATCATTTTAAATTCATTTGTCCATCTATTGAAGTGTTACAAAATTGTTTGGCTGAAAATTTTTTGTTTTTTATAGTCACATAATGGATGAGCAAATAAATTTCAAATGATTTGATTTTACATATTTAGACTAATTTATATGTGTAGATCAATATGAACAGTTCGGATCGTCGATACGAAGGAGGGAAGACCGAGTGCACAAGAAGGCCTAGTGCACAACGGAACATTACTCTATGTTTATATGTCCTTGCTGTTCTAATTATTACAAAACTATCTTCAATGATTTAAATGATTTTTTAAGTTTTTTGCTAATTTTTCTTCAAATAATTTTTATTTTATTTCTGAAATTATAGAAAGGGTTCTGAAGCAACCCTGCCCTCGTCACATTTATTTATTAAATTACAAAAAGTCTTACAGAAACAGAAGTGACAGTGCCTCAACATCACGAAGGCACTACAAAAATAACATCACAATATATCCTCATAGAACATAAAATTTAAAAGCATTCTTCAAATAATTTATAAAACGATATATCAAAATAAAATCCTAAAAACTTCGTACCTTCCGTAAATCGTTGCAAATCCAGTCCTCAGCAACAGCATAGCAAAATCAAACAAGGTATAGATCACAACTTTATTTCGTTGTAAGAGACGTAAATACAAAGTAGCAAACACACCCTTTGATTCCAATTTCACTATTTACTTCCTGTTCTTCCCTCTTTACCAAACCAGAAAGAAAACCTACCCATCAATCCACACACGTAATTCAACTGGCTATGAATAATACAAAACTTATCAATCAATGTTGTTCATCGCAACCCAACAACAGAATGTGCCAATTTTAACATTCTTAGAGCATGCACACTCGTTTTTGTCAAATTTGGCAAAATAGTAAAATGAGAAATATCAATATGAGATTTTCTTTGCAGTGTCATTTGCCAAAATATGATAAAATAAATAAAAAAAGTTTAACGGTTGTTCCGTCCGAGTGGTTTTTTTGTAATTTTTAGAACAATTAAAATGGTATTAGTTATTAAATAGTATTAGTGATTTAATTATTTATTAAATTAACACTAAATCATTAAATTAATACCTAAACCATGATTTAATGGGGTCATTGTAGGAACGGGACATATTGTCCCGTCCAAGAATTTTTGGATGTCGGACGGGACAACCGATGCAATTTTTTGTTTTTTTAATGTTTTTTTTTCCGGACGGTATATCATGTAATGTTTGATTTTTTAATTTTTAAAAAAAACCCACTTAGACAAAACAACAAGATACGTCTGATCCCCTTTAAAATTTTTTAAAAAATATAAGACGAAACATTATGTACCGTTCCCTATATTTAACAATTGTCAAATCTGTTTCTCAAATATAAAAAGTGATTGTTCTCCATTTTTCATATTATGACAAAATAACAAATGAGTGCCGCGCTCCCTTTCTCATAATATGGAAAATTTGGGAAACAAAAGGTGGATGCTCTAATCAATCTCTTACGCTTTTTATAAAGCAGCCAGCTAAAAGTCTCTTAAGCTTGATTCACTAGGATTTCGATTTGACAAACCAAGAGTCCAAGATAAATGAATTTTGCCCCATTAATTATTTGCCTTAAACAAAATCAGAAAATCAAGCTCCCTTTTTAAGTTTTTCCCATTGGTTTCAAATCAATCCTTGTAATGGCTTGGCTCAATTTCCTTTAACTGGTTATAGAATTTTTTTCACCCTGTTTATTTTATTAATGTGAAAAATAACGAAACATAAACCAAATAACTGGAAAAAGTAAAATACAGTACATGGAGAAGATAAAAGAAGACCAATACATGGTTAGCTTAGTCAACAAAATAGAAAAAGCATTCGCAAGCACCCGTTATCCCCCCAATCTGGTCTTGAGTTTTATTTTCTGATACAAACTGATTCTTTTACTAATACAGAAGGTGGAGTCACCTTGTAATCAGAATCAATTGATTCTGGTACAAACTAATTCTTGCACTTATACAGATAGAGGAGTCGGCTTACTTAAAGGAGGGAAAATTTCACAACGCAAGGATTAAGTAAAAAAGATAATATGCTCAAAAGACTAACCAAAAGAACATATTCAGAGCTTGGGAATTGTCATATGCTCTAGAGACTAACCAAAAAAGATGATAAAAGACTTTGGAACAATTTGTTTGTAAGCATTGTTTGAACAGGACAATACATAAAAAAAGGTACAATTTGAAGAGAAATGCAAATTATATTTTTAATGATGGTCTCACAAGACCTCGAAATCTTAGAGTCTATACATAATTAGACGAAATAATCATGTTGTATTACTTTACAAGCTCTGGTAGTCGGCAATGGAGGAATGCTCTGTGGATTGGTGAACACATTGTCTGGATCAGAAATCATTTTAGCATAGACTAATCGATCATAATTTTTCAGGAAATATTTCTCCCTCCACAACGCTGTGTGTTCCGTTGGTTTCATTATAGACCCCCAAATCCAGGTCCAAATAATTCACATAGTCTGCTCTTTGATTCATTGTCACAAACGGAGTCATGTACGTGTTACAAGTAATGTTTACAAAATTTCTTTTACAAAGAAAGATAGAGAGGCACAGGAAAACCGAGAAGGGAACAGAGGAGGGAAATCCGAAAGAAAAAGAAAAGGAAAATAAATTAATCAACTTACAGTAAGCAAATGAAAAATTACAAGTCCAAGAAAGCCGAGGCCTGTGTATCACACAGTATCCTTAAAACAGATTGCGCCTCTCTCCGGTTGCTGGATTGAACGGAGGCGTCTGTCTCCCAGGATGCAACGACTTGGAGCGATCCCGTAGGCACCACGTATCACTCCCGAACCGAGTACAAGCGCTTGAACCTATCACCTGACTTACCAACGACAGAAGGACGGACGAACAGTACAGAAGAGAAGGAGAGAATAGGATCTGGTTTGTGCAGGGAAGAAAGTAAGGGGAAGACCTCTATTTATAGAGCCTGGGTTAGACAAGGCATTAACAGCCTTCATTGTAACGGCAGACAAGGCATTAACAGCCTTCATTGTAACGGCAGACAAGGCATTAACAGCCTTTAACAGCCTTCACTGTAACGGCAGACAGTGAATTGAATGCCTTCAGCGTAACGGCAGACAAAATATTAAATACAGCACTGAAACGGCAGACAGAACTGTTTCTGCATTCATTTCAGCCGTTACAAAAAGAAAACTGTAGCAAAAGGTGGCTCTGCACGGGGTGGGATCAAATCGGTCCGGCATTCGTGTTCGCAGGTCGTGCGGGCGCACACAAGTCGCATGTAAACCGGTCCGTGATTTGCACCCCCCCCTGCGCGCGCGAGAGAGAGCCTCTCTTCTAGCCATCTTACAATGCTTAGAAGGAGATTACTATATATCCTCTTCTATTTCCTTTGTTATTTCCGATGTGGGACTATGTTCCCTTAACCCATCTTCAAGAATGAAAACATCTCACTTTGAGAGACAATTTCTCATTCACCCCTTAACCGATTTTAGCGAACCAATATATGATTTTGATCTACTCACGAAGGAGAACACAAATCAATCAAGATCTCTCAATAATTCATTGAGGATCTTACTCAAAAAATTGCTCAAAAATCGGTTCGAAAATGGTGTCTAAAATACTCATTTTCTAACAATCCCCACATGAATGAAAATTGACGACCACAAACTGACACGACAGACTGACACGACGGACTGACCCGACAGACTTGGTGATAGAATTCAACGATTGATTTCTGCATAGGATAGGTAGGTGTTACCCTTTGAACCTTCCCTTATGAAAATATGTTTACTTTACTAACTAAACAGTAGACGCGATGTTTTTGAACTGTTCTGCCATTTGTGTAAACGATGACATATCTCACACAGAAATCTTTCTAACGCTTTTT
Source organism: Hemerocallis citrina (assembly GCA_017893485.1). Lineage (NCBI taxonomy): Eukaryota > Viridiplantae > Streptophyta > Magnoliopsida > Asparagales > Asphodelaceae > Hemerocallis > Hemerocallis citrina. The sequence goes on along the minus strand of CM030359.1, from coordinate 204,036,856 downwards.
CAGTTCTCACTGTTATGTTCGTTTTGGCCATGAACATACGCCTGGTTCTGCAAGATTTTAACAGGAATATTGCCCTATATTATTCCCTTGGAAGCGGCCCTTCTTCCATCTTACATAGGTGATTTCTTACTTAAGAGTAACCCGCATTACTCTGCTCGGATATCCGACGCATAAGAATCATTAAAAGCCTAGCTTAACCTGTTACCTTGCGGGCATCACTGTTTCATTATGGGAATGGACATGGAAAATCCCCACAGTGATCTAACTTGGTCTTTACAATTTAGTTGTCCCTTTGAACCTAGATCTTGGGATCTCCAGTCAACTAGGTTGGGTTTCCATTGTATCGACTTATTCTTTCATGGGCTTTAGTCCCATTTCCCTCGATGATTTATCAACTAACTCTCTGTTTAACCCTTTGGTTAGTGGATCCGCAATGTTATCTTTTGACTTTACATAGTCCACAGAGATAACCCCAGTAGAGAGTAGTTGTCTAATGGTATTATGTCTTCGACGAATATATCTAGATTTACCATTATACATATTGCTCTGTGCTCTACAAATTGCAGATTGACTATCTGAATGTATGCAGATTGGAGGCACAGGCTTCGTCCACCTTGGAATATCCTCAAGGAAGTGGCGTAACCATTCAGCCTCTTTCCCACATTTGTCTAATGCGATAAATTCAGATTCCATCGTGGATTTAGCGATCACTGTTTGTTTCGAGGATTTCCAAGAAACTGCTGCACCACCTAGTGTAAACACATAGCCACTAGTGGATTTTGAATTATCACTCGATATCCAGTTCGCATCACTGTATCCTTCAAGTACAGCCGGATATCTCGTATAGTGCAGCCCGTAGTTACGAGTAAAACGCAAGTACTTCAGTACTCTTATAATTGCTTGCCAATGCTCGCTTCCAGGATTACTCGTGTATCTGCTTAGTTTACTTACTGCATAGGCTATGTCTGGTCTTGTACAACTCATTAAGTACATTAGACTGCCTATGATTCTAGAGTATTCTACTTGAGAAATACTCTCCCCTTTATTCTTGGATAAGTGTAAAGTTAGATCTATTGGAGTTCTCGCAATTCCAGAATTATCTTTATCAAATTTTCCAAGAATATTGTCAACATAATGTGACTGGCTTAAAATAAGCTCGTCTGATGTTCTTGTGATTTTAATTCCCAATATAACATCAGCTAGTCCCATGTCTTTCATGTCAAACCTCGAGTTTAACATGTTTTTAACAGATTTAATTATCTGATCATTACTTCCAATAATAAGCATGTCATCTACATACAAACATATAATGACATATCCATCTTCTGTGTCTTTGACATATACACATTTGTCACATTCATTGATCTTGAAGCCATTTGTCATCATGACATTATCAAATTTTTCATGCCACTGTTTTGGAGCTTGTTTCAAGCCATATAATGACTTCACCAGTTTACACACTTTCTTTTCATGTCCTGGAGATGAAAAACCCTCAGGTTGTTCCATGTAGATTTCTTCATCTAAATCTCCATTAAGAAAAGCTGTTTTTACATCCATTTGATGTACTTCAAGATTGCGTAGAGCTGCTACGGCAAGTACCATCCTAATGGAATTTATTCTCGTCACAGGAGAATGTGTATCAAAGTAATCAAGATCTTCTTTTTGTTTATAACCTTTAATTACAAGTCTTGCCTTGTATTTATCAATTGATCCATCAGGTTATATTTTTCTCTTGAAGATCCACTTGGAACCCAAAGGTTTACTACCTGGTGGAAGATCCACTAGTTCCCAAGTATGGTTTTGCAAGATAGAATCAATTTCACTCTTGATGGCTTCTTTCCATTGAGGACCATCACTAGAGTTCACTGCTTCCTTGAAGGTTTGGGGTTCTTCTTCAAGTATAAAAGTCAAGAAATCCGGACCAAAAGTTTTTTCCGTTCTTGTTCTTTTACTGCGTCGAGGTTCCTCCTCGACTTCTTCATTTTGGTCTTCACTATCTTCACTGATAGTCTCATGTGTTCGTTTGGAGGAACTTGCTTCCTCCTTTGACTTACATGGAAATACATCTTCAAAGAACGATGCATTTCTAGATTCCATTATCGTGTTCTTTGATATCTCAGTGATATTGGAGTTGTACACCAAGAACCGATAGGCATTACTGTTAAGTGCATAACCAATGAAAATACAATCAACTGTTTTTGGTCCTATTTTCATTTTCTTAGGTGGGGGTACTGCCACCTTGGCAAGACATCCCCACATTCGCAAGTAATTGTAGGATGGCTTTCTTCCTTTCCATAATTCATATGGAGTTTTATTTTCTTTCCTTTTGGGCACCTTATTCAAAAGGTAGTTAGCTGAAAGAATAGCTTCTCCCCACAAGTTTGGTGGTAAACCAGAACTTATTAACATCGCATTCATCATCTCTTTCAATGTATGATTCTTTCTCTCAGCAACACCGTTGGACTGAGGAGAATAAGGCGCTGTGGTTTCATGTATAATCCCATGCTTAGCACATGTGTCAGCAAATGGCGATTCATACTCTCCACCTCGGTCGCTTCTTAGCGCCTTAATTTTCTTATTGAGTTGATTTTCAACCTCATTTTTATAGAGAATAAATTTCTCTATAGCTTCATCTTTGCTTTTAAGCAAGTATACATAGCAATATTTTGTGCTATCATCTATGAAGGTAATAAAATATTTATTACCACCTCTTGTTTGTATCATTTTCAAATCACAAATATCAGTGTGAATTAGATCAAGTGGTTCGGTGTTTCTTTCAACACTTTTAAATGATGATCTTGTTAGTTTTGCCTCAACACAAGTTTCACATTTGTGTTTGGAATCAATTTGGAACGTTGGTATGTGATTCAAGTTAATTAGTCTTCGCAAAGTATCATAATTAACATGTCCTAGTCTACCATGCCATAAATTGGAAGACTCAAGCAAATAAGTAGAAGAGCTAGCTTTATTCATATTATTGACCATGGTCATTACATTGAGTTTGAACATTCCACCACTCATATATCCTCTACCAACATACATTCCACTTTTAGACAAAACAAATTTATTCGACTCGAACACTAAACGAAAACCGTGGTTATTAAGCAACGAACCAGATACCAGGTTCTTACGGATTTCAGGAACATATGCAACATTGTTCAGAGTCAGTTCCTTTCCAGAAGTCATCTTCAAGATCACCTTGCCTTGGCCCTTTATTTCTGAAGTAGCCGAGTTCCCCATAAACATTTTCTCCCCATTCTCTAATGGTTCGAAAGTGGAGAACATACTTCTATTGGAGCACACATGTCGAGTAGCTCCAGTGTCAATCCACCACTCCTTCGGGTTTGAACCTAACATATTCACTTCTGATATCACAGCTGAGAGGTTGATATCGGAGACATCTTGAGCAATTCCTTGAACCAAGTTTGCTTCTCTGTTCCTGTTCCTCTTGGGAAGTCTGCATTCAGTGGACTTGTGACCCATTTTCGATTGCGATTTCTTTCATTTTCGATTTTGAGGAGATGAAGTTTGTTACAAGTAATGTTTACAAAATTTCTTTTACAAAGAAAGATAGAAAGGCACAGGAAAACCGAGAAGGGAACAGAGGAGGGAAATCCGAAAGAAAAAGAAAAGGAAAATAAATTAATCAACTTACAGTAAGCAAATGAAAAATTACAAGTCCAAGAAAGCCGAGGCCTGTGTATCACACAGTATCCTTAAAACAGATTGTGCCTCTCTCCGGTTGCTGGATTGAACGGAGGCGTCTGTCTTCCAGGATGCAACGACTTGGAGCGATCCCGTAGGCACCACGTATCACTCCCGAACCGAGTACAAGCGCTTGAACCTATCACCTGACTTACCAACGACAGAAGGACGGACGAACAGTACAGAAGAGAAGGAGAGAATAGGATCTGGTTTGTGCAGGGAAGAAAGTAAAGGGAAGACCTCTATTTATAGAGCCTGGGTTAGACAAGGCATTAACAGCCTTCATTGTAACGGCAGACAAGGCATTAACAGCCTTTAACAGCCTTCACTGTAACGGCAGACAGTGAATTGAATGCCTTCAGCGTAACGGCAGACAAAATATTAAATACAGCACTGAAACGGCAGACAGAACTGTTTCTGCATTCATTTCAGCCGTTACAAAAAGAAAACTGTAGCAAAAGGTGGCTCTGCACGGGGTGGGATCAAATCGGTCCGGCATTCGTGTCCGCAGGTCGTGCGGGCGCACACAAGTCGCATGTAAACCGGTCCGTGATTTGCACCCCCCCCCCTGCGCGCGCGAGAGAGAGCCTCTCTTCTAGCCATCTTACAATGCTTAGAAGGAGATTACTATATATCCTCTTCTATTTCCTTTGTTATTTCCGATGTGGGACTATGTTCCCTTAACCCATCTTCAAGAATGAAAACATCTCACTTTGAGAGACAATTTCTCATTCACCCCTTAACCGATTTTAGCGAACCAATATATGATTTTGATCTACTCACGAAGGAGAACACAAATCAATCAAGATCTCTCAATAATTCATTGAGGATCTTACTCAAAAAATTGCTCAAAAATCGGTTCGAAAATGGTGTCTAAAACACTCATTTTCTAACAGTACGTACCTGTATAATTTCCTCATGAATGTAATGTACACCTTGTATTCTCCACTTCTACCCAATTCAGCATATACTCTACAAAATACATATTTCCTTGCAGTGAGAGTTGCTGCTTTCTTCGGTGTGGAAGCGTTCGGATTTTGAGGGGAAAACTTATATTCAGGACCGTCAATCAGACCTTGAGTTGGCCAGCTGAAGGTGTCCGATGAACCTGCACAAAGTCTAATCACTGAGGTTGACCCTGGTGAAAGACCCTCCGACGCTCAAGTCAGTACCCGAATGACAATTACAGTTTTGGGTAGAGAAAGATTGATTAATTGACCATGATGGAGGTGGAGGGTAATTATAGCCTAGGAGTTAGTTCTCAAAGATAGAGTTAAGGTATCTTTTGTGATTAAACTACAGATTCTCATGGTGAAGGAATAAAGTTAGTTACTCTCATTGTTGAAGAGATAGAGTTAGTTGATCTTCCCTTATTGAAGATATAGAGTTAATTACTTTAGGGAGATTGTAATACCCCATATTTTTAAATAATATTGTTAAGATTAATAAATGAATTAAAATGATTTTTGGTAATTTAATTAACGTTTTTCTGAAAATTTATCTTTTTACATGTGCAAAACACATGCAAATATTTTTTTGGGAAGTTCAAAGTCAAAAATTATTTTAGGAAAACTCATTATTTATTATTAGATATTATTTGTGAATTTTTTGGATTTTTCTGATAATTATTTGACATATTTGCAAATATTATAAAAAGATGGACTTTTATGCAAAATCACCATTTGGAGTGAAAACTCCAGATTTTTGGATTTTTGGGCTTGGCATGATGGCTAGTCAACACAGAGATAAAGTTTTTACTTTTTTGTTTTAATAAATTTGATTTATTTTGCAAGTTTTAATAAAGAAGGGTCCTTTTGCAAAATTGCCACTTAGAGGGGCAAAAGTGCAATTTCATTTTTTTTTGGGTTTTCAAAATAGTGCCGACTGATAATAAAGTGGTTATTTTTGTTTTTAAAACTTAATTAAGATGGTTATATTTAATTTCCAAGTATAATGATTTACATATGGAAAGATATATTTAAAAGAGGTATTTTGTAAATCTATTTACAAAACACTAAAACCTATAATTCTGGCCTATTTAAGAGTGGAGTGCAGCCGTCTCTTTGCTGCGCAACACAATAATTTTCATTATTATTATTTTCTTGAAGTTTTAAAGCGAGGATCTTGGTTTTCTTGAGAAAGGAAGGATGTTTTTATTATCTTTATTTTTATTCGGTTGATTCTTCAATAAGGTGAGTGACTTGTGTTTGTTTTCTTATTGTTCTAAGCATGTTGTATGTGATGATTTATCCATTAGGAAGCATGTTAGATGATGGTATGAAGATATAATGAGTTTTGATGAGTAGATGAATTAAAAATTGATTTTTTTTCTTGAAACAACACTAATGAAGATTGAAACCTTAATTAGATCACTTGAGATTTGTTAAGAATTAAAAGTCATTCATCGATCGCCGCACCGATCAAGAAGATCGCCGCCCTGATGGTATGGATCATCTTAGAGGTTTCGATACAGATGGACATTTCAGCAGTGAAGATGATATATGGGGTTACTGGAATTGATCCTTAAAGGTGGGAGGAATTGATCAAGGCACGCGTTTCCTCTCTTCCAGTCAGTGAATGTTTCCATAGATTTTCTTTGTGATTCAGTTTTAATATTCAAATGGATTGCATATGTTGTTTTTGCCCCAGGTCTTAGACATAGACCTGTCATGGAGAATGCACAAATCATCAGATGGTCAAAGAACAAGAGTTCAGATCTGTATGGGTCTTCTTAGACCTTTTAAGGTGTGTCAGCTTTCTTGTTCGTAGTAGTGACTCGCCCTTTATTATCTTCAAAACTCACCCACTAACTGAGTATATATCAAATAATAAGTCATTTTTATTCTTTAGGTTCTCCTCTTTTATGAGATTACAGTTGACTTGGATGTGCTTGCAAGGGCAAACCTTTTGAACTATTTGAAGAAGGAATGTGAAGAACGTGGTGCAACGATCATTTGTGCAACACATATCTTTGATGGCCTTGATAATTGACTAACACATATCGTAAGTTATATACATGATTATTTCATGAAGTTCATATAGAGCCTTTTGCATTTAAACTGATCATAAGCTTCCAATTGCAGGTGTATGTTTCGCACGGTAAATTGCAGTTAGCATTGCCTCTGGATTAAGTTAAAGAGAGGAGCAATCTGTCTCTAATGGTGAGTATTCTATTTAATTGTCAATTATTTGTTGAATCTAATTGTATAAATCTGCAACTTGCTAACACTATAGAAGTCTGGCTTCCTTTGAATTTGTATAGGCCTGTAAAGATGCTACTCAGATCGTTGCAAATTTGCAGCGACAACAAGTCCATTCTCGGTTGATTGGCTCCGATTACTTGGAGAAAATCAAAGATCTCATGGATATTTTAATATATGGGTCAGTTGCAGTTTTTACTAGTTTCTTATTGGACATATGATCTGAAACTGATTCTTATGGTTTATAGATCAAATTTATTGTTCACAATCTTGAAGACAGCTAAATTCTTATGTTTTCCTTTATACAAGTAACATTGATTTTAATTATGTCAAGCTAGCAATTCAATAACACTAATATTATTCCAAATTGTTATCGGCAAGGTGTTAGGCTTACAATGGTGTCATCATTTAATTGATTATTAAATCAATTGACTGATTATGAAATCAATTGACTATGCCAAAAGAGCTAGATAGGATAAAATTCTGAGGAGTTAACCCATTTGGTTGTTTTTAGCATCTACTCATTAGTATTGGCATCTAGCAGAACTTCCAGGTATATGGTCAATTAGATAAGCAGTTCACAGATATTTGGTTTCATCTAAAATTTTAGAAATATTTATGAAACAGGTGATTTGTGGAATTCAATAATTTATCCACTTTTTTATGCCGGGATATGTGTGCCAGACTTCAAATTGGTACCGAGCGTGGCCATCTTGTTAAATGTACTTAAGGTCTTGTTCTTTATTCCTTTCCATTTCGTCATTGATATGGTGAGATTGTCTTTGCCACCTAAGTGACACACAGACCAACGTTACCAAGAATGATGATTGCTTTGGTACGTGGAACGAAAACGAGAGCGCAGAGAGCTACCTGACCTGAAACGTGGTATACACTAGGAGTAGGTTTCTTCAGGTCATGTGATCATATGGGAATATAGTATATACAATGATTTGTAGGGTTGCAAAGGAGCTGTGTATGGGTTATAATATAATATCTAGAACACTTAGTTTGATTATATAAAAAGGGTTTGAGGTGCCTTGTTTTAATAATTGATAAATTTTGATTATTCTTATTGAATTCCATCACTGTAATTTACTATTAATTAAAAAAATTAAAATATATGCAACACAATCGTGAAAGATGACTCGACAATTCCGACTCTGTTGTCTTTAGACTTGTAATATGATGATCTGCTATAGTGACAACAATCTGAAGTAATTGCTATATATGAATGAATCTTTATCAACTAGTCTAATCAAATATTAGTTTGGAGCAACTGATCCAACTACTTATTTATTGGATGCATGCATCTTACATAACTACAGTCTACAGACATGGGTTGCTCACTTCAGATTCGGGTTAAAATGTTTTAAATTAGACTTCTACATATTTCTTTACCTGACTCATTTTTTATTTGTCCAAATGACAATAATTGCAAATGTTCATGTTTGGGTTATGTAGCTTAAAATTGTTTTAATTGATGTCATTTGAATTACATTTATGATCATCAAAAAACTTGAATGTAATATATGCACAGTTGTGCTAGATTATATTATAGAGTGTAATATTGTGTCTGTGTTCCCATGTCCTACTTGTTACACATTTTATTGGGTCCTATACTTGGTACAGGGTGTTGTGTCCTGTATATGTACTGGTATCCATACTTTCAACCTCTTACCTCTGAATCCAACTTCTTTCTTCCATACTAATTTGATGGCGCGTTAATCAAACAGGCTTCTCTTTTCTAAGCTTACTTTTGAAAATGCACTGAAAATGTATATACCGGTACATGTAACTGTTTAGGACAATGGTGGCAACTTTCCTTAATGGTTCAGGAAATTACTTTCTTCCTTTTTGTATTTGATTAATTCCTTATTGTCATTATCCAATCAGCATATATACTCTTGCGTTATCTTTTGCTTCAATACATTATTCTCTGAATTGTCTCAACAATTTTTGTAGGCCATTTTACCACTAAGAGGTAAGATTTTGAACATCGAGAGAAAGGATGAAGCAGCTATGTACAAAAATGAAGAGATTCAGAATCTCATTCTTGGTCTCGGACTTGGAGTTAAAGTTGTTGCTTTCTATTCTTAAGTTTCCCCCATTTTCTTGAATTGGTCGGGGCCCTTTTTGTTTATATTTATCATTTTGCAGGGTGAAGACTTCAAAAAGGATGCATTGCGCTATCACAAGATTATCATTCTAACTGATGCTGATGTGGATGGAGCTCACATTAGGACTCTTCTTCTGACGTTTTTCTTTTGATACCAGGTATCTAAACACAGTATATACTAATTTCAGTAATCATACTTTAGTTGTTAGTTGGCTTGCTAAAGCTTTCACATATGCAGAGAGCATTATTTGATGAAGGTTGCATTTATGTAGGCGTTCCACCACTTTATAAGGTTTGTTTTGGATTTTTAATCTGTCCTTTTAACATAAAATACTTTTCCTTCTCTTCTCCAGAAATTACCAATTTTTCCCTGGAATTTCAGGTAGAGCGAGGTAAACAGAGGTGCATTACTGCTACGATGATGCAGAGCTTAAACACCTCCAAAATACATTCCCTGCTAATGCTTCTTATAATATACAAAGGTTTAAAGGTATGTCCAATTATACCTAGTTTATTTTTTGTCGTCGAAATAATTTAGCAAATTGAGGGACCTTATAATATTAGCATTTGTTTGGAGACCTAATAGAAATTACATGCAAATTGAGACTCATTTGGGAGAAAAAATCTTTAGTAAGAATTCCACCATTTTAGTCATTTATAAGTTGTTCGGGAGTAAAATTAGCCATTTATAATTATTAACTGTGATGTCTTTAATTTGCAGGACAATGAACCGTGATAATCAAGATAATGAATAGTACCTTATAATATTAGCCATTTATAATTATTAACAGTGATGTCTTTAATTTGCAGGACAATGAACAGAGATAATCAAGGATGCACTACTCTACTTTGAGATTAGAGTCTGATTGATTCATTTTTTTGTGTGTGGCTAAATACACTACTGTCCTGATAGGAAGGGATGAGAAGATGTAATAAGCTGTAAATTTGGCATTCTTTGTTTGTGTCAAAGTTTTAGTTGATCGATCAGTATCAGAATGTAACAAGCTGTAAATTTGATTACCTGTATGAAACAATATCCCAATATTTCCAATTCTGAGTTGATTACTGTAATGGTTATGAATCTGTGATTACACATGATCGATGTTGATCTCTTGTAATGATTATATCTGATGATGAAGAACTAAACAAATACAATAATGAGGCTGGAACATCTCAATTAGCCTAAAATACACAAAAAGAACTATACCAACGGAATAAACACGGTGGGTATATATTCAAATAATTGGATGCGAAAACCATCACTAAAATCTATAGTAATGGAGTTTCAACCGTGGGTATAGGAAAGCAAAAGGTGTCTTTAAAACCTATACCAACGAATACGAAACCGTGGGTATAACACTGAGGTTTTGTCCAACGGGTGAAAAAACTGTCGCTATAGGCTATAGTGACAGCATTTTGCCGTGGGTATAGCTAATTAAAAATGACGGAAAAATATGTCCGTTGGTATAGGTTTTACGGGCTATACCTACGGTTTTTTGCCTTTTACCCACGAATTTTTGCTGCTATATGTCAAATTCCTTGTAGTGAAATTCCAAGCTATAGGTGTAACACTCCGAATTCCAAATAAGACCGAATTCGAAGTTCCACAGGATCTTTACACTTCTCTTCGTACAATTTTACAAGGAAATAAAAAAACCTTTTATTATATCAGAGTTACATTTAAACAGTGGAAGCAAAGTTGAGAGATTTCCAGAGCATAACTGGTCTATGGAAATTTCTCAACTCAACAGTCGCTTTTTCAGAAAGCGATTGAATTTTGCCTACAGTTGCTTTCTAAAAATGCGAGTGTAGGCAAAACCACATCGTTTTTTGAGAAAGCGACTGTGGAGTTGAGAAATTTTCAGAGACCAGCTAGTCTATGGAAATCTATCAACTCAACGGTCGCTTTCTCAGAAAGCAAAGAGGTTTTGCCTACAATCGACGAGTGGAGATTGACAAAATGGGTTAGGGTTTCGGGGTTAGAAGAGGAAGAGGGAGATAGAGAGTTGAAAGAGAGAGTGAGTTCGAAACAACAAGTCTAGGATATTAAAAACTCCCAAACGATACTCGCTGTCTCAAAAAGTGAGTTTGGGATAAACTCACTCGCCTTTTGAGACAGCGAGTCTTGGCTAGAGAGAAATAAAAAAAATACCCAAACCTCACACTCTGTCTCAAAAAGCGATTGGATTTTTACCAAACTCTCTTTTTAAGATAACGAGTAGGTCAGTTTGAGATTTTTTTTAAAAAGTAGGTTAGTCTGGTAAAATCTTTCAAAAAGAGGTTCATTTTGGGAAAAAATTTAAAATCGGGTCACTATACAAAATTATTGGTAGGGAAGCCCCCTATATCCGAATTTTTTGTGTACAAGGCCACTTTTTGAAACAATTTACAATTTTAGGCCACTTCCCAAACTATTGGCATTTTTGGCTACCCAGTGCCATGTCAGCAGCGGTCGCTATTGAAAATAGCGGCCTCTTCATAGCGACCAACACATTGAATTTCCACACTTAATAGATTATAGAGGGTATTGTATAATTGCAAAACACTTGGTGTAACTGAGGTCGCTATTGTCAATAGCGGCATTGTGTAACTAAGGTCGCTATTCCCAATAGCGACCTCAGATGAGCCTAAAAACGATTGGACCAACCTGAGGTCGCTATTGGGAATAGCAGTCTTGGTTATACAAGGTCGCTAGTAACAATAGCGATCTTAGTTACACCAAGTCGTGTCCCACTATTCTCAATAGCGGCCACTGCTGACGTGACACGGGATAGCCAAAAGTGCTAATAGTTTGTGAACTGATCTAAAATCGCAAATAGTTTCAAAAAGTGGCCTAGCACCGCAAATCTCTCCCTATATCCACCCCAGGAAAACACACTTTCATACCCTGCAAACTTGGGATTCTCCAATTACTCAAGCATCCCTACTCCCCCCCCCCCCCCTTGGGAATAGCAGTCTTGGTTATACAAGGTCGCTAGTAACAATAGCGATCTTAGTTACACCAAGTCGTGTCCCACTATTCTCAATAGCGACCACTGCTGACGTGACACGGGATAGCCAAAAGTGCTAATAGTTTGTGAACTGATCTAAAATCGCAAATAGTTTCAAAAAGTGGCCTAGCACCGCAAATCTCTCCCTATATCCACCCCAGGAAAACACACTTTCATACCCTGCAAACTTGGGATTCTCCAATTACTCAAGCACCCCTACTCCCCCCCCCCCCCCCAAGCCGATTCCGCCACAGTATGCGTCAAATCAATAAATCGTCTGGAGAGGAAGTGAACTACAACAACCCAAAAGCACTGAAACATTAATGGTTCGGCCTTATGGCCAAACAGGGTTCGTCACTTATCATGAAGAAGACTCCTTGTCCTCCAGAAGGATGATACTTCACCAGCCATCCATAATTCAACCAACTCTTGATGCAGTTTCCTACCTCTATTCATCCCTCGATCAACAAGTCATTGATTGGCTTATATTCGACTCCTTGATAGATCCATCTGCTAATGTAAAGATATCGCCAGATCCTTCTAAGTACCAAGCTGAAGCTAGCTCCAGTACCTCATAGCAGCTTCTTAGAAGATTAAGGCCTACTATCCCTGAGCATCAAAGACGGGAGGAGATTCGAGATCCGCCAGTTGGTCAATTTATTGATGTTTTGGTTGCAACAAGAACTAGGAGAGTATCCAACAGCCTCCTTCTTCCAATTCCTGATATCCCGCCCTCTTATCAAGAAACAGCTAGTTCAAACAATGAGGAACCATTCGACCTCGTGAAATAATTGGAAAACATTCCAGCACGTATATCTATCTCCAAGTCGATCAAATGCTCAGCCTCTCATCAAAATGTGTTATTCGAAGTTCTATCAAAAGCTAATGTTGACCACGGCGTGACTCCCGAGGTACTTGGAAAGGTAGCACAGGAAGCTTTTCAGTCAACATTTCTTACTTTTACAGATGAAGAACTTCCCGAGCCCATGGCTGGAGTCGTTTGACTTTATCCGTTTCATCAAAAAAAGAACTTCCCGAGCCTACATGTAGAACTCGTCCTCTCCATATACCAATCAAAATGAGGGTCATCCAGATGAACGATGTTCTTATTGATACTGGAGCAGGCCTCAGCATCATGCCTATTGTGTTAGAAAAAACTGAAGATTTTGTTTAGTCTTTGACACAATCAACATAAACCGTCAAACAAAACTAGATCGTTGATATGGGAACTAGATCGTTGATATGGGTCAGGAATAAACGTGGCTCATCCTGGGCCACTGGATCCCCTCAGGATATGCGTTCTCTCTAATCCTTCAGATCTGCCACATCAGCACCGGAAAACCGCCCGGAGCTCTGCCACGTCAGCCCGGAAACCACTCCGGCGTCTGCCACGTCAGCCCTATACTGCCCGTCTTTCCACCGCTTCGCCACTCGGGTAACCGGGTCCGGCCCAGCCCCAAACGGGTCTGGACCCGATTAGCATCCCCTATAAATACCAGACCCTCCCCCCTATCTGCAGGTAATCAATCTTTCTCCCACAAAACCCTAGTTACTGTTGCTCTATCTTAAGTGATTGACTAGATCGTCAGAGGGTCCGCCACCGGGACCAACCCCGGTGTTCCTAGACCGTCTGCAGGTACACCAGACCTCGGATTCGAGCCCCCTGATCCGAGCCGAGCATCCAGCCTCTCCTCACCCCAGCCTGTCACCGGTACCGCTCGGCCAGCCGAGGGTCGTCTGATCAGTAGCTTCCTCCTTCAAATACAAATCGAGTAAGAACTCACACCTGGTGCATCCACACGTCTCCCAGAAACAAACCGCATCAGGTTGGCGCCGTCTGTGGGAACGTTACTTCAGAAGCCGGCCCGAGCCCGACCGCCAAGTTACCTCAGCAGCCGAGCACTCATGGCCCCCAAAGCCAAGAATGCTGCTACCTCCGCACCCCAGCGGGACTTGCCCCCGCCGTTTGCCATCGTCGAGCCACGCGCATCTAAGCAAGGGGCTCCCCGCCAGGGACCCCAAAAGAGCGCCACCCGTCCAGTCCAGTCCGACCTACGAAGGGTAATCATCAACCGGCAGGTTAGTCGTAGAGGGGGAAGGGCCGCTTCCAACTCGGCCCCGAACCACCCACTACCACCGCCCGAAGGACGGAGGCCAGCACTCAGCCGTGTCGGAAGGCAACCTCCGGTCCAACCGGCCCGAGTCGAGGGAGCCCCAGTCACTCACCAGGAGTTCCAGGACTTCCGAAGAGAAATTCTTGGGGCTCTCCGACGGGCCCCCAGGGAAGAAGTCCGCCATTCCCAAACCAGGTCGGACGCCGAGGCAAGCGTGTCCCGCCCATCAACAATCCCGGCAGAGGACAATGGCGAACTCCTAAGGCGCCTCCAAGAAATGGAGGATCGCCTCGATCACATAGGCGACGGCGGCCTCGGAGCCGCTCAGGGGTACAGACCTGTCCGATCCTCTTTCTCCGCCCTCATCCTCCAAGCGGAAATACCTCGGAATTTCCGACCACATGGAGGGTTTCAAAACCCTGATGATGATTCACAGCGCTTCGGATTCCCTGCTGTGCCGAGCCTTCCCTGCCACACTCCGGGGTCCGGCACGTGAATGGTTCTCCAAACTGGCCCCTGGCTCCATTTACTCCTTCGACCAACTAGAGGGCAATTTCCTTGCCCACTTTGTCACCAGCCGGAAGGCCAAGAGGACAAGTGCCTCTTTACTCGGACTCCGACAGATAGAGGGGGAGTCACTCAGAGTGTTCGTCCGAAGGTTCACCATAGAGGCGAGGTCGGTATCCTCCCTCGATCCTGGAGTCGCCTCCGCGGCATTTCGGCACAACGTCCGTCATGGACAGCTGAAGGCCTCTCTGACGAAGAAACCCCCCATAGATTTTCCCGACCTCCTCAACAGGGTCGAAAAGTACATCAGGGCAGAAGAGGCCCTGAACCCCGAAGATTCCAGGGAAGCCCCCGGGAAGGGGAAGCGGAAGGCCGAAGAAGTCGAGCCATCAAAAAAGGCTCCAAGGGACGCGGGTGCCATAAAGAAGGTCCCGCCGGTCCCTCGCTTCGATAGGTACACCCCGCTAACCCAAAATGTGTCCTCCATACTCTTGGCAATCGAGGACAGGGATCTCGTCCAGTACCCCCCTCGTCCGTCCAACAACACCAGCAAGAAAAGGGATCAGCGGTTCTACTGCCGCTTCCACCGGGACAACGGGCACGACACGGATCACTGCCGCGCCCTGAAAGACGAGATCGAGGCCCTCATTCAACGAGGGTACCTTCGGGAGTACAAGCGAGATGAAGTTTGAGGGCAGAGGGACACGAAGAACAGGAGAACCCCACCTCCTCCTCGAGCTCCCCTGCAGCTCCTCGAACGAGAGCATGAGCTCGATGAGCCTAATGGCCAGGCCATATTACACTGCGTCCACGGGGGACCCATGGGAGGGGAGTCCAACATTTCCTGCAAGGCGTTCATCCGGAATGTTAACGCCGTCCAAGGTCCTCTCCCCCCTCAGATTCAACAACTCCCCGTCTCCTTCTCGGGGGAAGACCTGGAAGGGGTGCGGCTCCCGCATTGCGATGCCCTCGTCATCAACCTCAGCATGGCCAACTTTGACGCTCGGCGAATCCTTGTGGACAACGGGAGCTCGGTCAACATTTTGTTTCTCGAAGCCTTTGAGAACCTGAAGCTCTCCCGCGACAAGCTGAAGTCGGCGGGGTACACCTTGCACGGGTTCTCGGGTGTCCCTGTAACAATTGAAGGGATCATCACACTGGATGTCACGGCAGGTACGACCCCAAACTGAAGAACCGAGTCCATGGACTTTATGTTGGTAAACGTCAAGGCAGCCTACAATGCGATACTCGGTTGCCCGGGCCTCTGCTCCCTTCAGGCTGTCCCCTCGGCCTATCACCAGAAAATGAAGTTCCCCACCAAGACCGGAGTGGGAGTAGTCCGGGGGAACCAAGAAGCTGCTCGCTCATGCTACATGACAGCAATCGGGAGCGGCGTGTTTTCCTTTGACGCCGTCGAGATGCGGCCCCAGAGGACCCAGCCAGAGCCGGAGTCGGCAGACGAGCTAGAAGATATCTCGTTCGAGACAGGGGATCCGTCGAAGCAATTTTGAGTAAGTCGCTCCCTCACCCCTCACCTTAAGTCCGACCTTATCACCTGCATTTGCCGCAATGTCGACCTCTTTGCCTGGAAGCCCTCTGACATGCCCGATATCTCCGAGGATCTCATCATGCACAAACTTAGCGTGATCCCCGGGTCGAAGCTGGTTGTCCAAAAGCGACGTAAGTTCGCTCCGGAGCGACAGCAGGCGGTGAATGCAGAAGTCGACAAGCTCCTGGCCGCACGCTTCATCCAAGAAGTCAGCTACCCCGAGTGGCTAGCGAATGTCGTCATGGTCAAGAAGGCGAGCGGGAGCTGGAGGATCTGCATAGATTTTACGGACCTCAACAAGGCATGCCCGAAGGATCCATTCCCCCTCCCCAGAATCGATGCTCTTATCGATGCAACATCGGGTCACGAGCTCCTGTCCTTCATGGATGCATTTTCAGGCTACAACCAGATCCGCATGTTCCCTCCCGACATCGCCAAGACGTCCTTCGTTACAGACCAGGAGCTGTACTGTTACAGGGTCATGCCCTTCGGGCTGAAGAACGCGGGCGTGACCTATCAGAGACTCGTCAACCGGGTCTTCAAGAAGCAAATCGGGCGCAATATGGAGGTATATGTGGACGACATGCTCGTCAAGAGCCAGCGGGGGGAGGATCACGTCACCGATCTGGAGGAGGCCTTTGGGGTACTTCGGACCCATAATATGAGACTCAATCCGGCCAAATGCGCCTTCGGCGTCTTCGCGGGAAAGTTCCTTGGCTTTATTGTCAGCCAGCGAGGCATCGAAGCGAACCCCGAGAAGATCCAGGCTATTTTAGACATGGCTCCTCCCAGGAACATCAAAGAGGTCCAGTGGCTGACGGGGAGACTGGCGGCCATCGGCCATTTCCTCTCCAAGTCTGGAGAGAAGTCTCTTCCGTTCTTCAAAGCCCTGCGCGGCACCGGAGGGTTCGAGTGGGGTACCCAACAGCAAGAGGCCTTCGCCCAATTGAAGGAGTACCTCGCAAACCCTCCCCTCCTCAGCAAGCCCAAATCAGGAGAGCCACTCTGGCTCTACCTTTCAGCCTCAGAGAAGGTGCTCAGCGCCATTCTCGTTCGGGAGAAAGAGGGATCACAGAAGCCTCTGTACTATGTCAGCAAGGTCCTGCTCGATGCCGAGACTAGATACTCTCGGATGGAGAAAGTTGCGTACGCCCTGGTCATGGCCTCGCGAAAACTCCGCCCATATTTTCAATCTCATTCAGTCCAGGTACTGACTGACCAACCCCTGAAGGCCATACTCTACAAGTCGGAGAGCTCAGGTCGACTCGTCAAATGGTCGATTGAGCTCAGCCAGTATGATATTGGCTATCAACCCAGAACTGCCATCAAGGGGCAGGCGCTCGCTGAATTCATTATGGAGTGCACCATCTCCGAGCACCCTGCAAGCAAGGAAAGCGACCAGACGTGGGAAGTTTACGTCGATGGTTCATCCTGCGAGGCAGGCATCGGAGCTGGCATCATCCTGCGAGGCCCAGACGGTTTTCTTCTACAATACTGCCTCCGCCTCAACTTCCCGGCCTCCAACAACGAGGCCGAGTATGAGGCCATGATCGCCGGGCTCACCCTGGCTCATCAGGCTGGTGCCAAATAGATCAGGGCTTTTAGTGACTCCCAGCTCGTGGTCAACCAGATCACCGGGAAGTACGAGGCCCGCGACGATCGAATGGTCCGGTACCGAGCTGTAGTTCAACGCCTACTGACGTCCTTCGACGAGTCGGCTGTTTTGAGGATCCCCCGGGAACAGAATGTCCAGGCTGATGCCTTGTCAAAGCTGGCTTCCTCTTCCTTCGAAGGTCTCGACCGCATGGTCCTGATCGATGTCATTTTAAAACCAAGCATCGACGTCCCGGAGGTCCTGTGCATTGAAGGCGGAGCTCCCCCTGAAGACTGGACCACTCTTATTAGGCAATTTCTTGTCAAGGGAGAGCTCCCCGAAGACCGAGCCGAAGCAAGAAGGGTCAGGGCCCGAGCGGAAAGATTCACAATAATCGACTCGACACTCTTCAAAAGGTCATACATTACCTCGGATGGTCGACCCTATCTTTACTGCGTCACTCCCGATGAAGCCAAATATGCTCTCAAGGAATTACACGAGGGGATCGGCGGATGCCACATGGGAAGTCGCTCGCTCGTGCGGAAGGCTTTGAACCACGGGTACTACTGGCCCACCATGTTGCAGGACGCTCTAACCCTTGTCAAGAAATGTGGCCCCTGTCAAAGATTCTCGCCCGTCAAAAGGGCCCCGCAAGCAAACCTCCGTTCGATGGCCAGTCCGACCCCCTTTGCCATGAGGGGAATGGATCTGGTAGGCCCCTTTCCAAAGGCAACAGGGCAGCGAAAATTTCTTGTAGTAGCAATCGACTACTTTACCAAATGGATCGAGGCAGAGCCATTAGCAACGATCACCGAGCAATAGACACAGCAATTCTTCTGGAAGCACATCATCTGTCGGTTTGGGATCCCTCAAGTGCTCGTCACAGATAACGGGACCCAATTCGCGGGCAAGCATTTCCGCAAGTTCTGCGAAGATCTCGGTATCTAGCAGCGTTTCTCCTCAGTATGTCATCCCCAGTCCAACGGGCAGGCGGAGAACGCAAACCGTCAGATCCTCGACGGACTCAAGAAGCAACTCGATAATTCTTCCAAGAGATTATGGGTCGACGAGCTGCCAAGTGTTCTCTGGGCCCACCAAACGACGAAGAGGATCCCGACAGGGGAGTCGCCCTTCAATCTGACGTACGGTGCAGAGGCCGTCATTCCCCTGGAGATAGGGATCCCCTCTCCCCGGATCATGGCCTTCGATGAGGCAAGTAACTCTTTACAGGCCAACCTGGACCTCATTGACAAGGTCAGGGAGAAGTCGGCCATTAGAAGGAGTATCTACCAGCAGAGGATCGAGAGGTTCTACAACAAGAAGTTGCGCCCGACTGACATCAAACTCGGAGACCTTGTTCTCCGAAAGCTGGCGGTATCCAACCCCGGCCAGAAAAGAAAGTTGGCACCAAACTGGAAGGGCCCTTACAAGGTATTAGAAGTCGTACGTCCCGGTACGTATCGCCTGACCAGCGCCGAAGGCAAGCCCATCAAAAGGCCCTGGAACGCGGAGCACCTGATCAAGTTCTTAAGAGAGGAGTAGCCTCCATATCAATGTAAATTATCGTGATTGTAATCGGCACGTCGTGCCTAGTCTTTTGTAATAGCTCAAATATAATGTAAATATGCCAGCTTTCTTAAAACAAGCCATGGCTCCTTATTTTGTTACCAATGAAGAGAATGTTCCGCTCTCGGCCATCGGATGGAATCCCGTGCCAGAACAGCTTCTCTCATAAGCTTACGGTTCGGCCCTCGGACAAAATCGCGAGCCAGAACAGCTTCTCTTACAAGCTTATGGTTCGGCCCTCGAATGGAATCCCGTGCCAGAATAGCTTCTCTCACAAGCTTACGGTTCGGCCCTCGGACAAAATCGCGAGCCAGAACAGCTTCTCTTACAAGCTTATGGTTTGGCCCTCGAATGGGATCCCGTGCCGGAACAGCTTCTCTCACAAGCTTATGGTTCGGCCCTCGGACGGAATCGCGAGCCAAAAAAGCTTCTCTTACAAGCTTATGGCTCGGCCCTCGGACGGAATCGCGAGCCAGAACAGCTTCTCTTACAAGCTTATGGCTCGGCCCTCGGACGGAATCGTGAGCCAGAACAGCTTCTCTTACAAGCTTATGGCTCGGCCCTCGGACGGAATCGCGAGCCAGAACAACTTCTCTTACAAGCTTATGGCTCGGCCCTCGGACGGAATCGCGAGCCAGAACAGCTTCTCTTACAAGCCTGCTCGGTCGGCTCGGCCACGCCCGCACCGTCTCTTCCCGAGAACATGTGCAGGAGCACGGCATCACCCCCGAGCAAGGCGGGTGCCTTCTCCTAGGCACCGCGACCTTGACGCTCGGCGGCGACCCTCCGCTACGCCTACAGTTGCCTTTCTCACCGGTATGGGGGCTCGGCATCCGTCCCTCGCTCGGTTGGGGCTCCTTACAGCCCGTCAACCTATGTACGAGGCGACATCCGCCAGCCACGCCCGCACCGTCTCTTCCCGAGAACATGTGCAGGAGCTCGGCGTCACCCCCGAGCAAGGCGGGTGCCTTCTCCAAGGCACCGCGACCTTGACGCTCGGCGGCGACCCTCCGCTACGCCTACAGTTGCCTTTCTCACCGGTATGGGGGCTCGGCATCCGTCCCTCGCTCGGTTGGGGCTCCTTACAGCCCGTCAACCTATATACGAGGCGACATCCGCCAGCCACGCCCGCACCGTCTCTCCCCGAGAACATGTGCAGGAGCTCGGCGTCACCCCCGAGCAATGCAGGTGCCTTCTCCAAGGCACCGCGACCTTGACGCTCGGCGGCGACCCTCCGTTACGCCTGCAGTTGCCTTTCTCACCGGTATGGGGGCTCGGCATCCGTCCCTCGCTCGGTTGGGGCTCCTTACAGCCCGTCAACCTATGTACGAGGCGACATCCGCCAGCCACACCCGCACCGTCTCTCCCCGAGAACATGTGCAGGAGCTCGGCGTCACCCCCGAGGAATGCAGGTGCCTTTTCCAAGGCACCGCGACCTTGACGTTCGGCGGCGACCCTCCGCTACGCCTGCAGTTGCCTTTCTCACCAGTATGGGGGCTCGGCATCCGTCCCTCGCTCGGTTGAGGCTCCTTACAGCCCATCAACCTATGTACGAGGCGACATCCGTCAGCCACGCCCGCACCGTCTCTTCCCGAGAACATGTGCAGGAGCACGACATCACCCCCGAGCAAAGCAGGTGCCTTTTCCAAGGCACCGCGACCTTGACGCTCGGCGGCGACCCTCCGCTACGCCTGCAGTTGCCTTTCTCACTGGTATGGGGGCTCGGCATCCGTTCCTCGCTCGGTTGGGGCTCCTTACAGCCCATCAACCTATGTACGAGGCGACATCCACCAGCCACGCCCACACTGTCTCTCCCCGAGGACATGTGCAGGAGCTCGGCGTCCCGAGAAGGGCGTGTGCCTTCTCCAAGGCACCGCGACCTTGACGCTCGGCGGTGACCCTCGACACTCCTCAAAAAATTGTTCTCACAAACATGGGGGCTCAACGAACCAAAGCTCCAAGCTCGGTTCCGACCCCGTATTGCCAAAATTTCGTTAAGGTTTAGAGCGTCCGCCTTCGGCAGACACTCCGAGCCTCGTGTTGAATTATCGACCACCCTCTCACCCGCGAACAACTCGGGATTTTACGGCCTTGACCGGCCTAAACTCCGAACTGTTCGAGGGTGGCATGGGGGCCATCGACCTTCTGCTCCCACCATCAGGGATCAAACGCTCTGAGCCCTTGAGCTGTTCTGCTGAACCTCCTCTCGCCCAAGAACAACTCAGGGTTTACGGCTTTGACGAGTTCGAAACCCCAATTTGTTCCCGGACGACAGGAGGGCCGCCACACATTGGAAATATTATATTCTCTGGGCGCCCGCCTTTGGCAGGCACCCGTGTCAGATGGCTCACTGCTTGACAAATGACAAGGAGTGTGGCGGTTATATAGCTCGCTGAGGCCTCATTTATTGTGCCTGGGAATGTGAAATGACTGAAGGCGAAACGTCGCCGTAAATGTTCATGGGAATACGAAATGTCGCAATTAATGACGCAGCCACGTCAGTTGTGACCCATCGTAGATTTCACACCGACCACCCTCGGCATCCGAGGCAATCAAGGTTCCGAGAAACGAATGTTCTTATTGATTACTCATTGCTTACAACTCGATGAACGTCGACACAAATACAATGAAAAAAGGAGGCTCACAACTCACTCACACTCGCCAGGGAACTCAAATTCAGGGCTCCTATTACGCTCGGTTGGGCTGACCAGGGAAGACGCTCCCGCCACCGAGCTCCCCGCATCATCCGGCTGGGCCTCAACCAGCGAGAACGGCAGTGACCGCCCCGGGGTGGAGTTGCTCGCCTCTTCAACTAGGCCCGCACCCAATATGAGCTTCAGCCGACGAACCTCCAATTCTTTCTCCATGACGTCCTCGCGAAGAAAAGACTCGGAGGCCGAGCACCCACTAGAGGTACCCGAGACCGACCAGTCCGTCTCGATGACCCACCAGTCCCGGTCGGCCACGATTTTTCTCAAACGGGCCACCTCTAGGCCGAGCTCCCTTGACTTGTTTAGAAAATAATTCTTGGCAGCCTCTCGGTCCCGAGCCAACATTCGTTGACGAGCCAACGTCTACCAAAAGAAAAACAAATGTCACAAAAATGCAAGTGTTGAACGGTCGGCACAAAAAGTATATTTCATTTCATCTCAAAATTTTCATACAAAAATCGCGGTGGCCAGTCCGCTGTTGGCGTCTACAAAAACAAAAGAAACAAAAATATCTATTCTTGGGGGTCGGGTGGCACCTCTTCATCGCCTTGGCCTTCCTCGGCGCCATCGCCGCCAGGGGTCGGAGGCAAGTCCGGCTTCCATCCGAAGGAGAGGTGGTCAACATTGCACTCGGGGTAGATGTACCTAAAATGGGACTTGGCCTGTTCGTATGCCTCGTCCTGTGCTGCCACCAAGGTCTCCCCTAAAACTACCTCCAAATCCGCCACGGCCTTCTTCCCTTTCTCCGCCTCAGCCACGACCATCTCAACAGATCCTCCCGGTCCTGCTTATGAATCTTAACAAGAGACTCTAACTGAGCCTTGTCAACGAGCACTTGGTCCCAGGCCTCCTTCAGATCATCCGTCGCCTTATTCAGCTCCCGAAGGTACTTCTCCGCCTGCTTCCGCTCGTAGAGAATTTCCTTCTCCAGGCACTTGTGCACGTGCTGGCCGTGGAGCATCGCCTGTTTCAAAGAGATCAAGATTAGTGATAATTACAAGCCAAGTCAACGAACAGATCTCGACCGACTTACCGAGAGATTGGCTTGGGCCCATCGCATATAGGCCTGGTCAGCCGTCTGCGCCGCCAGGGCCATTCCATCACGCTCGATGATGGCCTTTGAGACGAACTCCATCGAGATGGGTCCGTCGAGGATAGTGTCCCCCTTCAAAATTGACCAGTCGGGAACGAAAGGCATCGTAGCCATCCTCCCCACCAGCTCCGCGGTGCCCGGTCGAACCGGGGGAAGCTGTTGCGACGGAGCTTCCATGGTCTTCCCCGAGCCGCCTGCCGTGTCTCGAGCCGATCTCGTCGAGCGGGAGGGGTGCTGATGTTGCTTCTTCTGCTTCTTGGCCGGCGATTGCCCCTCGGGCACTGGAGGAGGCGCCTGTGAGGTCCCTCCGGCTTGCGGAGCTTGGGCGGCCAACTTCTTCCTCTCGGCCGCCAGGCGATCCTGCTCCTCCTTCTTCTTCTTCTCCAACCTCGTCTTCTCAGCCGCGGCGAGCAATATCTTCTTGGCTTGTGCCTGTTGTGCCGACATCCCTACAACAAGATAAAAAAAGAAAGGCTAAACGTTAACACGAAGGCAGAAAGATGAACAAATATGGAAAGAAACATACTAGGGTCAGCGGGACTCAGTCCGGCCCTCGCTAGGTGAATCTCGGTCACACGGGGCCATGCAATGCTGTGACCCCCAACTATCGCCTCAACCGTCTCCCACTCCTTGGCAGATAATTCGCTCCTCTTCGGAGGCTTGCGCTTCGGCTTTACGAAGTTCCACTGAGTCGGAATCCCCCATGACCCTTCGGTCTTAGCGACAAAGTACTTGTCCCTCCAATTCTTTATCGAATCCGGGTGGCCGTGCACCACCTTCTTGTGTGGCCTCGGTGAGAAGTAGAATACCCCCTCGAGGTCTCCGAGCGAACCAATTCCGAAGATGGCCCGGAAGTACGACAGTCTCGGCTTCACCCCCTTCTCTTGGCATTTCAGAATGAAACAGACAAGATGCTTCCAAGAGTTCGGGCCGTACTGCATGGGGCATAGTTCTGCCCAGTTCAAGACCCTCTTCACAAAAGGGTGCAGGGGCAGCCTCAGTCCCGAGAGGAAGGCATCCTCTGGGAACATGCAGTAGCCCGGGGCCAGGATTGTGGTAGGGCTGATACCTGGGCTCGGAAGGAGGAGCTCATACTCCCGTGGAATGTAGTAAGCAGCCCTGATGATGTTGAGATACTCCGGTCTCAGGATGCTTGGGGTGTTATCCGCGCAGATCTTCGTCCGTGTGTTCTCGCCCGGCACGGGAGGGATCGGTTGGATATCCTTGATGTCGTCAGGATACATACGTATCGACACGGGATTCCGGAAGGTGACCGGGGGAACATCAAGGCCCGATCTCGGCGCATCCTCGTCAGGCGAAGAGGGACTTTGGGGAATTGTCATGACTCTCTTCTTCCGATGTGATCGAGGCTTACGCTCGGGGGACGGCGTCGACAAAGGGGGCAGCGGAGGAAGATCTTCTCCGACCCCAGCTGTCCCCTCGGGCATGCTCTGACCGGCCTCCTGCTCACCAACCTCCTCTTCTCCCTTGCCTTCCGCGTCAACCTGCTTGTCTTCATCCCCCTCTTCATCATCATCACCCGACTCTTCATCATCATCACCCGTCTCCTGATTCGTTTCCTCCTCATCCTCATCCTCGCTGTCCCCTACGTCCTCACCACCCTCTTCCATGGGCTCCTTTCCCGGCCTCCTCGACCTCAACGGTTGCACCACAAAGACTACATCATCACCACCATCTGAGCCAGGGTCGGAAAGAACCTCCTCTTTCACCTTGTACTTACCCAGGGACGAGGACGTTTCCAACTCCGACTCCTGCCCAGAGCGACCGGACGAGCTAACCTCGGATCCAGACTGAGTTCGCGACATGGCTAAAAGAAAATTACTAACCTGATGCGTGGAAAGTTACTTTCACGGAAAAATCTGCCGACGGCGATTAAGATTCCTGCTTTTGCTGTAAATTGGAAAGTGAGTAATAAAAATGTAAATAAAGAAATGAGAGGGGGAGTGGGGGTTTTTAAAGAGGAAAACGACTCCTCGATTTTCGCAAATGAAGATCTAGCCGTTGGATCTTATCTGACAAGATCTAACGGCCACCAAGATCTAAACAGGCTTTGATCTTTGCGCCATGACGTCAGCAATAAAGTGTGAAATTACCCCACTACCCCTTCCCCTTCTCTAGATAGGAAAAATTTCACCAAGTGAGAGGGGTCGACGCTCGGATGGAAGCTCGAGCCAGGCCACCTTCTCCTTTCTCAGTTGGCGCTCGGAGTTCCGATCGCAGCGCGAGCCAATTCCCCTTCTCTTCCTCACAGAGGGGTCGACGCTCAGATGGAAGCTCGAGCCAGGCCACCTTCTCCTTTCTCAGTTGGCGCTCGGAGCTCGGATCGCAGCGCGAGCCAATTCCCCTTCTCTTCCTCACAGAGGGATCGACGCTCAGATGGATGCTCGAGCCAGGCCACCTCCTCCTTTCTCAGTAGGGGCTCGGAGCTCGGATCGAAGCTTGAGCCAGGCCACCTTCTCCTTTCTCAGTTGGCGCTCGGAGCTCGGATCGCAGCACGAGCCAATTCCCCTTCTATTCCTCACAGAGGGGTCGACGCTCAGATGGAAGCTCGAGCCAGGCCACCCACTCCTTTCTCAGTAGGGGCTCGGAGCTCGGATCGCAGCGCGAGCCAATTCTGCTTCTCTCTAGGTGAGAGGGGTCGACGCTTGGATGGAAGCTCGAGCCAGGCCACCTCCTCCTTTCTCAGAAGGGGCTCGGAGCTCGGATCGAAGCTCGAGCCAGGTCACCTTCTCCTTTCTCAGTTGGCGCTCGGAGCTTGGATCGCAGTGAGAGCCAATTTCCCTTCTCTTCCTCACAGAGGGGTCGACGCTCGGATGGATGCTCGAGCCAGGCCACCTCCTCCTTTCTCAGTAGGGGCTCGGAGCTCAGATTGCAGCGCGAGCCAATTCCCCTTCTCTTCCTCACAGAGGGGTCGACGCTCGGATGGAAGCTCGAACCAGGCCACCCTCTCCTTTCTCAGTAGGGGCTCGGAGCTCGGATCACAGCGCGAGCCAATTCCGCTTCTCTCCAAGTGAGAGGGGTCGACGCTCGGATGGAAGCTCGAGCCAGGCCACCCTCCTCCTTTCTCAGTTGGCGCTCGGAGCTCGGATAGCAGCACGAGCCAATTCCCCTTCTGTTTCTCACAGAGGGGTCGATGCTCGGATGGAAGCTCGAGCCAGGCCACCTCCTCTTTCCTCAGTAGGGGCTCGGAGCTCGGATGGAAGCTCGAGCTAGGCCACCTCCTCCTTTCTCAGTAGGGGCTCGGAGCTCGGATCGCAGTGCGAGCCAATTCCCCTTCTCTTCCTCACAGAGGGGTCGACGCTCAGATGGAAGCTCGAGCCAGGCCACCTTCTCCTTTCTCAGTTGGTGCTCGGAGTTCGGATCACAGCGCGAGCCAATTCCCCTTCTCTTCCTCACAGAGGGGTCGATGCTCGGATGGAAGCTCGAGCCAGGCCACCTTCTCCTTTCTCAGTTGGCGCTCGGAGTTCGGATCGCAGTGCAAGCCAATTCCCCTTCTCTTCTTCACAGAGGGGTCAACGCTCGGATGGAAGCTCGAGCCAGGCCACCTCCTCCTTTCTCAGTAGGGGCTTGGAGCTCGGATCGCAGCACGAGCCAATTCCCCTTCTCTTCTTAACAGAAGGGTCGACGCTCGGATCGAAGCTCGAGCCAGACCACCTTCGTCCTTTTTAGTAAGGGCTCAGAGCTCGGATAGTAGCTAGAGCACCAATCGCTCCCCTTTCACTCTGAGGAGCTCGGTGCTCGGATGGCATCCCGAGCACCAATCGCTCTCCTTCTTGCCTCAGTATGGCTCGGCACTCGGATAGCGTACCGAGCACCAATCACTCCCCTGTGGCACTTGGGGGCTCGGCGCTCGAATAGAATCCTGAGCGCCGATCTCTTTTCGAGAGCTCAGTAAGGCTCGGTGCTCGGATCGCATCGCAAAACACCAAAATACTCTCCTCGCTCTTCCAACTAGCGAGGAGATCGTCCACAGACCCGAGGGGGTCGTCTGCCGATCCCAAAGCACTCAACAGGCCGACCGCCAGGGTCTCGGCCGCCGATCCATGATGCTCGGCAAACGTGCCCCAACGGGTGGCCTTGTCGACCCCTCGCTCTTCAAACTAGCAAGGCGGTCGCCTGCTGACCCATATGGGATCGTCCATCGACCCATGATGCTCGGCAAACAAGCCCCAACGGATGGCCTTGACGTCCCCTCGCTCTTCCAACTAACGAGGCGGTCGTCTGCCGACCCTCAGGGCTCATCTGCCGACCCCATGGGCTCGTCCGCCGACCCTGAGACCTTGACATACGCCCTTCCGGCTCTCCTCTCTCCTAAACTTAACCTCCCGCGCAAATCCAACGAAGGGTCCCTTCCTCCTACCCCCCGGCCTCTTCGGGAAACAACAAATCCTACTTCTTACCCCAACATCTGCTCTTCCCCTAGGGGCAAAGAGTCACTCCCGCACGGTTGGATCACCCAGCCCCGCGGGAGCGTGGGGCTTGTGATATGGGTCAGGAATAAACGTGGCTCATCCTGGGCCACTGGATCCCCTCAGGATACGTGCTCTCTCTGATACTTCAGATCTACCACATCAGCACCGGAAAACCACTCGGAGCTCTGCCACGTCAGCCCGAAAACCACTTCGGCGTCTGCCACATCAGCCCTATACCGCCCGGCTTTCCACCGCTTCAGCCACTCGGGTAACCGGGTCCGGTCCAGCCCCAAACGGGTCTGGACCCGATTAGCATCCCCTATAAATACCAGACCCTCTCCCCTATCTGCAGGTAATCAATCTCTCTCCCACAAAACCCTAGTTACTATTGCTCTATCTTAAGTGACTGACTAGATCGTCGGAGGGTCCGCCACTGGGAGCAACCCTGGTGTTCCTAGACCGTCTGCAGGTACACCAGACCTCTGATCCGAGCCCCCTGATCCGAGCCGAGCATCCAGCCTCTCCTCACCCCAGCCTGTCACCGGTACCGCTCGGCTAGCCGAGGGTCGTCTGATCAGTAGCTTCCTCCTTCAAATACAAATCTAGTAAGAACTCACACCTGGTGCATCCACACGTCTCCCAGAAACAAACTGCATCAATCGTACCAATCACACAAACCATAAAAGAATTGTCCCGGTTGGAATTTTCGCCTTAATCCAGGAGAGGAAGAACCGAGATGTTAGTTCAACTAGAGAAGATACAAGAATATTTTCATTTTCACCACGACCCTCTCTCAAGCCTAACTGGAACTTGGTTGCTACTTACAATGGAGAAACACTCTCACCCTCTCATATGAAGTACTCTCTTTTTCTATTCGACAGTGAATAGAATCGTATTGTTCCAGGAGCCGTTTACATTGTATTTATATAGATATAAAGAAATCCTAGTTTAGATATCTCGATACAATAGACATTTAATGTATATTGAAGAGATAAATATAGAACTAGAGCCGTACGATCTAATCAGAAGACGAAGTGAGCTTCAATTGAATCAAAAAACTCGCACCCAAAAAATTTCATCAGCGCCGCAGACGGTCGACCGCACATAGTTGCAGTCGACCGCAACTCCCAGACCATCAACCCGAGAAGGTGACAGTCGACCGCACGGTCGACTGTCCCTTTCTATGTGGCTACTGCTGCAGACTGTTTCTCCTTCTCTTCGAACCTTCGCTTCGAACCTCTACTTGTATCACCATCTTCTCTTCACACCGAATAAGTATGCAAGACATAAAACCCAACAATCTCCACCTTGGATTACATACTCATGAATCCATACCTGTGTGATTTAAAACTCTTCTAAACCTTTCTAGTTTTCTAAACCTTTCTTCTCCACTTTGTAAACAACATGTTTCTATGGCTTCTTCTACTAGTTGAACAAACCTCCACCTCTTTTCATCCAGCTGTATGCCTCCCCAAGGGCACACCCCTGTAGATGTAATCATGGAGGTGTCACCCTCCACATGAACTCCACCTACATCAAGGAACCCTCTACTTGTAACACTATCTTCTATTCACAGCGAATAAGTATGCAAGACATAAAACTCAACATATTGGAGTTACTCAGGAATTTCTCAAGGTATGATCATATCATATCTTAAGGGTGTTTCCTTCATCCCACTCTATTGCTATGTACAATTTTCTTCTTGATTTTTAATCAATTAATTTTGAACATGTATTATTAGGGGTGTCAATGGCAAAGTCTCTTGTGAATGCAATCACCCAGAGTTTTAGTTCCACTTTACTAATATGGGCTTCAGTTGTTGTTTCTTTTAAAAACAATATATACAACTCAAATGATTTATAACTGATATTTCAGTAAGATTCTTGCTATCACTCTCACTTTTTTGTTTTGGTGTGGCAAATGCATAAAATATTAGGTTTTGCTCACATTAATTCTTGTGGATGTCTAACTTTTTTGTAAATGGCAGCATCCAGATAAAAGTCATGTTGACTTCGAAAATGTTAGAAGAAAAGCAATTGGATAAATACATAATTTAGAAACCCTGCCTCAAAAAATTAAAATGGATCAAGTTGAAGATAGTATCATTCTCCAGGAATTTGTGAAGAATGATACTATTTTCTTTTGGCTTATGAGCTACTAAAGTCTTCTTATTTATGCAGGATATTGTGTGATGTAGCTGTTTGAATTAATTTTTGCTGATTTTCCAGGCCGGATTTCGGTAGGCTCCGGCTACCGGCGGTGCCGGTAAATGATTGGATTGCGATCCTCTCGTCGAGTACTATTCCATGGTGTACTCATTTGCCAAAAACAAATTCCGTATGAATGAGAAATGTTGGTCTAAAGTTGGGTACTCAAAATGTACTAACTTGGAAACTTGGAAAAAATGGATAGTCCCATATTGGAAATGGGGAAAGGTTTTTTCTAGTATATATACTAAAAAATTGGACTAAAGGGCGTGACCCGGGGGTTAACACTAACATGTAATGGATAGAGGACTTACCCAAAATGACAAATACACATGCGCGTGCATGGTCCGGCCCAGCTCGGTCTGGTCTGGCTCTGGCTTAAATTTTTTTTTCCCCTAGTCAATAATTTTCAACCTCAGTATACTGGTGAGGCTTTTCACATTCTATAACTGGTACCATTACTTTGTAACAGCAGAGTAATGGCTCATCAGTTATGAATCTGAACCACCACTCTGCTATTATAGCAGAGTAGTCCATTACTCTGCTGTTATAGAGTAATGGGCCTCCCAAGAGAACCATTTCTTCTACAAGACTACTGTTATCCTGTCTGCCAGAAAATACAGATTTTGATAATCCGAATTACACTTCCTCTTCTTCTTCCTCTGTGTCAAAAACTGAGAGTACATCACAGTACATTTTGCTAAAATCTCTGGACTTTGGGTGCTGCTCTTCAGGAAAAGGTATACAGTTGTATCCTGGGAGGCAATTCGCTAGCTACCGTCACACTATGGAGCGAATTTTGCTTTAAGGAGAGAGATATTAATCTCGACTCTGTATAAAGCTTTTGGTTTGTTATCTTTTATTCCTGTAATTTCTGTTCTTCATAAATATTGTTAATAATTTTTTAGATTTATAAAATTCGAGTTCTAACAATCTTAAAGCAAAATTTTTCCTCACTGATTCTAACAGTTTTTGTGAAGATTATTTACAGATACTGTTATCAATTCGGAAAAAGAACAACAACTAACAGTTCTGTTTCAACTATTTCAGAAAGAACATGGAGAACACACAGAATGATATTGTCAATGGGCTTATCAGTACGGAAACACCGGTGACCCAAAATCTGACAGCACAATCGGTTGCGATATATTCGGTCGTTCTGCCCACACACATAACTGTGGGAGAAAAACCGGAGAAGTTCAATGGAACTGGATTTAAGAAGTGGCAAGGGAAGATGCAGTTCTACCTGACCACCTTGAAGCTGGACAGGTTTTCCACTGAATCTGCCCCGATGTTGGCACCGACAGATGCACACTCTGTTGCTGTGGTTGATGTGTGGACTCAGGGTGACTACCTCTGTAGGAACTACATCCTGAATGGCTTGGTAGACCCCCTGTACAACGTCTACTGTGTCTTAAAGACATCCAAACTCCTGTGAGGATCTTTGAAGAAGAAGTACAAAATAGAAGACGCCGGATCCAAGAAGTTTATAGTCGGCAAATTTCTGTACTACACGATGATTGACTCCAAAACTGTTGTGAGTCAAATCCAAGAACTGCAGGTTATAATGCATGAAATCACTGCAGAGAACATGACGCTGTGTGAACCATTTCAGGTTGAAGCATTCATCGAAAAACTTCTACCTGGATGGAAAGACTTCAAGAACTACCTCAACCACAAGTGAAAGGAGATATCTCTTGAAGATCTCATTGTCAGGTTGCAGATCGAAGAAGAGAATTGCAAGGCTGACAGGTCCACTGGAAATCAGTCCATAGAAAAGGCTAACGTGGTGGAGCACGAACAGAAGGGCAAGAAGAGAAAGTTCTTGCCACAGGCCTCAAACAAAAAACCACCTGCAAAGAGGTTTACTGGAAAATGCCACAAGTGTGGTAAGATGGGGCACAAAATTTCTGAGTGCCGCAGCAAGGACAACAATCGTGCAGGAACTGGACATGCAAAATGGAATGAAAAGTTCCACGCACACATAGCTGAGAACTTGTCCATTGGTCCCTCTAACCTGGACCTCTGTGTTGTAGTATCAGAGGTAAATCTTGTGGGGAGCAATTCTTGTGAATGGTGGTACGACACTGGGACCACCAAGCACATCTGCTCGGACAAGGAGATGTTCCCTTCATACCAGAACTGCAACAAAGATGAATAGCTGTTCATAGGTAACTCTTCCACCTCCAAAATTGCAGGAACAAGGAAGATAGTGCTGAAGATGACTTCAGGTAAGGAACTAACACTCACAAATGTGTTGCATGTTCCAGATATTAGAAAGAACTTAATATCAGGTTCTTTGCTAAGCAAGAATGGATTTATGGTTGTTCTTATTTCTGATAATTTTGTATTATCTAAGAATGGAGTGTACTTGGGTAAAGGATATGTAAAAGATAGACCGTTCAAGTTTAATATAATGACAGTCATCCCTAAAACTATTGTTCATGTTGTTCCCAAAGTTAATGAAATTACTCATGTTGCTTATGTTATTGAGTCTTCTTCTGTTTGGCATGAAAGACTAGGCCATGTTAATTTCAATTCTATGCATAAATTAATTAACATGAATTTGCTGCCAAATTTTAAGGTAGATAAAAGTGAAAAATTTGAAGTTTGCACAGAGGCCAAACTCACTAAAACCCCATCACGTTCTGTAGAAAGAAACACAGAAACTTTAGGTCTAATTCACACAGATCTGTATGATTTAAAATACAGACAGACCAGAGATGGCAAAAAGTACTTTGTTATATTCATAGACGATTGCACAAAATTATGTTATGTATACTTGTTACATAGCAAAAATGATGCCTTAGATAAATTCAAGGAATATAGATTTGAGGTTGAGAATCAACTTGGCAAAACGATTAAAATCGTTAGGAGTGATAGAGGAGGAGAATATGATGCACCATTTAATATGTTCTGGTTTGAACATGGAATAGTTCATCAGACAACTATTTCTTACTCACATGAATCAAACGGTACTGCCGAGTGCAAAAACTGAACTCTAAAGGAGATGATGAATGTCTTGTTGTTGAATTCTGGATTATCCCAAAATATGTGGTGAGAAGCATTGCTGACTGCCAACTATATTCTCAATAAAATACCTTACAAGAAAACTAGCAAGACACCATACGAATTGTGAAAAGGAAATGTACCATCGTATAAATACCTCAAAGTGTGGGGGTGTCTACCAAAAGTGGCAGTACCTAATCCAAAACAGGATACAATTGGACCTAAGACAATTGATTGCATATTCATAGGATATGCACACAACAGTAGTGCATATCAGTTCTTGGTATATAAATCAAATATACCGGATATCCATGTGAATACAATAATGGAATCAAGGAATGCTTCCTTCTTTGAACATGTGTTTCCGTACAAGGACACTACGTATCCCAAACATACACGTGAACAAGGAAATGCAAGTACTTCGGTTGATGAAACAGAACATGATAATGATGAGCCTAGACGAAGTAAACTAAACCAGACGATTCAATAGAAAAACATAAGGCAAGACTTGTGGTACAAGGATTTAGGCAAAAGGAAGGCCTAGATTTCTTTGATACTTATTTTTCAGTCACAAGAATAACTTCCATAAGATTGCTGATAGCTATAGCAGCACTACGTAACCTCGAAATACATCAAATAGATGTAAAAATTGCCTTTCTAAATGAAGGTTTAGAAGAGAAAATATACATGAAAAAACCAGAGGGTTACGTAGTTTTGAGACAGGAAAACAAGGTGTGCAGGCTTGTAAAATCATTTTACGGACTGAAACAAGCTCCAAAGCAGTGGCATGCAAAATTTGACAATGTTATGATGTCAAATGGTTTCAAAATAAATGAATGTGATAAGAGTATATACATCAAAGATACTCCAAATGGATACATTCTGGTGTGTCTGTATGTAGACGACATGCTCATTATTGGGAACAATGATGACATTATCAAACAAACTAAGAGCATGCTTAGTGGCAAGTTTAATATAAAAGACTTGGAAGTTGCCGACGTCATACTAGGAATCAAAGTTTTTAGGACGTTTGAGAGAATTACATTGTCTCAAGCTCATTACACTGAGAAAATACTTGAAAGGTTCAAGAATTACTCGAATGGGACTGCCAAAAGCCCTGTGGATCCCAGTCTTCACTTGTTCAAAAATACGGGTGACAGCATATCACAACTGGAATATGCACGTGTAATAGGTAGTCTGATGTACTTAACAAATTGTACAAGACCGGACCTAGTACATTCGGTAAATATACTGAGCCGCTACACAAGTAATCCAGGAAGAAGTCACTGGAAAGGAATAACTAGAGTATTGAACTACCTACGACATACTAAGAGTTATGCAGTGCATTACACCACATATCCAGCAGTACTAGAAGGCTACAGTGATGCCAACTGGATATCGGACTCCAAGAACTCAAAATCCACAAGTGGATATGTCTTCACACTTGGTGGTGCAGCGGTATTATTGAAATCCTCTAAACAAATATTATTGGCCAGATCTACTATGGAATTTAAGTTTATTGCTTTAGACAAAGCGGCTGAGAAAGCAGAATAGCTTCAAAACTTTTTAGAGAATATTCTTATGTGGAAAAAACCAGTGCCTACTTTATGTGTACACTATGATAGTCAATCGGTTATAGCACGGGTACTGAGTTGTATGTATAATGGTAAATCTCGTCATATCAAAAGACTACACAAAACCATTAGAAAACTGCTCTCAAATGGAGTAATCTCTATAGAGTATATAAAATCGGCCAACAACCTAGCGGATCCATTTACTAAAGGTTTGTCGCGAGAGCAAGTTGTGAGATCATCACGAGGAATGAGTTTAAAGCCTATGACGAAAGAGGATACTTGATGGAAACCCTACTTAGGAATTGGAGATCCCAAGATCTAGGTTCAAGGGGACAACCAAATCTTGTTGAATCGACGGGAGCACTGAGAGATTAAAATCTCATACCCACTCTTAGGATGATAAAACAGTGCTGCCTGCAAGGTGTAAGGATAAGCTTGGCTTTTAATAATTTTCATAGCTTTGAAATAAAAGTGGGGTATGGCAGGATACTCTTTATGGGCAATCACCTTATGAGTGTGAAATGAGGCAGTTTCTAGGAGAATGAAGAGAGGCTACATTCTCCAAGTTCACTCATAATTAATCAGGGTTGTTCAAGGCCAAAATAAACACAACACGAGAACCTAGTTTTGCGAGGAGATGAAATTGTGTGAAAGTTATTGTCTAGGTTCACATCAAAACCCGGGTAGTTCAAGACATCATGTTCACTTCCTGGTCAAGTGAATCCGATAGCTACTTAGTAAGGGTGGTTCAAAGTTGAAAAATTACTACCATTCCTGATGCAGTGATTTTCCGCTTGTACTCTCAGAGTTTTTTTTCTGTCATGGTTTTTCTGTCATGTCTTTTTCTGTCGTGTCTGGATTACATAGTCTGGTAATTTCTATTCATGTGGGGGATTGTTGGAATTAATTTTTGCTGATTTTTCGGTCCGGATTCTGGAGGGCTTCGGCCACTAGCGGCGCCGAAAAATAATTGGATTGCGATCCTCTCATTGAGTACTATTCCATGGTGTACTCATTTGCCAAAAACAAATTCCGTATGAATGAGAAATGTTGGTCTAAAGTTGGGTACTCAAAATGTACTAACTTGGAAACTTGGAGAAAATAGATAGTCCCATATCGAAAATGGGGAAAGGTTTTTTCTAGTATATATACTAAAAAATTGGACTAAAAGGTGTGGCCCGGGGGTTACCACTAACGTGGTGGAGAGAGGACTTAGCTAAAATGACAAACACACACGCGCGCGGGCCCGGTCTGGCCTAGCTCCGACCCCGGCCGCGGCCTCTGCCTCGGCCTCGGCTTCGGCTCGGCTCGGCTCGGCTTGGCTTAGTCTGGTCTGGTCTGGCTTGGCTCTGGCTTAATTTTTTTTTTTGCTCCAGTCAAAAATTTTCTTCCCCAGTATACTGGTAAGGTTGGATAAGTTTCAAGAAGTGGCAAGGGAAGATACAGTTCTACCTGACCACCTTGAAGCTGGACAGGTTTCTCACTGAATCTGCCCCGATACTGGCACCGATGGATGCACACTCCGTTGCTGCGGTTAATGTGTGGACTCAGGGCGACTATCTCTGCAGGAACTACATCCTGAATGGCTTGGTCGACCCCCTGTACAACGTCTACTGTGTCTTCAAGATGTCCAAACTCCTGTGGGGGTCTTTAGAAAAAAAGTACAAAACAGAAGACGTCGGGTCCAAGAAGTTTGTAGTCGGCAAATTTCTGGACTACAAGATGATTGACTCCAAAACTGTTGTGAGTCAAATCCAGGAACTGCATGTCATAATGCATGAAATCGCTGCAGAGAACATGACGCTGTGCGAACCATTCCAGGTTGCAGCGTTCATAAAAAAACTTCCACCTGGATGGAAAGACTTCAAGAACTACCGCAAGCACAAGAGAAAGGAGATGTCTCTTGAAGACCTCATTGTCAGGTTGTGGATCGAAGAAGAGAATTGCAAGGCTGACAGATCCTATGGAAATCAGTCCATAGAAAAGGCCAACGTGGTAGAGCACGAACAGAAGTGCAAGAAGAGAAAGTTCTTGCCACAGGTCTCAAACAAAAAACCTCCTGCAAAAAAATTTGCTGGGAAATGCCACAAGTGTGGTAAGCTGGGGCACAAAATTTCTGAGTGCCGTAGCAAGGACAACAATCGTGCAGGAACTGAACATGTAAAAGGGAATGAAAAATCCCACGTACACATAGCTGAGAACTTGTCCACTGGTCTCTCTGACCTGGATCTCTGTGCTGTAGTATCAGAGGTAAATCTTGTGGGGAGCAATCCTCATGAATGGTGGTACGACACTGGGGCCACCAAGCACTTCTGCTCGGACAAGAAGATGTTCACTTTATACCAGAACTGCAACAAAGATGAACAGCTGTTCATGGGTAACTCTTACACCTTCAAAATTGCAGGAACATGGAAGATAGTGTTGAAGATGACTTCAGGCAAGGAACTAATACTCACAAATGTGTTGCATGTTCCAGATATTAGAAAGAACTTAATATCAGGTTCTTTGCTAAGCAAGAATGGATTTAATGTTGTTCTTGTTTCTGATAATTTTGTATTGTCTAAGAATGGGATGTACTTGGGT
Organism: Hemerocallis citrina; assembly: GCA_017893485.1. Taxonomy (NCBI): domain Eukaryota; kingdom Viridiplantae; phylum Streptophyta; class Magnoliopsida; order Asparagales; family Asphodelaceae; genus Hemerocallis; species Hemerocallis citrina. Next base: position 203,999,905 of record CM030359.1, on the reverse strand, counting down.
AAAGGATATGTAAAGGATGGACTGTTCAAGTTTAATATAATGACAGTCATCCCTAAAACTATTGTTCTTGCTGTTCCCAAATTTAATGAAATGACAAACACACGCGCGCGCGTGCCCGGCCCTGGCCTCTGCCTCGGCCTCGGCTTCGGCTTCGGCTTCGATTTCGGCTCGGCTCCGCTCGGCTTGATTTGGTTTGGTCTGGTCTGGTCTGGCATGGCTCTGGCTTAATTTTTTTTTTACCCCAGTCAAAAATTTTCTTTCCTAGTATACTGGTGAGGCTTTTCACATTCGGTAACTAGTACCATTACTCTGTAACAGCAGAGTAATGATCCACCACTCTGCTGTTGCAGAGTGGTGGATCATTACTGTGCTGTTACAGAGTAATGGGCCTCCCAAGAGTCTCCATTTCTCTTATTAAACTACGATATCCTGTCTGCCAGAAAATACAGATTTTGATAATCCGAATTACACTTTCTCTTCTTCTTCCTCTGTGTCAAAAACTGAGAGTACATCACAGCACAGTTCGCTGAAATCTCTGGAGTTTGGGTGCTCTTCAGGAAAAGGTATACAGTTGTATCCTGGGAGGCAATTCGCCAGCCATCGTCACACTACGGGGCGAATTTTGCTTTAAGGAGAGAGATCTTAATCTCGACTCTGTATAAAGCTTTTGGTTTGTTATCTTTTATTCCTGTAATTTTTGTTCTTCACAAATATTGTTAGTAATTTTCAGATTTATAAAATTCGAGTTCTAACAGTAGCTTAATGCTAATTTGTGTGGATGTTGGATGTCCTATGAACTCCCTATTTTGTTATTCACTATAATTTGTAATTGTACGTGTAACTTTGATAATGAATGATTGCTGAGGCCCTAGATCCTAAATAAAAAGTTTATTTTTTGTGTGGTTAAGAAGCTTTATTAGTACTTGCTGCAACCAAGTTACATCTGAAATTGCTGCGGGGTTCATGATTCAAGGGTTTAAGTATCTGTTTATTCGCTAATCGATGTATACTTCTACTCAATTGAAATTTTCCTTTTCTTTTTAAGGTCCGGTACTACCGTAACATTACCATTACTATACCGATATTTCGGTATTACCGAACTCGGTAGTACCAAAATCTTGTCACGTTAATGGTAGAGCAATCTGTGCACCAGGTATCTGGTATAATAGAAGGTAGAGCAATAATGGTACGGTACCGTACGGTATACCACCCCTATGGATTACTAATTAGTGATGTCGAGTTTGAATTTTTAGATATGTCATCTCAATAATTGAGATAACTTCATGTATTCTTATAGGATTCTTACAAAATATAAATCTATGTGTATTTGTATTGTTTGTACAATTGCAGCGATGGAAGTGCGGAGAAGAGTATTTAGAAATTAGGCAATTTTGATGCGAGGGATTGGTTGTGGTAGTTTGCGTAGGACAATTTGGATTAGAGCTGGAATAGTTGAGTATATTCCAGCACTACAAATAAGAAGGCTTTCCCCGGCATTTTTTTTGTCAATCCCCGGCGTTTATAAACGTCGGGGTTGACCCCCCCGACACTTCGGAAAGCGCCGCCGCAAGCGCCGTGCTTGTCCCCGCCGGGCTTGCGGAAGACTTTCCCCGGCATTTCCGAACGCTGTGCTATGTTATAAGGATACCCCGGCGTCGGTAAATGCCGGGATAAGTTATTTTTATTTTTAAAATTTTTTTTCCTATTAAAAATCTATCCCGGCGTTTGAAAACGCCGGGGTTGGTTGGGGATTTTTTTTTAATTTTTTTTAATCTCTATCCCGAGCTCCAATTACAACTACATTTTGCATAAAGAAGAGGAGCAGGCCAATGACACCCACATCCATACAAGTACACATGTATCGTACAAACACTCATTGTGGGGTGACATGATCTTTGTCGTTCACGAGGGTCAGTTTTTCAATTTTCAAGAAGATCATACTAGAAGGTAAAGGTCATATCAAAATGTGCATGATATTTTTTCCTTGAATATTGTAGTACTCAGATTTCTAGAGCAACAAATTTATTTACTAAATTGGAAAGTTCATCCTCAATACTGTACATATACACTCTAATATAATCTACACATGTACTACATTTTTGCTTCATATTCCACTATTTATGGACAAGCTTGACTGCTTGAGCTAATTTCTTCAGGTTGTGGATGATCATGACCAGCTTTGAGTTGTGTCTATTCACAAAACACCTTGGCAACCATCCAGCAGGATCTAACTGTCAAAATTTTAACAATAGCAATATATCAGCCTTCAAATTCTCTTGTAAATTATTGTTGGGAATTGGGAGAGGAGGGGGTTATTACCTGAACAACATAAGTGACCATGCAAGAATCATCCTCTAGTTTCTCGACCACCCATCCAGATTGTAGCAAGGGCCCTCAGATCGAGTTGTTTCTTTTCGGCTGCAACCCTGCGGCAATCTCTTTCGGTAGAGACGCAACAACAACCACCTGAACAGCCAAATGTACAGGAACATCAATGACAAGTAACACATCGAATAAAGATGAGGTGACTACTGGAACTAGAAACTGGAATTCTCAATGCATGCACTGTTATCGGCATCATTCATATAAACTGTTATCGGCATCCTACCAATATAGAAGATAGCATCATTCATGTCGAGATAGCATTGCTTGAAAGGTTTAGGGAGGAGAAACATAGCACTGTGAGTGCCTAGAAAATGAATACATTATTTACAGTCCATAAATACCAATAAATAGTTGATAAATTATATCAAGCTTAAATCACGGAAACAAAAATGTGAAATTATAAAGGGATATTAGGATTTGAACTTTCCTGAATCGAATCTTACCTTGTGATTACAAGAAGCACAAAAGTAACAGATTCATTTTTTAAAAGCTGAAGCTTCTTCTCAAGGAAGTGCTGAAATAAATAATAAGCAACCAGATTAAATCGTCACCTAGGGTTTTCAATCGACAATTTAAACACATTTGTGAAATCAAAATCATACTTAATCAAAAATCAAAATGAAAATGAAAATGAAAAAAGAGAATAATTACCTAGGGTTTATGAAAGAGAGAGATTGAGGAGGACAACGGCGACGACGGGAGTTCGAACAGCGGCGACTGGGGGCGAGATCGAACGGCGGCGGGGGCGGCGAGATCGAACGGCAGCAAAATCGAAAGTGGAAAGTGGAGATCAAAATCGAAAGAGGGAAAGATAAAGTGGAGATCGAAATCGAAAGAGGGAAAAAGGGAAAGTGGAGATCGAACGGCAGCGAAATCGAAAGTGGAAAGTGAAGATCGAAATCAAAAGAGGGAAAAAGGGAAAGTAGAGATCGAGCGGCAGCGAAATTGAAAGAGGGAGAGTGGAGATAAGGAAAAAGAAGGAGGGGAAAAACAGATCTAAATTGGGTTTTCAGCGTGAAAGGGAAAAAAGAAAGAGGAAAAGTGAAGATACCACCGCGCGAAAGAGAAAAAGAAGGAGAGGACAATGCCCGGCGTTTACAAACGCCGGATGATTAACACACCCCAGCGTGTTTTAAACAACACCGGGGTTTCTTCGCAACCCCGCTGGCGCTGCTATGAAGCGCCGGGGTTGAAGTGTCGGGTTTGCCAGTATCTTTTGTAGTGCAGCTATGACATTGGTAGAAATCGGAGTTCATGATGCTTGGAAACTCATAATTCTCAGTAGATGTGATTTTGTTTCATATGGTTATTTGCCTTTTGAATGAAGGTTCTATATTGTTCTCTTCTATACTGTAAATTGCAATCTTGAAGCATATTACATTAGTTTTCTCTAATGATATTCTATGGGATGGAATGTTTATACATAAGTCTTGTTGCATCAAGGGCTTGTAAGTATACACAATTAAAATAAGGTTTGTATCTATTGCTATATTTGTTTAGTTATGATTGCAAGAATACTAGCATCCCATGAAGAAATTCTTCCTCTCTGTACTTCAAAAAAGTTTATTGATTAATTTTTGCTCCTTTCAGCCATATTTCTCCCAGAAATTATTCTGTATAATTTTATTTGAATTTGAAAGTAAGAAACATGCATCCCGTTAATGTATATTTTGGGGAATTCAATTCTGAAGCAAAAGTCACTGGAATCTCGGATTGACATAGAAAGACAAACTGGGAAGGTTCTATATATCTCTAATCTCTAATCTCTAATCTCTATTCTCTAATATTATAATGGGAGAAGACCTTAGTGTCATTTGTCATTTTGTCATTCTACCAACATGTGCAACACACGTACATAACTAATATAAAGGAGTTTCCGGTTCAAATTCTTCCAACGTCAGAGTTTTTATTTTTATTTTTTGAAATTATTAAAACGTGCATCGCACGTGTAAATTACTAGTATGAGATAAAGAATTTTATTTCAAATATGTAAGTAACACTACGAGTAGAGATTTTTTTTTCTTTTCTATGCCACTTTTCGGAAATATTTGCAGAAAGAGGACAGTTGCCAAAGTATTTGCGCTCGTAGACTCAACAACTAAATTAGCCTTTCCCAACAGAGAGTTTAGTTGTTTCATGCTCGCCGTTGGAATACAGTGAGTTTAGCTTTTTTATTTATAGAAACTCGTTGTTCCCAACAACGAGTTTAGTTCAAAATTTTCAATAAAGACGCGCCGTTTCCAACAGCGAGAACATTTACACTAGACACATTGTTGGGAATGGGAACAGCGAGTTTAGTTTTTTTTTTTTTTTTTTTTTTTGGGGGGGGGGGGGGGGGGGGGGGGGAACTCGTTGTTCCCAACGGCGAGGAGATTTACATTAGACTCGCTATTGGGAACGACAAGTTTAGTTAACTTTTTTTTTTTAATTTTATTCTTTGTTTAAGAGACTCACCATTCCCAACGGCGAGGATATTTACACTAGACTCGCTGTTGGGAACGACAACTTTAGTTCAAAAACAATTATATTGAGATTTTTTTCGAAAATCCACTAAGTTCAACAGAGTATTTCACTATCTGTGAAATTTTCTACAAACTTGACGTTCCTAACAGCAAGTCTAGTATAAATATCGTCGCCATTGGGAACGGAGAGTCTTCTTTAAAAATTTTGAACTAAACTTGTTATTCCCAACAACGAGTCTAGTGTAAATGTCATCGCTATTGGAAACGGCGAGTTTTCATTGAAAATTTTGAACTGAACTCGCCATTGGGAACGACGAGTTTTTCAAAAAAATTAATACTAAACTCGTCGTGTCCTAACAACCAGCATGAAACAACTAAACTCGCCGTTGGGAACAGCGAGTTTAGTTGTTGAGTCCACGAGTGCAAATATTTTAGCAACTGTCCTTTTTCTGCAAATATTTTTAAAAAGTGTCATAAAAAAACAAAAAAAAATTTCAGGAGTAGATACAATAATGATGGTGTTGGCATTCTTATGGAACTCATATGGTTAAACATACTTTATTTTATAGGACTATATATTTTGTAAGATTGCTTAGAGCATCCACAGTCGTTTGCTATATTTGCCAATTTATCATTTTTTGAGAAACAAGGTGCTGCAGTCGTTTGCTATTTTGCCATATTTTGGCAAAATCGCTACAGTCGCTTCTCATTTTTGAGAAACGAAATTGCTATTCTCAAATTATAGAGGACGGAACATGTTGTTTCGTCCCTATTTTTTAAAATTTTTTAATGGGATCAAACGAGACATGTTGTTTCGTCTGACATTTTTTTTTAATGATCAGACGGTACAACATGTTGTTGGGAAAAAACATACGTTTTTCCTTTCACCAGATTAGCAAGAATGCGAAATGTAGGCTAAAATAGCACACACAAAAATTGATAAGGAGTTCGGCACAATTTGGTGCCTACGTCTACGGAACTGCTGCAGATCTTTACTTTAGGATGAAAATTGTACAAAGTATTTTTCTTCACAAAACACTCAAAAATACTCACAACCCAAAAACCCCAAGAATTTTTCCTCACAAAAGAATTCTCTCTCTACAAAGTGTTTACACACTCAAAAAACCCAAACCCAAATTTCTCTTCAATTCTCTCTCTTTCTTTTCTTCTTTGATTGAAATATTGGATGAGATTTGAAGGGGTTTTGGATGATCAAAATGTAAAGGGATAGGAGGATATATATAGGAGGAGTGTGGGGTTTTGGTGGCAGCCACAATTGACTATGGTGGATGGTAGGTGAGAGAGAGATTTGGTGGGGGGGGTCTGGTGGCATACAATTTTTGACCCCTCACCCACATTTCCTTGACAATCTCCCACTTGAAGACTGATTTCAATTAGTCTTCACACCTCGATCAATGCAACAGTTCATTCCAGTCTCATCATTCGTGTAGGCCAACTGAAGCTGAGCATAGCTTCAGTTTGTCAATAGTTACTGTCTTTATTAGCATGTTCGCTAGAATTTGACTTCCACTAATCTTTTCTAACTTCAAAATCCTATCTTCCAGAAGCGACCGGATGAAATGATATCGCACTTGTATATGTTTTGTTCTGGAATGAAAAGACGGATTTTTTGCCAGATGGATAGCACTCTGACTGTCGCAATACAAGACATTGTCTTCTTGTTTCTGGCCCAGTTCTTCCAAGAAACTTTGTAGCCAAACTATTTCCTTGCTGGTTTCTGTAACAGCGACATATTCTGCTTCAGTTGTAAAGAGAGTAACTATCTTCTGTAGCTGAGAGACCCAACTCACGGCTGTACTTCCTAGAGTATAGACATACCCTGCAGTGCTCTTTCTGATATCGACATTTCCGGCTAAATCAGCATCTACATAGCCTGTGAGTGTCGTATCTCTACCTTTGAAACAATGTATTTTATCTGTGCTACCTCGCAGATATCTGAGGATCCATTTAACTGCTTCCCAGTGTACTTTGCTTGGATTATTCATGTACCTACTAACAGCTCCCACTGCTTGAGCAATATCTGGTCTGGTACAAACCATAGCATACATTAGACTTCCAATTGCTGAGGCATACGGAACCTTCTCCATTTGTGCACGCTCTTCTTCCGTCTTCGGTGACTGTTCTTTGGAAAGTCTAAAATGAACACCCAAAAGGTGTGCTCACTGGCTTAGTATCCTGCATGTTGAACCTGGAGAGTACTCTATTAATGTACTCAGCCTGCGATAACATCAAAGCCCTCAACTTCGTGTCTCTCTTGATCCTCATTTCAAGAATCTGCTTTGCAGCGCCTAGATCTTTCATTGCGAATTGCTTCGACAATTCCTGCTTTATATTGATTATCTCTTGCATGTCAGGACCTGCAACAAGCATATCATTTACATACAATAATAGAATAATGAAGCTATTATCTAACTTCTTGATGTAGCAACAATGATCTGCATGGCATCTTGTGAAACCGCTGCTGCTCATGAAGCAATCAAACTTCATGTACCACTGTCTGGGAGCTTGTTTTAAGCCATACAAGCTCTTCTTCAGTCTGCATACGAGGTTCTTCTTGTTCGCCTATATGAAGCCTTCTGGTTGCTTCATATAAATCTCTTCCTCCAAATCACCATGAAGGTAAGCTGTCTTTAAATCTAACTGTTCAAGATGTAAATTCTCTGCAGCTACAATTTTCAATACCAGTCTGATTGTAGTCAGCTTCACGACTGGAGAAAAAATTTCGTTGTAATCAACACCTTCTTTTTGCTGAAAGCCTTTGACTACCAATCTTGCTTTGTAGTGCTTGCTTCCATTGTGCTCTTTTTTGATCCTGAAATTCCACTTGTTATGAAGAGCTTTCTTGCCTGGTGGTAGTTCAGCTAATTCCCACGTCTGATTTGACATGAGCGAGTCCATCTCATCTTTCATGGCAGACTCCCACTTGATTGAATCCTCCACTTGCATTGCTTCATCATAGTACTCTGGTTCTCCACTGTCAGTTAGTAACAAGTAGTGCAAAGAAGGCGAATAGCGCTGGATTGGTTTAGGAATTTTGGAGGAGCGTCTCACTTCTGGCGTGCTTGGTTCTTCATGAACTGCTTCAGGACTAATCTGGACATCACTTCCGGATATCTTCTCGAACTCTACGAGTTCCTTCGTTTCCGCATGTGTACTAGAGCTACTTGATTTCACAGTTGATCTGTCTTTGTACATCACATTCTCATTGAATATGACATCTCGGCTTCTAATGATCTTCCGATTTTCATAACCCCAAAATCGGTAGCTGAACTCGTCACCACCATATCCAATAAAAACACATTTATTAGATTTCGGATCTAATTTATTTCTTTCAGCAGAATCAATATGCACATAAGAAATACAACCAAACACTTTCATGTGTAAAAGGTTTACCTCTTTTTTGCTCCAAACTTCCTCTGGTATTCCACCATCCAAAGGTACTGATGGCCTACGATTAATCAAGTAGGCAGTAGTGTTGACGGCTTCAGCCCAGAACATCTTGGGTAAGCCGGCGTGTATCCTCATGCTTCTGGCACGTTTATTCAGAGTTCTGTTCATGCGCTCTGCTATGCCATTCTGCTGCGGTGTCATGAGAATCGTTTTCTTCATCTTGATGCCGTTGTTCGCGCAGAATTCTCTGAATCTACGATCTGTGTACTCTCCACCATTGTCAGACCTCAGACGCTTGACTTTCAAACCAGTTTCATTTTTCACCATGGCTTTCCATTTTCTGAAGGTATCAAAGACTTCTGATTTCTTCTTCAGAAAATATACCTACACCTTTCTTATAGAATCATCAATGAAGGTGACATAATACAATGAGCCTGCTAGAGATTGAACCAGAGATGGTCCCCATACATCAGTATGAACCAACTCTAACTTTTCTGCCTTGGGTACCTTGCTAATCTTTGCAAAGCTGACCTTCTTCTGTTTGCCGAAGATACAATCCTCGCATAGGCCAACATCCACGCTCTTCAGATTTGGTAGCTTTCCCTTTGACATGAGTGTCTTCATCCCTTTCTCGCTCATATGACCAAGCCTTTGGTGCCATAGATTTGATTTTCCATCAGCATCTGCACTTGCAATGATACGTTTGAGGTCACATAGAGAGTACCAGTCTTCTTACCATGAGCAATGACTAGTGCTCCTTTGGTAATCTTCTATTCACAACCTGAAAAGGTTGTACAATAACCTTCTCCATCCAGCTGTCCCACTGAGATCAAATTCCTTTTGAGGCCAGGAATATGTCTCACTCCTTGCAGCTTTCATATAGTCCGGTTCGGCAACTTCATTCGAATGTCTCCCTTTTCCACGATCTTCAATGTCTCATCATCGGCTACATGAACCTTCCCAAAATCACCGCTGACGTAGTTTTTTATAATTTCTCTGCATGGGGTGGAGTGGAAAGATGCCCCTGAATCTAAGATCCATGATTCAATCGGACTGTTGACGCTTAGAATCATTGCATCGCCTGCTTCCTCAGTCACGTTGGCAGATTCCTGGGCGCCGGTAGCTTTCTTTGGTGCTCGGCAATCTCATTGAAAGTGACCCCTCTTGCCACAATTGTGGCAGTTGAAAGCTTTCTTTCCCGATCTAGATTTACCTCGTCTAGATTGCGATCTGCTGCGATTAGAGTTTCTTTCCGAAGTTCTTCCTTTTGACTCCATGTGTAAAGCTGAGGAGGAGGTTGATGCTTCACCTGATTCTCTCCGCCAAATTTCTTCACTCAATACCAGATCCCTAACATCGTCGAACTTCAATTTACTGTTTCCTGAAGAACTACTGACTGCTGTAACAGTAGCATTCCAACTGTCTGGTAGAGAAGATAAGAGAATCAAAGCTCGAACTTCATCATCGAACTCAATTTTTACGGAACTCAACTGGGTTGTGATTGTATTGAGTTCGTTCAGATGTTGAGCCACCGATGCGCCTTCCGTCATTCGCAAGTTGAATAACTGCCTCATCAAGTGAACTTTGTTTGAGGCCGATGGCTTCTCGTACATGCTGGAGAGAGCTGCCATAAGACCTGCCGTGATCTTTTCCTTCGCAATGTTGAAAGCAACATTGCGGGAGAGCGTCAATCAGATAACTCCAAGGGCTTGTCGGTCGAGAAGAGCCCAGTCGTCCTCCTCCATGTCTTTTGGTTTTTTTCCCCGAGAGAGGTTGATACAGTTTTTTCTGATACAGATAATCTTCAATCTGCATCTTCCAAAAGCCAAAGTCCGCACCATCGAACTTTTCAATTTTCACATTCCCTTCGTCTGCGGCCATCGCTCCCACTCGAATCTGGCTTCTCCTGAATCGTTTTTGACTATTCTTTGACAGAAAGCACACCTAGGGCTCTGATACCAGTTGTTGGAAAAAAATACACATTTTTCCTTTCACCAGATTAGCAAGAATGTGAAATGTAAGCTAAAATAGTACACACAAAAATTGATAAGGAGTTCGGCACAATTTGGTGCCTACGTCTCCGGAGCTTCTGCAGATCTTTACTTTAGGATGAAAATTGTACAAAGTGTTTTTCTTCACAAAACACTCAAAAATACTCACAACCCAAAAACCCCAAGAATTTTTCCTCATAAAAGAATTCTCTCTCTACAAATTGTTTACACATTAAAAAAACCCAAACCCAAATTTCTCTTCAATTCTCTCTCTTTCTTTTCTTCTCAGATTGAAATATTGGATGAGATTTGAAGGAGTTTTGGATGATCAAAATGTAAAGGGATAGGAGGATATATATAGGAGGAGTGTGGGGTTTTGGTAGCAGCCACAATTGACTTTGGTGGATGGTAGGTGAGAGAGAGATTTGGTGGGGGGGTCTGGTGGCATACAATTTTTGACCCCCCACCCACATTTCCTTGACACATGTACCGTCCGAACAAAAAAAATAAAAAATAAAAATAAAAATAGCTCAAACAGGACATGTTGTCCCGTTCCAAGGTTTTTAGGCTTGGACGGGACATGTTGTCCCGTCCAGCCCACTAACCCACTTTTTTAGCTTCTAATTGTTAGGTTTAGTGATTAATTAAGGGATTAAGGGTATATTTTATTATTTAATTTATTTAATTAACCTATTTTAATATCTAATCATTAATTAATCAACTGTGAAAAAAAAACGGACGAAACTTGTATCGTCTTTCTCAAATTTTAGCAAAATTTTAGCAAACCACCACTGCAGACATAATCCCTATTTTCTATTACTGTAGATGCCATTTTCTCAGAAATGAGAAACACCATTGTGGATGCTCTTAGAGATGAACTAGGAGGTCTGATTTGAAATTCGTGCCTTTTAGGCTTGATAAATATTTTTTTGCTAAGCACATACACAACATTAGCACCAAGGGTTCAGCATTGAATGAAAATTTTGGACATAAATAATTTGTAAAAGTTTGCAGTGGTAACTATTTGAGAGAGTAGATACTGTATACTCTTGAGAGGATTAATGGGGTTCAGCTTTGGACATGTAGATGATTTCTGTCATGTCTTTTCTAGTATGGTGTTCAGTTTATGGGACCTAAGGCTGATATGTTGGTTGAAGCGTATACCTGGAGATGAAGTATGTAGCTTTCCATGCTCTCCTGAACTTTAGATGACACAAATAAGCCTTGAGTTTACGATATTAAAAAAGCCTCGAGTTGATTATATGAATAAATGTTTAGAGTAGTTAGAATGCTTTAATCAACAAGACTTATTTGCTTTGCAAAAGCATAGTTGTTACTATGTTAAAAAGCATAGGAAGAGGACACCCTCTCAAATCTGAGCAACCTTCAATAACATCATTGTTGATATATATATTGTGAGAATGAGAGGTCAATTTATCGTCTTTAATTGTCATTTTTTATTCTAATTGGAATTGTTATTACTATAACTTTTTTTTGTTGTCATTTGGCCATTACATTTTTTTGTAATTATTACAAGATCCTTTTTACACATAATATACAGATGTTAGTGAAAAGAATATTCGCTGAGATTGCTTGCTCTAAATGGGTTTAATACTTAGAAAAAAAGGAATTAATGTTAATTTTTTTTAGGTATATTAAATGGGTAATAATCTGATAATCATGTCAAGTAATCTATTGTGATGAATTTGAAACAATCTAGGGTTTTTAACATGTACACTCCTAACAAATATGCTAATATCTTATATGCCCTTTAAAAATATGTATTTTCATATATGCCCCTAACAATATGAACTCATTTCTTATTTACCCCTAAAAGTTGTCTCAAACTACGTGTATTTGAAATTTTTAAGATTAGTAGCAAATTTAGCTAGAAAACATGATGATGAAGATAAAATTATAAAGATATACTGTAAATTTGTCCATTTATTATGAAAACTGAAAAAAAATTGAGAATGATTGATGTGTTTTAATTGATTTTATAGATGATTTAGTTTATAAAAGTAAGAAGAATAAACTTAACTAGTAGAGGCAGGGTATTTAAGTCATTTTACATAAAATCTATTAAATATAACTGTATATTTCATATATTTTTATGTTTTTAAAGTAGTTTTAACTTAAGAGGTAACTAAAAGGTTGGATACACATTGTTAGGGGTGAATGTGAAAATACATATTCGTGAGGGGTATATGTAATATTCACATATTTGTTATGGAGATACATGTTAAAAACCTAACAATCTAATGCTATGTCTATTAAATTAAATTTATGCTCCGAATTCCCAAAGGAGATTTCATTTGAATTAAATTAAATTGTAGTATATAAAAAGATGATTTATTTGAGAATTAAATCTAACTTCTGATCTATGTATAGATTTTAATGTTCAAAATATAGTTTTAAATTGGTTATGCATTACTATTCAACTATATCATGTGTGTAACTAGATAAAACTAAACTTCCATGGTTTTTTTTGCTAATTACTAAACTTTTTTTGTTAGTCACATATGATTATAAGCCATACAAAACTTTTGATAGTAGACAGTATTGATTCCCTACTTCCAAAGTTGGCCCTCATATTACATTAAAATGTTATTGTCATTAGTAGTACCAAGCAGCGTGCACTTGGTACACGGTCAATTTTTACTGGTACATATATAGGGGAAAAGTCATAAAACCTCTCAAGATTTGGGCACTTAATTAAGAAACCCCCACCCGTTTTTTTTTCCGGTCACTTAGCACCCCAACCGCCTTATTCAACATTCCCCTGACAAAATAACCCTGTGAAATGACCTAAATACTCCTCTTTATTGTTAAACCTTTTTCATTCCTTTTTAATTCCAAGCCATATTTACCCACATTATTGAACTCTAGTAAGTTACAGAACTACTATTCCTTCCCCATAATGATTTAGATCAGCCCCAAATTTACTGAAACAACCCTTATTTTATTTAATTTAATTTTCTTAAGAAAATGTGGAATATAGCCACCATTTTTATTAATAAGGAGTTAATAAAACAAACATAGGATACTAGGCTCAAATACAAAAAAATACGAAGCATGAAATAAAATATAGAACCTCCAAAGTGCAATGGAGGGTGGGATATATATACCGAAATCTAAACATACAAGAGTATCTAAATGAGTATGGCAAGATAAGAGAGGTCACTCTAACAGTGCTCTATAGAGTGGGTAACCAAGTCATAAAGCATCATCTCAGTCGTTCAGAGTGGGACCAATCTCCTCCTCCATATCATCGTACTCTTCCACCTCGAATGCTCTGGCAATTCTCCCTCTTAGAGTTGCCGCCGCAGCTGTGGGCTGAAAGAAAATAAGATACATAATATGAGTATGATAACCAGAAATACTATTACAAGTCATACGAATATAAAAGTTATTTCTTTCAAACCATAAAACTCAAGTCATTGCGGCGATAGCAATATACCACGCTTCCCTCATCTAATGTCTCTCGCTAGCAAAAATGAGCCCTATCCAAAGGTCTTCATAGACCAGAGGATATACGGATGACTCGAGAGCTATCAGGACCATGCTCAGAATGGCCTTACTTCTAGGGCACTCTAACAAAAGAAGAATTTTCAATTCCTTGTGGGCATTGCAAAAACCACAGCTAGTAGCGATGTGCGGTTGCCTTTTAGCCAAGTTCTCTCTTGTCAGAATCGCATCGTTGAGTACTAACCATAGGATTACTCTAACTTTCAGTGCAACTTTGGCCTTCCAAAGAATCGTAGACCATTTCGGATTACAACCTCTACAGTGGATACGGTAAAAAAGAGAACAAACCGTGAATGATCCATTCTTCTCTAACCCCCAAAACCTTCTGGTCTGGTCCTTGAGAGCATATAACTCCCGATTGGACAATGTAAGGTTGTAGATCCCTTAGTCTTAATTGGGATTCTGGGCCGAGTCACGATATAAAGGAGGGTTCCAAGCTCCCATTTTTTAGATTTTGGCCACTGTAATGTTGGGTTGGGAAGCTAGTTCAAAAAGATCATGGAATAACTATCTTAGAGAGTGATCTCCACACCACTTGTCCCACCAAAACCTGATCATCCTGCCATTGCCACTGAAAGATGAAACATAAATGTGAAACGGGTTATAGACTTTGGCTACCCCTTTCCAGAAATAAGATAATTTAGGTACCATCCGGAATCCAAGTCTTCACGTCCCCTTACTTAGAAGGTAAGAATGAAGATAGTCTAGCCAGCCTTCCCCCTTTTGGTGGAACACTTTCCCCTACCATTTTTCGAGGAGAGCTAGATTCATGTCTCTCCGGTCAATGATACCAATTGCACAATGACTCTTCTTCATGCAAGCTTTCTCCTACTTGATAAGATGGTAGCCCCCTTCGTTTGCCTCTGCACTTTCCAAAGGAATCTTTTCTGCTCCCTATCAATCCTTTGAATGACCCATTTTGAAAATTCAAAAAAGGACAAGTAATATGTAAGAAGATTGGATAATACCGAGTTGATCAGGGCCACTCTTCCTCCTAACGAGAGTGGCTTTCTTTTCCAACCCACCAGCCTAGCTTCAACTTGGTCAATAACATCCAATCTAATTTCTTAAGTTTTCCTGGCCGAAGTGGTAGGCCCAGTACTTAATAGGAAAATTACCAAGATTGCGGTTCATATTGATTGTGTGTTCACGTGCTTCTGCCTCTGCCATGAAAATAGGAATGAGAGCGCTCCTGTGGAAGTTCACCCTAAGTCTCGACCAAGCTTCAAAGCAATACTGGATTCCTTTGAAGGTTATAGTCTCCCTCAAATATCCATTCACAAATAGAAGAGTATCGTCGGCGTATTGTAAGATTGAGCATCCAAGATGGCTTCTGCCCCTAGCCGCCGGTGTAATCCAACTTGCTTGTCTACAGTTATTCATCATGGCTTTCAGTACATCTGTGACAATCGTAAATAGCAGGGGAAAGAGGATCTCCATGTCTCAAACCTCTTCTACAAGAAAATGTCCTACCTACCTTTCCATTGACCAATATAGTCAATCTACTGGTATAAAGACAGTGCCAAATCCATCTGATCCATCTGTCCTTAAATTCCTTGTCTCTAAGCACTTCTAAAAGACAATCCCGTTCAACTGAGTCGTAAGCTTTCTCGAAGTCCAGTTTTAACAAAGAACCCTTGTCGTTCGAAATATGATATTGGTGAATAGTTTCTTCTGCAGTAGCTACATAATCTAGGATACAACATCCTTAATGAAGCCAGTTTGATCGCTACTAATCAACCAGTCCATCAACTTGCTTATTCTATAAGCAAGGATCTTGGTAATTATATTGACCGAGCAATTGAGGAGGTTGATTAGACGAAAGTCACCAACTCTATGAGACTCTTCCTTCTTAGGGATTAAGAAAACCTCTGCATAGTTAATTCTCCCTAGTGTAAAATTGTGGTCGTAGAACTCGGCAATAACTGCCATGAGATCTTCTCTGATCTCATCCCAGAAAGTTTGATAAAATAACATCAGGAATTCGTTAGGGCCAAGAGATTTATCATTACACATCTGGAGAACCACTCATTTTACCTCCTCCTCTGTGGATGGGGATTCAAGAGACTGTAGGGACTGATCCAAAACCTCTAATCTATTCTGCTAGAATTCTTCACTAAGCGGGATCCTGAAATCTTTTTTACGGCTAAAGCTGATTTTGAAATGGGTTTAGAGTGGAAGTTGAATTTCCTTTTCATCTTGAATCACCCTTGATTCTGTTTGGACAGAGAGGATGATGTTAGGTCTTCGACGTGGGCTAGCAAACCAGTGAAAGAAGGCTGTATTCGTGCCTCTCTCTTTGAGCAATAGAATTCTAAACCTTTGTTGTCATTTGATATCTTCCAATTTGTACAGTTGAGAAATATCATCCCTTAAAGATAACTGTCTATTGCGTTCAGTTTGGGTGAGCTCTTTAGATTCCTCTAGCCTATCTAGGCTATCAATGTCTTCCAGGATAGAGTGTTTAGCTCTCTAGATATCGCAAAACGTGTTCTATTCCACTTTCTCATCTTAACTCAAAGTCTACGAATATTTTCCGAGCAAATCGCAGCCGCTTCATTACCCTTAGATGGCAGCACCCAACTTTCCATTACTAGGTGATGGAAACTCTGAATTTCCAGATATGCTTTCTCCAACCTAAATTTTTTCTGGTTTCTAGCATGCCGCTCTCCAGAGACAAATAATATGGAAACATGTTCAGAAGTTGGCCTTGGGAGGGGTTTGGTACTTACTAGTGGGAATTTGGCTTTCCAATCCATTCAGACTAACACTCTATCTAGCCTTGCAAGAATAGAGAAAGCTTGAATATTAGACCAAGTAAACATTCGATCAGGAATTGAGATATCAACCAGTTCAAGGTCATTAATAATTCGGTTGAACTCCTCTCTCTCGATGTCGCTAGCACCTTTACCCCTATGTCGAAACGTGAATCTAGTGCTGTTAAAATCACTAGCTAATGGTGGTGCCAACATGTTTGGATTGATCGGAGCTCAGTCCAGAACCTTGGTCAAGAGGACGCATGATTCGGGCCATAAACCACCTAGATAACCTGCGTCCAGTTATCGATACGACATTGGAAACGAACGGACAAGGAGAATTCCCCTAAGAATTTATCCAGGCAAGAAAAAATATTAGGGTTGAAGCCAATAGCAATTCCACCTGATGCCCCAGCGGAGGGCTAAATCTTCCATTCAGAGATCCTATTCTCCCCAACTCTCCTAAGACCAACTACATGCAAGAGTTTGGTTTCTTGGAAACCAACAATATCAGTTTTGGAGGTGTTGATAATATCTTTAACCATCTCTCCCTTGCCCTGACTCCCCAAATCCCTAACATTCCATAGAAGAATCTTCATTAGAGAAAGGGTAGGAGTTACGTTGGGGGGGGGGGGAGCGGGTTTAAGATCCAAGGCTAAGTTTATTCTCTCAATTTATCACCCTTGAATATTATTAAAGAGGAGTGTGTTACGCTCAATATCACCTACTGCAAGACCACAAGTTTCAACAAGATTAAAAACTTCAGATCAGACCTGAAATTAAAAATGGAAGCTAAAAGGTAACGTGTACCGCCACCATCGACCTTATCAGATTTGGCAGCAGCTGCAATCTCCAAATAGTCCCCTAAGGACTCCACATGAGCCCTATTTACAATTTTATGGACTATGAAACCATGCAAATTTCTCAAGTGATCGTAGTTGTCTTGTGAAACATTCAACCACGATGGAAAGATCAGAACAGAATCTGGGGTAGGCTCCGAAGAAGGGCATAACTGTGTATCAGCTACAAACTCCATTTCGGATTCAGAGACTTCATCCTCATAAAGGTCGTCGTCTTCCAAATCAACACATAACTTCTCGTCTTCATCATTTCTTTCAACCAAATTTGGTGCAAATGGAGAATGAGACACCATATTCAGCCCACTAAACTATGGCCCGTCATTTAATTCTGAATTAGATCTAGACCCCATTTTGGGCCCATTTAACAGTTGCAGCCCAAGCCCAACCATCTCAGAAGAATCATCGGCTTCTCCTCCAACTGCACGCCAACCATGTAGTGCCTTCTCATTGGGAATCTCCTCTAGGGTCACGTGCTTCTTGATAAACTCGAGCCCCTCCTCCCTCTCTTGGCACCTGGCATGTGGTGCCTTCTCATTTGGTATCTTTTCCACAATCACTTGCTTCTTAATAAACTCGAGCCTCTCCCTCTCTTCTTCTCCATCTTTAGCGCCAATTTGTTTTTTACTGTTCCTCTTCCCCTAAAAGCCAACTTTCTCCATTTGTGAAAGCTTGATAATAGAGAGCTCTCCATTCTATTCTCCCTCTCCAACTCTGTGAGTCACATGCCACTCTTTGTACACGAGCTCCTCATCTCTTCTTCTCCATTGCCGTTTAAACTCTTACTGCTCATCTTCCCCAAAAGTTGATCTTTCTTAATTTGTGAAAACCCAACCACCAAAGACTTTTTCCCGGAACCATTTTTACACCTTTTGGGCTACTTTCCAAGATCTCGCAGCCCCTTTCATTTGTTCTCAAAAGCTCAAAGCGGCAACTCTACTTTTTCATTTGTTCTCAAAAGCTCAAAGTGGCAACTCTCTTTTCCCTTCTTTCGTTGCTAGTTTGATGGTACCAACGACTCCTCTTTTTGTCCCCTGTCTGCATGCGCGGGGTCAAAGTCCCTCTGACTTGAAACCAACAAGCACAGTGGTTGGTTGCTTTTTTTTGCTGGTCATCTTGGCCGTTGCTGAGATCCAATAGTAGAATCTGATTTCTTGTGTGTTTTGGAGTTTGTGCCTGGCAGAGTTGGTTCTTGTTATTCACCTAACACCACTCGAAAGAGCACTCAGTAGACTCTTTCAAATTCTTGGGAGCCATCAATCGCAGTTTCAATCTCGGTAGAAGCTGCTTTTTTGTGAGTGTGTCCTTTCTACGTGAATTTAGATTTGGATTCTTAGACTTGGCCATCGGTTGAACCTCTTTTGTAGGCACCACCGTCTTTAGGATGAACCGAATCAAATCGACATCTTCATATGTGTAAAACTTAGCAAATCTAGGGATGAGATCTATATTAGGGCTTCTTATGAGGACTCTGGCAGATACTAGCTTCGATCGCTTTACTGTATTGGGGTCAATTGTCACCACAGTCCTGAATTCCATAACAATTTCTTGAATGGTCTCCTCCTCCAACAGTGGACGGGAATATTGTGGATCCAAACCCAATAGGCATATCTTGTGGTAGTTCAGCATCAAAATTGGGACTCTATTCTAAGAATTGAGCTGTGAAGTGGCCGAAATCCACCACTTCCATAGTAATCACATCCGTTAGCTTCTCCAGCGAGAGGAAAGAGATTAGAAATTTTAAGTGAAAAATTTTCTTAACCACCCACTCTCGGTGACCCATCATTGGCCACCGAGAATTAAGAGCATCTAATAGGTGATTTTCTGATGGCCTACCTGACTTAATTTTAGCAAATCCACACCATTTATGGAGCCGCTGTTCTTCTTGTTTGATAATAGGAAGTAAGTTTTCCAATTTGATATGCTTAGGATTCTCCGGTGATCCTCGTTTTAAAACTACTCTTTTTTCATTTACGAGATTGGAAGATATAATAGTACAAACTGGGGGAAGCTCGATTTGATGAACTTGTCGCACATGAGTGCAAGGTTGTGGTTGGTTTTGATGTGGGTGTTCTTGGATGGTGGGGATAGTAGTGGGATGGGAGGGAGAAGTAGAGTGGTGAAGTTGGTGTTGGTGAGTATTGTTGGTATGTGAGTATGGGATACTGTGGGAAGAAGAATGGGGATGAGTTGATGCTGGGAGTGGGGAAGGTTTGTGTTTTAAGTTATGATGAGAATAGCTTTGTTTCAAATTTGTTCTGAGAAGGTTGAGGGGGATATGTTGTTTGGGATGAGGTGAGGTGGAGTGTTTGTGGTGAAAAGCTCTCTCTTCTTCAACCCTTGTTCTCTCATTGTCAACTGCGATTATTAAGCCTCCTGAAGCACCTTCCCTCGCAGACATAGGAGTAGGGCCGGCTCTCACCTTGAGGCTGGAGAGGTGGCCACCTTGGGCCTCCGATTTTTGCACATTTTTGGGGTCCCCCAAATTTTATTTTTCTATATCTATTTATACGTATTTTTTGTGCAAAGTAAATTTATAATTTGTGCATTTTATTTTAGGGGCCCCAAATTTATTTTTTTTGGATTTAAAAAAAAGTTAGCATTGGGCCGACCCACAAAGAGATTGATTGATTTTCTTTTTGGGATTTTTTTTTTCTGTTTAAGAGTGAAGTTGTTTAAAAGAGAAATTATCCAAACTCAAACACCTATCACCCGCACCCTAATACCCAACACCCGACCCGATCCCCAAACCAACACAGCACTCTTTTAGTCTTCCTCCTACCTCTAAACTGAACCCGATCCCAGTTCTCATCTCCAATTCTCCATTCTATTTCTCCCCAAATATAATCCCCAATTCCTAATTATAAATCCCAAACCGATTTCTTGCTGCCTCCTTGTCACGCCCCGCTTCTCAAAAATATGGAATACGAGCGCGTGACGAAGCCCAGCGAATGATTTTAACATCATCCATAAGCTGTAGGATCGACTCAGCATCACAACAAGAATATAACAAGAGATATTTATAACCAAGCATGCATGAATAATTTATTAGCAACAGAAACAATTGAAACACAATAATAATATCCAAATGGTTTCAAGTCTGGATCAAGTTAAAACTCGGGAACATCAGCCCATTACAAGTTCTAAGTAACAAGAATTTAAATAACTCAAGAAAAACAAATAATCTAAGCAAGTTCTTTCTCCACTTGATGACTAAAATCTCTGCTCACCAATTCCAGCAGGTAGCACGTCTCCAAAGTCTGCTTAATAAATATAAAAAGAGAAAAGTAGAGAAAACAAGAGAAAATGCTCTTAGTACAAGTTAGGGCCACAAATAGTAAAAACGAGTACAAGTAATGTGGAACAAGAATTGGAATCAAGAATGTAACAGGGATACAACAAGTAATGAAAATCCAAGAACTAGCTAGCAAAAAGGACAACTCAAGTAAACAGGCTGGATAACAAATACTAATAGTGGAGCAAGTGACAAGTGAAAATGTAGGGGTATCTATCCTCAAGTGACAGGCATCAAGTACAAGTGTCAGTAACAAGTCTCAAGTCTAGTGTCAAGTTGTCAAGTACAAGTATCAAGTGAACAAGTATCAAGTTCAAGTTTCATGTTCAAGTCTTCAAGTATCAAGTAAGCATGTATCAAGTTCAAGTTTCATGTTCAAGTCTTGTGGTTATTACTATCTAAGTAGCACTTCATGCATCCATACTTTTACTACATGGTTGCTACAGTCAATGCAATTTCCTTTAGACCTAGTAATGGATTTTATAGGGCGGCGTACTCAGGTATCAAGTATCAAGCAAGTCATGGTTCATGAATCGGAGAATAAATAACAAGTTCACGAAGCAAGTTCGCGAATCCACTAACAAATTCAAGAACCGCACAATGGGTTCATGAATCAAACAAGTTCATAAGCCAAGTAACTGGCTCCATGAATCGATCAAGATGCAACTATTCCATGAACCAAGTATTGGGAAACACGGGTCCCCTTCCGAGTACACTTACCTTTATTGTCCACTACTATAGTCTTTCCCTTAAACCCCGGCTTGTTACTTTTATTAATTTTTATCAAGTAAGCATGAAAGTGTGTGAAACAAGTCAAGAAATCATAATCATGGACATGGAACAAGTTTGAGGTATTTATATAGCATATTCGAGGGTCAACACGAATAAAAATATCACGAACAACAAAAATCTCAAATCTAGACAGCACGACGTTGCTGCACCAAAACTGTGATTCCCGTTGCTACGAGATAGCAAATATGGATCCGTCAGAAGATCTAGAAACTAGACTCTTGCCCGGTTCCAATGCATTTAATTAAGGTACAGGAAAGTTGTGGTAACATGTGTCAAAACAGCAAACTATACTACTTCTATGTTCAGGCAGAATTTGTGAATCTAAGTTTATACATGTGAAACAGGGTTAAAACATAATTAATTAATTCTGAGATAATTTGGGGATGTTCGCTAAGGTGTCCAGCAATAGCATGTAAAAATTGAAGTCAAACGCTTACTGTTAACATAGTTAAATTAATTTGCAAACTAAATAAGTGCAGCAGTTTTGTGAATCTGCGACTACCGACACAGCTGCAGTGAAACTATAATATATCCTAGACCGTAACTCAGAATTTAGAAATTTCGGAGGCTATCAACATCTAAACATCTAGAGCTACATTTACTGTTCAGGAATCAGATTCAGGTTCTGATTTTAAAGGGGTCAAAACAGCAAGTAAGGTTCAGGACAGCAACAAGTGTGACTGTTGTTCATATATAAGTTGCATGATAATTGGTTGTTATGAGTCTAGATTAATGTGTGATACAAATGCGGGTGTAGTGGTTATCAAATTAGAAGCAACATCTACTTCTCAACTCAAATGGGTGCAAGATCATTACATCCAAGATACAACACACATCTACAAATCTAGGATTTCTAAATTTCATGTGTTCATGTGACTAGGAGATAAAATGAGTCCAAGTAGTTGTAATATAACAATAAAATTATTGTGACTCTTAAGATTATGAAATTGGTGAGGATTAATATTTGATCAACAACGAAGAGTCAAGGAGGAGTCACAACTACTAACTATTTGCGGTATTTTCAAATTAAATGCTTGTACTAGAACAAAAATTTGTACAAGATGAATACTTGCCTTGATTGGATTAGGGAGTTGACCGAAGATCGAGATCGGATGGATCGAATCGGTATGGATCTTGATGGGAGATCAAGATTAAGACGATCGAACGGCTGGATCTGCTTAGATCAGAGCTGAGGATCACGATCGGATGGATGGCTGAGATTTGATCTGGCTAAAGAGATCAGATCTGATCAAGATCGGATCTTGATCAAATTTGATGGCTGAGATTAAATCCCAAGTCTCCTTCTCCTTCTTCCTTCCTTCACAGAAACAGAGAGAGTGCGCGTGTGGAACTCCGGCGGCGGCGGCACTGCGGCGAGCGGCGAGGCGGCACGACGCAGCGACGACGGGAAGGTCGACAGCACAGGGAGGCGACGGTGGCATGACGTCAAGGAGCGACACAACGATGGTGGCAGCTCTGTTTTTGGGTTTGAACAGAGGAGCGAAGTGCCAGGGATGGGCTCGAAGATGGCAAGGAGGAGGAAGGTGATGGGGGTAGCTCTATTTTTTAGGTTGGGTAATGGCGAATGGGTTCGAGGATGTTGGGGATGATGGTGGACGATGGCGGTGGTGAGGGAGGCTAGGGTGGTGATGGTGGAGGCGACGACGATGGGTTCAGGAGTTAAGGGCGATGAGGAGAAGAAGGCGATGCGAGGGTGGAGGTGACGGGGATTGGGTCTGGGCGATGGAGCGGAGGAAGGAGACGGGTGAGGAAGAAGGAGAGCGGCTGGTTTAGGGGTAGGTTTACACAGTAAAACTAGGGTTAGGGTTAGAAGGTTAGGGTTTTAAATAGTTAGGGTTATGGGTTTGGGTTTAGATGGATTTGGATCCAATAAGAGATGGGTATTGATTTTGGGTTTAAAATCCAATAGGAGATAATTAAATAGGATAGGCTTTATAAAACTTATATATATATATATATATATATATATATATATATATATATATATATACATATACATTAAATCATGAACAATTAAAACTAATAGTAATAAAAATAATAATAATAACAATATCAATGGAAATAATAATACTAATAACAATAATAATAACAAAATTGGATTTTCAATAAATAATCAAATATAACAATAATAAAATAAAACTAATAATCATATTAGTAACAACAAAAATAATAATAATAGCAATAACAATTAATAATAATAGTAACGATAATAATAATATGAATACAATAATAAGATTTGAGTTCAGTAGATTCATTAAAATCCAAATCAAAATAACATAATAGATTTGGACTAAAATATAAATAGTCGATCATTTGAAAACGGCAAATAAGGTTTAAATATTCCATTATTCGAAAATAAATATAATTGTTCAAGAAGATACTCTAAATGTAAAGTTCAAGCCGAATTTAACAAATACCGAATTTATAAATTTTAAATACATAAAAATATATAGAAAATACGTATTTACGAAAATAGGGGTTACACTCCTTCTCCAACTCTAGGCTCCAACCATCCAACCACTCTTCTCCAACTCCAATCACCCACCTCCAACAGTCCGACTCCCGACTCCCGACGAACCCACCTCCAATCTCCAATTTTCTTCATCCTCCATTACTCCTTTTTCCCTCCAATCTCCTCCATATACAAACCAAACTACCGACCCCCGTCGTCCTGACTCCCGAGTCCCAAATGGGCCAAACCCGACCCTCGAATTGTTGAACCCAACTTTCTCCGCTTCCTATTGATTTGCTTTGTTGGCTTGTAGCTGTTGGCCTGACCACCGAGAATCGACCAATAACTGGTTGTTATTTGTTTTTCTTTGTATCTTTTACTTTTGATGATTGATTGTTGTAAATTTGTGGAGTTGTAGTCTTGTAGACTTGTAGAATTGATTGTCATTGTTGTAACCACTTGATGTTGTTGCGAGTCTCTCTGTCTCAAGCTAGGAGTTCATCGTTTTGAAATTTGAAATATTTTTTTATTTCTTGTTAATTGTTTTTTTTGCCTATATATATCCGTTTTTTCTTTCAGAATTGTGGAAAAATAAAAAAAAATTTACTAAACATTTTTTTACCTATTTTTAAATAAAACTTGTGTGTGGGGGACCCCATTTCTGGAGTTCGCCTCAAGCCCCTGTGAGCTCAGTGCCGACTCTGCATAGAAGACGGGGTGAGGGACTATCGGCGATCTTTAGTGGAGGTTCTTTTACGCCACATCTGGCCTGTAGAAGGACCCCGTCCTCTAGACGGAGAGGTTGAGCGTTGATGACGAACACCATAATCCATATCGGTCCATCGATAATGATCCCTATGTGGCTTGATCTGTGGTGGGGAACCTCTTTTGAGATCTTCCTTTCCTCGAATGGGGGACGGTGAATGGGGGTCGTGTCTACGTGGGCCTCTTCGGCTAGACTTTAGCAGTGGGTTGGGGGAGGGGGTGTTGGATATCATGACTTTTTTCCATATATCTATGTAGTCACCTTCCATTGTGCACCACCTTTGTAACACTCCGAATTTCAAAATACAACTGAATTCGAGATTCCACAGGGTCTTTACACTTCTTTCGTACAATTTTATAAGGAAATAAAAGCTTTTCTTTTATCAGAGTTACATTTATACTTGTACATTATCAAAGCGGAAGCAATATTACAATAAATTACATGAAACAATATTTAACTCAATCCTGCGCAGCTTGTATGCTTCAATTGTCAAGCATCTTTACCCTGCATATAAAACTGTGGGTGCGTCAGTTCATTCAACTGACGAAATATTATATACGGCCATCTTCTATATATCGAAAACAGTATAACAATTCTCATTTCGTAACAAACACAAACTTGTCACAAACAAAGCTAAAGGGACTATCCTATTGTTGTCGTGTTGTGAATGTGCACTTAGTCCTTAATGCAATTGTTTATATTATATGACACTAATGCGCACTTGTTCGGATTCTATGCATCCCATACTACATAGATCCGAGGGAAAGCCCTAAATCGTTCTTCATCTTGTAGGGTTCAATCCCTCGCCATGACTTAATCTACTACTGTAACTACGGTAAGTATCCTAGATGTTTTCTGACCTACGAACTCATGTCTAGGTGCCCTGGAGGGAATCCCAAGGCACTGACACATGACTCATCATGCAGGTATCCTGTGGTAATTCAGCTCCTACCATAGACATGACACCACCAGCAGTCGTCAAACACCCCATGAGCGTCGCCACCGGGACGGTACCCTGGAGCAGTATCCACGCCCTATCATGACTCATCATGGGACATCCTGTGAATACTCTCACGCCGCCAATCCAATGGTCCTCATACAAAATGTTTTTCTCTTACTTTCATCACATCTCCACTATAATCTAATCCTTAGTTTAATTGAATCATGAATAAAATCAACTCTTAGAGTGTAGCACTTCCACTATACCGGTCTGATTCATTTAATTCACATGACCCAAACATTGGTCTTCTCATTTCAAAATATCATTTTCTCATTTCTTTCATTGCCGGTATAAGGCTTGGCTATACTCTAATTCTCAATTTCAACTCATAATTACAATGTCATACTCGTAAGATCTTTTCATGATTAATCACCATTCATGTTTCAATAGTATAGTATTCATGTATCCACATCTTTCATAATTCATCACAATCAATAATTCAATTTCGCGTGCAATCCATGTGCAAAAATAAATTTCACTTAATAGTCACCAACAATTTCATATATTCCACAGATCTATTATTCACAAATTCACAATCTTACTACAACACATTTCTTATAATTCCATTTAATCACGCTAGTCACAAACTTCAAAAAATTATCTTTTATAACTCAAAATTTTCATTTTTATTTTTCTTTCGTTTAAAAGAGTAATTTAATTTTAAAATGAGTCATTCCTTGCAAAACCTCAATTTCTTATTCACACTTCTTCAAAAGTTGTATAAATATTTCCTAATAAGTTCTAATAATTTTTCCAATAATTAAAACATATTTTTCCAAATTTCATTCTAATTTAAAAATTCAATTTAATCCAAAATTCTCAAAAAAATATTTTTTTCTAAACTCAAACCCCACCGAGATTCGAACCCACAACCAGCAGCGAAATAGACAGCGCACAGACCAACGCGCCAAAGCTGCCCATCGATTTAACTAGGGGTTAAAAGCCTTATGTTCTGTTCTCGGCGAATTTGGTTTTCAACCAAAAATAATTAAAACCAGAGCGGCAGTATCGAACCCGAGACCTCCGCTAGTGTAGCGACCCAAACCCATTCCGACCAGTTGGTCCAAGTGAACATATCGATATTATAATAAATAAAATGGGTTTTGTTTTCACTCTCTGTTCAAAATTACATTTCAAAGTTTTCAAAACGAATTTGTCTCTTTTTCTCCTCTTTTGAAAACAAAAATACCCAGAATAAATCCACATTTATTTTAGCCATAACCAGTATATTTAAAGGTATTTTTCCCTCTTATAAAACATATATTTAGCCTTAATTTGTATTTTATAATACTATTTCGACATTTGAAAACTAACACATATTTGTTCAAAAATAAAGACGATTTCTCACACAAAATTCACTACTATAATGTTTTGACAACTATGATATTTTTAGAGCACAAAAAAAGAACAATCTTTATAAGTGAATGAAACCTCTATTTTTATCAATTAGTCTACACATGAAGCATTCGATTATTTGTTTGCCAAAAATACATTCTTTCCATTTATTCTAATTTTCACATGGTATATATAGCAATGGGGAATTTCATTACATCTATTAGCAAGTATTTCTTAGCAAATTCTATCAATTCATCTTTAACACATCATTCTACTTTAGCACTTTAATCAATAAACATGGTTCTAACTTCTTACTAGCGAATTTCACATAATTGCAATTAAGGCATAATTGGCATGCATTCTTAAGTTATAATCAACGAGGACATACACTTTCACTTATATTAAATGAATCTAACCATCACAAAAATACATATTTACTAGTTTATCAATTTCTACTCTAAATAGGCAACATGTA